>CM077176.1:4506286-5168786 GCA_039654105.1 Coreius guichenoti
TTTTGATAGACAAAATCAAGCCCCTTGTTTAATGAGCCATTTTACTCGGATATACGTCACAATAGGGAAGAAAAGACTATCACAACATGATGTTTTATTAAAGTTCGGGAGGAGCATGTTCAGATAATCAACTCAATTAGCACTATAGGAGATATAGCAGACTTACCCTCCACCACCCCAACTCCTCACTCCTAACTATCCCAGCCTGGGATTCGAGGAGCGGGGGGAGGTCAAATCAGGGGGGTACTCTGGGTTCGGGCCAAATTCCGGGCCCTGACCCCTCCCCTCGGACAGCACACCAAATACGCATATCCTTTACTCTATCTGATTATATGTAAGTGTGAACTCAGGAATTTTGTTTCATGATGACTTTAGTCTGTGGCAAACCTCAAGTGTTTTCTGCTTACCATTCAGATAAAAAAAGGTGTAAAGCACTTGTCAGAGGCACAAAACTTCTTTTAGCTTTAGGTAAGTGCCTATTACCAACAGAATCCAATCAGAATTTAATTAATAAATCGTTCGACCGGATCTAACTGTTATGTATAGGTTATATATAGATTATATGTGTTTGCGCACGTGATATCAGGAAGCAACTTAATACGCACATGATGTCAGGGAGGTAACAGTGGTGCGTAAGTCAAGTTACCCATCCCACTTCTACTAGTTTTACTGAGATTTTTTTATCCCGTGCAAATTGGTCATTAATATTACAGACGTCCTGTGGTAAAATTACATTACTCCTTTTACCCTTGCAAAACTAATCCTGTCCGAATAGGGCTTTTAATGCTGCTTTTATGTTTTTTGTTTTGTTTTTTGTCCTTGACAGTCATGGCATGTTTGAAACCACAGGAGGGTTAGTATATAAAATCAGTGCTTACATTGTTTGTGATCTAATTGTTTAAATGTCAGTGTGATTGTGTGTAACAGCGGTTGGCCGTATTATCAGACGCAGTCAGACATTCTAATCATGCGTGTCTCAACAAGGACAGATTTGAGTGCATGTGTTTTGGCCTCTGGGAATGGATGCTTTTGTCACAGTGGAAACAGACAAAGCTCGCCTGCTGTTGTTCTATTCATGCAGTTTATTCTTAGTCTCAATGTCACATATGAAACTGTAGAAGTGGTCAGGCCCCTCCTCAGCGCATTGTTTACTGTGGTATTTGAGCGGCAGGTGTGGCAATAAATGCTTATAAATAGCCTCGCCACACAAAGCCTGGAGTCTAGCGGTGCTCTCCCACCCTCAGCATTACCTGAGACACGTACACTCACACACGGCTGTGTACAGTGTTGGGGGTAACGCATTAGGAGTTACGTAAACAAATTACTTTTTTCAAGTAACTAGTAAAGTATCACATTAATTTTAAATTTACTACAAAATATCTGAGTTATAGATGAGAAGAAGTAACGCAAAAGTAACATAACATTACTTTCCATAAAAAGTAACTAACACAATTAGTTACATTTTTAGGGAATAATGCAATATTGTAATGCATTACTTTTAATATATCAAATATCAAAAGAAAGAACAGAGCCTCTGCTTTTAAACAAACAAAAAAAACTTTTTTATTAACATCTGAATATGGGTAAATTACATAAAAAAGCAACATTTTGAGCAAAAAGCTGAGAAAATTGCGCTTTTGTCATCAAAACACAGATGGAGTAGATTGAGTCCATCAACACCCCAAAGATGCATTAACATTAGGCAGTTTTATGCTGTTTAATGTTGATTATAGTGTTATTTTACATATGCATCTGCTTACATATGCTATCGCTTGTTTCTGCTTCTTCAAATGTGTTTTGATCAGGAGATTCAGTACTCTTTCAGAAGATGCAGCGCCCCCTACCGTATAACAGTGAAAACATGGAAAGCCAAAAATTTCCGACAATGGCAGGGAAAGAGTTAAAAGAAACTTCCCTCAACACTGGTTGTGAAGGCAACATCTGGTCGCTGTAATGCATGCATGTGACACTCGTTAAATGACAACTATAAAGTCAAAATCCCATGAGCTGCATTTAAAGCCGTTGTAAAAGACAGCATTTATGACACATTGCTTGTGATGTTCCTCATTTGTAAGTTGATTTGGAAAAAAGCTATGCTAAATTAATTCATGTAAATGTATTTTTTGTATTATTTATATACAATTACAGTATTTATTAATATTTTGAATTAGCTTTCATTTTTATATTCTTAGTTTATTTTAATTTTAGTTTCATTTTTAGTCATTTTTTGTTTTTTTTTGTCATTGTTTTATTCGTTTTTTTTATAAAAACTCATTTTAATTTTAGTTACTTTTTTGTCATTTTTTTTATGTTTTTGTCTTTTTTATTAGTTTTTTTTATTTTTCAACTTTCTATACATTCAACAGTTGAAAGTAATAATATTTATATTTTTCATTATTTCAGCTTTATTTAAAAAAAAGTGTTAGTTTTATTTAAAATATCAACACTGTGACACATTTTAATGTGACACACCAATTTAATGTCACTTGACAGTCTGTAGTTACACATTAATGAACTTTTGGTAATACTTTATTTTAGTGTCCTTGTTACACATGTTACATGTACTTACTGTAGTAATTACTGTAAATTAAACCCTACCCTAACCCTAATTAAATAGTAAGTACATGTAATTAATTAATATTACTCAGTACTTAAATATATAGAACTTTAAAGGACACCTTAAAACAAAGTAACCAAACTTCTGAACTAATGAACTTGTTTATTTAAATTATTAGAGTTCATAAAATGTGAACACTGGTGTGATTTACCATATTGCTTTTTAATAACTAATGATATTAAAGCAATAATCCACTCTGCTGTGCATTATAGTGATTTTTAACACTGTTAAAGTAGTCTAAGCCGTTCCACATCATGTTTTGAAGATTTGAACATTTGAAGATGTTTGATTTAAGTATCCACTTTGTCTTAGAAGTCAGTTAGAAGAATAAAAACAGGCACAAATGAGTCAGAAATGACCAATATAGCAGCCTTTGGTCTTGGGAAATTGAGATATTGAGATCTTTGATTGCAGTCTTGTATCTTGAGCACAGTTTGAGACATTGTTGAGATCTTATGGATTTGTGGAAACCACATTCATTTCAAAATCAAGAGCTGATGTGGCTGCAGACAATGTGAGTGTCATCTGATCTCTTCTGGATTGTTCTTCACAGGGTTAAATGGAGATCTGAGCATTTTATATCGCTGAGATCTTGGTGCATTGTTTCCACAGATCTCTTTTCCCACAGCTCCTCTATCCCACAATGCATTGTCCCATTGTGTCATTCCAGGTCTTCTGTCTTTTGATCTCACTGTAAGTCTATCTGGATGCTTTGAATTGATCTCTGGTCTTGCTGTCGGTCTATATTTACCACCTTGAGGAGGAGGAGGAGGAGGAGGAGGGAGTGCATGTGCTGCTGGAGGTCATCCTCACCCGCAGAGACCGTGAGGCCAGAGGAGAAGTTGAGAGAATTAAAGAAGGTGAGACAGCAGGAAACAATAAGGAGAGTTTAACGGAAGAGGGTGAGACAGCTGAAGGTCGAGGAGGAGGAGAGACGGAGACGCGTCATCCTGCTGATCATCTTAAGGGCCTGTAGAACGTGAGTGGATTTACAACAAAAAAATCTGTTTGCAGTTTTCTTGTGCTCTTAAAGAGAAGCTTGAAAAAAATTGGTGGTTCTCAACTGGCGTCTGTTCTGAAAAACACTGCAAAATACTTATAATTAAAACTGCTGCAGATACGTTGCTTTGGATAAAAGAGTCTGCCAAATGCATAAATGTAATGCAATTTATTTCACGTTTGACTTTAAGGGCATTTTTCTTTTCTTTTCTACAATGATATTATGTTGGGTTACCAATTGATGTCCAATGTAAAACCTGGATCCTGAAGCAAAACTAGTCAACCACAGATTTGAATGTTCAATGTCATAGTAAAATGCTGATAAATGCACATTATTAATGCACAAAATTGCTTACTATGTTGCTTAACAGAATATATTTTTCTTAACTGGTGCATTACGGGTTCTTTCTGAAAAACGTTGCAAAATACTAATAATCAAAAATTAAACTAGTAATACTGTTTTACCGCAGATTCACCTGTTAATTTGACTAAAGCCTTGTTTATACTTTCGCCTGGCTCTGCGGCGCGAGCCTCCGCTGACTGCGCGTGCTCCTCCCCAAACGGACGCGCGCCAAAAAATGCGCTGCCTACCGCCACGCGAAATGGGGTCTCGCGCACTACCGCCCACTCCGCGATGACGTAATTTTTGCCGCGCGCACCTTCGCGCTCGTGTGGACGTGTCGAGTATAAACCAAGCTTAATACTAATTGAGTATTTGGCCCAGTGTTTGTTTCATGTGTTCGGCTGGGAAATGCATTTACAAAACTAGTTTTCCTATTCAGGTTTTTTCATATTTATTATTTTGCATATTGTTGGGTTTAAAGTATTTTTAATAACAGGAATTTCTGTTGGGGCTGTTCGATTCTGAAATTTTTGGAATCGATTCCGATTCCTGGTATAGAACAATTACTCCGAGTCGCCCTCTGTCGTTTCAAAGAAAAGTTTGACGCGCTCGCCGTTGTACTTTTCTTTGAAACGACAGAGGGCGACTCGGAGTAATTGTTCTATAAACCATCAGGAAACAGCGGTGAGAAGAAGTCATGTACACAGGTGATGATATTTATTTTAGTACACGTCACCAAAAACCACACTACAAAAGAATCGTGTAAAACTCAGTAAACCTTGATATTATTTATTGTGACATTAGATCAAAATGTATGTACACATGTATACAACTAAATTAACGAACTCTTAAATATTTCCAAATTTCACTAAACATTTTCATTTAGTTTCATGGATTTTTTATTAAACATGGATCTTTTTTTTCAATAAAAGGGCTTATTTCTGCTTTTGTACACTCATTTTGTAAATATAAGCAACTAATTTGTACGTGCACACTGGGTGCCGGTGTGATTAGACTTCATGCTCGGCT
This sequence comes from Coreius guichenoti, assembly GCA_039654105.1. Lineage (NCBI taxonomy): Eukaryota > Metazoa > Chordata > Actinopteri > Cypriniformes > Gobionidae > Coreius > Coreius guichenoti. Next base: position 4,511,275 of record CM077176.1, read on the forward strand.
AGATTCGCCTTGAACTCGTGCATCTTCGGATGCGCAGCCGCGCGGAAAGTTACAAAAAATGCTCTGCACACCGCCACGCGAAATTGGGTCTCGCGCACTACCGCCCACTCCGCGATGACGTAATTTTTGCCGCGCGCACCTTCGCGCTCGTGTGGACGCGTCGAGTATAAACCAAGCTTAATACTAATTGAGTATTTGGCCCAGTGTTTGTTTCATGTGTTCGGCTGGGAAATGCATTTACAAAACTAGTTTTCCTATTCAGTTTTTTTTTCATATTTATTATTTTGCATATTGTTGGGTTTAAAGTATTTTTAATAACAGGAATTTCTGTTGGGGCTGTTCTGGTTCTGGAATCGATGGAGTCAATTCCAAGAATCGATTCCTCACTGTTGTTTTCGATTCTCTTTCGATTCTTGTTTTTTATTAACGAAAGATTGGAGGAACCTAGTCCTGGAGTGACCACAGGATATAAGGATGTGGAAAGTATCGATCTCTGAAGCTTTATTTGTAAAATGAAGATACATTTCAATAACTAAATAAATAATGATTATGGATGCCCCTGAAATGGCCCATAGCCCAGCAGTACATGTGCTTTAATAAATAAATAAATAAGTGCATTATTCAAGGATGTGCATTTATTGCATGGTTAGAACTACGACATGTCTAAAATGCATGTACGTATGTACGAGGCAAACTGCTGACTATAAGATGCGCAAGGAAGTTACATTCGTTACTATAGCAACAGTAGGGCGCGTTTCCTTTCAGAATTATCATTGGATTATAGAAAGAAAAAAACTGCATTATTTAAAATGAAACCCTCACATCTGCATCTGTTATCGTAGACCAAGCAGCGCTCAAAACCTACCATTGTGGACAACATAACAGTTTCACGATTTAAGCTAAATCATGGAGTTTTGGGGTGCAAAGTGTAATGAACTTAAGATGCAGGATCACAGAAGAAAACAATGACAATAAACACCATTAACCTAAGTGAATGAAAAGTAGGCTAATAATCAGAGATATGCATTCACATATGGCTTTATTTGAATATTTCAGCGAGGCATACCATAAAACTAAGTTGTTAGAATTACGTTCCAGTGACGTCATTACGCGATGACGCAAAAGAACCACTGAATTGTTTTATTTTTAACTGGTTCATTGAAACAAACTATCCAAAATAACCTTTTGCTGAAATTAAATGGACTTCCAATCACTATTAGTGAGCGAGAGACAAATTAATAATTAACTGTTGAACTGAAAATTACTCTTAAAGAGGAGTCGATTCCCCTCGATGGAATCGATTCCAAACTTTAGAATCGACTCTCGATTCCCAACGCCTTGGAATCAAGGAATCGATTATTTTTGGAATCGATTTCCAGCCCTACTTGCAACGCCAAGGTCATGGGTTCGATTCCCAGTGAATGTATGAACTGATCAAATGCACAACTTGAATATAATGTATTTGCCAAATGCTTAAATGTGATGTACTTTGAGGACATTTTTGTTTTCTTTTCTACAATTATGTTGGGTTACCAATTGATGTCCAATGTAAAATCTGGGTCCTGGAGCAAAACCGCTGATTTAAATGATAACCCATGTTCAATGTTATAGTAAAATTCTGATAAATGCAAGGTATTAATTGCTTACTATATTGAACAACGGAAACGTCAAGGGTCTCTTCTAAAAGACAACTGTTTCGACTTTGTCAATTAGTCGAGAATCGCTGATTTATCTAAATGATAATCCATATTCAATGATTACTATGCTTTAGAAGTGTTTTACATTGTTTGTTCACATTAACTAATATACAGTGGGGAGAACAAGTATTTGATACACTGCCGATTTTGCAGGTTTGCCCACTTACAAAGCATGTAGAAGTCTGTAATTTTTATCATAGGTACACTTCAACTGTGAGTGACGGAATCTAAAACAAAAATCCAGAAAATCACATTGTATGATTTTTAAATAATTAATTTGCATTTTATTGCATGACATAAGTATTTGATCACCTACCAACCAGTAAGAATTCCGGCTCTCACAGACCTGTTAGTTTTTCTTTAAGAAGCCCTCCTGTTCTCCACTCATTACCTGTATTAACTGCACCTGTTTGAACTCGTTACCTGTATAAAAGACACCTGTCCACACACTCAATCAAACAGACTCCAACCTCTCCACAATGGCCAAGACCAGAGAGCTGTGTAAGGACATCAGGGATAAAATTGTAGACCTGCACAAGGCTGGGATGGGCTACAGGACAATAGGCAAGCAGCTTGGTGAGAAGGCAACAACTGTTGGCGCAATTATTAGAAAATGGAAGAAGTTTAAGATGACGGTCAATCTCCCTCGGTCTGGGGCACCATGCAAGATCTCACCTCGTGGGGCATCATTGATCATGAGGAAGGTGAGGGATCAGCCCAGAACTACACGGCAGGACCTGGTCAATGACCTGAAGAGAGCTGGGACCACAGTCTCAAAGAAAACCACTAGTAACACACTACGCCGTCATGGATTAAAATCCTGCAGCACACGCAAGGTCCCCCTGCTCAAGCCAGCGCATGTCCAGGCCCGTCTGAAGTTTGCCAATGACCATCTGGATGATCCAGAGGAGGAATGGGAGAAGGTCATGTGGTCTGATGAGACAAAAATAGAGCTTTTTGGTCTAAACTCCACTCGCCGTGTTTGGAGGAAGAAGAAGGATGAGTACAACCCCAAGAACACCATCCCAACCGTGAAGCATGGAGTTGGAAACATCATTCTTTGGGGATGCTTTTCTGCAAAGGGGACAGGACGACTGCACCGTATTGAGGGAAGGATGGATGGGGCCATGTATCGCGAGATCTTGGCCAACAACCTCCTTCCCTCAGTAAGAGCATTGAAGATGGGTCGTGGCTGGGTCTTCCAGCATGACAACGACCCGAAACACACAGCCAGGGCAACTAAGGAGTGGCTCCGTAAGAAGCATCTCAAGGTCCTGGAGTGGCCTAGCCAGTCTCCAGACCTAAACCCAATAGAAAATCTTTGAAGGGAGCTGAAAGTCTGTATTGCCCAGCGACAGCCCCGAAACCTGAAGGATCTGGAGAAGGTCTGTATGGAGGAGTGGGCCAAAATCCCTGCTGCAGTGTGTGCAAACCTGGTCAAGAACTACAGGAAACGTATGATCTCTGTAATTGCAAACAAAGGTTTCTGTACCAAATATTAAGTTCTGCTTTTCTGATGTATCAAATACTTATGTCATGCAATAAAATGCAAATTAATTACTTAAAAATCATACAATGTAATTTTCTGGATTTTTGTTTTAGATTCCGTCTCTCACAGTTGAAGTGTACCTATGATAAAAATTACAGACTTCTACATGCTTTGTAAGTGGGCAAACCTGCAAAATCGGCAGTGTATCAAATACTTGTTCTCCCCACTGTATTTTATGTTAAAAAATGGAATCTTATTGTAAAGTGTTACCCTGATTATCTTTAATAAACTGAATTAGACCTTTTCTATCAGCCTTATTTTTAACGTAAGAACAGCCGCAGCAAAGCTTCTGGGGTTAGTCATTTCCGGCTATTTTAGTGCAAAAACATACAGTCAGTATTATGCTGCTTGATACTAGTATTTGTTATCATATTATTTTAATGCATTATCATAATAAACACGCTGGCTTGCAGTGCAAATAATGTTTAAAGTTATTCTTAGTTTTTTTACGTGCATTGGCTGATGAATCGGAGGTCTTGCACATTCACACTTACTGAAAAAGTTGTGTCTTTTATTATGTTTATATCTTTTATCATATTTCTTATTTCTGTGCATTACAGCTTCATGTTTTGTAGCATTTAGTATTTTGGTATTTAAATATATTGGTTTTCAATCATATTTTATGCCAATAACAAACTTGTTAGTGAATTTTGATAATGCAAGCATCAGTATTTCTATTGCTCATAAAACTGAAATGTTATAAAAAAAAATTATATTAATAACACAGAGGCCTTTAATTATTCGTGATTAATCAGTTCTAAAATAAGTTTTTATATATGTTTAAATAAAAGTTTAATATATATGTGTGTATATATGTTATTATAATTTTATATATATATGTGTGTGTGTGTGTGTGTGAGTATATTTTTTTATATTTATATATATATGCATACATTTGTTCATGTGTGCACACATATAATATATATATATATATATACACACACACATATAAACACACACTTTTATGTTACAATCGATTAATCGTAATTAAGCACTATTTATTTTAATGTGTTTAATGTATTTATTTAATTTATATTTAATTATATTATTTTCATGTAAGTTAAGCACATTTTACTCCCAAATTTGTATTAATGTGATGTGAAAAAGAAATAAAATAAAATGAAATATAATATGTTCATCAATTATACTAACAAACTATTTATCTTTTGACTTGACTTGTAAGCAAACATCTGCACTCACATTTTGTTCATAAATGGTTGAAACCTAACTAACATTTAGTCGTGCTTCTTTGCTTTCCCGTTTCACAAAACAGCTGGCATTGTAAACCAAGCGCCTGGAAAGCAAAGATGAAAAATCCTGCCGTTTGGAGTTTATGGAGTTATTTCTCATAAGCCCATTCATCCATCGCCTCCAAAGAATTTTTCCCCCCACCAGTCTGTTTTCATTGCCCTATATGCGATCTCTCTCTGGAGGGGCGACGGGTTGCTGTTCGGCTGATGACAGATCAATTTTAATATGCTGCAAAGTGACCTTTTGTACTCAGTGTTCAAACAAAGTCCTGATACGGCCACTACTAGAATCTGGTATGAGAGGAAACGTCTGGGACAGGAGCCGCTGTCATTCAGAGAGCCTTTGCCTCAGATTTAATCTGGTTAAACCTGAGGGGAAACGCATCTCTCCGTCTATGATGGTAACGCAGGTGGTTGTTGCAACTTTCGGATAAATGAAGCCATCCTTCAAACGTGACCTGATTCTGTTAGGTTGGGCAAGGGGCGCGTGTGCCACCGGGGCTGATTTATGACTGCGGGACTCTCGTGGGCTGCATTGAGCCTCACAACTAATGAATTATTATTCTCACAATAGCTCACAAAGGGACTTTTACCAGGATTCTGACACAATGGATGTCCCTCCTCTCCTTTCTGCTCTTACCTGATGTGGTGATTAGGTGAAACTCATGAAAACAGGTCACGTTTCACCCAGCAAATTCTATTTTGCATTTAAAAGATTGTTACATCACATTCATTTTGGTTAGATATTTTTAATATTATCTCATATATTAGGCTGCTGTCACTTTAAGACCATACGCATGGATCCATTATACTGTTACACATGCGCTTTCTTTCTCACCTGTTTACGTTCACTTAAAACATAACTGACTATGTTCATGTGAACTCGCCAAGACCGGCATTTTGACATTATTTTAAATGTTTAAGCGCAATAAGCAGCGAAAAAGAACTCAATTTAGTAACTGTGACTGTGTTACACGCCACTGTTGAAATCTGCATTTGGCAGGTTGGCGGCAATGGCGGGTGTTAAAGTCAAAATTTATGTTTTTTGGCTTTTAGTATGAGTATGTTAGCCTTACTGTTATCTATAAGTTAGTGTACTCCAAAACAATGACAAATTTCGCATTTAGAAGATAAAAACATTCAAAACTTACAGTCTCTCATTTCCACCAATAAGGATCAATGATTTTGATGACATCACTCTGCACTTCAGCTTCTCATCAGATTTTCTGTTCAATCAAATGCTCTCTAGTATCTGAAGCCCCGCCCTGTACATTATAAACAGACGCTGAAGCTGCGACTAAAATTGGTCACTTGTTCACACATTTACTATTTTCTACATGGTGAATGGCACCTAGTGCACTATATAGGGGATAGGGAACGATTCAGACAGTGTAGATATGCTTTCCATTGGGGCGAATGAAGTCTGGTTTCACGTTAGTGTCACGTGAACCGCCGCACCTCCGGTCCAGAGACACGATAGCACAGAGCAGATCATGTGATCGAATCGGTCCAGAGACACGACAGCACAGAGCGGATCATGTGATCGAGTCGGTCCAGAGACACGATAGCACAGAGCGGATCATGTGATCGAATCGGTCCAGAGACACGACAGCACAGAGCGGATCATGTGATCGAGTCGGTCCAGAGACACGATAGCACAGAGCGGATCATGTGATCGAGTCGGTCCAGAGACACGACAGCACAGAACGGATCATGTGATCGAGTCGGTCTAGAGACACGATTGAGTCGGTCCAGAGACACGATAACACAGAGCGGATCATGTGATCGAGTCGGTCCAGCGACACGACAGCACAGAGCGGATCATGTGATCGAGTCGGTCCAGAGACACGACAGCACAGAACGGATCATGTGATCGAGTCGGTCCAGAGACACGATTGAGTCGGTCCAGAGACACGATAACACAGAGCGGATCATGTGTTCGAGTCGGTCCAGAGACACGACAGCACAGAACGGATCATGTGATCGAGTCGGTCCAGAGACACGACAGCACAAAGCGATTCATGTGATCGAGTCGGTCCAGAGACACGACAGCACAGAGCGATTCGTGTGATCGTGTCGGTCCAGAGACACGACAGCACAGAGCGATTCGTGTGATCGAGTCGGTCCAGAGACACGACAGCACAGAGCGATTCGTGTGATCGAGTCGGTCCAGAGACACGACAGCACAGAGCGATTCGTGTGATCGAGTCGGTCCAGAGACACGACAGCACAGAGCGATTCGTGTGATCGAGTCGGTCCAGAGACACGACAGCACAGAGCGGATCATGTGATCGAGTCGGTCCAGAGACACGACAGCACAGAGCAGATCATGTGATCGAGTCGGTCCAGAGACACGCCAGCACAGAACGGATCGTGTGATCGAGTCGGTCCAGAGACACGACAGCACAGAGCGATTTGTGTGATCGAGTCGGTCCAGAGACACGACAGCACAGAGCGGCTCGTGTGATCGAGTCGGTCCAGAGACACGACAGCACAGAACGGATCATGTGATCGAGTCGGTCCAGAGACACGACAGCACAGAGCAGATCATGTGATCGAGTCGGTCCAGAGACACGACACCACAGAGCAGATCATGTGATCGAGTCGGTCCAGAGACACGACAGCACAGAGCGGATCATGTGATCGAGTCGGTCCAGAGACACGATTGAGTCGGTCCAGAGACACGATAACACAGAGCGGATCATGTGTTCGAGTCGGTCCAGAGACACGACAGCACAGAACGGATCATGTGATCGAGTCGGTCCAGAGACACGACAGCACAAAGCGATTCATGTGATCGAGTCGGTCCAGAGACACGACAGCACAGAGCGATTCGTGTGATCGAGTCGGTCCAGAGACACGACAGCACAGAGCGATTCGTGTGATCGAGTCGGTCCAGAGACACGACAGCACAGAGCGATTCGTGTGATCGAGTCGGTCCAGAGACACGACAGCACAGAGCGATTCGTGTGATCGAGTCGGTCCAGAGACACGACAGCACAGAGCGATTCGTGTGATCGAGTCGGTCCAGAGACACGACAGCACAGAGCGGATCATGTGATCGAGTCGGTCCAGAGACACGACAGCACAGAGCAGATCATGTGATCGAGTCGGTCCAGAGACACGCCAGCACAGAACGGATCGTGTGATCGAGTCGGTCCAGAGACACGACAGCACAGAGCGATTTGTGTGATCGAGTCGGTCCAGAGACACGACAGCACAGAGCGGCTCGTGTGATCGAGTCGGTCCAGAGACACGACAGCACAGAACGGATCATGTGATCGAGTCGGTCCAGAGACACGACAGCACAGAGCAGATCATGTGATCGAGTCGGTCCAGAGACACGACACCACAGAGCAGATCATGTGATCGAGTCGGTCCAGAGACACGACAGCACAGAGCGGATCATGTGATCGAGTCGGTCCAGAGACACGACAGCACAGAGCGGATCATGTGATCGAGTCGGTCCAGAGACACGACAGCACAGAGCGGATCATGTGATCGAGTCGGTCCAGAGACACGACAGCACAGAACGGATCATGTGATCGAGTCGGTCCAGAGACACGACAGCACAAAGCGATTCATGTGATCGAGTCGGTCCAGAGACACGACAGCACAGAACGGATCGTGTGAACGAGTCGGTCCAGAGGCACGACAGCACAGAGCGATTCGTGTGATCGAGTCGGTCCAGAGACACGACAGCACAGAGCAGATCGTGTGATCGAGTCGGTCCAGAGACACGACAGCACAGAACGGATCGTGTGATCGAGTCGGTCCAGAGACACGACAGCACAGAGCGATTCGTGTGATCGAGTCGGTCCAGAGACACGACAGCACAGAGCGGATCATGTGATCGAGTCGGTCCAGAGACACGACAGCACAGAGCGATTCGTGTGATCGAGTCGGTCCAGAGACACGATAGCACAGAGCGGCTCATGTGATCGAGTCGGTCCAGAGACACGACAGCACAGAGCAGATCATGTGATCGAGTCGGTCCAGAGACACGCCAGCACAGAACGGATCGTGTGATCGAGTCGGTCCAGAGACACGACAGCACAGAGCGGCTCGTGTGATCGAGTCGGTCCAGAGACACGACAGCACAGAGCAGATCGTGTGATCGAGTCGGTCCAGAGACACGACACCACAGAGCAGATCATGTGATCGAGTCGGTCCAGAGACACGACACCACAGAGCAGATCATGTGATCGAGTCGGTCCAGAGACACGACAGCACAGAGCGGATCATGTGATCGAGTCGGTCCAGAGACACGACAGCACAGAACGGATCGTGTGATCGAGTCGGTCCAGAGACACGACAGCACAGAGCGATTCGTGTGATCGAGTCGGTCCAGAGACACGACAGCACAGAGCGGATCATGTGATCGAGTCGGTCCAGAGACACGACAGCACAGAGCGATTCGTGTGATCGAGTCGGTCCAGAGACACGATAGCACAGAGCGGCTCATGTGATCGAGTCGGTCCAGAGACACGACAGCACAGAGCAGATCATGTGATCGAGTCGGTCCAGAGACACGCCAGCACAGAACGGATCATGTGATCGAGTCGGTCCAGAGACACGACAGCACAGAGCGGATCATGTGATCGAGTCGGTCCAGAGACACGACAGCACAGAGCGGATCATGTGATCGAGTCGGTCCAGAGACACGACAGCACAGAGCGGATCATGTGATCGAGTCGGTCCAGAGACACGATAGCACAGAGCGGATCATGTGATCGAGTCGGTCCAGAGACACGATAGCACAGAGCGGATCATGTGATCGAGTCGGTCCAGTGATATGGAGAAGATCAGGAGGAGAAACGGTTAGAGATTAGGAGGAAACTGTGGCTTTACCGAGCTCAACAGCTCTGGCCGAGCTGTGATATAAACTAAATGCTATTGGCTATTTTTTAAAAGGGGAGGAGCTGTTCGATATGTCCCGCCCTGTCTTCCTGTTTCAGTGGAAATTACGTCAACACATTGAATAATGCTGCGCGTTTCAGTGCACTTCAGTGGGGCTTTAATGTCAAGCCCTGGACTTTAGACATGGTCCGCATTAGACATTGAACTGTAAGTATAACTTTGCAACTACATGTCAACTTACTCTCATTAGAGAGTTAGTAGAGTTAGGTTAGGGTTAAATTTAGTAGAAGAAGTTGACATGGAGTTGCAAAGTTACTTATAGTTAGAAAGTCTAAAGTGGACTATCGAAATAAAGTGTTACCTTTATTTATTTATATATATATATATATATATATATATATATAAAAATGAATTTATATGTTATTAATTTATTTTTAAAATTATATTAATACAGTATATGTACGCATGTATATATTTTCTTTTTCATATTTCATATTATTTATATTTTATTTATTTTTTGCATCACAGAAATAAAAATTTGAGAGTAAAACATGCTTAACTTTCATTAAAATAATGTCATAATGCATATACACTCACCTAAAGGATTATTAGGAACACCTGTTCAATTTCTCATTAATGCAATTATCTAATCAACCAATCACATGGCAGTTGCTTCAATGCATTTAGGGGTGTGGTCCTGGTCAAGACAATCTCCTGAACTCCAAACTGAATGTCAGAATGGGAAAGAAAGGTGATTTAAGCAATTTTGAGCGTGGCATGGTTGTTGGTGCCAGACGGGCTGGTCTGAGTATTTCACAATCTGCTCAGTTACTGGGATTTTCACGCACAACCATTTCTAGAGTTTACAAAGAATGGTGTGAAAAGGGAAAAACATCCAGTATGCGGCAGTCCTGTGGGCGAAAATGCCTTGTTGATGCTAGAGGTCAGAGGAGAATGGGCCGACTGATTCAAGCTGATAGAAGAGCAACTTTGACTGAAATAACCACTCGTTACAACCGAGGTATGCAGCAAAGCATTTGTGAAGCCACAACACGCACAACCTTGAGGCGGATGGGCTACAACAGCAGAAGACCCCACCGGGTACCACTCATCTCCACTACAAATAGGAAAAAGAGGCTACAATTTGCACGAGCTCACCAAAATTGGACAGTTGAAGACTGGAAAAATGTTGCCTGGTCTGATGAGTCTCGATTTCTGTTGAGACATTCAGATGGTAGAGTCAGAATTTGGCGTAAACAGAATGAGAACATGGATCCATCATGCCTTGTTACCACTGTGCAGGCTGGTGGTGGTGGTGTAATGGTGTGGGGGATGTTTTCTTGGCACACTTTAGGCCCCTTAGTGCCAATTGGGCATCGTTTAAATGCCACGGCCTACCTGAGCATTGTTTCTGACCATGTCCATCCCTTTATGACCACCATGTACCCATCCTCTGATGGCTACTTCCAGCAGGATAATGCACCATGTCACAAAGCTCGAATCATTTCAAATTGGTTTCTTGAACATGACAATGAGTTCACTGTACTAAAATGGCCCCCACAGTCACCAGATCTCAACCCAATAGAGCATCTTTGGGATGTGGTGGAACGGGAGCTTCGTGCCCTGGATGTGCATCCCACAAATCTCCATCAACTGCAAGATGCTATCCTATCAATATGGGCCAACATTTCTAAAGAATGCTTTCAGCACCTTGTTGAATCAATGCCACGTAGAATTAAGGCAGTTCTGAAGGCGAAAGGGGGTCAAACACAGTATTAGTATGGTGTTCCTAATAATCCTTTAGGTGAGTGTAAGTAAATAAATAATGGCCTTAGTGTTATTTTTGTATCATTGATATACTATTATAGTTTTTTGAATTAGATTTTATTTTTATATTTTTCTCTTTTGATTTTATTTGTAAAGTTTTAGTAATTTTGGTTTTATATTTTTGTCAAACACAAATGAGAAACGTTGCCTTGGTTAATGATTATTTTATTTCAAGTAATGATAATAGTTTTGTTTATGGTTTTGGTTTTAGTTGTAGTTAACAATAATAACCATGAATGACCCCAAAACAAGCTTTACTTTTATGCAAAATACTTTTTATATATAAAACATTTTTATTTTTGGGTGAAACTGGACATGAAATTTACTCTTTGTTGGCAAGTCCACATGTAGAGTGAACAGTGAGACTGTAATGTGTTGCATATTACTGTGTAAGTGATTTCTGTTTTTCTGGAGGGGGATGGAAATGGGCCGTGACTTCCCGTGTACCATCACTGGGCTGTGTCTGGTGTTGTGGATATGATAGATCGCTATCTGTCTGTGTGCAACGGACTGGTGTGATTCTCTTTCTCTAAGTGCTTCTGTCCTTTTGACAGCTGTGTCGTTCTGCTCTGATGCAGGTGCTGAGAGCTTCGCCATGGCAACCAAAATAGTAACACAACGTTGCCAGGAAGAGCAGATGGACCAGATGTCTCACAGCATGGAGATGTCCTCCCAGATCAAGAAGAAAAAGTTTAAATCCAGGTAGAGCCACACTGACCCTCAAAGCACGCCATGAACATTCCCCTGCATCACGCCACTGGATGCCACTCCATTCACATGCTTTCCAACTTTAGGAAACAAGTGTAAATCACCAGCCGAATTAGCAGAATTAATTAGTGAATCTCATTGACACCCGCTCAGTCTGCTGTCCTTTCAGAGAGCAGCTGCGTAAACATACGAGGTCTTATCGGCTTCAGTTCAGCTCTTCTAATGGGACGTGTGTCTTGAAAGGAAGAATTCAGCAAAACATGAATGTGTTTTCATCATTTACTCATATTTACTTTCTTCAATGAAGCACGAAAGATAAATATTTTTATAATAATACATAAAAAGATAATATGCTGAATGTCTGAGCTGCGGGAAATATTTAGGCCTAAATTTAAGATGTATATATTTGAACTCCATATAAAAAATTTCCATCCATTTGCATGGTTTTAACATAAACTAATAACTTAATGTGATGCATATTTGTCAGTCATACATGAATAAAACAGGTAAGATTTCTGTAATACTAATAAACTGAATGTGTTTAAATACACAATAACCAGGTTTTAACTAATAGAATATTGCTTGTTTCACAGCTAGGCATATTTGAACCATGTTCATACTTTTTAACTGAATCAGTTTAATTGCTTTCACAATGAACAGATTCATGCTGATTGGAAAATATGATTATTTGAATAATAACAAATAGATGCAAATAATAGTTGATAAACTATGCCATAATTTCTTTGAGCACAGAAAACATCTGTTTCATTCATGTATGACTGACAAATATGCATCACATTAGTTTAAATCTGTGTGATCTAAATAGATGTACATTTTATATAAAAATCAAATACATAAATCTTAAATTTATGCCTGAGTGTGGCTTATGTTGGCAAGCTTTAAAAAGGACAAACAATTTACCCTAAAAGTAGTAGATGTCTAGATTCAGTGCCAAATCCAAAACAGTTTGCTGGAACTAAATTAGCAACAAGGTCATTATAATAAGTGAACATGGCAATAGTGGTTATATTCCCTACAAAAACTTTTTTTAAATTTAAGTCGTTAAAATATTCAAATGACAATGTGACAAATCACATTACTGTTAATTTGAATATGCAACCACAAATTACATTATCAGTGAATACTGACTTAAATTTGGGTCGTCACACAAAACTTTCATATGGCTTCAAAAGTAATATAGTGCACTGTGTGTTTTTGTCCTTTTTGGAGCTAGATTGTTTTTTTGCATGGAAAATAAAACCTCATTCTCCACGTTTGAGCTTCTGCAAGAACCAGTGAGGTTCATTCTGGTGTTACGCATCACATTTGAGCTTCCTCAGGAACCAATGAGGTTCATTCTCATGTTACGCATCACGTTTGAGCTTCCCCAAGAACCAGTGAGGTTCATTCTCTTGTTACGCATCGCTTTTGAGCTTCCTCAAGAACCAATGAGGTTCATTCTCATGTTACGCATCACGTTTGAGCTTCCGCAAGAACCAATGAGGTTCATTCTCTTGTTACGCATCGCTTTTGAGCTTCCTCAAGAACCAATGAGGTTCATTCTCTTGTTACGCATCACGTTTGAGCTTCCGCAAGAACCAATGAGGTTCATTCTCTTGTTACGCATCGCTTTTGAGCTTCCTCAAGAACCAATGTGGTTCATTCTCGTCTTACGCAGCATGTTTGAGCTTCCTCAAGAACCAATGTGGTTCATTCTCGTCTTACGCAGCATGTTTGAGCTTCCTCAAGAACCAATGTGGTTCGTTCTCGTGTTACGCAGCACGTTTGAGCTTCCACAAGAACCATGAGGTTTATTTTGGGTGAACTAACCCTTTAATTAATAACAATGATTCATTACTGTGCCACATGTTTGGGATCATGTGTGTGACTGTCTGTGGAGATTACATGACAATTACTGATGAGGAAGGCAACTGTGTTTCACCCTGACATGTGCTGGAGTTATTCTGAGATCACTGAGGCATCACAGCCATGGAAAACTCCCAGGTGTACACTAGTGTTGTTGACAGCCAAATTTATAACAATAGACACACACACACACATTTCCAAATGTATGCATCAAGGTTGCATTTGTTTGTACCTTGTACTATCATTTATTGTGTTAAAAATGCATGTTAATACAGTATAAGAGAACTTAATTTTCTTCATGCAATTTTTTTACTTTAATTTCGGGGGCAAATATGACCTGGACTGATAATTTCATGAGATTCCCACAATGAGCATTTTAAGGCATCATAGGTGCATTCCTGAAGATGCCTTGTTTTGGCCAAATTTACATTTATGCATTTAAGCGACTTACAACAGAGTAACAAAAGCAATTCTTTAAAGAGCCTATAGCAATGCCAGGTTTATTAGCCAAATTCAAAGGCAGCAATCATGTTTCTTTTGTGGAGAATACAATGCTAAAAATGCATTGCAACACAGTGAAATAATGCTTATTAGAGAATCTTAGCAACATGATACCACATAACTATTAAAATCAATTGTGAGTAAAGTAGCCTATACTTATTTGGAAGCAGCATAGGCCGTTAACTGACAAAAAGCTTTGTTTACAGTTCACACAGTGTTGCCCAAAGCTTGTTTCAGTTACTTTAACTTCTCTTCTGGCTTATTTGACAGTCAAAGTGAACATCAATAGTGTTGGTATGCTAAAATAATCGCACGCATTGGCTATTCTTTACTGAAGCTCATTACACAATTACTTGAAATAGCTTCCTTCTTTTCTTTTGTTGGCCTGTCAGGGAGCCTTTTGGATCCGCAAACACACAGATGAACTTCTGCTTTTGTCCTTGTGTCAATCACATGTGTTCCTCTGTAAGTGGGATGGTCGTTTAATAATGCAGCTGAATCTGAGAGTCGCTGTCTAAATAGACACTGATCCACTTTCCATTATGTCCCACTGGATGGATTGACTGACTGACTATTCCTGCCTTGAATCCCGTTGGAATGATCATTTTTATGAGATGGGCGCAGGCGAGCGTATTGTAAATACCAGTGAGAAACTCTTTGAGCTCCAGCTGTCTGTGTTGAAGCGTGTTAATTAAAGAATCATAGGCAAAAAATCATATTTTGTTGTAATTTATCAATATTGACTTTCATCACTGTTGATGAACAGTAGCTATAAAACTTGAGAGAAAATATACTACTAATTTATGCAGAGAAATAAGACATAAAATATGCATATAAAATATAGGTTCACTTTATTTTGATTGAATACACATCTCATAATGACAGTGATGCCCTCTTGAAACAAGCAAATCTCTCTAAAATATAACAGAAATGCTCTGATAGATCAAGCAAAAAATAAATAAATAAAAAAGCTGTAAGCTAAATATGATTTGGTAAAAAGTTTTAAAAATAGCAAATATATTAGCCACTAAAAATATTAATGCACTTTACAACTGAGGAAAAAAATAGCAACTAATAATTTTTTGTGCATTACTCACTGGTACAGTAGGTTTTGTTTTATTTATTTATTTGAATTATTTACCTTTTAGATTTTTTTAATGCTTTTGAAAGGAGTCCCTTATGCTCACCAAGGCTGCACTTATAAGAACTGTAATATTTTCAAATATTATTACAATTGAAAAATAAGTGTTTTCTGTTATAATAAATTTAATTGTTACCCCCCCCAAAAAAAGTTTTTTTTAATGTTTATTATGCTCACCAAGGGTGTTTCTTTAATGAAAAATATAGTAAAAACGGTAATTATGTAAAATATTATTACAATTTAAAATAACTGTTTTCTATTGTAATATATTTAAAAAAGTAATTAATTCCTGTGATCAAAGCTGAATTTTCAGCATTATTACTCCAGTCTTCAGTGTCACATGATCCTACAGAAATCACTCTAATATGATGATTTACTGCTCAAGAAACATCCCTTATTATTACTGTCAATTTTAATCAATTTAATGCTTTTTTTGCAGAATAAACGTATATAAAAGTCTTACTGACCCCAAACTTTTGAACAGTAATGTCGATTACTATAAAACTGAATAGGCCCTAAATGTTCAATGACAAACGCATGCATAAGATATGAAACTGCTTCACTAAAGTCTAATTCTAAAGGACGTGGACTGGCTTACACAAAACACCTGCTCGCTGCTGGCAAAGTGAAAATCACCTTTAAACCGGTCTGAAGCAGCGCTCTGAGCCGATGCACGTGAATCAGCAGGTTACTCAACCTTCAGTTCAATTTGTCTTATAATCAGAGAGCTGTCTGTCTCTATCATCTGAGAACGGAGCATGCAGTGGAGAATCAGGCCGTTAAGCAGGAGGGCTGATCTGAATTGATAGAAAGGCTCCTGTGGCCGCTGATCCCCACTAAACCCTCGCAGGCGGCTGTGGAGAGTTACAAGCCTCTGAGAGATCAACAGCAGACGTACATGTTCATTACTAGATGGAGAACGGCTGGCATTCACACCTGGATGGATTTACATTTGATTATAGAAAGTGAAAATATAGAAATAATATTAATGACATAGGATAATGGTGTTGAGAAACAGGGCCTGAATTTGCCCACTTTTCCAGCGCCGTTGGTTCCGGAAGTATTTTTCCATTCATTTTTCCCATAGGGATTTTAAAAAGTCTTTCTTAAAGGGGTCCTATTACCTCTCTACCTGAAAAACTATGGACAAAAGCTGTTTTAAACACAAATGATGGTCACACCAAATATTGATTTGATTAATAGAAGTTAATTGTTTTTTTAATTGTTTAAAAGCATTTTTATACAAGTGCCTAAAACTTTTCACTGTTCTGTCGCTTTGCAGGAAGGTTTCTTCAAGCATCACAATTAGAAACTTTTTTAGGGATGCATTACTTTTAAAAACTTTCCCCAACACTGCTGCTAACTAGAGTAGATGAGTATAATTATAGTGTAGAAAAGTCTTTGTAAGGTTGTAAATTGTGTTTGTAACAGATGCAGAGTTTTCCATGCGACTGACAGAATGACAGACAGCACGTCAGTGCAAACGGCTTTCTGTCAGAAACTGTTTCTCTCCATCTGTCTTCGTTTCTCTCCTCTCCACCTCATGGTCTCAGTGATGCAACTTTAAACACATTATGGCAGCTGAGTAGCTCAATACTAAGAGTATGTCACATATAATTTACACGTATGTGGATTGCATGAAATGAAAAAATAGTGCATGAAATATACTGTATGTAAAGGAAACATTTGTTGAAGTGTGAAAGGACTGTTTCATCAGCACAACAGCTTTGACATTTAACATAAAGGCTGTACATACAGTAACCTCTCATATCATTTAAATATATAATTTTATCTATCTATCTGTCTGTCTGTCTGTCTGTCTGTCTGTATAGCTATCTATCTGTCTGTCTGTCTGTCTGTCTGTCTGTATAGCTATCTATCTGTCTGTCTGTCTGTCTGTCTGTCTATCTGTCTGTCTGTCTATCTGTCTGTCTGTCTGCCTGTATAGCTATCTATCTGTCTATCTGTCTGTCTATTTGTCTGTCTGTCTGTCTATCTGTCTGTTTGTCTGTCTGTCTGTCTGTCTGTCTGTCTGTTTGTCTGTCTATCTATCTATCTATCTATCTATCTGTCTGTCTGTCTGTCTGTCTGTCTGTCTGTCTGTCTGTCTGTCTATCTGTCTGTCTGTCTATCTGTCTGTCTTTCTGTCTATCTGTCTGTCTGTCTGTCTATCTGTCTGTCTGTCTGTCTGTCTGTCTGTCTGTCTGTCTGTCTGTCTGTCTGTCTATCTGTCTGTCTGTCTATTCCATTTCATTTTGGGCTGAACTATGACATGAACACATTCTTGATATCATCAAAATATTATGTACTTTCAGCCTTTTATTTAATTAATTTATTGTCACAATGCAACAAAAAAAGAATTTTTAAAAATAAAATAAATTAGAAAAAATATAGATACTGTAAAAAGTAATCAGTTGACTTGACTTAAAAAAGTGAGGAAACCTGTTGCCTTTATTTTTTTAGTATGTATTATTATTAAAGTAATAAACCATGCATAATTGAAAAAAATTAAGTTATGTGAACTTGACATTCCACATAACTTAATTTAATAATTTAATAAATAATTATGCATGAAGTTTATTTACTTAATAATTTTAAGGCAACGGGTTTCCTCACTGTTTTTAAGTTCAGTCAACTAATCACTTTTTACAGTTCTTAAAAAGTTTATTTATTTTATTTTATTTTATTTTAGGTGAAATGTAACCTGATCTTGATAATATCAAAATATTATCTAAAATATTTTCAGCCTTTCTTTTTATTTATTTATTTATTTAAGATTAAAACATGTTTATTGCATGAATTAAAACGGTAAAATGGTAGGTTTAAAAAATAATATCATCAAAGTCATGCTTTCCACAATGTTTTTTTTTTGCAAATATATTATAAATATTCAATATTTCACCCACCCATAATGCAATTGTGGATGCCTATCAGAAGAACTTCGATCATGACGTGTTTTTATCTTTGCGTTGTGTTTGAACAGTGATGAAAAGGCCTCCTTCAGTGAATTCTATCCCATCATTCCTGGCGACGTCATGTCTGTCAAGGAGATCCTGACTGAGCCCAAGTTCCCACGCCACAGGACATGGTACAGTGAGAGCTGAAACACACACACACACACACTCACTCACATTGTTTTATGGGGACTCTCCATAGGCATAATGATTTTTATATTGTACAAACTGGATATTCGATTCCCTACCCCTAAACCTACCCATCACACAAAACTTTCTGCAGTTTTAGATTTTCAAAAAACATAATTTAGTGTGATTTTATAAACTCTTTTCCTCATTTTGTCACCATAATGTAGGGCAGAGCTATTCAATTAGCTTCATTTGAGGGCCGAATTATCATATCGAAAAGTTGAGGTGGGCCGGGATTGGTTGGGCTTGGGGGTGTATAATTCACATAGATGAATTATACAAGCTATTGGTAAAAAATATTTTATTTATAATTATTATATTATCATAGGCTGACTTGGTAACCCTCATGTAAAACCATGCATGGCTACTTACCACTGTCAAATGATATTATGATAATATGAATCTATAAACACAGTGAAACTTATGAAAGCCTAAACTATACACACACCTTCAGAAAGAAGCTGCCATAATTTCATAACAAACATTTATTATATTCCCCTACCCACATAATAAATCTAATGCAATATAAATAACATAGTATTCAATATAAATATTCTACATTCCTGCCCAAACCATGGTAAATACAGTCAGTGTACTACAGTGAGCTACATTCATGGTAAATGTTTCTCCTGTTTTCCTCATCAGTCTTATTGGGAATATTGAGGCTGTTTCATCCGATTTAAAACGAGTTTAATCATCGAGTGATTTGTTGTTTGTAACAGAGAGGTGTGTGTCGAATTGAACCGCTTCTCACTGGATGTCGTAGCGTCGTCCGGGTGTCCGGGACCGGGAGTAAACGCAACTTCTTTGAGCTTGCGTTCCGTTATCCACTGGGCCGTGCTGTGTAGTTCATTCTAGTGAAACAACTGAAAACGGCGCTATTTGTTCAATCGATATACGGTCTGTTTGTTTTACTGAACGAGAAACAGCTTCAGATGATTCAGTGACAGAGCGGGCCGAACAAATCCGAATCGTTTCAGACCGTTATGCAAGCGCTTTTGTCCAATTAGATCAACTCAAAAGAATGATTAATTCACAAATGATTGGAATCGCTGGTTCAGTCGTCAGAAATATGGTACACACATAATTGAATGCTGAAATATTGAAATAAACCGTTTCTCAGGTGAGTCAGAGCGCTAATAGTACGCACATGTATCTAACCAAACTTAGCCACACCGCCAGGAAAAGAGGGGGAGGGAGGTGGGGTGCCCTTGGGCCGGATGGAGATGATTGGCCAATTGAATAGCCCTGACGTAGGGTATACCTGAACCACACAAGCACACACACACTTGGCTTTAGCAGGAAGTGAGCATGTCTTAGGTCACCCTTCGGTAACACGCTGACATGATGACATTATCATTTTAGAGCTTTGCTTTTTTTAAACCTTTGTGAGGGCCACAGCTGTCCTGCTGAAAATGTGAAAGGTTTAAAAATAATATGATGGAGTCACAGATGCTGGCAGGACACGGCAGGTCAAGACATGATCTACATGTCAAACCGTTTTATCTGCCGGGCCGCGGTCTTTCCTCGTATCAAATTCTCTCAAACGTTCAGTAGGAGATTTACATAAAAAATAAACACAGAAACATAAACACAGTTTTGGGTTTTATTCCATGAAAAATAGGGCACATGCAAATACATCTATAGCCAGAAAGAACACGCAGGAAAAGAACAGCAGCAAACACTTTAGAAAGAGGGAAAACTTTTCACAAGTTCAGTCTTTAGGGAAACAGTCGGCTCCTAAAACTAAGCACTAAATGCCTACAGCTAGGTATTATATTTCAAAAACTGTCCAAAAAAGAAAAAAAGCTGATGTACTAGTATACACAGTAACTGAAAATATATTAAAATATAAATGATAAAATTCATCTCAAAAACCTGCTTAGGTCAAAATCAAAAGACAGAAATTAGACTTTACATTTTCTCTATCTATCAATCCATCCATCTATCAATCTCCGTCTGTTCTATCTATCTATCTATCTATCTATCTATCTATCTATCTATCTATCTATCTATCTATCTATCTATCTATCTGTCTATCTATCTATCTATCTATCTATCTATCTATCTATCTATCTCTGTCTGATCTATCTATCTATCTATCTCTGTCTGATCTATCTATCTATCTATCTATCTATCTATCTATCTATCTATCTATCTATCTATCTATCTATCTATCTATCTATCTCTGTCTGATCTATCTATCTATCTATCTATCTATCTATCTATCTCCGTCTGATCTATCTATCTATCTATCTATCTCCGTCTGATCTATCTATCTATCTATCTCCGTCTGATCTATCTATCTATCTATCTATCTATCTATCTATCTATCAATCTCCGTCTGTTCTATCTATCTATCTATCTATCTCTGTCTGATCTATCTATCTATCTATCTATCTATCTCTGTCTGATCTATCTATCTATCTATCTATCTATCTATATATCTTCGTCTGATCTATCTATCTATCTATCTATCTATCTATCTCCGTCTGATCTATCTATCTATCTATCTCTGTCTGATCTATCTATCTATCTATCTATCTATCTCTGTCTGATCTATCTATCTATCTATCTATCTATATATCTTCGTCTGATCTATCTATCTATCTATCTATCTATCTATCTATCTCCGTCTGATCTATCTATCTATCTATCTCTGTCTGATCTATCTATCTATCTATCTATCTCCGTCTGATCTATCTATCTATCTCCGTCTGATCTATCTATCTATCTCCGTCTGATCTATCTATCTATCTATCTATCTATCTATCTATCTATCTATCTATCTATCTATCTATCTCCGTCTGATCTATCTATCTATCTCTGATCTATCTATCTATCTATCTATCTATCTATCTATCTATCTATCTATCTCCGTCTGATCTATCTATCTATCTATCTATCTATCTATCTATCTATCTATCTATCTATCTATCTATCTCCGTCTGATCTATCTATCTATCTCTGATCTATCTATCTATCTATCTATCTATCTATCTCCGTCTGATCTATCTATCTATCTCCATCTGATCTATCTATCTATCTATCTGTCCGTCTGTCGTTCTATCTATCATTCTCTGTCTGTTGCTCTATCTATCTATCTATCTATCTGTCTGATCTATCTATCTGTCTGTCGTTCTATCTATCATTCTCTGTCTGTTGTTCTATCAATCTATCTATCTATCTATCTATCTATCTATCTATCTATCTATCTATCTATCTATCTATCTATCTATCTATCTATCTATCTATCTATCTATGTCTGTTCTATCAGTCTCTCTGTCTATTGCTCTGTCTGTCTGAACTGGTTATGTTCTTGACAGGTTTTGTTGAATGAACTAAAGCACTTCTCCTTTCTGCGTTGTCGCTTTTCCCTGCTTAGCATGATGGGAAGGGCACATCCCCTGTATCCACCTCTCACACTTAACAGGTTTACCTGCAATTCACAGCGAGCCGGCAGCTGCTTTAGTTTTTAAGCTGGTAATCCTGTTCAGAGGGAGACATTAACACGGTCATGCCTTTGCCACCGGAGGGTTACGGCTGGAGCAAGAGCCTGGGAAAAAGGGTTTGAGTTATAGGATAAAAAGGTCACTTCAGTAAATCAAGCTTCATATGCAGGATGGATGATTTGAGGATGAGTGATAAAGCCCGTCAAGTCTGGATTTGGCCTCTCGCACATGGTTCGAATGAAGGTCGGGCAGGAGAGTCACTGTAGTTTTGTTTTAAGTGATGGTGAGATGAGAGAGAAGAGCAAGATCAAGTGGAAAGATGTGTTCATCTCATAATCTCTGCTGTATTTCTCTGTTGCTCATATGAAGTAGTGTCACGCTCTGTCTGTATATGGCTTTTTCTCTGTATCTCATATTCACACATACGCAGCTTAATACGGTTGTCAGTCCTCAGTGTTTAATCCTCTTCCTGCTGTTTGGCAGCACGACACCAGACAGGTTCAGCTGTTGGCCACTGTTTTTGTTTTTACAGCCACAAGACACTGAACATTGCAATGTTTTCTGATATGTAAACGCTCTCTGGATGAGACTGAAGGTCAGTTCAGACGGATGCTCTCAGTGCAGAGATGAATGAAGTCCAGGATCTAATCAAAGTGAATCCTTTATCACCTTGTCAGAAGGATGAAAGTCACAATCTTCATGTCATGTCACGGCTCTGGGACTAATGCCATCTGATGTTGCTCCTGCACAAAGTAAACAAGTCTGAAAAAGCGGATAGTCTGAGTTAAATGAACAGATGGTATCAACACATCCAGTTATTGATCTATCTATATCTACAGTGTGGAGAACAAGTATTTGATACACTGCCGATTTTGCAGGTTTGCCCACTTACAAAGCATGTAGAAGTCTGTCATTTTTATCATAGGTACTCTTCAACTGTGAGTGACGGAATCTAAAACAAAAATCCAGAAAATCACATTGTATGATTTTTAAGTAATTAATTTGCATTTTATTGCATGACATAAGTATTTGATACATCAGAAAAGCAGAACTTAATATTTGGTACAGAAACCTTTGTTTGCAATTACAGAGATCATACGTTTCCTGTAGTTCTTGACCAGGTTTGCACACACTGCAGCAGGGATTTTGGCCCACTCCTCCATACAGACCTTCTCCAGATCCTTCAGGTTTCGGGGCTGTCGCTGGGCAATACAGACTTTCAGCTCCCTCCAAAGATTTTCTATTGAGTTCAGGTCTGGAGACTGGCTAGGCCACTCCAGGACCTTGAGATGCTTCTTACGGAGCCACTCCTTAGTTGCCCTGGCTGCGTGTTTCGGGTCGTTGTCATGCTGGAAGACCCAGCCACGACCCATCTTCAATGCTCTTACTGAGGGAAGGAGGTTGTTGGCCAAGATCTCGCGATACATGGCCCCATCCATCCTTCCCTCAATACGGTGCAGTCGTCCTGTACCCTTTGCAGAAAAGCATCCCCAAAGAATGATGTTTCCACCTCCATGCTTCACGGTTGGGATGGTGTTCTTGGGGTTGTACTCATCCTTCTTCTTCCTCCAAACACGGCGAGTGGAGTTTAGACCAAAAAGCTCTATTTTTGTCTCCTCAGACCACATGACCTTCTCCCATTCCTCCTCTGGATCATCCAGATGGTCATTGGCAAACTTCAGACGGGCCTGGACATGCGCTGGCTTGAGCAGGGGGCCTTGTGTGCGCTGCAGGATTTTAATCCATGACGGCGTAGTGTGTTACTAGTGGTTTTCTTTGAGACTGTGGTCCCAGCTCTCTTCAGGTCATTGACCAGGTCCTGCCGTGTAGTTCTGGGCTGATCCCTCACCTTCCTCATGATCATTGATGCCCCACGAGGTGAGATCTTGCATGGTGCCCCAGACCGAGGGAGATTGACCGTCATCTTGAACTTCTTCTATTTTCTAATAATTGCGCCAACAGTTGTTGCCTTCTCACCAAGCTGCTTGCCTATTGTCCTGTAGCCCATCCCAGCCTTGTGCAGGTCTACAATTTTATCCCTGATGTCCTTACACAGCTCTCTGGTCTTGGCCATTGTGGAGAGGTTGGAGTCTGTTTGATTGAGTGTGTGGACAGGTGTCTTTTATACAGGTAACGAGTTCAAACAGGTGCAGTTAATACAGGTAACGACTGAGTAACAAAGGTTCCAAAAAAATATTTAGCAGCACAACTGTTTCCAACATTGATAATAAATCATCATATTAGAATGATTTCTGAAGGATCATGTGACACTGAAGACTGGAGTAATGATACTGAAAATGTATTTATTATTGCATTTATTATTATTTATTGTATTATTTTTGTATCTTATATTAATATAAAGATGAGTAACTTTCAGATAATATAATTTTCTCTAGTTTTCTCTTATTGTATCTATTATTTTTGTGGTAAATTGTATTTATTAATTAATATGTATTAATTTATTATTGTATTATATTTATATATTTTATATATTTATATCTTATAATAGAATTGTTATTTTCTTTCGTTTTATTTTATTTTTGTTGTGATCTCAACATAACTAAAGTTATAACAAATCAAAACTGGAAAAAGTAATAATAACCTCGAACTTACCAATATTTACAGTAAATAACTATCGTCCTAAAGTTTTTTCTATATTTCTAGCTTTAATCAATTTTATTTCAGTTTTAGTCATTTTAGTACTTCAACCTATTTTTATTTCAGTTAGTTGCGAAGGCAACATTTCTCATTTTATTTTCAGTTTTCAAGTTTAAGTTTTTCATCTGATTTTTATATTTGATTTAAGCTTTATTTACTGAAAATAATTTGTAATAGTTTTAGTTTTGGTTAACAGTAACAACACTGATATTCAGAGGGGTTCAGAAGTCTAAATGCTTATATTTTACATTCCTTCATAATTTAATACATATTTTTTATGTATTTTAAGATTTTTTTAAATTTTATTAAAGTAATTTATGTGCATCTCTTCTGCTTTAATGCCAGCAGTAACTGAGCAATGAACAAAACCTGATGATCATTTTCTTCAGGATCCAAAAGCATCTTGAGCTTTAATAGAAGCAATAATATCTGATCATCTGTACAAAGAGTCACATGATCAATGACACTCTTTAACTTACATTAGATTACTCACAGAAATAATGCACTGAATATTTGTGTAGAAAATCCCCCAAAAATCAGTTTATTTTAAGGTTTAATTAGGATTATATAATGATCTGCTGAACAGAAATAACAAAAGTGCAAAAATGAGAAGAAACGATGTCTGAGACTCTCTTGATTTTTCTCTCTCCATCTAAATCTGGATGAATCCTTTTCACATTCATGTGTAAATAAATTAGACCATTATGGCGTTTTTCACATCAGAAACGTCGCTATTAGACTCTCTACATAAGTGCATTCATTTGCGTCAGTCTGGCGGCAGCGATGCACTAAAGCCATCCAAACCAAAGTGTCAAAGCGAAGAATGGCAACTTCTAATTGTACTCAGACATTTTAAACCACCTGATATCGACCCTGAGGATAACTGGCGTTTTTATTTGTCTCCTGCCAGGCTCGTCTGCTATCTGGATTCATAGCATGATGCTCGGCCAGCGTTTCTGCTGACCTCCTCTAAAGCGCTGACATGACAGCCAGTTAAATGTCATGGACGTTGTGCACCTCTTCAAATGAATTCTGACTTCAATTAAAGTTCACGCCATTCAAATCATCCTTAGTTGCTTTGCAACCTTTCATAAAAAGTTTTAATAGTGCTTTTGACAAAACGGTTTAAACTCCAGGGTTATAAGTGAAACTAAAACCATACAAAAATGTTACTTAAAATAAATATTAACTAAAATAAAATGTAAAAAAAACTTAAAGGGGATATATGTAAGAATTTTCATGTATTAATCACTTTTTTATTTTCCAATGTGTCAACGGCTTGTAACGAAACTTAAAAAACGAGGCCTTCCCTGATTTCCTAGGTTGTCTATGAAGTGTAGGGTGATTTATATGTGAAACGTGACGTTTACGCGGCTCTCGTTCTCTCCTGACACATGAAACGAATGCTTATACAATGTTCAGGATGATGCCAAAAGAGCCATTCTGTACTGTAATGTCAATGTGTCGTGCAACGAAAAGGGACTGATTCAAACTATAGTCTCACATAGCCAGATCTATATAGTCTATAGTCGCAAATATACTTTAAACTATCATAACAGTGTAATTTTAACTCCTTTTTTTAAGTTGCCAGTCACCGCCAGCATTTTTGATCATTTTCACAAAAGTTTAATGACCCCTAGAATGTTTTGTTGCATGAATCATTAACAGAATATTTTGTTCCATCTGAACATGCAGTAACGTTATATCAAAAGAAAGAACAAAGCCTCTGCTTTTAAACAAACAAAAAACGTTTTATACTAGCTTAATGCACTCCTTTTTTATCAACACTTGAATGTGGGTAAGTTTCATTAAAAAAAGCAACATTTTGATCAAAAAGCTGAGAAAATCGCGTTTTTGTCAAAAACTAGTACATCCAGATCAGATTCAAAACGATGATCAAAGCACAGATGGAGTCCATCAACACCCCAAAGCTTCACAGTCCTATTGCTCGCCCTGGGTCGACATTTCATTCAGTAACATTAGGCAGTTTTGATTTATATGCTGTTTAATGTTGATGATCGCATTATTTTACATACGCATCCGTTTACATATGCTATCGCTTGTTTCAACTGCTTCTTCGTCTGTGTTTTGATCAGGAGATTCTGTACTCTTTCAGAAGATGCGTAATAGCGCCCCCTACCGTATAACAGTGAAAACACGGAAAGACGGACGTTTCCGTCAATCAGTGGCGGAGAAAGAGTTAATTACCACATCTGTCGACATGATGCCGGTGAATCGCAGAGCTGGTGCAAAAACATCCTCATCGCTATAATCAGATGATTTATTAACTGCTGTTTTCTTACCGATGTAATTTTTGTTGTATGTTTATTTTGTTATTGAGAGAGTAAAGCGCACAGCACATACAGTATTTACATATTCATCGTCGCTCTCAGCAGCGCGGACGGCGTCGGGATGTTCGTTAACAGTATATCACTACAAAGGTATTTCCAACTTATTTTTACCCCTAAACGAAGATTAAAAAAAGAGTACATCGTGGCATTGAATCACGTTCAGTCTCTTGTATGTTACGTGTGCACGAGTGCTGTGTTGACGCGTCATCAGCATCGTAAATCCTGCAACGGTTTTTATATTTTCTTTTTTTTAATGTAACGTTACATTCTTAACACTATACTTTGTATATTATATTACCTTTGCATCAAATTACCAACCAAAATAAACTAGTGCTGTGGGAGTGACGTTAAATTGACATTTTCTCTCTTTTGACTGCCATTATCAATCTCTCTATTTTTTTCCTCTTTTTGAAAGTTGTGAAAACACTGTTGTGGACTTTTTCCTTTTGGTATTTGAGCAAATGGGAACACAAAAAAATATATATTTAATGACGTTTACCCAACTATGATGAATTCCGCTTCTAAGAAACCTGGAAATAGGAAAATTGTCAATTCAATTGCTAATAACAAGGGTTTCTGAATTTAAACTTATTTTATTTCAGCTAGTTGCCAAAGCAATATTTCTCATTTTTATTTAGTTTAACTTGATTTACTAACATAACTAAAACTGGAAGAAAATTACTAATATATATAGATATATTTAAAAAAATAAATAAATAAATAAATCCAACAAAATTATTAAAAAATAAAATAAAAATAGAAAAAAATATATACTAGTATATCGCAATGATGTTAAAATAACAACACTAGTTTACTCCACTTATATCAGTGGCCTAGAAAAGCTGTTTTGTTCTGCATAAGCATCTTGCAAACAAGACCATTTCTGACCTTTGACCTCAGGGAGGCCCTGAGAGAGACCATGTCCAGCGATGAGCTTCGTGAGAGGGACCAGTGGACTCTGTTTGGCAACGAGGCTGAGAAACTGGAGATCGGGGTGATCAGAAACCAGCATGTCATCCGTGAGCGTGTGGATCGATTCGCGCTGCGCCGGGAGGTGAGTGATCGACACACCAAACACTCACATACTGAGAGAAGAGTGTTAAAAATACAACAATCAGAGCTCTCTGCACGTCTCAAGACACCTGTATTCTTTCATTTTTTAGTTTTAAAGGAATAATTTCTCCCGAAATGAAATTTCTGGCTTCATTTACACACACCGTCATGCTGTTTCAAACTCCTACAGAAAGAACCTGATCACTTTTTTTCAGTATATTGAAAGTACATATTTTATATTTTAACGCTTTTAATGATAGCTATGTGCGAGAAACAGAAATGTAACAGGGTTTATTATAGTTGACTTTTTTATGGTTTAGACAAAAACAAAAAAAACAATTACCATTACCATTTTAAAATAAAATAGACGTTAACTGAAAGAAAATAAAATATAAAAAACTTTTTAATTTTATTTCAGCTAGTTGCCAAGGCAAAATTTCTTATTTTAATTGAGTTTAACTTGATGTACTAGAATAATTAAAACTTAAATAAAAGTAAATAAAATCTATAGACATATTTTAAAATAAAGCTACTAAAATATTACAAAAAAATATTAAAACTTTAACTAAAATTAAAACTAATTCTAAATATTAATAAAAACTATAATAGTATCTCACTTATGATTTGAAAATGTCATCAGAGTGAGTAAATTGCGGAGGGCTGTTTGTTATTCTTCATTCTTCATTTTCACACGCAGGCCGAGAGAAAAGCTTCAGTGCACATGAAGTTTGTCGAGGATTTGAGCATGAAGGCTCCTGACTTCCCCGTCCCGCTGCGGCCGCACACGGTGTGGGCCGGCATGGATGTCAAACTCTCCTGTACGGTTCAGGGGTGCCCGGTTCCCAGCATCACATGGTGAGAGTCTCAACGAAAACAAAAGAGCCTAAATCTCCAAAGAGAGACGTCCATCATAGTGTGAATCTGTCGACAGGTATAAGGATGATGTTCCTCTCCGAGGATCCCTGCCGTGGAACTACAAGCTGATGCAGAAGTTCGGCCTCAATGTTTTAGAGATCAGAAGGTGAACTTTATTACATTTACTTAAATCAATGTTATTTTAGTATCATTAATATACTATTCTAGTTTTTATGGTAACACTTTATAACAAAGGTCTCGTTTGTTAACATTAACTAATGCATTAACTAACGTAAACTAACAAGGATCAATATGTTTTTACTGCATTTATTAACCTTTCTTAATGTTAGTTATAAAAAATGTTAACGTTTATGTTAGTTCACTTGTAGCTAATGTTAACAGATACAACTTGTAATCTTAAAAATGTATTTGCTGAGATTAACATTAAATTTTAAGATTTAAAAAATGATGAAGTATAAGTAATGTTATCAAATGAAACCTTATTGTAAAGTTTTTATTTTTATATTTTTTTAAATAATTTTCAGTTGAAATTTTTTTTAGTTGAATTGAAAGTTTTGTCATTTTTGTTAGTTTTTTTGTGCTGTCAAATCATTAATCGTGATTAATCACATCTAACATAAAAGTTTGTATGTATATATATACATACACACACACATCGATTATACATATGCAAACTTATGTTACATGCGATTAATCGTGATTGATTTGACACACTAGTAACATTACTTTTTTCAGATTTGACAACTTTTGTTATGTTGAAATCACAACAAAAATAAGATAAAACAAGAGAGAAAATAACAGTTATATTATCTGATAAACATCTTTATATTATTATAAGATATAAATATATTACTAAAATAAATTTGTATAAAAAATACGAGAAAACAAGAGAAAATAACAATTCTATTGGCTGAAATATACACATCTTTATATTATTATAAAATATAAATAAATAAATATATATTTATTTTCACACAAGATTTCTCATACTTTGTTTCAAATAATAACAATGCTTTTTAATGGTTTTATAAAACATTTTATTTCTTCCTTGAAACACAAAGTAAATGTGTTTCCATGTGTGAATGTTCTTTAAAATGCTCAATAAACCACAGGTTGTTTTTTAATTCAACAGTAAAAGTTGTCTGCCGTCTCATTTAGTTTTCTTTCTTGTCAGATGTTCTGCTGAAGATGCCGGAGAATACAAGGTCATAGCAAAAAGTTCCCTGGGAGAGGTGACGTCCTGCGCCAGACTGCTAGTGAACTGTGAGTTGATGTTCATCAGGTTATTTAGGTGTTGCTTGACTTGTTCAAGGTTTACAAAGCTACAATTTAATTGATTAGTGCTAAAAACCAACGCAAACAATTTTCCCCAAAATAATCGAATCTATTACCATTGCTAGCAGACAATACATCTTTATGATTGGTGCAATCATTAGTGTTATATTTGTCTCATTCTCTCTAAGAGCTGTTGAGATCATAAGTGAAAAGTTTGTCTTTTTTTATCCTTTATTCTTCCATTTGCAGCACATGAAGGGGCAGAAGCAAAACTGAAGCGCTCGTGGACTCCCCGTAAGTGCTTTTGCTCTTCATAATGCAAAAAATGGGTGGCCTTTTGGAGTATTTTAACTAGTAATGCTATCAGGGTGGGCACTCAAGAAAGTCACACTGGTGTAAAACCACCAACATGTGAACAGAACATGATGATTGATATACAGGAACTTTCTTCCTCTGATGCAGTTGATTGACAGATAGAAATCTATTTTTTGTATGAACTACAGATTTGTTTAGAATAGGTTTTGAAATTTCCTTCCCTCGAATCCTGTAACAAATCCTTCCCTTATGGGTCAAAATGACCTGAAGCCCTAAAAGCCTTGTCCAGAAGGTTTGTATCATTTCATTTTTATAATATTTTTGAAATATTTTTATTCTTTTTTATTTTATTTACCTTTAAATTACTAGGTTTTATCCACAAATAATATAATTTAGGCACATTCTTTCAACTTAAATTCAAAATAACTCTCCAATACATGCATAACCCAGCTCAAATCAGCTCAAAATGTCTCACATTGGGTCAATTTGGGTGTCTCTGCCGACCTCTTGTGGGGAAAAAAAAAATATATATAACATGATATTTCATGACTCTTGCCACTAGATGGCCTTACAAATGAGCTGTTCCACTGGGTCCTGAAGTATATTTCTTGAGTTTATCTCTTCAGTAGGCATTCAGATACACATGTAGACATTATAAAATTATTTTTTGGTAAAGTTTTAGCTTTTTTAGTTGTAATTGTTAGCATTTCTTTAGGGTTTTTCTAAGTATACTAAAGCATTCCTCACATTCCATTTATTCCTAAGGGGGTCAGACTGACCCGTGAGGGGATTTGTTACCATTTTTATTAAAACCACATAAACTCCTTAATTCCAGTGTGTGTGTGTTCGTGGTTCAAGTGCGATAAAAGTCCTAAGGTCTTGGACCACTCCGATGAACACTCAATTTAAAAAAAAAAAAGTTTTTTAGAGTTTCGGGTCAAAATGAGGGAAGAATGTTTTGTGTATTCATGTACACTGCTGTTAATTAAATTTATCAAAAATGACAGTAAAGACATTTATAATGATACAAACAATTTATTTTTCAAATAAATGCTGTTCTTTTGAACTTTCTATTTATCAAAGAATCCTGAAAAAATTATTCATGGTTTCCACAAAAATATGAAGTAGCAAAAGCTGTTTTCAACATTGATAATAATCATATAGGTTTCTTAAGCAGCAAATCAGCATATTAGAATGATTTCTGATGGGTCATATGACACTGAAGACTGGAGTAATGATGCTGAAAATTCAGCTTTGATCACAGGAATAAATTACATTTTACAGTAATTAAACAGTAAAACAGAAAAGAGTTATTTTAAATTGTAATAATATTACACAATTTTTAATGTTTTTTTGATCAAATAAACACAGCCTTGGTGAGACAAAATCATTAAAAAAGAGATGCATGCTTGAGAATTTGATATATTGACAGTGAACCTAGCATTGTGGCAGCGAGTTTTGCATGCAGACACACTTTGTCGTGGACTATTGCAGGGCGGCACACATTTAGAGCAAAAACGACTCGATTACTCCACCCAATATAGCGACAGCATTTTCAAACAAATCTGAATTCTCATTACAGCTCTTCTGCTGATATGAGAGAACATCACAATTCATTTGCGAGCGTGCGTCTAGAATTGTGTTGTCGAATTACAGCAGCACACATCACTTCCAATTCCATCTCGCCTCAATACCCTTTTCCGTCACTGAAAACGATAGCTAAACAAATAGCGTGTCTTCTCAAATGTTGTCACATCGGCCCTCTGTGACGCTGGGCTGTGGCATTTGTCTCATTACACTAATATTTGTCCTCGTCCTTGGGATGGATTTCGGTGCTATTTGCCAGGAATGGAAACTCGAAGGAAAATGAAACAATTTTTCCATTACACTTCTGTGGTTTCTCCCGCTCGTACAACATATGCCTTAATTGAGTCCCTTCTTGCATTCATTTTCACTGCCTGCCAAAGGCAAGAAGAACATGAACAAAAGCTACTTACTGCCTGTCACTTCACAAATGTAATTAATAGTGAGTGGATTGAAACATTAACGACTTGATTTCTGTAGAAACTTCTCCAGCAAGACTTTTTTCCTTCTACAAGTACAAGTAGAAGTGAGTAGTGTGAACAAAATCTTATTTCACTGTGTAAGTAGTTTATATCAGAGAAATGGGATGGTGGTTTTTACTGGAAATTCAAGGAAAAATTCAACGATGTATACTAGAAATGCACTGACACTAAATCTCTCCGCAGATACCGATAGCCAAATATTCAGAGTGATATCTACCGATACTGATATCGATAGTTTGATTTTCTAATGCTGTAAACTATACAGGGGACCCTCTCATTTGGTACATTGCTATAATATTAGAGGTTAAAATTAACAACAGAGCTAATCAACTGCTATTTATTTTCAGATATAATAGTTACACTCAAATAAAAACTGAAATGTTTGTATACAACTCAGTTGCACATAAGGTAATTTTAATAAACATTTGTCTTCATGACAAGTTTATTCAAACATACATATATAATTGAGATTAAATAATCTCCTCTCTACTGTTTTTGTAGCTTACTAACAAACTGTGAACGCAACGTTAAAGCTACAATATGTATTTTTTTCGCCGCTAGAGGGTCGCTAACCTCTTTAAAACAATAACAAAGGCGTAGATTGATGACGCAGTGAATGAGCGTGGAATCATGGAACTTGTCGTCATACCGATGGATCTAATAATGTGTATGGATGAGTGAATGCATTCATGTTTTTAACATGACTGGTATGAAGCAGGCCGCGATTACTAATAAAAGACAGATATCAGCGCCACACGCGAGTCCCGGGGATATAAAGAAATGAGGACATTTCATTCTACCGAACTACCCACAGGTGCTGAATTACTACTCATACAGGTCAGTTTATTTGACGAATTAAAATTATGAGGAAACGCAGTGCTGTTTCACTTGGTCTACACTATCTAAACTGCATTTGAGTGTGTTGAAAGTTATAATGTTATTCTGTGTGTTAGTTTGTTGGCTGTGTGAGACTAGCAGTAAGCTACATCAACATTAGAACATCATACTGATGATATTCTAATATTTCATTGTGTTGAGCTACATAACATTATTAGACAGGTGAGCAAATGTGCATAAAACTAATCAAAGCACATGCAAGAGTGGCATCTCTGTCAAGTCGAAGTTTGTTGCAAAGCTCTCGCCATCTCGAAAACGCCACGTCGATTCCGGGTCTTTTGATTTCTCATTTTGTTCTAAAGTCTGCTTGCTATGGTCCATAATGTTTGAACGAAACTACAACAGCACGCCGCGAGACGTTATCCAGTTGTCCACGTCTGTTGCCATGGTTTCTACGGCAGTAAAAGCGGAAACCGAGGGTAACGCGGATATGACAACAGGTGACTCCCTCACACGTCCTGGTTCCTTGGATAAAATCGCAATTTTCTCACGATTTACAAATAGTTGGAAACATTTGGGATATTGTAAGTATTCAACTGAACAAAATATACAAACCCGATTCCAAAAAAGTTGGGACACTGTACAAAAAAGGAATGCAATAATTTACAAATCTCATAAACTTATATTTTATTCACAATAGAATATAGATAACATATCAAATGTTGAAAGTGAGACATTTTGAAATGTCATGCCAAATATTGGCTCATTTTGGATTTCATGAGAGCTACACATTCCAAAAAAGTCGGGACAGGTAGCAATAAGAGGCCGGAAAAGTTCAATGTACATATAAGGAACAGCTGGAGGACCAATTTGCAACTTATTAGGTCAATTGGCAACATGACTGGGTATAAAAAGAG
This sequence comes from Coreius guichenoti, assembly GCA_039654105.1. NCBI lineage: Eukaryota > Metazoa > Chordata > Actinopteri > Cypriniformes > Gobionidae > Coreius > Coreius guichenoti. The sequence continues at coordinate 4,545,617 of CM077176.1, forward strand.
CCTCTCAGAGTGGCAGTGTCTCTCAGAAGTCAAGATGGGCAGAGGATCACCAATTCCCCCAATGGTGTGGCGAAAAATAGTGGAGCAATATCAGAAAGGAGTTTCTCAGAGAAAAATTGCAAAGAGTTTGAAGTTATCATCATCTACAGTGTATAATATCATCCAAAGATTCAGAGAATCTGGAACAATCTCTGTGCGTAAGGGTCAAGGCTGGAAAACCATACTGGATGCCCATGATCTTCGGGCCCTTAGACGGCACTGCATCACATACAGGAATGCTACTGTAATGGAAATCACAACATGGGCTCAGGAATACTTCCAGAAAACATTGTCGGTGAACACAATCCACCGTGCCATTCGCCGTTGCCGGCTAAAACTCTATAGGTCAAAAAAGAAGCCATATCTAAACATGATCCAGAAGCGCAGGCGTTTTCTCTGGGCCAAGGCTCATTTAAAATGGACTGTGGCAAAGTGGAAAACTGTTCTGTGGTCAGACGAATCAAAATTTGAAGTTCTTTTTGGAAAACTGGGACGCCATGTCATCCGGACTAAAGAGGACAAGGACAACCCAAGTTGTCATCAGCGCTCAGTTCAGAAGCCTGCATCTCTGATGGTATGGGGTTGCATGAGTGCGTGTGGCATGGGCAGCTTACACATCTGGAAAGGCACCATCAATGCTGAAAGGTATATCCAAGTTCTAGAACAACATATGCTCCCATCCAGACGTCATCTCTTTCAGGGAAGACCTTGCATTTTCCAACATGACAATGCCAAACCACATACTGCATCAATTACAACATCATGGCTGTGTAGAAGAAGGATCCGGGTACTGAAATGGCCAGACTGCAGTCCAGATCTTTCACCCATAGAAAACATTTGGCGCATCATAAAGAGGAAGATGCGACAAAGAAGACCTAAGGCAGTTGAGCAACTAGAAGCCTGTATTAGACAAGAATGGGACAACATTCCTATTCCTAAACTTGAGCAGCTTGTCTCCTCAGTCCCCAGACGTTTGCAGACTGTTATAAAAAGAAGAGGGGATGCCACACAGTGGTAAACATGGCCTTGTCCCAACTTTTTTGAGATGTGTTGATGCCATGAAATTTAAAATCAACTCATTTTTCCTTTAAAATGATACATTTTCTCAGTTTAAACATTTGATGTCATCTATGTTGTATTCTGAATAAAATATTGAAATTTGAAACTTCCACATCATTGCATTCTGTTTTTATTCACAATTTTTACAGTGTCCCAACTTTTTTGGAATCGGGTTTGTATAACACTGGCCTAGTAGTTTTTGGATATTTTACTGCAAAAATCCTACATATTGCACCTTTAAGTGACACATTGTTCACAAACTGTTTTACTGACGTCTTTTGTTGTTTGATTAACATTAAAAACACAGACATTCGAATGCACGGATCCAGTATACTGATACACATGCATTTTATTTCTCAACTTACACTCAGTTAAGACATAACTGACATTTTGACATAATTTAGTTTGAATATGTCTGTTAAAGCATAAGAAGACATAAAAGAGAACTCAATTCAGTATCGCGCGCTGACTGAGACGCAGATTTCTGGGCACATGCTTCAATGTTTGCACACAGAAAATTATTTGCGAGTAACCTTTCGCGTCTTCTTGAGCTTGAATATTTAAATTGGCAAGGCTTAAACTTTCATGATGCAGCACTATCCAGTCAACTGTCCTAAGCGACGTTCACGTTTATGTTCTCACAATTTTACATTGTTAGAATTCATAAAAATGTTACCGGCCAACTGGCGATTGACACCGTTTCATATACTCACCAACACCGATTTTTACTCGCATTTGACGCTTGGCGAATGTTCATTTTAGATCCTGTGTATACACTACAATTACATAACTGGGAATGTGTTTTAAACACCGAATTAAATGTTGAAAGTATGAGGAACATTATTTTGCTAACTTCCTCTTTTCCTGTTCTTTCCAGTCCCAGTTCCCGAGCCGGATGCTAAGCTGGCCTCCACCTTTCCTCCAACATTTGTGAAAGAGGGTGAAAACTTGGTTCTGCAGTGTAGCTTCTCTTCAGCTTTACTGCCGTTCCAGCAGGATGTGACCTGGTACAGAGACGGTAAGATTTATATCTAATGCAAAGAGCATTCAGGCATTTTAACCTGTTAAAGCAGATGCTTTTATTCAAAGTGACTTCCTGTGTGATCAGGAAAGGCCGTGCGTCAGTCGAGTCATGTGGAGCTGCAGACAGGCCTGCGATCTGCCAGTCTCACCCTGAAGCGTGTGCACAAGGAACACGAAGGCCTGTACACCATCCGCCTGCGCACCTGGGACGGATCCATCGAGCACAGTGCCTTCGTCTATGTCAAAGGTCAGATCCTGCAAATCATTATAATGTTGATTTAAAAGTAAAAAGTTGGTAAAAACAGTATCCGTCACGTACTCTTAAATATTAAAATGTATTGCAATTTTTATTTCATAACTAGTGTTACAATCAAGTATCGGACATAGTATTGGTACATGGAAAAAAATCACTTACACATCACAAAATCGGTTGTTGTTTTGTTTGTCTTTTGCTCTCAGGCAAAGCGAGAAAGAGCTCGACTTAGACCTACACGATTAATCGTTAAAAGTTTGCGATCTCGATTCAAACACCCACGCAGTCCTAAATGACAACGATTCGCCTGTCTATTAAACCTTTGACAAAATCATACCGGAACATTCAGATCTGTGTTTGCGCTACCACTGAGCCCGAGAGAGCAGTTGTCATGTTTAGGTTTGAAACAGCTTCACAAACAGTCTTTTCAACCACACAGTATCATTATTTCTGCCTTAAAATAACTAAAATTATCACAGAAGTACTGGGATAAAACTTTATAGTTCAGATATAAAAACACTGATGTCTATGGTAGTGATCAAAAGAGTAAATCACCTTTTGAAAGTGACTTGACGCTTCAAATAACTATTGTATCGATTACATTGTTACGCCAGTAGGTGGCGGCAAGTGATATAGTAGACAAAAAAAAGTGTCTGAATTCATAAAACAGTAGGCATTTTTGAAGTGTGCATAAGATGGACACTTTAATATCCCATGAGACCTCGCGAGAGGATTTATGAATGGCAGTGAAGCGACGTAACTGACGCTGGTAGGTCACATGATAATGACAACATGGCGAATGTAGTACGTCCAGATTACATTCATACTACACACATTCATACTACATAGAACATACTTTTTTAGCAGTCGTGAAGTAATTACTTATTCAAAATAAGTACCTACTCAGAGTGTGCGATTTCGGACACAGCCATTGATTCATTCATTCAAGAGATTTGTTCAAAAACGTTGATTCATTTAGTAATGAAACAAGTGAAGTCTCTATGAGTGAGTCATTGAATCATTCATTCAAGAGAATTGTTCAAAAACGCTGATTCATCCTGTAATGAAAGAAGTGAAGTATTTATGAGTGAGTCATTGAATCATTCATTCGAGAGATTCGTTCAAAAACACTGATTCATCCAGTAATGAAAGAAGTGAAGTATTTATGAGTGAGTCATTGAATCATTCATTCAAGAGATTCGTTCAAAAACACTGATTCATCCAGTAATGAAAGAAGTGAAGTATTTATGAGTGAGTCATTGAATCATTCATTCAAGAGATTCGTTCAAAAACACTGATTCATCCAGTAATGAAACAAGTGAAGTATTTATGAGTGAGTCATTGATTCATTCATTCAAACCAATTTTTTTTTTTAAATATTCATTCTAATTAATTAAAAAAAATATATATATTTTGACAGAACTTCTAGTAATTTACATGTTATAATATTTAGTTGTCTGTTCGGAATCATGGGAGAATCATGATCTCTATTTGAAACAAAAAAATTGTGATTCTCAATTTATCCAGAATCGTGCAGCTCTAGCTCGACTGTGTGTTTTTAGGGTGTCATCGCTCCAGATTATCTGTGATTGGAGAAATTTAGTGTGTTAGAATTGCCTCCTGTCTGTCCTAATTAAGAAATGTAAAACTCGAAATGAAATGAACTAGAAATGTAACTCATCAGAGACATAATTCTCGTGAATCCATGATGTTCTTTCTAGAGCAGAGTTCCCCTGTCAGCATAAGTCCTTTAAAGCAAGAAGAGGATGGGAATTGAATTTCCTGTCTCATTAAAGGAAGTGGGCCGCTCTGTGAGCCTGCAGTGTAGTAATTAGAAAGCGAGCTTCACTCCACGTCCTCGCTTAATCTCAGAGGAAAAATTTGCATTACAAATCTACCAGGTAACAGGAAGAAGCCGGAGGTTACTCTTATGAGTCTGTTTTATCCTTGTTGGTGGCGATTAAACAAATAAGAGCGAGAGAATCCCTGCAGCCATGCTCTTCTAAGAAACTTACTGAAGTAAGTTTAACTTCATTCAAAGCATTATAAGCCATGCACTAAGCCAACCAGCTACGAGGTGAATCATATTGCAAACTTTGATTTGAAGCAAAAAAAGTATTTGAAAATCGGAAAAAATATAAGACTGTGTACTTAACGGCTTGAGTGAGGGAAAGAACTACAATCCCATGAAGCATTGAGAACAGCATAATCGAATTAAAAATGGAGAAATGTTAAACTGCATTTAAAATTGTTGATAAAATATAGGCTATTGTTTTTATATATAAAGCTTATTGTAAAATATGCATATATATTGAAATATTGACTCGATTGCATCATTCACAGTGGTTCATGGGAGTGGGTGGAGCTAAAGAGATATTTTGGCGTGATTTGCTTGTTCCTACTTTCTGAGTATTTTTTGTACAACATGGGTAATATAGTTGTTCACCACAAATTCCACTATTAAACACGATTATTTAAAAAAATAGGATGAAATAATGCTAGCTGACGGCTTCAACAGAAGCAAATACGAAAGCTGAAATACAAATATTAGATTAATTTAACTTAACTGAAATAAAATAAGTTGAAGTACTAAAACGGCAATAAAAATAAATTAAAGCTAAACAGAAATATAAAAAAAAATAGAGAAATGTAAAACTATGCATTTAAAAATATTTTATATATATATATATATATATATATATATATATATATATACACACACACCAATCAGGCATAACATTATGACCTATATATATTTCTAATATTGTGTTGGTCCCCCTTTTGCTGCCAAAACAGCCCTGACCCGTCGAGGCATGGACTCCACTAGACTCCTGAAGGTGTGCTGTGGCATCTGGCACCAAGATGTTAGCAGCAGATACTTTAAGTCCTGTAAGTTGCGAGGTGGGGCCTCCATGGATCGGACTTGTTTGTTCAGCACATCCCACAGATGCTCGACTGGATTAAGATCTGGGGAATTTGGAGGCCAAGTCAACACCTCAAACTCGTTGTTGTGCTCCTCAAACCATTTCTGAACCATTTTTGCTTTGTGGCAGGGCGCATTATCCTGCTGAAAGAGGCCACAGCCACCAGGGAATACCATTTCCATGAAAGGGTGTACATGGTCTGCAACAATGCTTAGGTAGGTGGTACGTGTCAAAGTAACATCCACATGGATGGCAGGACCCAAGGTTTCCCAGCAGAATATTGCCCAAAGCATCACACTGCCTCCACCGGCTTGCCTTCTTCCCATAGTGCATCCTGGTGCCATGTGTTCCATAGGTAAGCGACGCACACACACCTGGCCATTCACGTGATGTAAAAGAAAATTCATCAGACCAGGCCACCTACTGGTTAACTATTAATTAACTTCTTGAGCAATTTGAGCTACAGTAGCTCGTCTGTTTGATCGGACCACACGGGCCAGCCTTCGCTCCCCACGTGCATCAATGAGCCTTGGCCGCCCATGACCCTGTCGCCGGTTCACCACTGTTCCTTCCTTGGACCACTTTTGATAGATACTGACCACTGCAGACCGGGAACACCCCACAAGAGCTGCAGTTTTGGAGATGCTCTGACCCAGTCGTCTAGCCATCACAATTTGGCCCTTGTCAAACTCGCTCAAATCCTTTCGGTTGCCCATTTTTCCTGCTTCTAACACATCAACTTTGAGGACAAAATGTTCACTTGCTGCCTAATATATCCCACCCACTAACAGGTGCCGTGATGAAGAGATAATCAGTGTTATTCACTTTACCTGTCAGTGGTCATAATGTTATGCCTGATGTGTGTGTGTATATGTATATATATATATATATATATATATATACAGTGGGGAGAACAAGTATTTGATACACTGCCAATTTTGCAGGTTTTCCTACTTATAAAGCATGTAGAGGTCTGTAATTTTTATCATAGGTACATTTGAACTGTGAGAGACGGAATCTAAAACAAAAATCCAGAAAATCACATTGTATGATTTTTAAATAATTAATTTGCATTTTATTGCATGACATAAGTATTTGATCACCTACCAACCAGTAAGAATTCCGGCTCTCACAGACCTGTTAGTTTTTCTTTAAGAAGCCCTCCTGTTCTCCACTCATTAGCTGTATTAACTGCACCTGTTTGAACTCGTTACCTGTATAAAAGACACCTGTCCACACACTCAATCAAACAGACTCCAACCTCTCCACAATGGCCAAGACCAGAGAGCTGTGTAAGGACATCAGGGATAAAATTGTAGACCTGCACAAGGCTGGGATGGGCTACAGGACAATAGGCAAGCAGATTGGTGAGAAGGCAACAACTGTTGGCACAATTATTAGAAAATGGAAGAAGTTCAAGATGACGGTCAATCTCCCTCGGTCTGGGGCACCATGCAAGATCTCACCTCGTGGGGCATCAATGATCATGAGGAAGGTGAGGGATCAGCCCAGAACTACACGACAGGACCTGGTCAATGACCTGAAGAGAGCTGGGACCACAGTCTCAATGAAAACCATTAGTAACACACTACGCCGTCATGGATTAAAATCCTGCAGCGCACGCAAGGTCCCCCTGCTCAAGCCAGCGCATGTCCAGGCCCGTCTGAAATTTGCCAATGACCATCTGGATGATCCAGAGGAGGAATGGGAGAAGGTCATGTGGTCTGATGAGACAAAAATAGAGCTTTTTGGTCTAAACTCCACTTGCCGTGTTTGGAGGAAGAAGAAGGATGAGTACAACCCCAAGAACACCATCCCAACCGTGAAGCATGGAGGTGGAAACATCATTCTTTGGGGAAGCTTTTCTGCAAAGGGGACAGGACGACTGCACCGTATTGAGGGGAGGATGGATGGGGCCATGTACCGCGAGATCTTGGCCAACAACCTCCTTCCCTCAGTAAGAGCATTGAAGATGGGTCGTGGCTGGGTCTTCCAGCATGACAACGACCCGAAACACACAGCCAGGGCAACTAAGGAGTGGCTCCGTAAGAAGCATCTCAAGGTCCTGGAGTGGCCTAGCCAGTCTCCAGACCTGAACCCAATAGAAAATCTTTGGAGGGAGCTGAAAGTCTGTATTGCCCAGCGACAGCCCCTAAACCTGAAGGATCTGGAGAAGGTCTCTATGGTGGAGTGGGCCAAAATCCCTGCTACAGTGTGTGCAAACCTGGTCAAGAACTACAGGAAACGTATGATCTCTGTAATTGCAAACAAAGGTTTCTGTACCAAATATTAAGTTCTGCTTTTCTGATGTATCAAATACTTATGTCATGCAATAAAATGCAAATTAATTACTTAAAAATCATACAATGTGATTTTCTGGATTTTTGTTTTAGATTCCGTCTCTCACAGTTGAAGAGTACCTATGATAAAAATTACAGACCTCTACATGCTTTGTAAGTGGGCAAACCTGCAAAATCGGCAGTGTATCAAATACTTGTTCTCCACACTGTAGATATATATATATATATATATAATATATATATATTAACAATATATTTTAAATTTACTGCAAAATATGCATATATTATATATATAATTTTATAGAAATATAATAAAATATAAAAACTAAAAACGGAAATATAAAAATGGAAAAAAGCACATAACAAAATTACTAAAACTTAAATGAAAATTAATTAATTTAATTAAAAATGTAAATATAAAAATTAAAGCTAATTCATATATTAATAAATAAATACATATTTAATAAATAAATATAATAATATATAAGTTACTGCTGTGCATAGTAATATATATATATATATATATATATATATCTTGGAATAGTTTGATGAATTCATACTGAGATCTCAGACTTTTGGTTGCAAACTTTGGTATCTTGACAAATCTGAGCACAGTTTGAGACATTGTTGAGATCTCTTCTGAAAAACATCTCAACTCGAGCTTAATGTACTCTAGGAGAAACAATTGAGTTAATAAAATGATCTCATTTATGATTTCTCCTCCTCTCTGTCTGTTCAGATGGATCTGCTGTGGTGGTCGGTGCTCCAGGTTCTCCTCTACAGCTGGAGTGTTCTGATGTGAACCGAGATTATGTGTTCCTCTCGTGGATGCCTCCCAGTGCAGACGGAGCTGCCGCTGTTCAGGGTTACTTCATCGAGAGGTGAAACATGACCCATGATGTTCATCTGACAGTTGCTCTTGGAGCAGCTTCTAGCTGTTTCTTTAGGGATAAAACTTGAAATAATAGACATCACCATGAGATGTCTGATGAGAAATCTGAGGTGAGAAAGTACAAGTGCCTAACTTTCCTGTCTCCTAGCAACATGCTGCTTTACTCTACAACGTTCTGCCGGTTTTTGTTTAGTTGTTAGAGATAATTGCATCTTATTATGACTGCAGATGGGGTCCAAAAAGACCCCAATCAATCATTCCATCAGTGAAAATGCTTCTGTTTTACTTTAATACTTTTTTCATTATAAAATGTATTATCAAAATAACATTTTTAGGGAAAAGTTACATTTAAAATGTTGCATTTCAAAATGTCTTAGTATTTGGTTTAATTGCTTTATTGAGTTAGAGGGTTTTTTTGAGTGGTTGCTAGGGTGTTTCTAGGGGATGCAACGTTCTGAGTGGTTTTTAATGCATTGCAATGCTGTTGCTAGAGGGTTCTGAGTGGTTACTAGGCCGTCGCTAGGGGATTGCAAGGTTCTAAGTTTTTATGCATTGCTGTTGCTACCGTGTTCTGAGTGGTTGCTACGGGGGGATGAAAAGTTCTGAGTTATTTTTAATGCAGTGCTATTCTGTTGCTAGGGTGTTCTGAGTGGTTACTAGGGGCACACTAGGATATCAAAATTTCAAGCGTTTCTTATGCATTGCTATTGCAAGGATTTTCTGAGCGGTTGCTAGGGGGATGCAAAGTTCTGAGTTATTTTAATGCATTGCTATTCTGTTGCTAGGGTGTTCTGAGTGGTTGCTAGGGCAGGGGTTTTCAAACTTTTTTGTCAGCCGAACCCCTTTGACCAAAATAATTTACTTGAAGTACCCCCTGAGATTTGAAGTATATATTTCAATAATTTGATGGCACATTTGCATGTTTACTTCAAAAACATTTATTATTTAGTAAGAAAGTTTTATTTCGATTTTTAATTTTACTATTATTTAGCCTATTTGTTTAATTTTTAATGATTTAATTATAATTTAATTAATTGCTTGTCATCAACTTACGAACCCCATGCAATTCCCCCGCGAACCCTCAGGGGTTCCTGAACCCTCGTTTGGGAAATCCTGTGCTAGGGGATGCAATGTTCTGAGTAGTTTGAATGCATTGCTATGCTGTTGCTAGGGGGATGCAACGTTCTGAGTGGTTTTTAATGCATTGCTATGCTATTGCTGCTAGGGGGATTCTGAGTGGTTACTAGGGTGTTGCTAGGGGATTGTGAAGTTCAGAGTGTTTTTTATACATTGCTGTTGCTAGGGTGTTCTGAGTGGTTACTAGGGTGTTAGGGGATTGTGAAGTTCAGAGTGTTTTTTATGCATTGCTGTTGCTAGGGTGTTCTGAGTGGTTACTAGGGGGATGTAAAGTTCTGAGTGGTTTTTAATGCATTGCTGTGCTATTGCTGCTAGGGGAATTCTGAGTGGTTACTAGGGTGTTGCTAGGGGATTGTGAAGTTCAGAGTGTTTTTTATACATTGCTGTTGCTAGGGTGTTCTGAGTGGTTACTAGGGTGTTAGGGGATTGTGAAGTGCAGAGTGTTTTTTATGCATTGCTGTTGCTAGGGTGTTCTGAGTGGTTGCTAGGGGGATGTAAAGTTCTGAGTGGTTTTTAATGCATTGCTTTGCTGTTGCTAGGGGGTTCTGAGTGGTTACTAGGGCATTGCTAGGGGATTGCAAAGTTCTGAGTGTTTTTCTATGCATTGCTGTTGCTAGGGGGTTCTGAGTGGTTTCTAGGGTGATGCAAAGTTCTGAGTGTTTTTTTAATGCATTGCTGCTGCTTGGGTGTTTTGAGTGGTTGCTAGGGTGTTGCTACGTAGAACCTAAGGTGATCCGAGGTTCTCAGGTTTTTATGGTTGGTTCCTATGGCTAAATGATTATCTGAATGATAATTGCTAAATGATTGATAAGATGTTCTGATTGATTTCCATGGCAACAGCCACTACTAATAAAGCTGCAAAGTTAATAAATTAATATTATGACATGCTCACATCCACATTTCTTTCATGCAGGTGTGACATCGGTGTTGGGAAGTGGGAGCGCTGTAATGACGCCATCCAGAGAGTGTGTCAGTATCCCGTAATGGGACTGAAGGAAAACACAATGTACCAGTTCCGAGTGTGCGCAGTCAACCAGGCAGGTGTGGGACGCCCGTCTAAACCCACTGACCCCATCATGACCTCCGACCCCCTGGAGCCCAGCAGAACTATGGGTAAGAGCGTCTGAATGAAGCGTGCAGGTCATGTATTTGCACTGACTCTCATGTGATACTGGCGGCATCCATCTTTATCTCTGATCTCCCCCTCATCTCTCTCTTCTTCAGTGGTGAAGGTGGAGCGCGGGAGAGAGATTGTGATCACTAAGGACCAGCTGGAGGGTGAGTAGATCACAACGCTCATGATTTCAGCCGATGCAGTCGCTTAAAGAGATAACAAGAAAAACTTCTACACTCACAGACGAGCTTCACAGCAGCGAAAACTCAGATTTACTGTACACGCATCCTGAGATCGCTTCATTCCATCGAGTCTGGTTAGTCAAAAGGCACAGTGTAGGGTTGACACTTCTGAGTCATATTTCACGCTAAAATCAAAAGGAAAAAAATAAGAAAATACATTTTGCATAAAGTAAATGAAGCCTACAATATTTTAGGATGATAAACATTTTATGTATTGGTTACATTATGTTTATGACAATTAAACAAAGTATCATGAATGTAATGCAAAAGTAATATAAATATATATATATATATTATGCATTACGTTCATGATAATAATGACATTCATGACTTAAATATTGCCATGTTACATAAATACTTTGCAAGTCAAATAATATATATATATATATATATATATATATATTATATATAAATATATATATTAACTTGCAAAGTGCAAAGTATTTATGTAACATGGCAGTATTTAAATAACAAAAATAAATGTATTACAGTAATGAGAATCTAAGACTCGCCATTAAGAAAAGTGAGAATTAAATAATTATAATAATATATAATTAAATCCTGTCATTTATAATATATAATTCAATTAATTTAAATTAAATTAAATAATTATAGTTTTTGGACACCGGTGTATCGATGTACTAATCTAGTTTTTATTAATATTCTGAATAAGCATTTATGTTTATATTTTAATTATAACTATACAAAAATTAGGAATTTTGCCTTGGCAACTAGCTGAAATAAAAATAAGTTTATTCTTTTAATATATATTTTATTTCAGTTTACATTTAAATTATTTCAAGTAACATGTTTTTATGGTTTTATTTTTAGAATTAGTTAATGATAATTAACTATATTGGGATAACGATAATAACCTATGCCTTACTTGTCAGTGAATTCATTTTCTTTATGCAAACTATTTATTTAATATATTTTATTTTATTTTATTTTTTTTCATATTTGGAGGTAAAATATGACCTGGACATGATCTTGACAGGATTTATGAGATTCGCCCTTTTAAACTATTGATTTGTTGCCCAGTCTGTCTCTTTTGAGACGTATTTCTTTTTCATGTATTAACCACCCTAAAAAATTTATAGCTCAGACAGTTATGATGATGAATTTCATAGTTTCATAGGGCAGATCATATATAAAGCATTCACAGGTGGTCTGTGCTCCCCGGTATGGCAATACCCATAAAGACTTGGGCAGTTTTATAAGCATTCAGCATTAAAAAGATGATGATATGTCTCTGAAGCTGAGCTGCTAACTGCCATGGCAACACCAGGGACTCATGGGCCATTATGATGTGCTGTTAAGAGCCGATAAGAACCGTTCTTTTTTAAAGAATGAGTAGTTTTACTGAGCACTGCAGTGTGTGTGTGTGTATGTGTGTGTGGTTCAGGTATACCCTATATTATGGGGACAAAATGAGCGTGTGTGTTTTGCGTTCATGCACGGAAACTTTTAGAGGAGCAGCTGGATTTCCTAATGCATTGCATGCAAACCAAAAATCCATAAAGTAGTTTAACTGTAATCCACACTGCATACATCCTCATATTATGGGCGGCCACACTAGACGAATTAGATCTGTTCCAAAACCTAGTTGGCTGCCTTGCTGTCTATGATCTACATAGCCTTATAAGGCAGCATCCTAAATGAATCGCAATTGATTTAAGTAGAGTTTGGTGACTAAGCCATACATAAAAATGCTTAATCCTCCAAGTATTTACATTGATATTTTCTTCTTGGCCACTAATTATATTTAAAAAAAAACATGATTTTTATTTATGCAGAAAAATGCAATGTTTATGCTTGTTTTTGGAATATTTATCTATAATTTGCTGAGTTATAATTTGCATTTGTGCAATGTCAAGAAAAATTGAGCTGCCATTTTTGTTTCGCTGAGAAGAACAATATTACAGGTCAAATACTGAATGTCCCCATTGTGTTGCTATGATACATTTCAGAGTGTTGTTCTAACCCATATTTATATTTAGTGAAAAATAGGTGTCTTTTGTATTTCTGTGACCATACCTTTACCCGTTCTCCATCAGTCCCTCGCTCTCCTGTTCTTTTCTGCATGCTCTGTTGCGAGTGTTCTCAGTCTTTCCCCTCTGCCGCCTGCAGGTCAAATCCGAGTGCCATCCCCCCCCACTGATGTGCGAGTTTGTGAGCTTAGCGACACCTACGCCGTGCTGAGCTGGACTGAACCGGATCCGCGGGGCAGAGAGCCTCTCACCTACTTCGTGGAGCGGGTGAGAGTTGACCTTCGTCCCACGCACTGCTTGCAGTTCAGCTCATTAAGACTGGCCCTGCGGGGGTCCTGCGCTACTGCGTTTGTAGTTTTTATCCTCAACCACAGGCCTTAAAGTTGCGTTGGCTTTACACACTGAGCCAGCGGGCCAAATTAACACTGCACTTTGACAAGTCGGCTAATTAGAGACAGTGAATGCTGTGTCCTGGGTGGCAGCAGGTGCAAAGCGAACGGTTCATTAAAAGTATAGAGATCTTAACACAGCTCATCCAAGTTATGTGACGGCTGCATAATGTATTTCCTTCTGACCTCAAAGCACTTGCTTGCTGATTTTCTGAGATGTTTCTTCGGTCTGAATATGTGATTCTGAGTTGGCCAAACTGATAGATTCATTTGCAATCCATGCACAAAACTTTTGGGCGCTATGTTTAAAAACTGATCCAAGTAGAAACCCAAAGCTGAGTTAATTGGAAAGAGCACATGTTGGTTTATTAGCTTGTTGTATTCCTCATTTTTAAGTTGCTTTGAATGTAACTATAAATGTAAAATATAAATGTTAGGTTAAACTTATCTAGCTTGATGGGTTTGGTGTTATTTTAGTATTATTTACTATTATAGTATTTGTTCATATTTTGAATTAGTTTTTATTGAAAAAAGTTTCTGTTTAATTTTAATTTGTAATTTATGTTCTATTTACACTATGTAAAAATAGCAGTATTTTCTTTGCAATAAGTGTAAATAGATAAATATGTGGATGATAAATAGTGGCAGATACTATTTGCACCTCTGTGTTGTTGTACATTAAACGGTATGCAATAATGACAGAGTGTAAATTATTATATTTATTAAAATGTATTAAATGGATGCCACCTTATTGGGACAATATCACACTTTATTAATATAATATAATAATATAATATAAATATAACACTTTATTATTAAACACACGTTAGACACTTTATTTCCACTTTGCAAATATTTTCTTCATTTTTATTGAAAATAAATGCCTTTCCGACTGATATGTGATTAGAAAAAGGAAGTAGAGCGAGTTCGGCAAAAGGTGGATTCGAACTCGATTTGCGTCAACTTCATGCCACATGCCTTACCTACAGTGGCCCAGTAGTGCACAACACAACGAAATTTAAAAAGCAAACATAAATTCACAACACAACGAAATCGAGCCACAACACAACGAAAAAGCCACAAAACAACGAAATCGAGCCACAACACAACGAAAAAGCCACAACACAACGAAATCGAGCCACAACACAACGAAAAAGCTACAACACAACGAAATCGAGCCACAACACAACGAAAAAGCTACAAAACAACGAAATCGAGCCACAACACAACGAAAAAGCTACAAAACAACGAAATCAAGCCACAAAACAACGAAATCAAGCCACAACACAACGAAAAAGCCACAAAACAACGAAAAAGCTACAAAACAACGAAATCAAGCCACAACACAACGAAATCAAGCCACAACACAACGAAATCAAGCCACAACACAACGAAAAAGCCACAAAACAACGAAATCAAGCCACAACACAACGAAAAAGCTACAACACAACGAAATCAAGCCACAACACAACGAAATCAAGCCACAACACAACGCAAAAGCCACAACACAACGGAAAAGCTACAAAACAACGAAATCAAGCCATAACACAACGAAAAGCCACAAAACAACGAAATCAAGCCACAACGAAAAAGCCACAAAACAACGAAATCGAGCCACAACACAACGAAAAAGATACAAAACAACGAAATCAAGCCACAACACAACGAAAAAGCTACAAAACAACGAAATCAAGCCACAACACAACGAAAAAGCTACAAAACAACGAAATCAAGCCACAACACAACGAAAAAGCTACAAAACAACGAAATCAAGCCACAACACAACGAAAAAGCTACAAAACAACGAAATCAAGCCACAACACAACGAAAAAGCCACAACACAACGAAATCAAGCCACAACACAACGAAAAAGCCACAAAACAACGAAATCAAGCCACAACACAACGAAAAAGCCACAAAACAACGAAAAAGCCACAAAACAACGAAATCAAGCCACAACACAACGAAAAAGCCACAAAACAACGAAAAAGCTACAAAACAACGAAATCAAGCCACAACACAACGAAAAAGCCACAAAACAACGAAATCAAGCCACAACACAACGAAAAAGCTACAAAACAACGAAATCAAGCCACAACACAACGAAAAAGCCACAACACAACGAAATCGAGCCACAACACAACGGAAATGCTCCCGACCACTAGGGGGCACTCGGAGCGCGGTAAAGTTAGTTTTCCTTGCCACTGTTCTATAGATTCGGCAGTCTTACAAAGATATCAATACTACGATCAGTTTAAGTGTATGTAACGATTGTATATCAACATTAAATATTTATTCAAAATCCCCTACATGCATTATAGCTGCATATTTATACTCGAGAATGCTCTGACCCGCTACTACGGCACATGATGCCTAAGGGAACGTCTGCCAATTCCACCATGTGGTTGAAACGTATAATTTGCATTAATTAAAATTATTTTTAACATTTAAAAAAAGACGTTCAAATTCCAAAACTGTGTTGTGCACTACTGAGTCAATATTACCAATACAATCAAGCTTTGGAATTTGAACATGTCTGTTTTTAAATGTTAAAATTTGTTAAAAAATGTTTTAATTAATACAAATTATACGTTTCAACCACTTGGTGGAATTGGCAGACGTTCCCTTAGGCAACATGCGCCGTGGTAGCGGGTCAGAGCATTCTCGGGTATAAATATGCAGCTATAATGCATGTAGGTGATTTTGAATTAATATTTCATGTCGATATACAATGGTTACATACTGTTAAAATTAATTGTGGTATTGATATCTTTGTAAGACTGCCGAATTGCTCTCCGAGAGCCCCCTAGTGGTCGGAAGCATTTCCGTTGTGTTGTGGCTTTTGCGTTGTGTTGTGGCTTAATTTCGTTGTGTTGTGAACTTATGTTTGCTTTTTAAATTTCGTTGTATTGTGCACTACTGGGCCACCGTACTTACCCCTACACTATTGCTATTGTTGACAATCCAGCGTCTTCCGTAATTTTGTCTGGCCCAACCAGACGTCAGTGGGCGCAGTTAGTGTAAATATCCTCTGCCAACAAGGCGGGCTATTTGCACTTAAAGTAAATAGACACTCTGTTATTGCCAGTAGTTTTAGTTTTGGTTTTATTTGACCGTAACAACACTGGATAGGTTCAGTATGAAAACTCATTCTAATAATTATTCATCATCCTAATATTGATATTTGTCAAATGGGAGCATTCTAGTTGCATTGCATCACTAGCTCTGAGTATATACATGGTGTATATCTGTGTTTGTACAAATCCAGTAACTCTAGCAGATATTAAATTAGCTTGATAGAAAGTTCATGTTACAGAGCAAATAAAATGACCCAGCAGCCATTTTTCAAGTTTAGCTTCTCAGTTTCACATGTTCAAGGCCTTTAGCACAGCAAAAGGTCAGGATCCTTCTGGCTTTTTGAGGTCAGTTATAAAGTTTCACATCATCTCTTTGTGACGCACAGTGTAAAAGTGCTGGCAGTAATCCGTTCTCAGAGCAGAGGACGCAGAATCTTCCAATATAAGACACAAAAAAGAGCTCCAACCGCTTGCCGACTCTGTAATGAACAGGAGAAACCGCACACTGCCACAGGACATGGACTTTATTGGACTTTTTATAAGAAGCATCGTAATAAAACTGTCTAGTTCATCGGGATCATCTGACATTTGTGGGGGTAGAAATACATATATATGAAAAAGATTTAAATGTCCATTTACCACCGGGCAAGTTTTATTAAGAGAATATTGCAATAGTTTATCATCATGGAGACTACCTACTTTATGCAATTGTAATTTACAGTTAAAAAATAAAAAAAATTGGTTTGATTCCCAGGGAAAAAACATACTTGCAAAATGTTTACCCTGAATGTAATCACTTTGGATAAATAATAAATCATAATACATAAATGTAAAAATGCATTGTTTTATTATAGAGAAAATTGCAATACTTTATTTACCCAGAGATTTCCTACTGTAGTGATTTAACTTTCGTCCATCCAAGGACGCTAAGTAAGGTAGTGATTGGTACTCACGTCACCACTGACGCTGTGATTTTTTGGATCACCCGTCACCTTAAGGTGTGGTTATGAGTACATCAGATGACCACCTTCCCCCTCTCTTAGTTTGGGACACTAGTCAAGGTCTTTTACCTTGGCTGTATGAGAACACTCCAGACAGGAGGCTGTTCAATAGAATGAATGTAAAGTGGGGAGAGTTGGTCAGCTGATTTATCTGAAAGATTGGTGAGATTTCTAACTTGTAGAGCCTCTTTTGTATTATAAGCACAAGAAAGACACAATTGTAATAAAATACATTTTATTAAAAAAGATAAACAAGAATAACTAACACAACTACTAAATGAATACAATGAATGATAAAGGAATAAAGTGCATAAGATGCATAAAATACATGTGATTAAGTTGAGTGTGGCTATGGAAGAGTTGCGTTACCTTATGGAAAGATAAACTGTTGTTTCTCTGAAACTAAGGTGAAGAACCTTATTATGCATCAAACAAATAAACGAACGATTATTTATTAACTAGCATCAGTTATATTACCTCTAATTTAAGTTAGAAAATCATATACTGATAATATACAACAATGCCAAGGTCTCTGGAAAGAGGTTTGGTTAAGTGATATTTACGTTCCACGTGTTTGAGTAAGCAGTCCGATGGCGATGACTTCTTCCACTGGTTGTGCTGGGAGAAAATGCAGTGGGGAAAGGAGCTGGAATCCGTTTCAACAGCCTTGAACACGAAGATCTGTGGGATGCTGATCTGCTGGAGCACCAAAGGGTCCTAAAATCTGGAACACGCAGACGAAGGAACCTTGAAGTGAAGGTTTGCTCTCATGAGCTTAACCTTGTTGCAAATGTCTCTGTGTCTTCTGCCTCTCTGGGCCAGACACTCAGAATTTGGTCAATCCGCTTTGGTCTCTCTGGCATGGAGACTCAGGACGTGCTGTAGTCGTCACTGTCTCGCTGGACTAAAACTCTGAACGTAGTGTTTGTTAATGTCTCTTTCCTCACAGGCTGAAAGCTCAGAACATGGTCGTATCTGTTGCTGCCTCACAAGCTGTAGACTCCTCAGATCTTTTGTTGTTGCTCTGGATTAACCAGAGGCTCAGAATGTTACGGTGTATCTTTTATGTCTCTATTGAGGGGAGACTCAGAACTTGGTGATCTGTTTCAGTCTCATCCTTGCCGGACAGACTCAGAACAAGGAGTGTCTGTTGAAAGGGTACCTTTATCCCTTTCCGACGAGGAGGAGATTGCAATTTGGCGCTTCTCCATTCCAGTGCTGTGATTGGCTGCTGACACCAGAGTGGGCCCACAGTGTGGCCCACCCTTCTTTCCCCTGTGGAACTCATTTGCATACTGTACACAGTTAGAATTCTTTAAAGTGTCTTTAAAGTTTACCAATGCATTTCTCACTTTCCAAACCACCACCAGAATACCCTTGGCAATATTCTAAACAAATAGACACCAAACATGATGGAAAAAGATTGAACTGTCATGCGTTCATTCATTTGTTCATTAACAGCTGAATCTGTGTAAGATGTTGCGTTACAAATAGCTGTCACTGAGAATACGTATTTCTCTGAATAAGTATGAAATGAATGTGTGTAGTTCTCAGTCTTAAGGTTTCCAAACATAGTTATGAATGGATTTGGATGGATCATTGTGGTCTTTCTTTGTTTCACCCACTACTGCTGAGGTCCTGAGGAATTTTTATGGCAGTCACAGACCGGGACATTAGGGATTAGTCTCTAGATGGGTGAAGGGCAGAAACTGCATGTGGACCAATGAGAAGTCCTGTCCTTCCTGGGCTTGGTACCAGAGGTCTTCTTCTTGCCCTCCAAGAGGTGTCTGGCTGTTGTCCTAGCATCTTTATCTGATGGTGTTGGACAGTTTGTTTGTGTTAGTCCACCAAGATCCAATCAAAATGTAGCAAACCTTTGTCCACTGTTACCGGGCAGAGAGAGGCCCGTCCATAAACTGGGCCCTGGAATGTGCTGTCCACTACACTACTTTATGCAAGTATAATTTAGAGTAAAATAATATTATATACTGTATACATTATGTATATAAAGAATATACAGAACAGAAATGAGGAAAAAAATAGGTTTGATTCCCAGGGAAAACACATACTTGCAAACTGTTTACCTTGAAGTTTAGATAAATGATAAATCATAATACATACATGTAAAGATGCATTGACTGTTGGTTATTTCAGTCCATCACAGGGAAGGAGAGCTGGCACCTGGCTAGT
Source organism: Coreius guichenoti (assembly GCA_039654105.1). Taxonomy (NCBI): domain Eukaryota; kingdom Metazoa; phylum Chordata; class Actinopteri; order Cypriniformes; family Gobionidae; genus Coreius; species Coreius guichenoti. The sequence continues at coordinate 4,565,248 of CM077176.1, forward strand.
ATGGATATGACTGTGCTGTCTACTAGATTTGCTGCATTTGACCAGCAGAAGGGAAAGTCGTACTCTTACCGTGTTCGTTCTGTCAACAAGTATGGAATCAGCGAGCCATCCCTTCCCAGCGAGCCCGTCACACTGGGAAAACCACTAGGTGAACATTTTCTTGAAGGAATCGTGCACATATTTACTCACGCTCATGTCATTCCATTTGATTTTCTTTATTTCATGCAACATTTAAGGAGAAAGTCATAAACATAATCTCACTGATGCGTAGAATTAAACAGTCAAAATTGTTAGAAAACAATAAGATGCATGCCTTAAAATAGATTTAAATGGAGTTTAACCTTGTGAAAAAGCATACTTCTAAAAAGAGTACTTGTTACGGAAATAATATACTTTAAAAGAATATACTTGTAATGTTTTGTAAAGTTTTCAGACACTTAACTGCATGTTATTTACAATTAAATGAAAATGTATTATAGTTTAAATTTATAACAAATGCATTTAGTTAAAATTAAGAGTGCTTTTTAACCCACTTAAGCAGGATTTAAGTGCATATTTATTTGTAATTTCATAATTACTTGTATTGTCTTGGAAAATGGTTAAAATGTATTGCTGAATGTACTGACAAACATTTATGGTAAACTAAAATGTACTTCAATGCCATTTGTATTTAAACTCGTATGCCATGCATTTAAATATATTTGTAATAGTGCTGTTAAATCGATTAATATATGTCCAGCAAATTTTTTTGAAATTTTGGCCATATTTAGCATCAAACTCTTTAACAGTGTAAATAATATCAGAATGCGTGAAATAGCATTAGACCCCCCCTTTAATTCCGTGCTTTTTCTTAATTAAAAATAAATATTATTATAGGCCTATAAATTTCTATAATTCTATAATTCCAGGTTGCTATGGTCACACAGGTTGTTTACGCATTTAACTCGTTGCCATGAGAAATAGATGTCGTTCCCTCAATATGAAGAAGTCGTGGCCACAAGAAAAATATATTGTTCCCTCAACATAGGGTTACATATGATTTCGAGGCCAAGACGTTCCCACTAGTTAATATGACATTCCCATGAGTAAATATGTCGTGGCCACGACAAAACTAAGTGAACCGAACAGGTCCCCTCCCGGTCACCGTAGGTCCCCATTGACTTCCATGGTATTTTTTTTCTCCATACTATGTAAGTCAATGGGGTCCATCAACTGTCTGGTTACAGACATTCTTCAAAATATCTCCTTTTATGTTCAGCAGAAGAAAGAAACTCATACAGGTTTGGAACAACTTGAAGGAGAGTACAAACCCGATTCCAAAAAAGTTGGGACACTGTACAAATTGTGAATAAAAACAGAATGCAATGATGTGGAAGTTTCAAATTTCAATATTTTATTCAGAATACAACATAGATGACATATCAAATGTTTAAACTGAGAAAATGTATCATTTTAAGGGAAAAATAAGTTGATTTTAAATTTCATGGCATCAACACATCTCAAAAAAGTTGGGACAAGGCCATGTTTACCACTGTGTGGCATCCCCTCTTCTTTTTATAACAGTCTGCAAACGTCTGGGGACTGAGGAGACAAGTTGCTCAAGTTTAGGAATAGGAATGTTGTCCCATTCTTGTCTAATACAGGCTTCTAGTTGCTCAACTGTCTTAGGTCTTCTTTGTTGCATCTTCCTCTTTATGATGCGCCAAATGTTTTCTATGGGTGAAAGATCTGGACTGCAGGCTGGCCATTTCAGTACCCGGATCCTTCTTCTACGCAGCCATGATGTTGTAATTGATGCAGTATGTGGTCTGGCATTGTCATGTTGGAAAATGCAAGTTCTTCCCTGAAAGAGACGACGTCTGGATGGGAGCATATGTTGTTCTAGAACTCTAGAACCTTTCAGCATTGATGGTGCCTTTCCAGATGTGTAAGCTGCCCATGCCACACGCACTCATGCAACCCCATACCATCAGAGATGCAGGCTTCTGAACTGAGCGCTGATGACAACTTGGGTTGTCCTTGTCCTCTTTAGTCCGGATGACATGGCGTCCCAGTTTTCCAAAAAGAACTTCAAATTTTGATTCGTCTGACCACAGAACAGTTTTCCACTTTGCCACAGTCCATTTTAAATGAGCCTTGGCCCAGAGAAAACGCCTGCGCTTCTGGATCATGTTTAGATATGGCTTCTTTTTTGACCTATAGAGTTTTAGCCGGCAACGGCGAATGGCACGGTGGATTGTGTTCACCGACAATGTTTTCTGGAAGTATTCCTGAGCCCATGTTGTGATTTCCATTACAGTAGCATTCCTGTATGTGATGCAGTGCCGTCTAAGGGCCCGAAGATCACAGGCATCCAGTATGGTTTTCCGGCCTTGACCCTTACGCACAGAGATTGTTCCAGATTCTCTGAATCTTTGGATGATATTATGCACTGTAGATGATGATAACTTCAAACTCTTTGCAATTTTTCTCTGAGAAACTCCTTTCTGATATTGCTCCACTATTTTTCGCCGCAGCATTGGGGGAATTGGTGATCCTCTGCCCATCTTGACTTCTGAGAGACACTGCCACTCTGAGAGGCTCTTTTTATACCCAATCATGTTGCCAATTGACCTAATAAGTTGCAAATTGGTCCTCCAGCTGTTCCTTATATGTACATTGAACTTTTCCGGCCTCTTATTGCTACCTGTCCCAACTTTTTTGGAATGTGTAGCTCTCATGAAATCCAAAATGAGCCAATATTTGGCATGACATTTCAAAATGTCTCACTTTCAACATTTGATATGTTATCTATATTCTATTGTGAATAAAATATAAGTTTATGAGATTTGTAAATTATTGCATTCCTTTTTTATTCACACTTTGTACGGTGTCCCAACTTTTTTGGAATCGGGTTTGTAGATGATGACAGAATTTTATCCATTTTTATCCAACTATCCATTTAAGTGGCACTTTTCACAAGGGTATTGTGTATGTAAACTAGTATAGCTCAGTGTGGGTTTTGTTCTAATGTGTTTTAGGAGTTCCCGCCACACCAAACAGCGTCCTGCCCACCCGAGACACTAACACCTCAGTCCTACTGCAATGGAAGGAGCCAAAAATGACAGAGGGCATTGTGGGATACTACCTGTACTGCAGTGAGGTTGGAAGTGGACAGTGGAAGACCATCAACAACAAGCCCATCACCAAAACCAGGTCTCTTCTTGTTGTATCTTGTTTAAGAGGCAATTATGACTGCAGAATCCCAATATTCTTACTAAAAACTGTTTTTTCTTTGCTCAGGTTTACAGTTCATGGCCTGAAGACCAATAAAGAGTATGTATTCAGGGTAAAGTCTGTGGGACTGGCGGGAAACAGCATCTACTCGGACGAGTCTCCTGCCATTCGAGTCAAATCAGCGATATGTAAGTGTAAACGTCCTGCAAACCAGACGAGAGCACGCAGCCAGACAGCTTTAAATAGGACGCTGTCTCGTCTAAAGTGCTGCCGGTGGTCTGCTTGAGCTCTAGAAAACTGTTTATGGTCTCAGTGTGAATTTATAATTCTATAAATGAGCTTCCTGCATGGAGAGAGACAGCAGGTGAACTCTTTTGTTCTTTTTGGTTAGTGAGCAACCACCCAGAACATCCTAGCAATCATATATCAATGTGCAAATAATTTCTCATAAGGCATTAGCGACCTCATATTCATATGCTCTAGAAATCGCCCACAGCGCTCGAACATTGTCTCTAGGAAATGTAAAAATCTGCTGGTTTTTACTGTTGTATTCTGCTGCTAGTAAAGTACATATTCATAAGCTTCATTATGTGGGGAAAAGCAGAAGAGGTGTGCAGACATGATGCTCCTGTGCCTCACAGTCATGACCAAATACAAGCTTGTTACTCAAGAGATGTAGAAGTGGAGTCATTCTGTGTCTGGCTCAATCCTGACAGTAATAGGCTGTTGTCTGACGGTTCAGCTTTTCTCTTTGTAATAACGGCTGATTCTGAGTGGCACTCCTGCACTGATGTGGGTTGAGATCAGGACAGATGCTCCGTCTGTTATCATTGAACACCAGATATGCTTGAACCACATGTTACTGCTGATTAAACCTGTGATCACATTATCCTCACAGAAAACACATCAAGTACTTTCATTAATTATTAGGTTGACCAGAAGTTCCCATCATCCTCTGAAATTGCATTAGAATTAACAGTAGTTGCAGATGATATTTTCATTGAAATGAGAGAGATTGTACATCATATATTTTTAGTTAAACCCCAGTGTGTTTCTTCCCTCTTTGGAGGCACCTCTCTTCAGCTTCCTTACATTTTGAATGGAAAATAAACTAGATTTGAATTTCCTGAAGGAAGTTGCCTTGCTTGCAATTCAGCAAAAAAGTTTTAGGCAAGTTTAGTTTGTAGTCAGTGTTTCTGTGTAAATGAAATGCCGCATTGGAGCCCTTATGCCACATCTGCAATGTTTGAATGAGTCTGCATGGCTGAATTAATTGCAGTAATTTAAGGCTTAGAAGTTTAAAAGCAGGATGTTATAGGAACGTTAACATTGTGTTGTCGCAAAAACACTGTAATTAATACAGTGTAGCTTGTATGCTTGCATTTATATGTGAATTTAGAGTTAAAGAATTGACACATTTCATTTATTACATTTTAACACAAAATAGTTACAAGATTAAAACCTAAAATCATTAAATGTAATTCACATATAATATTCTTATGCTAAGCAATCTGATTTAAGAACATTTGTACAAACCCGATTCCAAAAAAGTTGGGACACTGTACAAATTGTGAATAAAAAAGGAATGCAATAATTTACAAATCTCATAAACTTATATTTTATTCACAATAGAATATAGATAACATATCAAATGTTGAAAGTGAGACATTTTGAAATGTCATGCCAAATATTGGCTCATTTTGGATTTCATGAGAGCTACACATTCCAAAAAAGTTGGGACAGGTAGCAATAAGAGGCCGGAAAAGTTAAATGTACATATAAGGAACAGCTGGAGGACCAATTTGCAACTTATTAGGTCAATTGGCAACATGATTGGGTATAAAAAGAGCCTCTCAGAGTGGCAGTGTCTCTCAGAAGTCAAGATGGGCAGAGGATCACCAATTCCCCCAATGCTGCGGCGAAAAATAGTGGAGCAATATCAGAAAGGAGTTTCTCAGAGAAAAATTGCAAAGAGTTTGAAGTTATCATCATCTACAGTGCATAATATCATCCAAAGATTCAGAGAATCTGGAACAATCTCTGTGCGTAAGGGTCAAGGCCGGAAAACCATACTGGATGCCCGTGATCTTCGGGCCCTTAGACGGCACTGCATCACATACAGGAATGCTACTGTAATGGAAATCACAACATGGGCTCAGGAATACTTCCAGAAAACATTGTCGGTGAACACAATCCACCGTGCCATTCGCCGTTGCCGGCTAAAACTCTATAGGTCAAAAAAGAAGCCATATCTAAACATGATCCAGAAGCGCAGGCGTTTTCTCTGGGCCAAGGCTCATTTAAAATGGACTGTGGCAAAGTGGAAAACTGTTCTGTGGTCAGACGAATCAAAATTTGAAGTTCTTTTTGGAAAACTGGGACGCCATGTCATCCGGACTAAAGAGGACAAGGACAACCCAAGTTGTCATCAGCGCTCAGTTCAGAAGCCTGCATCTCTGATGGTATGGGGTTGCATGAGTGCGTGTGGCATGGGCAGCTTACACATCTGGAAAGGCACCATCAATGCTGAAAGGTATATCCAAGTTCTAGAACAACATATGCTCCCATCCAGACGTCGTCTCTTTCAGGGAAGACCTTGCATTTTCCAACATGACAATGCCAGACCACATACTGCATCAATTACAACATCATGGCTGCGTAGAAGAAGGATCCGGGTACTGAAATGGCCAGCCTGCAGTCCAGATCTTTCACCCATAGAAAACATTTGGCGCATCATAAAGAGGAAGATGCGACAAAGAAGACCTAAGACAGTTGAGCAACTAGAAGCCTGTATTAGACAAGAATGGGACAACATTCCTATTCCTAAACTTGAGCAACTTGTCTCCTCAGTCCCCAGACGTTTGCAGACTGTTATAAAAAGAAGAGGGGATGCCACACAGTGGTAAACATGGCCTTGTCCCAACTTTTTTGAGATGTGTTGATGCCATGAAATTTAAAATCAACTTATTTTTCCCTTAAAATGATACATTTTCTCAGTTTAAACATTTGATATGTCATCTATGTTGTATTCTGAATAAAATATTGAAATTTGAAACTTCCACATCATTGCATTCTGTTTTTATTCACAATTTGTACAGTGTCCCAACTTTTTTGGAATCGGGTTTGTATTAATTGAATTAAAGCTGAAATAAAATAAACTTATTTCAGTTACTTTTTTTAATCTAAAAATGTATATTTTAAGTTGAAGCACTACAATTACTAATTGGAAATAAATAAATACTATTACTGAACTAAAACTAAAAATAATAATAATAAATTAAACCTAAAACTTTTTTAGATATTACTATTTAGGTTTAATTTGTTTTTTTTTTGTTTTTTTAGTTTACTTTCAATAGTGAAAAAGATCAGAAGTAAACTGAAATAAAAAAATAAACCAAATTGTAATGGCAAAATTACAAAAGCACATAACAAAATTACAAAAAAATTAAACTCAAATAAAAACTTAAAATATAATAAAAAATCTAATTTAAAACAATACAAAAAATATAATAGTATATAAATCAAAACTGATTTGCATCTTTATGCTTTGCACACTGAAACACATTCGTCGCATAAAAAGCATTTACTGGAATTTCTGAAAGGACAGTGAGGATGCTTAATTTTTAGTCAGCTGAAACCAGGACACATTTTTACATGTGAATTTATTAGTGCATTATCAGGACACTGGGACACACCTTGTGAAACCGGGACATTTGGTCATCCATTAATTAGGTTTTTCAGCACAGAGTGTAAAACACAGAGTGAATCAAATAATCACTTATTTGATTCATTAACTATTAATAGCAAACATGATGTGGCTCACTTCAGCAGTAATTCTACACAAAATGCAGCTGCAGCTTTGTGACCTCTGACCCTCCCTTTCCACATGACTGCAGATGCTCCATCCTGCCCATCAGCCATCACTGTACTGCATTGCACTGGAGGAGAGATGGTGATTGGCTGGAGAGCCCCTGCCAATCACGGAGGAGACCCTGTGCGCGGCTACTATCTGGACCAGAGGCAGAAATCCCAGAGCACCTGGCGGGAGGTCACCGTCAAGCCCATTAAAGAGAGAGTATACAAGGTAGGGCTGCTCGATTATGGCAAAAGATTCTTTTTGGTTAATATTGAAATCACAATTATTTAACACGATTATTGGTGGGCGATATGATCAAAGACTTATTTCACAATATGAGTAATTTTAAATATCAGTGAAATTTCACAATTATCGATGCTTCAGCAAAAACTAATACTAGGTTATCTAATGTAAGATAAAGGTCCTCAAAATAATGACATAAGACAAGTAAACAGTCAGCAATACAATAAGAACAAAGAAACTAATTGCAAACAAAACACATTTAATAAACAGTGTTTTAAGGAAGGTGTACTAACGGTGGTATTTAGATACGCAAGTAATAGCCTACAACAAAAAATGTAAAATAACACTGCATAGTCTTACTGTACACATTAAATATAGATTAATCCTTATTAAAGCTACTTAAGTTATTCAGTCAAGATCAGTGAGTGATTTTCCTCTGTCTTTTGTTGTTTGATTAACATTAATGACAGAAACGACAGCAGGTTTATTAGGCAGCTGTCACTTTAAGAGCTAGTGCACAGATCCAATATACTGTTACGCATGCATTTTCTTTCCCAACTGTTACATGTATACTCTCCAAAAAGGCATTTTGACATTTATGGGCGTGTATCTGAAGCCTATTTCTTTATCCGCGTTCGGCACACGGAGCGCACGTACAGAAAGCCGCCTGGGGAACAGTGTCTCTTTTGCGTCTTAATGCGCTTTAATAGCACCGTTTGATATCAAACATGTCCTGCGGTTTAGTGACTCAAAGCATTTTAAAACACTTACTTATTTGGCTGATGGATGTTGAGTTTGGGCTTTTGGGGAGGAACAAATTTTTGGGAAGCGCACTGCTGTGAAAGAAAGGAAACTGCGCTGGACGGAATGCGGCAGCGGCACAATAATCAGTTTGCCTAAATTATCTTGTTTTCATAATCGTTAGAAGAAGGGCTTGACATTAACTTATTTTGCTCACCAGCCACTGTGGCTAGTGGTTTTCCAAAGTTACTAGCCACTCAGCATTTTCACTGGCCACAATTTTGACATCGATACCAGGGGGAAAAACTGTCATGTAGATATTTTTAATATTATCTCATAATTTGGCAGCGGGTTTATTAGGCTGCTGTCACTTTAAGACCTGACGCACGGATCCATTATACTGTTACACATGCGGTTTCTTTCTCAACTGTTTATGTTCACTTAAAACATGACTGCGTTTACATGAATACTCGCCAAGACCGGCATTTTGACATTATTTTGTGTGTATTTGACTGTTTAAGCGCAATAAGCAGGGAAAAAGAGCTCAATTTAGCACTGAGTGCATACTGTATGTGCACGTACTTAGGGTGTGAGCACAAAATCTGCGGGAATGTGTAAAATTATGCACAATAATATGCGCAATCCCACACAGAAATTCAAACACTGTAACACCAACAATATTCATCCGGAGCAAATGAAACGAGTGAGTGAGAGGAGGCGGGTTTGTGTGTAACTCACTGTGGGAGAGATTAGAGAGAAAAAAGAGCTGTTGGTATCGTGTGTCTATTCTGCAGAAAATAAGTATTGGAAGCGTTTCGGATGTTTCAGTATCGATATGTTTTGAAAAATCACTATTTTAGTCAACTCTACATTGCACTTAGTTTATTATTTCAGATGCCTTTTTAAAAGACTACAATTGAAAAATGTATATATTATATATAAAATTCAACCCGTTAACCCTGTTAATGTCAAGCCCTGGATCAATTACAATTAATGGCACAGTCCTAATACAAGGTGAACTGAGCTGAGAATGTCAGTGTAAACAACACAACATAAAGTTTGTTAAATCACTGATGCATTTACTTCCATGCTGCTGCAGCGACTAATGACGAGACCAGCTTAAATCAGTCATAAATTCATCGTTTTATTACAATCGTGCAGGCGCATCTGCCTTTGTCTAACTTTGTTCTCTTACTTTAAATGCGTCACCGAGCAACTATGGTGTCCATGGAGACTTAATTAAAACTTAAAGCGTTGTTTATTTTAGATTGTTTTCAGTGTTTAATTAGACTGTGTTCTAGTGTGAACGTCACATTATAGTGGTTTGATGAAAAGTATGGAGTATATAGACAGAGGCCACGGCCTTTATCGTTTTTAAAGCAGGTCATTTTTAGTTGCTGCAGATGCATGTAAACAAACGCACCATTTAATTACTAAACAGTTACTCGGTTGTGTTGTTTATGCCGGCATTCTGAGTTAATTATTGGTTGTTTAAAACAGGACTTTTAAGTATGATAATGAACAAAATTGTCCACAAATACAGTGCAAATTGGTGTTCCCATCTTTGACAACGTAAACTATTATCTAACTGACTTAGCATGTGTACTAGTTTGTTTTAAATGAATAAAATGCCTTAAAATAAAGTGATTTTGGTCTGTTCCACATCAGAAGTCTTGACCTTATCGAAGGCGTCCAACAAATAAAATCAAACAAACATAATCTTTTCAGTTGATATTCAGTTAATTGTTTAATTCATTTGATTGGCAAAAAAAGTAATATCTAGTCAGAAACTCGCACATGATGCTAAGGTGTCGTGAACAGTGTTATTTTAGTGATTTTTATATACTATTTATTAAGTATATGCTATATTATATTACTATAATATATTATTTATATACTATATTATTAAGTATTTATATAAAAAAAATTGTTAATATTTTAGTTTAAGTTTTAGTAATTTTGTTAATGTTATGTTATATTTCTATTTAGATTAAATTTATTTTTATTTCAGTTTTAGCTTTAGTAATTTTAGTACTTCAACTGAAACTTATTTTATTTCACTTAGTTGGAAATATTTTTAAGGTTATCATCTAATATTTAATTTAATTTCAGCTTTATTACAGTTAACAAAAACCACTTTTAATAGTTTTAGTTTTTACATTGGATTTTACCCGTTTTATGCACTAAAATGTCTGATCACTGACACTGTCTGAGTAAAGTAACAGCGCACAAGATGCATGATTTGAGGAATCATTCATATCTGAAGCACAAACTCAAAGGATTAGTTAACCTTAAAATGAAAATTTTCCTGATCGTTTACTTTCTTTCTTCAGTCAAAAAGAAATTAAGTTTTTTGAGGAAAACATTCCAGGATTTTTCTCCATATAATGGACTTCAGTGGCAACCAACGGGTTGAAGGTCCAAATCAATGCAGTTTCAAAGGGCTTCAGAGGTCTTCAGAGGGCTCTGCTGAGGAATAGGGTCTTATCTAGCCAAACCATCGGTCATTTTCTAAAAAAAAAAGAACATTTATATACTTTTTAACCTCAAATGCGCAACTTCGGTGTTGTTCTTCATTTGAAGTTAAAAAGTATAAAATTTTGTTATTTGTTTTTTAAATGACCGATGGTTTGGCTAGATAAGACCCTATTCCTCAGCTGGGATTGTGCAGAGCCCTCTGAAGACCTCTGAAGCCCTTTGAAACTGCATTGATTTGGACCTTCAACCCGTTGGTTGCAATTGAAGTCCATTATATGGAGAAAAATCCTGAAATGTTTTCCTCAAAAAACTTAATTTCTTTTTGACTGAAGAAAGAAAGACATGAACATCTTGGATGAGATGGGGGTGAGTGAATTATCAGGAAATTTTCATTTTGAAGTGAACTAATCCTTTAATGCCCAAATTTATGCCTGTAGTTAAATTACATTATTACACTCAAATCCGACCAATAATAATAGTGTTGCTTGCCTTAGCAAACACAGATAATGAGAACATATATTCATTTAGACCTCTTGGTGAACAAACATTTTCTGAAGGTTTAGTAACTTTTTGGATGAAGCAGAACATGTTTTAAGAGTTTCAAGCACTTTTTCTGTATTTGTGGAAAGTGTCGTGAGTGCACATCGCCCTCTAATGGACTGAAATGGCCACAACAACACTCTCATGTCTCTTTCTATTACATGTCCTCTGGAAAATAGTTTTTTTTTTTGGGTGGGAAGGTGGGGTTTTTTTTCTCAATTTGCTCACAGGAAGACTCAAAGTGCATTGTCAATTAGAAAACATTGATTTTTGAGTGCGCTCCGTGGTCGTAGCATGTGAATCCCATGTTAATGATTTCCACTTCTCATTGAGCAGTCAGGGAGACACCCCACCTGCCCAGCCTTATTAGACACCATCAGAAACCTACGCCACCTTATGCTGAAATCCCTTCACCATTCCTGACTCCTGCCATCTGGTGGACTTTCTCTGTCCCAGCAGGCAGTGGGTGGCCTGATCTTGGCGCTCAGGAGATTTGAGCTCCTAGATAAGCCTCTGATTTGATAAGAGGATTCGGGCAATAGTTAATCACGAGTCTAAAAGGCTCGAGAAGGCCCGTGTTTCTAAATCCAATCCCAATTATGTGTGGTTAGGTGGCCACTCGTGGTGATCTTTGCTTCTCATCACAGAAACCAGTGTTTATCGGATAAGTAGCTCTCTGGACTAATGGTCCTCCATATAGACATCAACCGGCGGACCAATGCGCTGAAGATAAAGGCTTTTCTGGACAGGGTTGTTGTTAACTGAAAGTAAAAGTAAAGCCATAAAGAAGCATTTTCATTAATTGAAATATCAAAATATATGTTTTGTTTTTTTTCAGCTAGTTGCCAAGATGCCATTTCTCATTTTCTTTTAGTTTCATTTGAAGTACTACTAAAATAACTAAAATTGAAACAAGACATAAGAACTATACTGACATGTCTTTAAAAAAAACTAATAAAAATGGCAAAAACAAAAAAAATACTAAAAATTATATATGAATTATAAAAAAAGTAATGAAAATGATGAATGATGAAAACTGAAAAAATAAAAATACAAACTAATTCAAAATATTAATCAAAACTAAAACTTATGTTGGCTTGACAAAGCCTTGTCTGAAATTTTGAAAGTTTTATAAGCTTCCTGTTTTATCATATTGTTAGTATGTCTTAGCATGTGTCTAGCGTTATTTTGTATTTTGCTAGCATGTTTGTAACATGTGTTAGTACATTTCTAGCATGAATTAGCATGTTAAGAGCATTTTTAGCATTTTGCTAGCATGAATTAATGAATGCTAACATGTTGCTAGCATGTTTTAACACATTGCTTGCATGAATGAGCACATTGCTAGCATGATTTAGCATGCTGCTAGCGTGTTTTAGCACATTGCTAACATGAATGATCACGTTGCTAGTATGTTTTAGCGCATTGTTAACATGAATTAGCATGTTTTAACACATTGTTAACATGATTTAGCATTTTACTAGCATGTTTAAACACATTGCTAGTATGAATTGGCATGTTTCTAACATGTACCATTCTGCTAGCGTGTTTTAGCTCATTGCTAGCATGAATGAGCACGTTGTTAGTATTTTATCATTGTAATCATGAATTAGCATGTTTTAGAACGTACGTTCCTACCATGAATGAGAATGTTTTAGCACATTGCTAGCATGATTTATTAAATAAATTAAAAAAAATTTATTAAATAAATATTGTAGTTATTTATTTAATAGTATTTTAAAGATGCTTTCAGCTACCAATAAGAGTGTCATCCTCTCAGCTGCGGTTTTAAATGTATTTTGCATTTAAATAAACACTGAAAACACATCTGTCTCAGGCTACTTGTATATTAACACTATACTGTCTCTTTTTACAGATGTTTTTGATTTCAGTTTTTGCTTTGGGATTGTTTTGTCTTCCATTTTAGGTTTCTCTTCTGTTCTTTCAGCCACATCCATTTTTTCCTATGATTTGTCTGTTTTGTTTGTAGGTGACAGGCCTTCAGGAAGGGAGTTTTTACCAGTTCCGTGTCTTCGCGGCCAACATTATTGGAGTGGGCAGCCCTTCTGAAGCCAGCGAACTGTTTCTATGTGAGCGCTGGACGATGCCTGAGCCTGGTAAGATCACGCACAATTACAAATGAGAATCTTTCGTTTTTTTTCGTCCATTAACAGTTCTTGAAGCGGTTTCCAAATTTCCAATCTGATCGTGTGAACAAAATATATCTTGCTCTTTGTATTAGAGCTATTATGCATAAGTAAGCAGATGGTATTATAAATATTTACACTTTCGTTGTTGTCTTCCATCTTTATATGTTGCACTCTGTTTTATGTAAAACTTTACTTGATCTATAATTGTGTTCCTCTCCTGTTTATCATGTCTGTTATTTGTTCTCTGGTTTCATGCTTTTCTGAATTTTAAAGTGCCTCTATTATGCTATTTTAATGTTAATGTTGTTTAACCTAATGTTGTTTTGGAGTCTCCTACAATAGACTTTGCATCCAAGGTCAAAAAACACTTTCATTTTCTCATAATATACAGTATATTGCACATCACCTCATTTCTCAAAGTCTGAAAACGGTTTGTTCGAAGATTCAGTCTCTCTAAACCCCTCCTTTCCGTAAGCCTACTCTGCTCTGATTGGTCAGATGGCCCAGTCTGTTGTGATTGGACTACTCTGCTCTGATTGGTCAGATGGTCCAGTATGTTGTGATTGGTCTACTCTGCTCTGATTGGTCAGATGACCCAGTCTGTTGTGATTGGTCTACTCTGCTCTGATTGGTCAGATGGTCCAGTATGTTGTGATTGGTTTTCTCTGTTCTGATTGGTCAGATGGCCCAGTCTGTTGTGATTGGACTACTCTGCTCTGATTGGTCAGATGGTCCAGTATGTTGTGATTGGCCTGGTCTGCTCTGATTGGTCAGATGGCCCAGTCTGTTGTGATTGGACTACTCTGCTCTGATTGGTCAGATGACCCAGTCTGTTGTGATTGGTCTACTCTGCTCTGATTGGTCAGATGGTCCAGTATGTTGTGATTGGTCTACTCTGCTCTGATTGGTCAGATGGCCCAGTCTGTTGTGATTGGACTACTCTGCTCTGATTGGTCAGATGGCCCAGTCTGTTGTGATTGGACTACTCTGCTCTGATTGGTCAGATTGGCCCAGTCTGTTGTGATTGGACTACTCTGCTCTGATTGGTCAGATGGTCCAGTATGTTGTGATTGGTCTACTCTGCTCTGATTGGTCAGATGGCCCAGTCTGTTGTGATTGGACTACTCTGCTCTGATTGGTCAGATGGTCCAGTATGTTGTGATTGGTTTTCTCTGTTCTGACTGGTCAGATTGCCCAGTCTGTTGTGATTGGACTACTCTGCTCTGATTGGTCGGATGGCCCTGTCTGTTGTGATTGGACTACTCTGCTCTGATTGGTCAGATTGGCCCAGTCTGTTGTGATTGGTCGACCACTTAGCACGTGTTTGAAACTCAAAAGCTCATTACCATATCTTAATTTCAGTTCAGCACTTGATACACAGTAATACGAACAGTAACGAAGGTGTTGTTTTTTCCGTATCAATTCCAGCGCGAGTCCTCATCATTTTGAAGTGCAGCAAAATGGATTCTCAGCTCTGAAAACAGCGTCTTCTCGACATGTCGACACACGAACCAAACTCTTCCAGTCTCAGCTACAACTACAGTGTTTGAGGGCAGGGCAAAGAAACGTTTTTCACAGGCAGCCAATGAAGACCATACTCTCTGGCATTATGCAAATTTGTTACATTGTTACGTAGGTTTGTAACAAGAAGTAAGACTGGAATTAATGACGACACATTTCGGCAGTTCACAGTTGATTCATTTAGGAGACAATAACTTATTTGTCATGCATTTGATCTGTAAAACTTTGCAGACTTTTACATTCACAAACAACTATATTACACACTGCAGGAAAGGTCATATCTGAAAAAGCATAATGGGGCACTTTAAAAACTTCTTGTAGCAATTTTGATGAAGAAAGATTGGTTGGATGTTTTGGAAACAATTCATATTTCATCAATGTAAACTGTGCAGTTCTTGCAAAGAATAAGGTTATATTACCAAATGATGTTTATTTCACATTTATATTCATTGCATAATAAGTATAATAAATAATTGTATTATTGAACTTTAATTTATTGCACAATTTATTACACTTTTTCATCATAGGAAACAGTAAATGTGATTTGAGTTTCAATCGTGTTTTAGAAGCTTCTCTAAACTAGACTACGTCTGACACATGGCTTTTTTATATCATAAATCTTTGAATGTGTTTCAGTTCTTTATATTTCATAATGACTTCATTTTTACAGTGTGTTTCACTAGAGTGTGTCTCTCTGGCACAGTGATGCAGAATTCAACAATCGATAAAAGTAGTTTTTCTTCCATTGTGCTGGTTCACTTGTTTGCCATTTTTGAGGGTTATTTCGCTTACAGCACATTCATTTAACAAGAAAGAGTGGAGATGGCACACTACATTTTTCCTTGGTTTATCTGGCATGTTGTGAGCTAGGTGATTTATTTTATTGTGTCTGTGTTCAAGAGGATAAACACAGCTCATATAAAGTGAATATAAGAGAAATGAATGCATGGAATCTAGTGTGTAATTTCTTCAGTTTTGAAAGTTTTCCTGCACACAATTAAAATGAGTTGCGAATGGACAGAGTGACAGAGTGATGATGGATAACCGAACGAATGTGTTGATGTTCTTCATTAATTTCTTGCAGGTTGTCCATATGATCTGGAATTTAGAGAAGTGAGGTGCAACTCTCTAGTGCTGCTGTGGGCGGAGCCTCTGTACAAGGGCCAATCAGAGATCAGTGGGTATATACTGGAGATCAGTGAGGGGGCGGAGTCTGAGGATTGGACCCCTGTGACAAGTGAGCCGGTGACAGAAACTCACTATAAGGTCCGTTTAGTTTCTCTTTTAAATGCAGTACATTTAACAGGGTTGGGAAATATTCAGAATTTAAGAATTTGAATTGAATTTCAATCTAATTGAATTTATGTAACTGAAAAATATCACTGTACTTACCCACATTAATCATTAAGACAATTGTCTTGTATTACAAGTTTTCTGAAATGTTATGTTTAAATATGTAAATATAAATAATGCATTCTAATTTAATATGCACTAATTTGCAACATTTCCAGAACAGAAATCTGAACAAAATGCCAAGCTCCGGGTTTTTTTTTCTTTTCTGACGATATATTAGAGTAAATTTTTGGTTTACTTTTTAATAATTTTGGTTTAATTTTTAATAACGTTATGTGCTTTTGCCATATTAATTATTAATAATAATAATTGAATAATAATGTAATAATTATAAAAAAAAAATTGCCGATTAGGTTTAATTTATTTTTATTTCAGTTTTAGTTATTTTTAGTTTCATTTATTTCCAGTTAATATTTTTAATGCTTCAACTTAAACTTATTTCATCTTATTGCCAGGGCAACATTTCTAATTTCCATTTAGTTTAATTTTTGCAACTAATATTTATATTTTATTTTATTTCAGCTTTAATTTCAATGAACAGAAATGTGTTTAATAGTGCTAATAGTTTTAATTAATGATAATAACCCTGTTTTGGATATCCCTGTTTATCACTCCAAAAATCAAAAAATACTGTCAACAGCTAGAAAATATATACATGTTTGACCATATGGGAATAAAATGATATCAGGTGAATGATATATATGAATAAAATTGTAACGTTTGGTGTATGTAAAGCTGCTTAAGTGGAGATTTCTGACAAACTCAATGCCTTTAAAGATATGTATCATAATTGAAATCTACAGATGCAAATAGATGAAAATGCAATAAACACTTAAAAGTGTATTTTGGATGTTTTCTTTCCACTGGTCTGAAAGAAAACATGTTATGGAAGCAAAATAGCCCAAAATCTGAAAATTCACCAGTGCATGAAAAAACATTTGCCTGCAGTGTCTTGCAATAAAAAAGCGTCTCAATGTAGTTACATTTGCATCTAGTCCCACAAAAGCTTTTGAAAGAGGAGTGACCTGTTTTTGGATGGTTGTTGATCAGGTTTCAGGTCTGCAAGCAGGTCAGACGTACCGCCTCCGTGTGTCTGCCGTCAATGACGCTGGAGTCGGCATGTCTTCTGTGCCGTCTGAGCCAGTCAAAGCACAGACTAAAGCAGGTCAGCTCCCTGGAAATCTGCATAATGATTTCATTCTCATTTTACACAGTTGCGTTTAACTCTAACCCACGTTTGCCACCAGGAACCAAAGAGATTGAGATCGGAGTTGATAATGACGGCTTCATCTTCCTGAGCTTTGAAGCTGCTGATGTGGCTGATGAAGATGTCTTTAAGTGGAATAAGAACTATGGAAAAGCTATTGATGCTGGACGAGCCCGCTTGGAGAACAAAAACAACAGGTTTTTTGCTAATATGTCATAATAATATGAGCACAACAATGACACTTTTTCAGTAGCTTTGGTTCTGGAAGTATTTCTCATTTATTTTTGCCATAGGCATTTCCAACAGTTTGTCAATAAAGAGTTCTAAACTATGAATCAAACCAACCAACATATATACAAACTTTGATTTAACACAAAAAAGACAGAAGACTGAATTGAAATTCTTTTATGAGCAAATGATACTCATCCCATGAAGCAATCAAAAACTGCTACAGTATTAAACTATTAACTTAATATACATATAAAACGGCATATATTAAGTTAATTAACATATATAGTAATTATCTTAATGTATACCCGCTTATATATATATACACCGATCAGGCATAACATGAATAACACTGATTATCTCTTCATCATGGCACCTGTTAGTGGGTGGGATATATTAGGTAGCAAGTGAACATTTTGTCCTCAAAGTTGATGTGTTAGAAGCAGGAAAAATGGGCAAGCATAAGGATTTGAACAAGTTTGACAAGCGCCAAATTGTGATGGCTAGACGACTGGGTCAGAGCATCTCCAAAACTGCAGCTCTTGTGGGGTGTTCTCGGTCTGCAGTGGTCAGTATCTATCAAAAGTGGTCCAAGGAAGGAACAGTGGTGAACCGGCGACAGGGTCATGGGCAGCCAAGGCTCATTGATGCCATGTTGTCCGATCAAACAGACGAGCTACTGTAGCTCAAATTGCTCAAGAAGTTAATGCTGGTTCTGATAGAAAGGTGTCAGAATACACAGTGCATCGCAGTTTGTTGTGTATGGGGCTGCATAGCCGCAGACCAGTCAGGGTGCCCATGCTGACCCCTATCCACCGCCGAAAGCGCCAACAGTGGGCACGTGAGCATCAGAACTGGACCACGGAGCAATGGAAGAAGGTGGCCTGGTCTGATGAATCACGTTTTCTTTTACATCACGTGGATGGCCGTGTGCGTTGCTTACCTGGGGAACACATGGCACCAGGATGCACTATGGGAAGAAGGCAAGCCAGCGGAGGCAGTGTGATGCTTTGGGCAATGTTCTGCTGGGAAACCTTGGGTCCTGCCATCCATGTGGATGTTCCTTTGACACGTACCACCTACCTAAGCATTGTTGCAGACCATGTACACCCTTTCATGGAAACGGTATTCCCTGGTAGCTGTGGCCTCTTTCAGCAGGATACTGCGCCCTGCCACAAAGCAAAAATGGTTCAGGAATGGTTTGAGGAGCACGAGTTTGAGGTGTTGACTTGGCCTCCAAATTCCCCAGATTTCAATCCAATCGAGCATCTGTGGGATGTGCGGAACAAACAAGTCCGATCCATGGAGGCCCCACCTTGCAACTTACAGGACTTAAAGGATCTGCTGCTAACATCTCGGTGCCAGATACCACAGCACACCTTCAGGGGTCTAGTGGAGTCCATGCCTCGACGGGTCAGGGCTGTTTTGGCACCAAAAGGGGGACCAACACAATATTAGGAATGTGTTGTCAATATTAGGTCATAATGTTATGCCTGATCGGCATATATATAATGCATATATAAATATTATTATAATAATAATAATATACACACATTATATAAACAAAAACATTTATGTTAGATGTGATTTAATTGATTTGACAGCACTAATATATATATATATAAGGAACATCCTGGTCATTCTTTTCCATATAATTAAAGTAAATGTGAACCAAAAATTATTATAAAATGTCCCATAAAAAAGGTAGTTCATATGTGTTGTGCTGAATATACCAAGTCTTCTGTCACAGAAGAAATAAATTCATACAGTTTTGTGTTTGTGTAAATGATGGCGATGATTTGTTTTGGGTAAGCTGGTCTATAAACCTGATTGAAATGTTGGTCATGTATGTCTCCCAGGTCTGTTCTTACCTTCACGGACGCCTCAGAGCAGGATTTGGGCCTTTACACAGTGGAGCTGAGCGGAAACCCTGACATCTCCTCTAGCTTCACCTTCACTGCGGAGGGTAGATGTTCATTTCTATCTCTGCATAATGCATTACCTGAACACGGTGGCATAAGACCTTGTACATCTGTTCAGCATGAAAACTTGATGCATAACTCGTCTTTTCTTAGCGTGACCCCAGTATTTTATCATCATTTGGCCGTTGATTAATGTTTTGTCAAGTCCCTTTGCCCTAAACCATGTTGTACAAGATCTGTGTATTTTCACCCTACACAATGTGTGACTGTTTGTGTCAGATATCAACTGCATGACAAACATAATCTTTAAACTTGAAATCTTGTTTGCAAAGATGTCAGATCATTCTGACAGCAGCCGGTATCTTTGTCTTGATAGTGTGGACTGCTGCAAGTGATTGAATTTGACTTTGCAATTGTGCTGTTTTCTTTCTCAGATCTGGAGAGGCTGACAGAACTCAGCTGGCATGTCAGAAACCCGTGTAAGTGAATCAAATGCACTTCAGAAATTGTGTAAATGTTCAGAGAATCTAAACAGTAAAGTCTGAGATACACTAGCATTCAAAGTTTGGGGTGTGCAACATGTCCACCAAAGTCTCTTCTGCTCACAAAAGCTTTGTTTATTTGATCAAAGATACAGTAAAAACAGTAATATTGTGAAATATTATAATTTAAAATAACTGTTTTCTATTGTAATATGTTTTAAAGTGTAATTCCTTTGATCAAAGCATCATTACTCCAGTCTTCAGTGTCACATGATCCTTCAGAGATCATTCTAATATGATGATTCAATTCAAATCACATTTATTTGTATATTTCACAATACACAGCGTTTCAAAGCAGCTTTACAGAAAATGCATTTTTCTTCATTACAATTTAGAGTGATCTGTTAACAGAGGTGACTTTGCCCAAGTAATCTGTCAGAAATGTACAGTTTTAAGACAATACAAATCATGCCGTTAGCTAACATCATGTATTAATTCAGGCATAAACAATGATCTCATTAAAGCAGTTATTACAAGTTGTGACCGTAATAAATACAACATATAGAAATTTATATTTCTGTATACTAACATATAGGCTCTGTTTACACCTGGTATTAAGATGCGTTTTGGTCGATCGGATCACAAGTGGACGAGGGAGACACATTCCTGTTTACACCTGGCGTTTTAATCCGTCTCTTTTGTCCACTTTCAACCACTTCTGTCCTGATTTCTTCGAGGAAAGGGTCTGTGGGCGGGTAAATGTATGGGCTTTTTCAGATCTTTCGATCTAATGGACATGTAAGCTTGCACAGTTTACATATGAACATGACCAGATACGACGGGAAATATACAGAGAGCATCAGCTTTCCTTTCTGCTCTGAAAGCCACAAGACCAGCCGCACGCTGTGAGTGTGTGTTAGAAATCAGGAATGGTGAGAGAACATTGTGCTTTAAGTTCTTCATCTTCAAACCAAACTTGGGTCTTCAGCCGACAAAGTTTAAATCCCGTCTGGCTAGCGCGCATCCCATAATGTTTACGCGTTAGGTCAGTAGGCAGAGAGTAGACGGTCTTTTGTGGCTGTTGAAACACATTCGACCACATGAGCGTTTACACTACGAAAGCAATCCGGTTGAATGTGTTTTAGACTACCTCTGGAAGTGGTCGAAAGTGGACAAGCTCAAAATGTTTTAGACCCCGTTTACACCTGTATTTAGCGTTATCCACTTTGTGATCTGATCGACCAAAACGCATCTTAATACCAGGTGTAAACAGCTGAAAACACATTCGACCGGATTGCTTTCGTAGTGTAAACGCTCATGTGATCGAATGTGTTTGAACAGCCACAAAAGACCGCCTACTGACCTAATGCGCAAACATTATGGGAAGCGCGCTAGCCAGACAGGATTTAAACTGTGTCGGCTGAAGACCCAAGTTTGGTTTGAA
The DNA here is from genome assembly GCA_039654105.1 of Coreius guichenoti. NCBI lineage: Eukaryota > Metazoa > Chordata > Actinopteri > Cypriniformes > Gobionidae > Coreius > Coreius guichenoti. Next base: position 4,586,629 of record CM077176.1, read on the forward strand.
GATGAAAAACTTAAAGCACAATGTTCACTCACCATTCCTGATTTCTAACACACACTCACAGCGTTCGGCTGGTCTTGCGGCTGTCAGAGTGGAAACGAAAGCTGCTGCTCTCTGTATGTTTTTCTGTCGTCTCCGGTTGCATTCATATGTAAATTGCGTGAGCTTAATTCATCCATTAGATTGAAAGATCTGAAAAAGCCCATACATTAACCTGCCCATAGACCCTCCCCTCAAAGAAATCAGGACAGAAGTGGTTGAAAGTGGACAAAAGAGACGAATTAAAACACCAGGTGTAAAAGGGATATGTGTCTCCCTCGTCTACTTGTGATCCGATCGACCAAAACGCATCTTAATACCAGGTGTAAACGGCCTTAGTTTGAGAGTGTAGGAAGACTCAGTCATCAGACTTCATTCACAGTGCTTCAGAAAGATCTATAGTTTGTAGGCACCTTAAATATTCTTAAAGGGATAGTTTCCATATAAAAAGTGAATGGGTGTGATGGCTTTTTGTGACAGACTGAAATTGTGGAAAGACAGAATGCTAATTTTTGCGTAAACTATAGTTTTAAATCTCTTCATCTGGCAGTGATCGCTCTGAAGTCTGAAGGCTGGCAGGTGGACGTGTCCGAGCAGGGAAGTGTCCGTCTGTGGCTGCAGACAGAAGCTCTCAGCAGTGCCGCTGTGCTTCGGCTCATCCTCAATGACAGAGAGATCTCCAGCACACCGGTAACCGGCTCGGATCACATCTTGTGCCGCTGGCACTTTTTGCTCAATGACTTCTGAAGAGCTGTGTGCATGTGTGTCCTGCAGGCCCGTAAGATTAACTTCGACAAGGCACAAGGTCTGGTGGAGATCCTGTTTGATCAAATCTCAAAAGAAGATGAGGGCTCGTACACCGCGCAGCTCAAAGATGGCCGCGCCAAGAACCAGTTCACACTGGTGTTTGTGGATAAGAGTATGTTTACAATGTTACTGTAATATTAAACTACAAAGCTATTCTGCAGGGGGGAAGTTATTTGATTCAACGAATAAGAAGTGATGCAAATGTATTGTAAAATAGAAAGCAGCATGATTTGCATGATTCTTCACTGAGTGGAACTTTAAAAAAATCCACAAAAATATGAAGCAGCACAACAGTTTTCAACACTGATGATAATTCATCAGCAAATCAGCATATTAGAATGATTTCTGAAGGATCATGTGACACTGAAGACTGGAGTAATGATGCTGAAAATTCAGATTTGATCACAGGAATAAATTACATTTTACTATATATTCACATAGAAAACACTTATTTTAAATCACAATAATATTTTACAATGTTACTGATTTTACTGTATTTTTGAAACTTGAATAGTAGCACATGTATGATTTTATATACACTACCATTCAAAAGTTTAGAGACTCTTATGCTCACCAAAACTTAATTTATTTGATCAAACATACAGTAAAAACAGTAATATTGTGAAATATTAGTTTAAATAACTGTTTCAATGTGTAATATATAATTCAAAGCTGAATTTTCAGCATCATTACTCCAGTCTTCAGTATCACATGATCCTTCAGAAATCATTCTAATATGATGATTTACTGCTCAAGACACATTTATGATTATTATCAATGTTGAAAACAGTTGTGCTGCTTCATATTTTTGTGGAAACCATGATACATTTTTTCAGAATTCTTTAATGAATAGAAAGTTCCAAAGAACAGCATTTGGTTGAAATATAAATCTTTTTAGAAATGTCTTTAATGTCACATTTTTAGTTTTGTGTTACAGTTTTAAGCATTAAAAATTGCCAGAATGTATTTATTTGGGGCTTTTCCCCTATACCCAGATTAACTAAAACAGATATTGTTCCAGAATTTTCATTCAGAAAAGATACATTTCTTTTTTGAATGAAATATGTTTTTATAAAGTTCATTGTCATTTTTCAATCACCCACTTAATAATGCAGCAAAACTCAAATTCAATGAATTTTTTCTGATATATCTGGTGACAGGCCGAAGGTCATACTGAATATTTCTCCAGATTTAATCTGAATTCTTCTGTTTCATTGTTTGTCAGAGTTTCAGGACACACTGGCCAAATCTGTGGCCAACAGACGAAACTGGAAGAGAAAGTCGGGTGAGTCGACAAAACAGATCTAGAGACCAATAACAGAAACTCATGTCAACTGATGCACAAACGTATGAATAAAGACAATTACGAGACGCTCTCATGCAGCGCATGAAGAGCTAAAACACTATAGTTAATGGCTGACTTTTACAATTTTACAATCAGAATTGAAGTTAAAATCGACTTTACAATAGTTAACACTTTACAACAAGGTCTCATTTGTTAACAATGCAATGAACTAACAATAAGCAATATTTTCGGGCACACTTCAGTTTAGGGTCCAATTTTCACTATTAACTATGACTTTGCCTCAATAAACTCCCAATTACTGTTTATTAATAGTTAGTAAGGTAGTTGTTAAGTTTAGGTATTGGGTAGGATTAAGGGATGTAAAATATAATCATGCAGAATAAGGCATTAATATGTGCTTTATAAGTACTAATAAACAGCCAATATCCTAGTAATATGCATGCTAATAAGCAACTAGTTAATAGTGAGAATTGGACCCTAAAATAAAGTGTTACCATATTTAAGCATTTATTAATCTTTATTAATGTTATTTAGTAAAAATATAGTTGATCATATTAGTTCATAGTGCATTAACTAATGTTAACAGATACAACTTTTGATTTAAAAAATGTATTAGTAAATTAAAAGTTAATAAATGCTTTAGAAGTATTTGTCATTGTTAGTTCATGTTAACTAATGGAAGCTTGCTGTAAAGTGTTACCATGTTAATCAAAGTAGTTTTAAATGCAGAACAACATATCAAACTACTGAGAGTCAAATGACTCAATCTGTGTTTTGTTTTCCAAGGTCCCCATTTCGAGGAGTTTTTGTCATGGACAGTAACCTCTGATTGTGAAATGATTATGAAGTGCAAGGTAATGATATTTATTCACCAATGATGGCAATACATCGGCATTTAAACAATATGACAACCCTGTGTGTGTACGGCTGCAGGTCACTAACGTGAACAAAGACACGCGTCTGGTGTGGTTTAAGGACGGAGCGGAGCTTCCTCAGGCTGTGTACGAGCCCTCGGGTGTCAGTACGTTCACTGTGCCGCAGGTACCAGCCTCTATCACATTCACACTCAAACCCATATGAGAGCAGAGACAGGACATGAAGGAAAACATCGGGAAAAATGTCAACAGAATTTGTGGTATAATGTCAGAAAATCACCATAATTATAAGGGTGACTTAGAATTACAGCTGCAAAATAAACTGATTTTTACTGAAAAATGTATGGTGTTGCTTTGGCTTTTACACAAATAAAAAAAAAGTTGAAATAATTTTCTGTGGCAATCAATGTTCTGCCACAAATTCTGTCAATAAATCTTGACCTGTACTGAACCCGGAACATTCCTTTAACTCCGCGTCTAATTGCCTGATATAGAGGAGAGTTCCTTCCACCACTCTTCCTGGCACTTGCCGATTACAGGGCTATTAGTGCGTAATTGTGCCTGGAGTAAGACTGACCCGTGTTATTTGTCATAATGGCTCAGGTGACGAGGAAAGAGTTGGGTGTGTACAGGGTTGTAGTGAGCGACAGCAGAGGAGAAGATGACAGTGTGCTGGAACTGATAGATGATGGTGAGAACATCATTTTTACTGTCTGTCACCTCATTCTCACATCACTGTGTACGAGTAAGATAGTATCATATAGATAATATACATTATAATATAAATAAATAATATGTTGTAAATAAATCAACAAAATGTTAGATTTAAAAAAAAAAAAAATTAAGCAATATTTTAGTTAATATTAATTTCAACATTTACTAATACATCATCATTAAATAAATAAAAAATACTTCTAAAGAATTTGTTTATCTTAGTTTATATTAATTTTAACATTTACTAATGCATTATTAAATAAAAAAAACTTCTGAAGAATTTATCTTAGTTCATATTAATTTTAACATTTACTAATATATTATTAAATAAAAAACATCTAAAGAATTTATCTTAGTTAATATTAATTTCAGCATTTACTTATACATTATTAAATTAAAAATACTTCTAAAGAATTTATTTATCTTAGTTCATATTAATTTTAACATTTACTAATATATTATTAAATAAAAAACATCTAAAGAATTTATCTTAGTTAATATTAATTTCAGCATTTACTTATACATTATTAAATTAAAAATACTTCTAAAGAATTTATTTATCTTAGTTCATATTAATTTTAACATTTACTAATATATTATTAAATAAAAAACATCTAAAGAATTTATCTTAGTTAATATTAATTTCAGCATTTACTTATACATTATTAAATTAAAAATACTTCAACATTTACTAATACGTTATTAAAATAAAAAAGATTAATAAATTCTTTATAAGCCTTTTTTATTTTAATAACATATTAGTAAATGTTGAAATTAATATTAACTAAGTTGAAAAAATTCTTTATAAGCCTTAGTTAATATTAATTTCAACATTTTCTAATACATTATTAAAATAAAAAATACTTCTAAAGAATTTATTCATCTTAGCTAATATTAATTTCAGCATTTACTTATACATTATTAAATTAAAAATACTTCTAAAGAATTTATTCATCTTAGCTAATATTAATTTCAGCATTTACTTATACATTATTAAATTAAAAATACTTCTAAAGAATTTATTCATCTTAGCTAATATTAATTTCAGCATTTACTTATACATTATTAAATAAAAAAAACTTCTAAAGAATTTATTAATATTAATTTCAACAATTACTAATACGTTATTAAAATAAAAAAGGCTTATAAAGAATTTATTCATCTTAGTTAATATTAATGTCAACATTTACTAATACATTATTAAATTCAAAACTTGTATATTTTATGGACCTGGGCTGACATGAACTAACAGTGAACAGCTGTATTTTTATTAACTAATGAACAACTGTATTGCTCATTGTTAATGTTAGTTCATGCATTAACCGATGGGACCTTGTTTTAAAGTGTTACAGAGAATGATATTAATGTTTTGTTTTTATTTTGCTCAGAGTTCGAGCGTCTCATGCAGCAGCTCAGTAAACAGTGTGGTAGGTTGATGTCATGATGTTTCAGACGCTCATGTTCATTTGATGTGGTTGTTAGTAATGGTGTTTGTGACCCACAGTGCTCTCTGCTGGTCCGGTGTGGATCCAGTGCACTGCTCAGGGCTTCAAGCTCTACTGCTCCCTCAAATACTACCTGAGCTACATCAAGACCAGCTGGTACTTCAAGTGAGTTTTTAATGACGGTAAAGGATGTGAGGAATCGTTCTGCTTCAGATTTAGTACTTGAAATGAAGCCAAATAACTAGGGTTGGGTATTGCTTGGGTTTTTTAACAATACCGGTGCCAAATCGATACGGTAATGGTGCGTGAACCTATACTTTAAAAAAAAAAAAAAGAGCCACAAAACGACGGTGGATGACATTAAAGAATGGCTTTTTATCTATTTTTTTTTTTATTCTTTAAACTGAACAATTTATGAAAAGTTTAAAGTATACCTAAATATATAAATAAATACAAAACACAACACATTTACTTAAATTCACAATAAGCCACCTAACCCAACTACAATAGGCCTAATTTAACACTAAATAAGTTACAGTACTAATAACAACATATTTTAATAATAACATAACTTATTATTTCTATGGCGACGCGTCATGCTTTTCACGTGACACATCGCAGCCATAATAGCGCTCTATGACAGATGTATCTCTTTTATTTTCTTTTTTCTTTTTTATTCAAAATATGCACAAACTATGTCATGAACTATCTGATAATCCGATCTCCGATATTCTGATCTATAATGCGTGATGGGAGCCACCAAGTTAGTTTGTGCCGCAGTTCAGAGAATCGGATCTGTCGGATTTACATCACGTAAATTCATCCACGTCTCACGAAATACATGAAAGTAAGTGACCGGTGAACTGGGAGAATACAGTAAACTATATAGTTAACTATACAATGTGTATCTGATATAAATAAGACACATAGTCAAATTCTAACTGAAAGGATTGTTATTGCCGCTTCCATAGATATCAGTGTGTATTTAATAAACTATAAATTTATTTTTTGCTAGTACTTATGTGCATTTAAGTCTGAAACCTAAAATAAACATTGTGGTTGAAAACACTGAATAGTTGTGATATATGACAAGTGCTGAGTGCGTCTGGCTCAGCGCCAGCCAAAGCGTGAAAGCACGTTTGAATTTAAAGGCGCACTGTGTAAATTTTAGCAGCATCTAGTGGTGAGGTTGTGAATTGCAACCGCTCACCCCTCCCTTTCGAAGCACATAGAGAAGCTACGGTGGCCGACACAGGACAAAAATGTCGTCGTCAGGGAGCAGAGAGTGACTAGCGCTCTGTAGAGAAGTTTGTCCGTTTAGGGCTACTGTAGAAACGGCGCAAAATGGCGACTTCACTGTAAGGGGACCCGCGGTGTATGAAGATAGAAATGGCTCGTTCTAAGGTAATAAAAACATAACGGTTCATTATGTACGGTCTTTATACATCACTGAAAACATAGTTAGGTATATTATATTGCATTTCTGTCAATAGATCCTCATAAATATTACACACTGCACCTTTAAGTGGCACCGAAATGAGGTACCGAAATCTGCATTTTGATTCGGTCCAGTTACATACCGGTTATATAGGTACGGTACCCAACCCTACAAATAACTGATCCTAACTAATAGAGCTGCACGATTAATCGCTAAAAGATGGCAATCTCAATTCAAACACCCACGCAATATTATTCTTAAATGACAATGATTCGACTTGGAATGGCTCGAGTTGGGCAAACCTTTGACAAGTACGATCACTGCGAACATTCAGATCTGCTTGGTGCTGCCGCTGAGAGAGCCGGTGTCATGAAACAGTTTCAGAAACCACACCGTAATCCGTATTCAACCACACAGGATTATTATTTATCAATCAAGAGACTGATAAAAAATGTATTAAGTCTTTGTGAAGTCTTTATGAGTCATTCATTCAAACCGTTTTTTAAAAAAAAAAGATTTTTTAAATTAAAATTAAAGACTCTAGCAATTATTTTGTCAGAACCTCTAGTCAATTACAAATTTTTTTCAGAATCATGATCTCTATTTGAAACCCAAAAAAATGTGATTCTCAATTTATCCAGCTATGCACATTAATTTTATGGCATTATATTTTTTATTCATCTACCAAAATTATAGGAAAAAATATATAAGGTTAGTTCAGGGTTATTATAGTTAACTAGAACTAAAACCATGAAAATAAATATTTTTGTTACTTGAAATAAAATAAATGAAAAAAGAATTTTTTTTTTTTTAATTTCAGCTAAAAGTTAATTTAACTGGATGTACTAAAATAACAAGACTTAAAATAAATGTATAACTATATAGACAAATTAAAAAAACTACTAAAAATGACAAAAGCACACAACAAAATAACAAACTTTATGTAAAAATTAAAATGGAAAATATAAAGATAAAAACTCATTCCAAATACAAACCTGATTCCAAAAAAGTTGGGACACTGTACAAATTGTGAATAAAAACAGAATGCAATGATGTGGAAGTTTCAAATTTCAATATTTTATTCAGAATACAACATAGATGACATATCAAATGTTTAAACTGAGAAAATGTATCATTTTAAGGGAAAAATAAGTTGATTTTAAATTTCATGCCATCAACACATCTCAAAAAAGTTGGGACAAGGCCATGTTTACCACTGTGTGGCATCCCCTCTTCTTTTTATAACAGTCTGCAAACGTCTGGGGACTGAGGAGACAAGTTGCTCAAGTTTAGGAATAGGAATGTTGTCCCATTCTTGTCTAATACAGGCTTCTAGTTGCTCAACTGTCTTAGGTCTTCTTTGTCGCATCTTCCTCTTTATGATGCGCCAAATGTTTTCTATGGGTGAAAGATCTGGACTGCAGGCTGGCCATTTCAGTACCCGGATCCTTCTACGCAGCCATGATGTTGTAATTGATGCAGTATGTGGTCTGGCATTGTCATGTTGGAAAATGCAAGGTCTTCCCTGAAAGAGACGACGTCTGGATGGGAGCATGTGTTGTTCTAGAACTTGGATACACCTTTCAGCATTGATGGTGCCTTTCCAGATGTGTAAGCTGCCCATGCCACACACACTCATGCAACCCCATACCATCAGAGATGCAGGCTTCTGAACTGAGCGCTGATGACAACTTGGGTTGTCCTTGTCCTCTTTAGTCCGGATGACATGGCGTCCCAGTTTTCCAAAAAGAACTTCAAATTTTGATTCGTCTGACCACAGAACAGTTTTCCACTTTGCCACAGTCCATTTTAAATGAGCCTTGGCCCAGAGAAAACGCCTGCGCTTCTGGATCATGTTTAGATATGGCTTCTTTTTTGACCTATAGAGTTTTAGCCGGCAACGGCGAATGGCACGGTGGATTGTGTTCACCGACAATGTTTTCTGGAAGTATTCCTGAGCCCATGTTGTGATTTCCATTACAGTAGCATTCCTGTATGTGATGCAGTGCCGTCTAAGGGCCCGAAGATCACGGGCATCCAGTATGGTTTTCTGGCCTTGACCCTTACGCACAGAGATTGTTCCAGATTCTCTGAATCTTTGGATGATATTATGCACTGTAGATGATGATAACTTCAAACTCTTTGCAATTTTTCTCTGAGAAAGTCCTTTCTGATATTGCTCCACTATTTTTCGCCGCAGCATTGGGGGAATTGGTGATCCTCTGCCCATCTTGACTTCTGAGAGACACTGCCACTCTGAGAGGCTCTTTTTATACCCAATCATGTTGCCAATTGACCTAATAAGTTGCAAATTGGTCCTCCAGCTGTTCCTTATATGTACATTTAACTTTTCCGGCCTCTTATTGCTACCTGTCCCAACTTTTTTGGAATGTGTAGCTCTCATGAAATCCAAAATGAGCCAATATTTGGCATGACATTTCAAAATGTCTCACTTTCAACATTTGATATGTTATCTATATTCTATTGTGAATAAAATATAAGTTTATGAGATTTGTAAATTATTGCATTCCTTTTTTATTCACAATTTGTACAGTGTCCTAACTTTTTTGGAATCGGGTTTGTAGTAATAAAAACTATAATAATATCTCAATGATACTAAAATAACACTGGTTCAGATATTCTTTTATTTGAGGGATTTACTTTGATCATTTCATTTTCTCCCTTTAACAGAGACAAGAGAATTGACTTGGAGGAGCGGAGCAAGCCTGGCAGCAGCATGCAGAAGCTTTGGATTGAGATATTTGGCCCCACTGAAAGTGATAAAGGGAAGTACACCCTGGAGATGTTCGACGGCCAGGAAACACACAAGCGCTCTCTGGATCTGTCTGGACAAGGTACAGCGGCACAAAACATGCAACTCACGCAGGAAGATGAATTCCCCTGAAGCCTAAAACGTATTTTTCTTCTCTGTAGCTTTTGCAGATGCTTTGCTGGAATACCAGAGGCTAAAGTAAGTGAAGATGTTTATGAATATTCATCAACTGAATTTAACCTTTGACCCTTGGGCTAAGCTCCACCCTCTTTGGTTACTGTTGACAAGCTTTACAGAACATTCCATAGGAATGAATGGAGATTTCTTCAGTGTGATTTTTCAGTAAAATGTGCTCATAAAGTGGTAAAAACTGATTGGATATTACACACATATATTAGGAATTAGATCCAATCAGTTTTCACCACTTATATAATATTACCACATATATTATCCATAATATATATATATGATAATTATATATATATATATATATATATATATGTATAAAAAGTTGTCAGTTAACTAGAACTAAAACCAATTTTTAAAAAAAAAATTCATTACTTGAAATAAAATCAATTATTAAAAAAAATTAAATAAAAAAAAACTTTTTTTTCAGCTTGTTTTTTATTTCATATATATATTTAAAAAATAAAATATATAATTTACCACTTTATTTACAAAAAATAATTGAATTGAAAATTAATTGACATTCCAAAACACTATCTACGTTTTTTTTTTTTATTCTTTTCAAGAAATTAGTAATGTAAGTATATATAGTTTAAAATGAAATATAACATTTTACCACTTATTTACAAAAAATTACATCTTTTTCTTTATATTTATTGAAAAGTTATAACATTACTTATCTCTCACTAAAAAAATCAGTGGTATTCAGGTGAATATGGTATAATATTTTAAAAAAATGTAATTGCAAAGGAATTGTGACTGCAAAACTTTATCTACGTTTTTTTTTAACAAATTAGTAATATAAGTAACAATTAGTAGCAATTTTATATATATATATATATATATATATATATGTGTGTATATATATGTGTATATATATATATATAATTTAAAATTAAATCTAACATTTTACAAATAAAAAATACAAAGATTATCAAAAATATTAAATCTTTTTTATATATTTCTAGAAAGGTTAGAACATTAGTTGAAATCTTGCACTATATATTGGTTAAAATTAAATCTAACATTTTACCAGTTATTTACCAAAAAAATACAAAGATTATTAAAAATACAAAATCTTTTTCTTTATATTTATTGAAAGGTTAGAACATTAGTTGAAATGGTGGTGTTCAGGTGAAAGTTTGCAAACTCATTCTCTATATAACTGTATTGTTTTGTATTCATTCACAGGCAAGTGGAGTTTGCTGAGAAAAGTAAGTAGTGGTTTGTCATGATTCTAGTTGTGTTTCAGTAAAGCAGTTACACACTTCATCATAACTGTCCATATCTGACAGATCGAGCCAGAGTCACAAAGGGTCTTCCTGATGTGGTGGCCATAATGGAGGATAAGGTACGTCTCTCCATCACTTCTGAGTTTCATTGACTCTCTAAATAAGCTCACACAATCATTCTGCCTTTCTCTTTAGTCTCTGTGTCTGACGTGTTTTGTCGATGGTGACCCAGTGCCGGAAATGTTCTGGATGAGGAACGACAGAGAAATCATCTCCAGCGGCCAGTATAACATTAAAAACGAGAATAAATCCTCCACTCTCACTATAAGCCACGTGACCATGGAGGACTCGGGCAACTATAGCATCTTCGTACGCAATAAGCACGGATCGCAGACGGTTCCCGTGACCGTCAGTGTGTATAAACAAGGTGAAAAGCCTCCATCAGATGCAGTGCAGCTGTAAATGACAAACTCATCAGCCACACGAATGATGGGTGAATCATTTTTCATTAAAGTCAACAGTGATTTGTAAGCTGGAAGCTTGTTTCCACCACAGAATAAAAAATTAAAACGGTAATTGGGACTTTTTATCTCACAATTTTGACTCTCACAATTACATATGTCACAAGTCGGACTTTAAAAGTTATATCTTAAAATTCTGAGAAATAAAGTCAGAATTGAGAGATATAAACTTGCAGTTATGACTTTTTGGTTATGCTTTAGTTTATTGTGTCCCTGATACATTTAAGTACTGAGGAATATTAATTAATTACATGTACATACTATAGGATTATGGTTTGGTTTAGGGTTAGTTGCTTGTAATTAAACCTAATTTATAGTTATTACTATAGTAAATGCATGTAACGTGTAACAAGGACATAATAAAATCAAAGGTTACCGACTTTTTTTCTTGCAATTGCGAGTTTATATCTCACAATTCAGACTTTTATCTTCCAGTTTTGAGAGAAACTCACAATTGCAAGAAAAAAAATATAGCAGCCATTAAGTGGCCAAGCACAAAGAAGGCACGATAAGTCATGCCAGCTTGGCTGGGAGCATCAGACCAACTGCAACGAGCAATTTGAGACATATTAAGATGATTTTAGGCAAAATGGCTGAAAAATCATACAGTCACTGATAGAATGATTTAATGGTTTATCATTTTCGACCAATAGGTGGCGCTGTGACCAAATTGATGTGTTGTGCTCAGAGTGAGGTGACAATAGCTGTTTCCATCCACCTATTTTCATGCGCATTTTGGGATGTCGCATTAAAAACTGCTGGATGGACACACCAAGATGCGCATAACTTCTAAAAATGCGCATAAAAAAACGTATGCACTCATTTGAGTCAGATCAATTTTTTTCCGATAAAAAAACAAGTGCATAAACTACAATGGAAACACATTTACCGAATAAATTCCTCGATGCGCATCAAAAAAATCATGTGACTGCGCGATGGGACAACATAACTGGACTAACCAGCGGACTGATCTCCTTCGCACAGCATCTGAAATGCTGTTTTGGTCATTCTGAAATGTCTGAACAAAGTCTGTCGTCAAAGTGGTTCGGTATATTTTACTAGGGATGAGTCACGATTTTCGAATATTTGATTAGTTGATTTAATTATAGAATATCAAATAGGTTGTGCGATTATTGTCAACAACAAAAAAATCCCCATGTTTTCGGTGCTGATGCGGTGGTGTAACCAGAGGGTGGTGCTGCCTATAACGCACCTAAAAGCTGTCAATCAACTCTACAGAAGAACACATTGTAGACTTGTGTGGCATATAACAGATACGGTAACTTGGGACGATGTCAAATAAGAGTTTCAGCACGTTACAATCATTATATGGCTTGAGTTAAGAGAGCCAATTCCCTAAGGAATTAAACAGTTTGTTATACAGATTGAAAGCGTGAATGGTGTCTCTCCCTCTCTTTGTTCATGTGCGTGTAGCCTATACATGCGTACGTGCGGGGGAGGGGTGCGATATTTCAAATAATAATCGAATAATTCCCAGCGATCATCGAATATTATTTTTGCTTGAAATGCCCATCCCTAATAATTACCTGCCAGAACTGTCTTACACGACTGCATTCCCAAACAGCAGCATCCGCCTCCGAAACCAAGAGAACACATTTATTGCGTTTTGTCTACACGCTCTGAGACGCAAGTAACTTATTAGCCTATATTGGAAAATTATTATATACAGTGGCTTCTCCTACTTAGTGATATTTAGCGCCAGTTTATCAGGAAGTGACGATTTTGTTCTCTTCGGCTCACTGGATGGAAATGGTGCTTAATTCGCAAATGTTTTATGCAATATTCCAATTTTGCACACAAGCTAAATTCGCAACTTTGGATGGAAACATAGCTAATGATAGCTGGGTTTTCATCCAAAAGTCAAGCGAATCTTTTAAAAGCTGCAAATGTGAAAAAAAAAGAAAAGTTTTTTGAACGGATGACGATGGTATTGGTATGGAAACAGCCGATTAGTCACTTGGGTTAAATGTTTCGCTACGTCAGAATTTATTCAGTAAATGCGTTCCATCTCCCATTATTCGCATTAACTTTTTTTTTTGTCAAAAACCACCTCAAGCGAGCATAAAAACTTTTTTGCGATTTAAGGGATTTTTTTGGCAAAATTTGGCGTTTCCATCACTTGTTTCTGATGCGATTCTTCAAAATGCACATAAAAACAGGGTAATGGAAACATAGCTAGTAGCCACATTTCCATTACCCTTCAAATTGCGCAAATTGATATTTGTGAATTGAAAATACGCCCAATGGAAACATGTCAGTTTCGCAAAAACTCCCATATATCGCAAAAAAGTTTTATGCTCGCATGAGGTGGTTTTTCAGGCATCTTCTATTCAGAAATATTTCGCATAACTGCAATGGAAACAGTTTTTTCCGCATTTACAGGTCACCTGGCATATGTAAAGCAGATATGAGGGAGAAACACCTAGAAACACCTCATATGTGGCAGCTCCCAAGTATAAGGGGCTTTTCTTGCCATTAATGCTTGGATAACACGCCTACGTCTCCTCTGATTAATAATAATGGCTAGTGCGGTGGCTGCGATATACATAAACCTACTAACATCCGTTGCCATGACTTTTGTAATGACTTATTGCAAGAGGAAAAAATTGCATTTTAGTCGCATAACATAAGTTAATGGAAACGCCGTAGTTTTCGCAATAGTTTTTTTTTATCTACATTTAGAAAATATCGCAAACGTTTTGCACAAATATGTAATGGAAACCCGGCTAATATGTCAAAGTATTGCAGAGATTCAGCCTCAGGGTCGTTTTGGCATCATGCCATCAAATTTGTTGATGCAGTATACAAAAGTAGTTTCGTCTATATCGATATGACAAACTATTTGTCATATGCCGGCTTGGTCTGAAGATTATACGATTCAATTTTGGTAAAAATCGGAGCAACGGTCTAGGAGGAGTTTGAAAAAGTATTGAGCCAAGAAATCAGAGGAATCAGTTTCTAGCCCTTATGGTTCAAAAGTTATTAGCATAAATGTGGTGGCGCTAAAGGGATTTAGCCAGAATTGCTGTGGTTAATATTTACACTGTCCTTTATCTGTGTGCCAAATTTCATAACTTTCCTGCAAGCGGTTCTATGGGCTGCCATAGACTCAAGAGCAGAAGCACCTTCAGTGCTTGGCCCCTAAAAAGTCAGAATTGTGGGATAAAAAGTTGCAATTACCTTTTTATTTTTTTTATTATGTGGCGGAAACAAGCTTGCCTTATTTATATGGAATGTGTTTGTTCATTTTGGACCCTGTATGACAGTGTTAATGTCAGTTGTCCTAAAAGGCATTGAAGTCTGAACTGATTTAATTTGTGGTTTGTTTCCTGATTTATCCTGTGCCACTTACAGAATAAAGTGCAAATTAAACCTGTTTCTCTCTCTCTCTGTTTTTCATTAAATAAAACATCAGGGGAATAAAAGTGGACAGCAAACTTTGATCACATAGACTGTGAACACTTTCCAGTTGCATTACAATAGTGTCGCCATTGATTTTTTTTTTCCCTGTACATGGATGGATGGATGTTTCATCTACTGATATTTCATAATAGAGAGATCGAGGCCTTTTGCAACCCCAGGGTGAATCTTTTGAAGATAAAAAAAAAGCAAATTCCACAGTCCACAGGGTCATTCACCCCTCGTGTTTAAACAGACTAGTATTTCAACCGGTTCATTTTGTAAAAAAAATAGTCTCCAGATAAACTGAGAGGAGGATCTAGACCAGGGCTCTGCAACCTTTTTGACTTGTTTGCTTTTTTTTTTAACTTGTATAGAAATAAATAAATAAATGCTGGACTCATGCATGCACACAGCATGAATAAATCATGTCTCGTGCATTGTTTGCACTGGTGTTGTTGTTTTTGAGTTTTATCATGTGGTGATAACAGTGCATCTTCTCTAACATTGTGTATGGAGTGACATGCATTATTAATGCATTTTTACATCTCATTCTGCAGAGATGCTCATTTTAAAATAGCTTGTGGTGGCTTCTTATTTAGTAGTTTCATGTCATTTTATTTTTTAAACAACTTAGTCCTGGTGTCCACATATGAGGACATAGTATAACATATGAATAAAATATCATTTTTCAAAAAGTTTTTTTTCTCCATTTGTTTCTTATGCTGTAAACAATGTAATGACATGAAAAAATACTAATAAATTATAAATTCGGTTAATTTAGTTTTATCGGTAACACTTTTTTTTTTTTTACAGTGTCCTTGTTACACGTTACATGTATTTACCATAGTAATAACAGTAAATTATGCATAATTACATGCAACTAATCCATTTGGCTTCTCATACAGCTCATGTTCAAGCCAACTCGAACCCTATCCATTGCCTTGTAGGGCTGCAACTAATGATTATTTTGATAATCGATTAGTTGGTCGATTATTTTTCCGATTAATCGGATTGAAAAAAAAATTTTTTTTTTTTACTGACAAAACACACTATTCCACATCCTGCCCAATGCTGTCCTTCAAACAAACGTGTCAGCTGAGTGCTATGAAAACATACATAGTGAATATATCTACCTGTACAAAAATTAACCATGGTTTAACCTCAAATAAAACAAACAAACAAAAAAAATGTATAATAATAATAATAATAAAAAATAAAACAGGGTTATTGTAGTTATTCCAATGGTAACCACAACTAGTTTAACTATGGTATTTGTGTGGTTTCAAAAAACATGGTTTTACTATCTAATAGAACTATGGATAATTTTCGTAAGGGTATATCTGTGCTATAGCCTACATTATGTGCAAAATAAGTTACTATGCAAAAGGACAGTTTAAATCCCTACATTAAAATATTAAAACACAAAAAACACAAACTCAGTGTTAACAGATAAGAGGAATGTTCTGCAGGAACACACACACACACACATTCGCTATGGACAAAGTAACCTGTTACTGTAATTTCTTTATCCTGTAGAAACGTCTTGCATTTACATTCAATTACAGCTGTTATCCCTTTACAGTTACTACTCTCATAAAATACGTGAATTACATGTTGACTTTTAAACCTAAATTTAGCGTCCAACAGCAGATATTTCAGCTAAATGAGTGTTTTTGCGCTGAATATTTGTCTCCCTCTCGACTGCGTTCTGTCTGACGCGCATGCGCGCTCCCGCCGCACCGGCGTTCGTTCAGTGAAGTTTAACACAGACCGTCAAGACGCGCTTTCATGCAAAATGGAAATACTCGCGTGAATTAGTAACATTTACAGATACGGATATAACCACTGTTCTCTATATATATATCAGTGGATATAACCTGTAAAATGAATGTTTTGCGCTGAGGACGCACACGCACCAAAGCGCATGACCGGGTGTGTTAAACACTAATGCATTCGCTTGAAGCTTAAAATACATAATTCTCATGTTTTGGGCGCTTGGATCATGTACCTTTCCCGCAGCAGCTCGCTCTCTGTTTCCACTCCACTATTTTTAGATGCATTTTGTCCACAGAAATGCGTTATTCAGTGCTGTAATTTGGCGCGACTGGTGGAAGCTTTGCGTACAGAGGGCAGACCCGACTAATCGATAATGAGATTCGTTGTCGATGATTTTCATTATCGATTTTATCGATTAGTTGTTGCAGCCCTATTGCCTTGTGTTCATTTATGAAATATTTTGGTTAATCTTATATGCATTCAGCTACAGCATTAGCGAGAGTTGTGCTTTCAGCTCCATTGAACATGTTGAAATCCATGCCACAGAATCAACAACTAAAGATAAAACAGTTACACTTTATTTTAAGGTGTCATTGTTACAGTGTAATTATATATTTAAGTACAGAGTAATATTAATTAACTACATGTACTTACTATAGGGTTAGGGTAGGATTTGGTTGAGGGTTAGTTGCATGTAATTATGCATAATTTACTTTTATTACTATGGTAAGTACATGTAACGTGTAACAAGGACACTGTAAAATAAAGTGTTACCGATAAAACTAAATTAACCTCCTAGTATTTTTTCATTGTTTAGAGCATAAGAAACAAATGAAAAATGATATTTTATTCATATGTTATGCTATGTCCTCGTATGTGGACACCAGGACTAAGTTGTTTAAAAAATAAAATGACATGAAATGACATGTATAGGCAAAAACAATAGTTTTTAAACAAACTTTGTTTAAAGATGATTCTCAACAATGTTAAGAAAGATATAATGGAAATAATTAATATACCATTTTACTTTATGCAATATGTGGGTAAAATTCAATGCAATGTATCTATATACAACCTCTAATTTACATGTTATTGTGTTCTTGGAGCAACATGTAATGAAAAAAGAAGTGTAATAATGGCAGTAATAAATGCCAAATGTGTTGGCAACATTTTCATAATAATGTCTAATATTTTATAGAAATATTGATATGTGATTTCTTTTTCTTTTTTGACTTGTTGTGTCTTAAAAGTGTCTTAAAACTGTGACATGTGGCACCCAGGAGCTTAAAACAAGCTTGCATGTAACAATGTAAAATAAGTGTTTTCTATGTGAATATATTGTAAAATGTAATTTATTCCTGTGATCAAAGCTGAATTTTCAGCATCATTACTCCAGTCTTCAGTGTCACATGATCCTTCAGAAATCATTCTAATATGCTGATTTGATGCTCAAGAAACATTTCTGATTTTCAGTGCTGAAAACAGTTTATATTTTTGTGGAAACTAGGATACTTTAATGAACAGGATCACTTTGCATAACCATCAGATCCCCACAGAAAGCATCACATATTTCTAAATCTATAGATGAATGGATGCAAGTCCAGGCTCATCAAACTAAATTGTCTTTTAAAAAAGATTGGATCAGTTGCCACCACATTTAGGAGGGCATTACCCCACAAATGGTGTAAGCGAACTCTAGGTTGTTCAAACAGAAGGGGAAAATGCCAGAATGTCAATGATTAAACTCCTCAGTGAATATAAATACTGGAGTGGAATGAACGTCCTCCTTGCATTGTGTTGAGCTTCTCAAAGCGGTCTAAGGCTCTTGCCCATCCGATCAGATCAACAGCAGACATGGCCTTCAGCGGAACATGGCAGGTGTACGTTCAGGAGAACTACGAGGAGTTTCTTAGAGCTATTCGTGAGTATTTACGTTCCATTTATCAGAGCCTATAAAATAATCAGGGTTGCATTTCCCAAAAGCACCGCATGATGGCAGCGGTTTCCACGAGTAGCTTATGCACGCGATGCTGTTGGGAAATTCCCTGTTACTATATTCATAAAGTCAAGTGGAATGAAAAAAATGCCAAAATTTTAACAATTTAAAATTGATGTTAAAATATACTTGGAAACTTAAAAGCAATGAAAACTATAATAGGTTCTTTTTTTCTCTTTTTTTTCTCATGTATTTATTTACATATCCCTGACATGTAGACTATGGTTAGGCTATATTTACTCTTGTATGTACAATATGTTTTGTTCTTACTAAAATTCAATAATAATAAAAATGAAAAAAAAAGATGGGAAATACTAAGGTTTTGGGAAACTTTTTGGGAAATACTATGCTTGTTTTCCGCCACAAATAAAAAAGGTAATCGTGAGTTTTTATCTCACAATTCTGACTTTTATTCCTCGAGATATAAACTCGAAATTGCGATAAAGAAAGTCTGTGAGATATAAACTTCGAGAAATTTCAAGAAAAAAGTCAGAATTGCGAGATAAAAAGTCGCAATTACCTTTTTTATTTTTTATTTTGTTCCGTGGCGGAAACAAGCTTCCATAGAAACCATATGGGATGTAATGGGCTAATCATTTCATAATCATCTCATTTGAATAGTCTTTGTATATGGAGGACAAAACCTGCAAAAACAATAAATAAATGTATAAATACGCAAATAAATAAATAAATCCACAAAATTCAAATATTAATAATTAAATGTGCGAGGAGATAAATAATTAAATACATTTTGGGGGAAGTTAAACAAAATGTTAAAGGAAATGCTAAACTGAAGGTTGACCTTTTAACCGTTTATTCATTTTTGAATGTAGCTCAGTATTTATTTTTCCTAGGCACAACATGCTAATGAGGGGGTGTCAATCAAACATCAGAATGCGGTCTGTATGCCACCATTGGCTGATGACTGTTGACGCCCTCCTCATTAGCATGTTAGGCCAAGGAAAAATAAATACCGAGCTACATTCAAAAATGAATAAACGGTTAAACTTTCAGTTTAGCATTTCCCCCAACATTCGTTTTATTTATTTAATTATTTATCTCCACGCACATTTAATTACTTATATATTTATTTATACAGGAATATGTGGATTTATGTATTTATTTATGTATTTATTGGCACATTTATTTATATATTTTTTATGTAGAATTTTTGGATTTGTTTATTTATTTATTTGCATATTTATTTATTTATTGTTTTTGCAGGTTTTGGTCACTCAGTATCTGTGTGTTTCTGTTCCTTCAGCTCTGCCAGAAGATATTATTAAACTGGCCAAGGATGTTAAACCAGTGACAGAAATCCAACAAAACGGCAACGACTTCATCATCACATCCAAGACCCCGGGGAAAACCGTCACCAACTCCTTCACCATTGGCAAGGAAGCTGAAATCACCACCATGGACGGCAAGAAGCTCAAGGTAGAAGAATATGTATAATTTACACCTTTTTATGAAGTCGACTGTCTGTTGATATTGTGAGCAAGAGCTCACTACTGCGCAGACTCGAGACCCAAGATGTAAGCGCCATATCTGGACACTGGCGTCTTCACTTAAGTCCATCTTTTTTCTATGAAGTCCCTTTAAGACAAGGCGTGCATCTCAATCAGCTCCCTAAGTTCAGTAGTCAGGGCACTGATCAGGAAATAAGTCAATGGGCTGACTCCCTGATCAGTGCCCTGACTACTGAACTAGGGAGCTGATTGAGACGCACCCAAGTTCTTTCACTCGGCGGCCATCTTTGAAACACCTCTCGGGCGTGCAGATGCAGCTCCTATCTCTTTGAATGGGGAAACATCAAATTCTCCAACACTGGTCGCCAAGCTTACGATTAAATTTCATGTTTAAAATCACCAATGAAATCTGACAACAACTGTCTCATACATTTTGTTTCTAAACGCTGACCAAAAACTGCATTTTTAAGCCAGGACAAAGCTAATGCGCATGCGCAGTCCTAAACACGCGTCTCAGAACACTGCCTGTTTCTACAGAAACCGGAGCTTCTAACAGCAGCTGCAGTGACGCGATGACTTTACTAATCAACGATTGGCACTGTCATTTAGAAGGCGGGGCTTATTCGCCATATTGGGCATTGCACTTTCTCCCATTCATAAGTAATCGGAGTGTCTTCAGCTATATATGTCTTCAGTGTATAAAGTCTTTGGTATAACGTTTCCATTTCTTCCACATTTAAAAAAAAACAAATTATGGTCCTACGCCTTCCACCGACAATATATATATATATATATATATATATATATATATATATATACTTACATTTGGACCACTTAACTTATTCTTGTGTGTTATTCCAGTGCATTGTCAAACTGGAGGGAGGGAAGCTGGTCTGTCAAACGGATCGATTCTCTCACATCCAGGAGATCAAGGGAGGAGAGATGGTTGAGGTTTGTACTGGTGATCTAATATGCATTGCTCAGAGCTCAGAACTGTCTACATCTGTTAAATATTAACATATGTAATATTTTTTATTTTCTCTGGGTATTTATTTATTTTCCAGACCCTGACAGTAGCAGGAACCACCATGGTCAGGAAGAGCAAAAAGATCTGAAGAGTTTAATAAATAATCACTGGCTATTTAAATAAAGCTATGATTTATCATAATAGTATGAGTTTGTTGTGTTTTGGTACATAAAAACATGTTTAATAACACCAGCTTTCAATAACAGACAGTTCCAGGAATGGGATTTTTTTTTTTACTCTGTTGAATGTTGGTTTATATTTTCGAAATTTAGTTTTTGTATAGAAACAAACCTTAAAGTCTTGATCAAATATAAAACTACAGAACATTTCCACTGTTATTGTACAGACATAGAAGATACAATTCATTGAACACACATCAGCATTAATGTATTGTGGAATGTTTTCACATTCTATGGTTTATGCTAGTTTAAAAAATACAACAATTATAAAATTCAAAATAATTAATGAAACAGCAAAATGTAAACGGTAACAGAAATAGCAAACCGTTTGGCCAGCATGTAAATAAAGTGTATATGAAATTGAACCAATCTGACATTTAATTAAAATAGTTTTGTCCTGAAAAACAGTTCAAATTTAAAATACCAAATAAAAGAAAAAACAGAAATAAAAATCTTTATTTCTATAAATACATTTTATTGGTTTTAAAGATGTACAAAAAACAGCCAGCAGGATAACAAACTAACAGACAAATATAGAAATAAACATTAAACAAATAAAAAAATGTTTACAGCTTTCTTATTTTTTCAAACATAATTTTGTTTTTAGGTATTTTTGAACTTCTGCCTTCAAAACAAAGGCTCATTTATTATTATTAAATTATTAATGTTATTGAAAAACAGCACTGCATTTGAAATAATTTTTTTTTTACTTTAGCTCTCCATTTTTTTTTCATCAAAAAAGAGTGTTATAAATATTAGAGAACACAAGACAATCCATCATAAATGTAACAAACAGTTGTACACTATAGGGGGGCTAAGATATTGAAACATTTAACAATTTCCAAAATTTTAGCTGCTTTTTTCTTCATAGAATATCAAATTGCGTCAATATAACGCTCCATTTCTTTCTTGAATGATATAAAACAGTTTTTTTTTTTTTTTTTTTACAAGAAAATTTACAATTGTGAACATGGAATTTTACCATTAAAAGAATAAAATGTTTTTTTGTTTTTTTTTATTAACCTCTTTTTTATTAACCAGTTCAACTCTGCGCCCCCCCACGGACCCACCGGTGGGTCCAATATTGCACCATCATAATCATTTAAAAAAATATATGAGTTGTGCAGCACAAAACTAGACATATATGGTATTGTTCCTTAGGTTGTTTTCTTCAAAATGAGACTATTTTCACATGTCTGTGAGCAAGCATGGCCAAACGACACTGTAATATGTCACCGATGTCCAGATCAAAACATGCGATGCAGACAAATACCAGGGTTGCCAACTTCTAAGTTCAGGTTGGAGTGAGATTGATTCAGTATCAATTCATATGTTTATATCCTATGGAAGCCCGTTTCCGCCACTAAATAAAAAAATAAAAAGAGTAATTGCGACTTTTTATCACGCAATTGTGAGAAAAAAAGTCAGAATTCTGAGATAAAAAGTCGCAATTACTCTTCTTATTTTTTTATTTAGTGGCGGAAACGGGCTTCCATAATATCCTACTGTACATATAAGGAAAAATAAGTTTGCCTTTTTAGCACTATTTTAAACTTTTAAATTATATTCACTTGTGTGTGCTTATATAAGTATCTAGTTATCTAGTGTTTGATCATGTCTAAATATTTATTCAAATGCAAAACCTAAAAATAAGTAAGCAGTTATGATCTGTAATACTTTTTTGAGCAACTAGACTAGATAGGCCTACATGTATATTTATTAAAGAGCCATACAGGCACCTAGTGGGTAATGGCATTACAAATGAAAATTATTATTTTTCCAGCCACAAAATCTCTAATTTGCCTCTTTGCAAAGGAATTCTCTATTTTAACCTTAATTACTATACTAATTGTAATATAAATAATAAAAATATTAGAAGAAAAATATTTTAAGTGGTCACTAATGGACCATAATTATTGCACAAATAGTATTTAGTACCAAAAGATCTCCTCAAAACATTCGATAAACATTATTGAACTAAAATATAGAACATTTATTTAATTGAAAATAGTTAAGGTGTATGGTCACATTTGACCACCAATGAGTATGAGTGTGACCAGTTAGTAAGGAATACCTGAGGGGTAAATACAAGAAAAACATTAACATTAATGTTAACAATGTTGCATCTCCATCACTCTCCATAATAAAATGATACTGTAAATGTGGTTGACGTAATAATCAATGCACAGTATACTGTACTGTTTACCAAAAATTGCTGCAAATAACTGTATAGTGAAGCTATTGTCTATTCAAATGTATTGACAGCACTGGTTTGTTTGAAAACTCCATGAACCACGTGACCGCGCGTGCCGCCGGGAGATGAAAGCTTGTCGCAACTCTGTTTTTCAACGGCTCTGACTTTAACTGTTATGCCACATTAACCAAAACGGTATTTATTGTTTGAATTTCGTATTAAAACTTAAAAAAATGTAAAAGCTTAGACTTTGTTTCATATCAAAATCAGGTTTGGCAATTTGGCGTGAGATTTACTTGGGCAGAGTGAGAGCGTGAGACAGAGCCTGAAAGCGTGTGTCTCACACCAAATGCGTGAGAGTTGGCAACCCTGCAAATACTCTTATTATCCTTAGTTTTGATCATCTTTGTTAGCCACGATTTTTTTGATGACGTCATCACGTATTGCGTCATACGTCAAAAAAGCTGAGTATCTCAGCTCTCTATAGACACGTCGATCATGCTTCTAGACCAATCAGAGCCCGAGATCTCCCTTTACAACGTTGAGGAGGCGGAGCCTTCTTTTCGATTTCCAAGCGGCAGGTTTAAATCAATGCAGATGAGTAGGAGTTATTAGATAGTTTGGACAGATTAATTTGAATAACTTTTTTTTGGAAGGAGATATCAAGAAAATTATTTTTTTCCCCTGTTTACTGCCAACTAGTGGAATCAACAGAAACTTTCTGAAGGGACATAGACCAAACAGATTAAAAAATACAGATTTTCAAATAACAAATTAATTAAAAAATAAATCAAAATATGACTTTTTATATGTGTTTATCATAAAATTGTGAATAAATACAATAGAATATATGCAATATTCCACCACTGTGTTAAAATTTAGAATGAGACCATTTTTATCAATTTAATCCAATGTATGTGGGTAGGGCGCTCTTTTAAATTCAGATATGCCTAATTCTCTAAAAAATTAAAGAGTTGAAGTAAGAAACTTATAGTATACAGAAATGTGCATATTTTCAAAAAAATATTTTTTATTGGCAATGTTCTCCAAAAATAATAAAATGTCTTAAGAATAAAATAAATTTCTTGCTTGACGCGGCGGTGGCGTCATGGCGAGCTGGTGTGCGCATGCGCATGCGTTGTGAACGTGTGCACATCGAGCTGGACTGCGGCCTGAGAGCCCGTTTGCCTGTGTGTCTGTGGACCTGAAGGTTGCAGTTTTTTTTATTATGGCGAGATACATGCGACCTCCAAACACCTCTCTGTTCATCAGAAACATCTCCGATGACAGCAGGTTAGTGGTTAGTGCGCATGAGTACTAATTACTGCAGCGGTTTGTACACTGCGCGAGAGCTGCTTACGGCCGCGCGCGTTTGTGTAGTTAAAATCTCACTAACTATAATAAATGTGTCATGTGCATGAATATACATCATGATTTGACACTCATCTAAAGTTATATTCATAAACTGACCTACTAGTGAGTGGGGTTTCTCTATTTTGCCCAAGGGAAGCCTACGTCCTACTAATCAGTTAAGATGGATGAAAGGGTAAATGAAAACATTATTGATCCGTTTGTCTCATATAGTGAATGTTTTGATTTGAAACAGGATTGGGTTTCTTTCCACCATGGCTGTTATTAGACGCATGCATATTAATGAGGAACACTGCATACATAATGAGGGACAGTCCAGTTGAGCTTCCACATTTCAAATCAAAATATTAAAGCCTGTTATAAGATGCTATTATTTTCACTGATTGCATATGCTGACTATTGTATCTTTAAAGGGATAGCTCACCCAAAAATGAAAATTATGTCATCATTTTCTCACCCTCAAGTTGTTCCAAACTTCTATGAGTTTTTGTCTTCTGCTGAACACAAAAGAAGATATTTTGAAGAATATGAGTAACAAACAGTTGATGGACCCAATTGACTTCTATAGTAGGGGAAAAAATACCATGGAAGTCAATGGGGTCCATCAACTGTCTGGTCACTGACATTCTTCAAAATATCTTCTTTTGTGTTCAACAGAAGAAAGAAACTCATACAGGTTTGGAACAACTTGAGGATGAGTAAATGATGACAGAATTTTAATTTTGGGTTGAGTTATCCCTTTAACCCAATATTAGTTTGAAATGTTTTAACTAATCGATTTCTCACCCAGCATTATTATATTCTATTATAATGTTTATTAATATCTTTAATTAACGTTTTTATATATTTTCTAAACAATTATATTGTGCTTTTGTTATTTAAAAAAAAAAAATATGACTTATAATTTTTAATGTTTTTATATTACTATTATATTTGTTTTATTTGATTTTAACTTTATCTCAGTTAACAAACTGTTTATATTAATTAAATATTTATATTAAATAGTAAATATTTATTTTTTATTATAAATATTATTTTTTATAATATTAAATAAAAACCCTGTATGATTTTAAGTTTTTTTTATACTATAATATAAAACTAGGTCTGAGATTGGAGGGAGATTCAGTTACATAACTTGCAAATTGGGGTAGTTTAGTTTTTTTTACACTGAATTCTGCAATTAAGCATGATTTTCTTCACAACTAGCTATATTTCCATCCAACTATTATGGAAGCTTGTTTCCGCCACAGAATAAATAATTAAAAAGGTAGTGTGACTTTTTATCTCGCAATTCTGACTTTTTCTTCTCAAAATTGCATTGTATAAACTTGCAATTGCGTGTTAAGTCAGAATTGTGAGATGTAAACTCGCAATTATGAGATAAAAAGTCGCAATTATCTTTAAAAATGTTTTATTTTGTGGTGGACACAAGCTTCCATAACCTATTTTTAATGCGCATTTTGGGATATATATACATAATTTACCAAATAAATCCATTGATGCGCAACAAAAAAACTCGGGAGACTTTGCCTCGACAGAGGATGTGATTGGATGACTGGACTAACCAGCGGAGCAATTTCATCGCATCGCGTCTCAAATGTTGGTTTGATCATTCTGAAATGCCTGAGCCAAAGTCTGTCGTCAATGATTTGGTTTAATTCCCACCCACATGATTGCGTTCCCAAACACCAGGCATTCGAACACAAGATATCATGACTGTTTAAGCAAGTCATTTATAATGTAGAATGAAAGAGCCACAGTGGCTTCACAGATTGCCACAACTTCAGGAAGTGGCGATTTTGTTCTCTTGAACACATGGGATGGAAACGCTGCTTTATTTGCAAATGTTTTATGTGATATTCCAATTTTGCGTGCGTAAATTTGGATGGAAACATAGCTAATGACTTGTGGCTTCTTGAAAAGCAAATATCAGAGCTTGAGTAGCGCTTCAATGGCACATTATTATCCTCAAAGCACTCTGGGAGAGGCTCTCAAACAGAGAAGTGAATGTCCTGTCATTTCATGGTACTTTAGGCCAGAGGATTTGCGTCGTGAGTTTGGTCGTTACGGACCTATAGTAGATGTCTACATTCCTGTTGACTTCTATTCACGGCGACCAAGAGGATTTGCATACGTACAATATCCTTTGTAGGCAAATGTGTAAAAGAAAGAAAATATTGCGAGTTTTTAAAGGGATGGTTCATCCAAAAATAAACAAGCTGTCATCATTTACTCATCCTTTTCTTTCCTTTTGTGGAACACGAAAAGAGATATTAAGCTGAATGCCCAAGCTGCACTTTTCTGTATAATGAAAGTGAATGGGGAGCTGCTGAACACCATAAAAGTTAATCCATGTGATTTAGGGTGTGTTCACACACTTGGCATGTTTGGTTGGATTAAAACGAACCCTGGTGCGATTGCTCTGTTAGTGTGAACGCTGCCATCCGAACCCTGGTGCGCACCAAACAAGCGGAGGAGAAAATGGACGAAACGCGAAGAGGGAGAAGAAATGTTGCACACAATACATGAGTGAGTTAATAAGACACTACACATTAGATCGTGCAGGGATCATGTTTGTGACCGATCTTATTAGAGACACACTAACATCTCAGACAGTGCAGAAATGCCATAGCGCCAGAAATAGAAGTAATCACTACATTAACATGTTTGGCAACTGGAAAAATGCAACTATGCAGCAGTGATGATTTGGGTCTTGTTATGTGATGTTATGAGAGAGAGAGAGAGAGAGAGAGAGAGAGAGAGAGAGAACGGTAAAACAGGAAAAATGATGCCGGTAATTTCAAACTGAAGGCTTATATAGACTATATTTAAAAGCGCTCTTTTTTTTATTTTTATTTTTATTTTTTATTTTTTTTATTTATTTATTTATTTTTTTTTCCTTCTTGGACAACCAACCAATCACAGTCTTCAAAAGACTCTGTCATACGTAGCAACGGGGTCAGCCCCGCCTCCTCACTAAGATAAAAGTTTTTGTATTTCCCTCGCTCAGAGTTGCTCTCAGATCGGTCCTGAATCACTCTGAAGCTAAGACTCCTACGTAGAAGTTTTTAAGATAAATTAGGAGCTTTCTGAGAGGATTCTTAGAAGCTTTAAAAATACGGGCCCTATTTTTTATCGCCATAATGGCGATGTTTCCCGTCACAGTTTGGTACAGGCATCAGAACCGCGTCTCCTCGCAGCAGATTTTCGTTTGTGTGCAATTCCTGGCTTTTTTTTTTTTTTGACCCCTTTACACATTTTATAAGCTCTTCACGAGTTCTCAGCTGGTCAAAATACCATCATATGTAGCTACGCACACACAACGAGCACATTTAGCCGCACACAGCATTGTTTTAGATGTTCGTCAAGTTCCGTCGCGAAATATACGTCATAAAAGCTTTTTTTTTTTTTGTATCTTTAGGTTCGGTGTTAAAAAGAACGAGTGTGAACGCGCAAACCAGGACTAAATGTATCATTTTCTTTTTTGGTCTGGACCAAAAGAATCAAGAGATTATTAAACCACAATGTACATAGATTGATTGTTTTGTTATGTACGTTACATTATTTTAAGTGT
Organism: Coreius guichenoti; assembly: GCA_039654105.1. Classification (NCBI taxonomy): domain Eukaryota; kingdom Metazoa; phylum Chordata; class Actinopteri; order Cypriniformes; family Gobionidae; genus Coreius; species Coreius guichenoti. The sequence goes on from CM077176.1 coordinate 4,614,971, forward strand.
TGTTCAATAAATCCATATGATTACTTGCTTTTAATACCTAATTTATTATTGCGTCATTGTTAGGGATGCACCAATATGAAAATTTTGGCCGATAACCAATAATTCTTTATACTTGAAAGCCGATAACCGATATATTGGCCGATAAATCTAAATCCAAATTTTTATATAATTTTTGAGAGCCTGATACAAAAAACAAAAGTCTCGCCATTCAAAGCCATGTCCCAAGCACACAATTATAATAATGTTCTCATTATAATTTTATGTAGCCTATACGACAGACTTGCGCTGCACATGTATTTAACTGTATTTTCCTTTTTTGAAGTGATTTCAATCATATTTCAAGCAATTCAAAACCATCATGGCGAACAGTGTACATCTGAAGTGTCTCAGCTGAAGGAAATAATCCAATATTAATCAGCTTTAATGTATCGGCCAAATTTTCTTATAGGGCAGAAAACGATAACATTAAAAATGAACATATATCGGCCGATACCCTTGTTGTTATATATGTATTTTAAGTCATTTTAAAGGCAATTGTTCACTTAGGTCTATTTTTATCACCACCCCAAAAAAAAATCTGATTACTCATCGATTGATCATTAAAATAATCGACTGATTACTACGTTACTAAAATAATCATTAGTGACAGCTCTAGTTTAACAAATCGATTGTTGTTGAAACTATTGAAGACGTTAATGCATTTAAAGGTGATGGGTTATTTTTTGCATTTATACTGTCTTTTTGCCTTTGTTTCCCAAAATATTTCTAAAATCTAGCCCTTGTATAGCTGATATACAAAAAATTAAGTTCAGTAAAAATAAATTGATTTGGAACGTGACTCTTTGCTTCTGGTAGGGCTGCACGATATGAGGAAAAGCTGCGATGTGCGATAACATTGTTTAATATTGCGATGACGATATGACTTGCGATAAATATTCAAATGTGAATGTTAGCTATACTGTTCCCATGTCTTAGTGCTTTAATAGGTTCTTTGCGAACATAGAACCTAAACATTGAATAGCCTATTCCCACTGAATATTTTTCAGCATGTTTTACACAGTACCTGTGTTTGTAACGCGTCATCTCTCCTAAATCCAAAATAATTCCATATAGCTGAAGTGCTGTTCTTTTTCACCACAAGGTCTTCGTCAGCCACCACATTTTCCTCACTCTTCTCTCCTTCCTCCGCCATCGTATTTGCTAACGGCACAGTGTCGCAACTAAATTGACACCTCACAAATCAATCTGAGCGTAGCTGACACTTCCTGGGGCTTCACCTGATTGGCCAAATAGCATGAACGCGCCAACCATGTCTTCAGGGCTAAACGTGATAGGTCAAACGTTTATTACATGCGCTTGGCGCATGTAATAAACTGTTTTCCCTTATTCATCGTGTCAGGCTGTCTCTTGCAATGTGTTCATTGCGCGAGTTCATATCGCGATGACGATGAAAATTCGATGTATCGTTCAGCCCTAGTTTCTGGAACTATTTTTTTCCATTTATTTTCCCCAAATTGCACTCAATGTCCTCATCCAGTGTTGTTATATTGTATTATAATGCAATTATAATGTAATATTGGAACACAAAAATATAATGCACATTTACTTGTGCATTATATTCCAATATATTTCCTTCTGAAGAACTAATGACTAATGTTATGCTATGTTTATGGTGTTTTTTTTTAGTCATTTTTCTGAGCTCCACATTTCCAGTTCCCATTCACTTTCATTGTATGTGGAGAATAATGACAAAATTGTAATTTTTGGGTGTACTATCCCTTAAAAGCTTGACTGTGAATGGCCGTGAACATGTCAGATGTTTGTCTCCTAACTGATATTTCCTCTGTTGTTGTCTCAGAAAATGTAAAGACATACAGTTCTGGAGACCTTCCCTACAAAGAATATTTAAAAGGGCCGATGTAGAGTAGATTCAAGACAAAGAAAATAAAGAGAAAGTTAAAGCTTGAAGATTCAAAGGGGACCAAAATCAAGTCAAGGCCTCGGTCTGACCAAAGAAAGAGGAAAAGACTAAAGGTTATTGGGCACAGACATCCCCAAGTCCTTCTCGGAGGTGGTTAAAGACAATAAAGATCAAGCTGAAGGTCAAAGGTCAAGCATGTTAAAGGTAACCCGTTTTAATGTTGTATCCTACCATTACAGAGCACATGATTTCTGTACGTAATCAAAGGCAGTTTTCCAATCCATAATTTCCCTCCCTTTGATTCGCCTACAGATGCATTTATTTGTGTTTTCTCTTTAACTACGGGCACTAACTCAATTGTCACATTTGCACTAGTTTTTAAATTAAATGTCTGTTTATAATACCTGTTTTTTTCCCACCTCATCTCATCCTTCATATTGTGGTGGAAATGACAAGTTAAAACATGTTAAATAAATACAATTACATAACATTTTCACATCTTTTTTTGCATCATTTGATTGGAAATGACACCATATTCTTGTTCTTGTTCATAACACATCATGTCACATACTGTAAAAGTGCCTGAAGTTGGAGAACACACTTGGAAATTTTGTGAATTTCTTTTATCAACACATTCCCCTGTTGCCGTTTATCACAGTTAATTCAGATGATTATTTGTTTTGCTTTATAATCTTTCATGTTTGGTGAATATTAAGATCGTATTGATGGAGAGTTCAGTGTCTATCATATAAATGTTCATCAGACTCTTAAAAAAATGCAAAGCCTTAACCGCAGCTGCATGTTTGAGGACGTTCGTGACGCAGAGGACGCGCTGCATAACCTGGACAGGAAGTGGATCTGTGGGCGGCAGATCGAGATCCAGTTCGCTCAAGGAGACAGGAAGAGTATGACTGTTTTTCTCTATGTTGAAAATTAATATCAAGTTTTGTTGAACTGCAGAGATCGGAATCCTCCAGTTTAAAAGCATAACAAATGAATGTTATTTAGTTGCGTGCATTTGTTTTGTGGTGTGCAGCTCCCGGACAGATGAAATCCAAAGAGAAGAGCTCTCCTCGCAGCGACTCGCGGTACGACGACTACGATCGAGACGGGCGGCGCAGACGCTCCCGCAGCCGCAGTTACGGCAGAAGCAGATCTCGCAGTCCGTCCTACGAGCGCCGTGCTCGCCGATCAGGAAGCCCTAGAGAGTGAGTACAAACCATACCTTGAACATACAGACATACAAACCTATTACATTTTTAACTTTACAATTACATTTAAGAAAGTAAAGATGTGTATTACAGTTTTTCTGAATTGCTAAAACACATTTCTCAAAACCTTAAACCAAATCTTCAAACTACCTCTGACTCTTCTGGCAAAATCAAACAGTTGCCCTTAAAAGCTCAAAATCAAATAATGCTTTCAGATCATACAAAATATAATCACAACAGATCATTCATTAAACACTAAGGAGAACACAGAATCCAAAGCATGCAGTTACAGAAAAAAAAAGCTTTTTGTAACCGTAAACTAATTTTGCAACTACGTATAGTATACTAATCGCAACTTCCAGTAGTAAGGTGAATAAATTGTATACTGTATGCACTGCAAGTGTAGTATTGTACAGAATATTGTATAGTACTGAATGTCTGTATATTCATCACTTGCATACTGTAAAAATACAGTAGTCCAACTGCAAAGGCCAAAAAGGTTAAAAAACTCTAACACTGCATTCACACGGGGCGTCGGCGTCAACGCTTCTTATTTACTTTGAATGGGTGACGTCATGCGTTGCCGAACTGAATTCTGGGTTCCGTTGCGTCGCATCACTGCCGTTGCTCGTGGCAGAAGTTGAAAAGTTTTCAACTTTTCGAGCGCCAACACAGGCGTCAGCCAATCAGATCGCCTATGCAAATACCCTAGCGCAGACACTAGCCAATTGCGTTCATGCAACACCGGAATAGTAGTATGATTGGCTGTTGTCACTATGACGGTGGCGTCAGCACCAAGCTTCAGACCCGCCCTCCATCAAGCGTTGACGCAGATGCCCCGTGTGAATGCAGCGTCAATGAAACGCATGTTACAGTACACTCAAAAGAGTTGTGCAGCTGCAAAATCAAAGTCAGTGAGAGATTCATTCATTCATCACGTCTTCAAGTTGTGTGTGGCCTCAGGACTGTGTCCACATCACAGGTAATGTCGTCTCTTGCCAGGCAAAGGGAAACAGCCTCTAGTGTGCCAGATCCAGCCTTGACAACACTTCACACCTTGCTCTTTCTCATCCTCTTCCTCCTCGTCCACCACCTCTTACACATACTCATCCTCCTCTCCTTTTCAGATTGTTTCCATCTATTGTTCATATATTTAAAATTAAAAACAATTAAAATTATCAACTTTTTTCTCCACTTTGGCCTGATTTCACAGACAGGTCTTAAATTCAGCCAGGATTAGGCCTTAGTTCAATTAGGGCATTTAAGTGCATCTTGAGACACAACAATGACACTGACACATCTTATGATATGTCATGAGCAAGTTTTGCTTTCAGTTAAAACAGCTCAAACATGCATTTTAGTCTGGGACTATAGGTTTAAAGGGATAGTTCACCCAAAAATGAAAATTATCCCATGATTTACTCAAGCCATCCGATTGTGTTCATCTGAAAGTAGAAAGTCATATATGCCTAGTAGTTATATTAAATAATATCCTGGCTCTTCCAAGCTTTATAATGGGAGTGAATGGTGCCTTAGATTTTGAAGCCCAAAAAAGTGCATCCATCCATCATAAAAGTAATCCATACGGCTCTAGGGATTAATAAAGGCCTTCTGAAGCAAATATCCATATTTAGAACTTTATAAACTAAAATAACTAGCTTCTGGCAGACGGCCTACACAAGTCGATTTACACCAAAAGAGTGACCTCTGACCTGACGCAGGAGTAGCGTAAGCTCAGGTGAGAGTCGACGTCTCTTGCGCTTCAGGCAACAAACTCAAGCTCCTCCCACATTTCAGACTTCTAATTCGTGTTTTGCTCGATCCTCTTGTGCTTCAGCGTTCGTCAACTTGTGTAGGCTGTCTGCCGAAAGCTAGTTGTTTTTAGTTTATAAAGATTTAAATATGGATTTTTTTTTCCCTTACACAAACGCATGGCTTCTCTTCAGAAGGCCTTTATTAACCCCCTTAAGTGGATTGATGCCATTCATTCCCATTATAAAGCTTGGAAGAGCCAGGATTTAGTTTTTTTTTAATATAACTCCGATTGTGTGAAAGTCATATACACTTAGGATGGCTTGAGGGTGACTAAATTATGGGATAAATTACATTTTTGGGTGAACTAAGCCTTTAAGCTTTACCTGTGAAGCCAGGCATACATTTAATTTTTTTTTTACAAAATAAATCTTCAGAATAAAAAAAGTGCTCTCCCCTAAAACCAATGTTCTGCATTGATCTATTGAATGTTTTTTTATTTTTTATTTAAACAGCTCTCGGTCACACGGCAGACACCGGAGGAGCAGAAGTCGTGAGAATGACAGGTAAAGTCCAGTGCACCTTCACATGCTTCTCTTTTTAAAGGTTTATTATACCTGAAAATAAAAATGCATTGTGCAAAAAATAATGCATTAACTTCCACTATGGAAACTGTAAATCAGAGTTTTCTGCTCAGACACAGGTCGCGTGAACACGGACGCAGACACCACCGATCTGCCTCGCATTCTCCTTCCCAGGACTCCAAGTACAAGTCCAAGAGCCGGAGGTCTCAGTCCAGATCGGCCAGCCCGCCAGTGGAAGACCTGCTCCCGTCCGCCGGCTCCCGTGAGGACGAACCCCGCGGCCGCTCGGCTTCCCGCTCACCGTCTCGCTCTCGTTCACGCTCCAGGTCCTGGGCCGGCCGCAAGTCTGGAGGCCGCTAGTGATACTGATCCTTCTGGTTTTAAATACCGTGCAGTATCATGCAGCTTTTCATCGACTCTTTATTCAATCATGACGCCGCAACAGTTTGTTCATATCAGATCCCCAAACAAATGATGCTTGATTGAAAGTTCATGTCAAAGGCAGTTTCAGATTGTTCTTTTGTAAGAAATGTGCCCATCGCTTTGATGCCAGTATAAAGATGGCTTTATTTTTATAGTCGGAGACGATCAAACACCAGCTGTTTTTTTTTTCTCCTTATTTGAGCATCAAAAGATGCAGTTAAAAATAGAAATTGAGCAGAAAAAAATAAACAATTTAAAAACTTTGGTGTTGGCTCTGAAAGGTGGCAGTTACTTTTTAAGTTTGTCTTAAGGCTATAATGTATCTGAAACTAAATTTGTATTTTAGTTAAGTCTTGATTGTAGCATCTGTTTATATTAAAGACAGTATTTTTGTCATTGCTAAATAAACATGATTGAAACATCTGTTTATTCTTATACCTGCTTTATTGAATATATCAAAAAAGTCAGCAACTACATATTTATTAGTTAACTACATGAACCAACAGTATTTCTACAGCAATTATTACTCTTTTCAACATCTACACATTTTTAAAATCAAAAGTTGTGTGTTAACATTAATGCACTAACATGAACTATTGTATGTGTAACATTAGTAAATTAATGAGCAGTTTTTTTGTGTTAACCTTTATTAATGTTACCAACAAGACCTTAAAGTATTACAAATATTTAAAATAATGTTTAGATATTTTGGTAACACTTTACAAAATTCCCTTTGTTAACATTAGTGATCAATAAATGCTGTAGAATTGTTCGTTAATTTGAACATTTTTATAATGTAAATCAAAAGTTGTATTTGTTTTAACATTAATGCACTGTGAATGACTTTTTAACAAAGATTAATAAATACTGTAACAAATGTAGGTTCCTTTATTTTAATGTGTCCTTGTTACAGTAATTAAATATTTGAGTAATAATTAACATGTACTTACTATTAGGGGTTGGTTTAGAGTTAGTTGCATGTAATTATGCATAATTTACTGTTATTACTATGGTAAGTAAATGTAACAAGGACACTAAAAATAAAGTGTTACCCAAATGCATTGCTCAATGTTAGGTCATACATTAATGTAACAACTGGGACCTTTTTGTAACGTGTTACCGATATTTTAATATTTTAGTCTCCTCACCTGTGGTGAAATCACTAACCCGCAACCTTAAGTGGCCAGTGGCTTATTTGCCAACAGTTGTTTAATTTTTCAACTTTTGAACCAGTATTTAAACATGCAACAAATTTTTGAAAAAGTAAACAATATTGTAATATGACCACCTCAGACATGCACAGCTACTTTGCATTTTTATCCCAAATTTAGTACACTGTAGGTTTTTCTATGCACAGCATGTGAGTTTTCCACGGGAATTGAATGCAAATTACCCGATTTTATTTCCAACATTGACAACTGACACTACTGAAGAGATGAGAGAACAGCTTGCTAGTTTATCACTGCGTAATGAATTGTTTCACATAGCATATTAAGCGGTATGTGAGTGTTCAGTATATACGTTGGTGTTTGAAAAGGCAACCTTTCAGAGATAGTGGTAAAACCCACAACAGTACTGAGAAGAGGACAGGGTCCAACTGAAGTCTGTGAAGACAGTCAAAACACTGAATACTGACACGTCTCTGTAACAAAACCCTTTAGATGAAAAGAACCACCACAACACTAGTTTGCATCCAAGTTTATTTTTGAAATTCCCTACTCCCTCTATACAAGAAAAAATGACTTTCCACAAAGGCAGCAGTGAACTCTCAGTGATAGTAATATTTATGATTAGGGCAGGAAAAAAAATAAAATAAATCAAATCACAGTGTAATCTTCCTTTTTCTTTAAATACTCCTGCTGTCATCTTTGGCTGGGGTTTGGCGGACAGTTTACCGTCAGGCCAAAGTCACGGGAAGTTACAGTTCAAGCCAATGGAGCTGCAGGCTTCAACTTTACAAAAGCCAATGCAGGAATGTTGCGTTATACTCGGATAACGGAAATAAAAAAACAAAAAAACAATAAGAACAAGCCGCCCACGTTTGCAACGCAGACCAAAAAAATGACTGCCGGGGATGCGACAGCACTTCTTAAATTTCATAAAATTGTATAGACAAAAAATAAATCTACAAAAATGGAACTAGAATATTACACAACAATTAAACGAGTTTCGTTTAACTACACAAAACCGAAATTCTTGGTCTTGATGGCTAGTAAAAGTTTCTGTTTGAGAATCTGTTTGGAAGAGTAAAGTGGCACGTAAAGGCGAGAGATGCAGGTGTTGGCGGTGGGCAGGTGCTGGTCGTCTGGCGGGCGGATGGTGATGGAGGGCATGGGCTGGAAACCTTCTTCACTGGCCGGCAGAGACGGGCTGGACGTCCAGAAATATACCTGCGGACGTCACACACGAATGCGTTACCATCTGCCATACATTTACGCGAATTACTACTCGGAGTAAAGAAATGCAGAAACGTCCTACCAGGTCCTGCCTCTCCGTCATACTCATCTTCTCAACGATGGACCAAAACCAGCGTTTGAACTGCAGCAGCTTCTCCGCATTCTCGCCTGGCGGTTTAAACAAAACAACACAATTGAGGTAGAACATACAAACGACTCATCCCTTAGATACAGGCACTTGAATAATTGGATCTGATTGATTTCATGTCATACAAGCAGAAAATGTTTTCATGGCAAACTCTGAGTATAATAATCATAAATATAGCTGCAAGCAGCAATTAAGTGGCCAAGCACAAAGGCGGCACGACAAGCATCAGACCAACTGCAACAATGAGCAATTTAAGACAGTAAGATGATTTTAGGCAAAATGGCTGAAAAATCATGAATACAATCACTAGTAATATGATTTAATGGTTTATCACTTTTGACCAATAGGTGGCACTGTGACCAAATGATGTCTGACATACTGATATGGGAAAATTGGGTATCATTTGACTGCATGCTGCACTGAATCTAAAGAGACCGGTTTTGTTCAAACCGTTCAGAAGATACAAGCAAAAATGTCAGTTTTTCACATCTCCTACGCCAAAACTGTGCAGGTAGCCTTAGGTCATGGTTGTCATAACACGTACCAAGTTTGGTCGGAATATACTAAACGTTGCGGAGATACAGCCTCGTGTCCATTTTGGCATACTCTTCATTAAATTCTTTTGTGCGTTATTCAAGAACAGACGACGTATCAACTTGAATTCCATACATTTTTGTTGGCATGATCTGAAGATGATCTGGTTCAATTTTCATAAAAATCAGACGAACAGTCTAGGCTTTTTGGAAAATTCAATGTGGTGGAAAAATATTTTCATGACCGAAAATTACGCTTTCAATCGAATCGTCTCGAGACAAGAATAAGAGGAAAATACTAGTACTAGTACTATTTTCAAGGGCTAGTTTGTTTCTAGCCCTTGAAAATTGAAAAGTGAACATTTGGACAGTTGGTGGTGCTAGAGGGATTGAGTTAGAGACTGCAAAATTGCTGTGATTAATGTGAATGTATCTGGGTGCCAAATTTCACAACTTTCCCGCAAGGAGAAGAATGCCAACGATTACAATAAATGCCTACGCACCTTTGGTGCTTGGCCCCTAATAAAACTACATACACAATTATATAAAACAATTAAACCAAAATTTTTGTACAAAACACAAAAAAAATATATAGCAATTATATAAGAACCTTCAGTTTGATATTTGATGGAAAATTTTCTAAAAATGTTCTTTCAAACAATTTCTGAATAAAATTGTTGACTAACATCATAAAAACAGGATATTCCACTAAAATATGCTTTATAGTCAAATAGCTGTTCCCATCCGAAGTTGTGAAATTGTTGGAATATCTATAAAAAAAAATAAAAAAAAAATTTCCATCCCATGTGTCCGAGAACAAAAAAAAAACACTTCATGGACACTGGCACATATCAGTAATAAAATAATAAAAAGTTTCTGCAAATGGGAAAATGACTTGCACATCAGAGCACAGATCAAATGCAATAAACACTTATGTTATCCTGCATTCAGATGCAGATGTCTGATGTTTGGGAACACAAACAAAATGGTTTGTGAAAGAATATTATATGTAACATTGTTCTACATAGAAAAATACTAAACCTTAATAATGAGCCTTAAAATATAAATTAAGCGCTCAAGCGCGCACAAAGCTTGCCGCAGCTCACTGGCAAAAGTAACGATTATGAATGTGTCTGAAAAAACAAAGGAGACTGAGCATTTTAATAATTTAATAAACGAGTGTTTTCTGAGTAAGTGTCGGCTGCAAAGATGAAGTTGACGACACTGGCTCGTCATCTCTGGATGTGCCTATAGAGAGAAATGAACGTTAAGTTAAACATGTCGTGCAGTAAGCGCGGTACTTAGCTTCCACACTCCACACGAACACTTAGCACACACTTATCTAGTTTGATGTTAGGCTAACGTTAGCCACTTTACATGCCGCCCGTTCGACTAATGTTTCAAATAAGCCATGTTTGAGGTAGGCTTGCAGCGGTAGATGTTGTCTTATTTACAACATGTCAATGTGTAGCCACCACACTGACCATGGGCATGTGCTGCTTTATTCCGTGCTGTCGTCTCCACCAGTCTCAATTTAAATGTCTCCACCGTATTGTAATTTTCTACTCGACCGGCACTTCGCAACGACACAACCTTGTTTCTGCAGCAACTTTCAGCATGTTTCCTATAACAACATCTAACATGTTTACATTTTACGTGGCATGAGAAAGTGACAAACCACACGAAATCAGATTACAGGGTTCCTACACATTTTCCATTTGAAATTCCATACTTTTCCAGACTCAAATTTCCAAACCTCTCTGTAGATTTTCAGACCATATATAGATCATAAATGATTCATACAGCATTATTTTCCTTTATATTTGGTATATAGCAGTCATCTGTAAATATTTGTATTTTCTCAGGGTTTTTTTCATTGATTTTGTCGGTGACAACATACAGAGCCCTTAAAGTAAAAAAATGAAAAATATAGACTTTTGCATGCACACGAGAAACTTTTTTGTGCCCTCGAGAAACTATTCACGTGCATACTAGGGGTTGAACGACTTCAGATTTTTTTAAAGTCAACATTTATGTGATGAAAGTCGAGGCTTGAACTCTAAACATCAAGACTGCGACAATGTATGGTGTATTTATCAAAGCGTTTCTATCTTCTTTTTATTCAGCTACACAGCGCTAGCTTCACATTAGGGATTTCCTGAAAACATCATTATATTACTTCTCTCTGAGGCAAATGTGGCGTTTCTGCTCGAGGGCGCCCTCTGGCCTCCAGTATGAATGAAACATGAGTGTGTTTAGTGCCCAGCAGTGCTCACTCCATCCTATTTTGGGTAAAAAAAATAGGAATAATAATACTTCTCTAAATAAATGTATATGACAATCCATATGTTATTCTCCAGTGTACAGGAGTTTTTTCCCCACAGTGGATGCATAAGAGGCTCATATTTCATATTAAAAGACAGACTCATCTTGATTTTGCATACCTCCTGACAAAAATTAAGAAATTGATATCACAGATTTTTATAATAATAATAATAATAATAATAATAATAATAAATAATAATTTAATATTTTATAATAAATCCTTACACATTTCTAGTGATTTTTAGTCATAGGCTGCCTGCATGTTAACAGGTAACCCTGCAGTTTTTTGTAAAATAAGCTCTGTAAAATATTATTATTATTATATTGTTATATTTATTCTTAAACTCTATTTTTTTTATAATAAATTTTTTTATTATGTAATAGTAATATTTCTTATTTTGTTAAATATTATATATATTAGCAATAATAATAATCATAATTATTATTAGTCATAACATACAAGCACAAAATGTTTATATATATATATATATATATATATATATACACATATATATATATATATACACATATATATATATATATATATATACATATATATATATATACACATATATAATATACACACTTTTCATTTGTAAAAAAAATAATAAATCTCATTTTAAAATCGCAATTTTAACCAGATTAATCGCAATTAGATATTTTCCCCAAATCGTGCAGCCCTAACTACAACCTATTACCTTTGTGCGTCACTGCTATCTTACTATGAAGAAAACAAGAGCATGGATGCACATGAATTACTGGAGATCTATATGCTCACAATTGGGCTTTCCTTAGGGTAGTAGCTCTAATATCAAGGCCTAATGTCCAATTTAACGCTTCCTCTGTGGCGGCACAGAAACCATGACACTAAATGGGCTGATGGCAAAATACGGCTGTGCATTGTCCTATTAGCCAAGTTTAAGGGTCTATAAAAAAGGCTGGTACTGTAAATAAAAAAAAAAATAAATAAAATAAAAAAAAAAAAAAGTGTTTGAAATGTGGCTTTTTTTTTTTTTTTTTTTTTTTAAGTACGTCATATTTCAAGGCCTTAGGTCTGCTTTAATGCATACTCTACGGTGGCCAAGAAACCACACCGCAAAATGGGCACATTGTGTCCTATATGCTGTTTAATGGTTTGTCGTGCACACACGAAAGTCTGCATATTTTTTTATTTTTGCAAAGGTCCTTTTAGAGGCTCTGTAATACAGTACCAAGAATATCCTGAGAAGAAACCCAAAAAGCGTTTTTGCATAATGAAAAAATGCACCTTGATTTCATTCAGTCGTGCTTAACAAATCACTAAAGAATCACTAAACAGCTGCCATGAAAACACTTGTTATGATAAATTTAATTTCATTCTTGATTATTGATTTTATTATAGAAAACTAAACATGGGCAATAGTCTGGAAATGCAAGTATTTTTCCACACACCGCTTTCTTTTTTCCATACTTTTCCAAACTGCATAAGAACCCTGAGATTAGAGCGGTCAGACTGAAAGAGATTTCCAGAAATGTGATCTGATTTCAAACCACATATGAACGTAGCTCAAAACACGTGATTTTTTTTCCATTCACATTTGCTAAATTATGATCGGATTCCAATCAGGTATGCTCAAAAATTGTATTTGGGCTGATATTCTGAACGAGGCTTAAATGTACCTGATTCATCATTGAAAGAGGTGAAACTAATGAGCATCTGGACATTGACTTCTCCACAGCCGTTGACCAGCAGTCTGAAGTCCTCCGCCGTCAGGTCCTCCAGAGCATTCTTTGGAAGCACATCCAGAAGGCCCTTCCGCATGGCCTGTAAAACAACATCTTCACTTAACATCTGCGTATGGCTTTATTTTTGGCAGAATCTCAGCAAGAGCACAGATCTTTGTGTTTCTGTGTAGTTCTTTGTCATAAATGCAGTTTACATAATATGATGTGGGAGCAATTCAAGACGGTTTCCCATCCACTGTAAAATCAGGGCTTATTTATTTTTATAAAATTCCATTTAATCTAAATGGCATGAGACTTTGTGACTTTTCCTACTCTATAAAAGGGAGTGGAAATGGAAAATGAGCTAATGAGTGGTCTTCTGCAGCCATTTACTGGTTATAGTGGTAATTTCATGTAATTTTCATGTTAAAAGTGTTTTTCCACCAGTTGACAAATCCTCCACTAAAGCATGGCACATTTTCCATGTTATCTCCATGAATGAAAATGAGAAATGTAGATCTTTAAAAAGTTAATTTTACTGCACAAATGTAGTTAAAAATAGCAGTGCTTAAAACAATTACGTGTTGAAGAAAATATATTTTATATTTAAAAAACGGAGTGTCTATTTACACCAAGTGCAAATAGCGTGCCTTGTTGGCACGCTAGCGCACTAGCTCACTAGCTCCACCTAACAATGCCTGTTTGGGAAAAACAAGATTAAAAAAATAACGGGCGTATTTCAACGTTTTCATTGGCATAGTCAGTAAAGCATAAGGCTTAAAGATCTTGGCTTTGACGCGATCGACCCGGGTTCAAATCCGCCTTTTGCAGAGCTCGCTCTTCTTTCTTTTCCCATCACATATCACATTGGAAAGGCATTTACTTTAAATAAAAATTAAGAAAATGTTCTAAAAATGTAAATAAAGTGCCTAACGAAATGATTAATAATAATAAAAGCATTTATTGGGTAGGATTAGGGGTAGGTGTAGGGAGGGCTTTTATTATCCCATTAAGGCAGCATCCATTTAATAATTTTAATAAATATAATCATTTACACTCCATGTTATTATTGCATCCTGTTTATGTATACGTATGTATATGTATATAACAATACTGAGGTGCAAATAGTATGTATCTGTCAAAATAAAGTATAAATTGCATCTAATTACTATTTACACATATTGCAAAGAAATACTTTTACATGGTGTAAATAGAATATATCACTATTTTCACTTAGTATGCTATTTCACTTAGTAAACAGCATCTACAGCTATATGCACTTAGTGTAAATATCATCTATCACTAAGAAAATGTTATTTTTCACAGCGTAAATAGAATCTAGTTGCTATTTACACGGTGCAAATAGCCGCTGCCTTATAATATTCTTAATGAATATTAGCTGGTTATTTAAAATTATTACAAATTCATTCAACTTGACTTGATAGGTAGTGTAGAACCTACTGTATTGTTCATGTGTACCCTAGTATACAAACAATATATACATTTTTCATTGGGGGCTGAGCCCCCCTAATATTGAAATCCTAGAATCCCTGCATCCAACACTAAGGAATGTATGAATTGAAAAAATGTTTGGCTTGAATGCAATGCAAGTGACTTTGGATAAAAACATCTGCCAAATGCATAAATGTAAATGTGCATGCAAAACCCGCAAGCTCCAAAATAAGGTCAAGAATAAGCCGTGATATGGACCAGATAATCATGGCTCTTTGAGACCTAAAAAGTAGGGTAGATGACTTAAAAGTCAGGTGCACTCACATGCAGAGGCTGTTCTGCCACCACCAGCATCCTGTGCTCTGCGTATCTCCTCACATACTCGTACACGTTCAGAGGAGTCACAGGCATGTTGACCCCACCAGCCAGGAGCTCCACCTGCAGATCCAGCAGAAAACATTCAGGCATGTACAAACACTGAACCTTAAATGCAAAAACAAATGGGAAAGGTAGCCATTACCTGTCCTGCTCCTTCCTCTTTGCAGAGGTCAATAGCGAAGGCGAGGTCCATCGCTGCAAACACAGCCTCCGCCTCCTCGGTTTGAGAGTGCCGAATCAGCTGCCGCAAGCTCTCGTACATCACCGGGTCAAAGAAAGCGAAGTCGTGCCAGTTCACCTGCAGCACAAGAGAACACAAGCTTCAGTAGGGCCTTTGGATTTCGCTATTCTGTCTGCATTTTCTGCATCACAGAAATTATGCCATAAAATGTCACGAAATTTGGCTAATTTTGGATGAGTAAATAAAAAAAATAAAAAGTAGGGCTGTACATATTGTTTAAATGCGAAGTCTGCATGTTCTGCATGTCTCTGTAAATAAGCGCAGGTTTGTCTACTACACATACTCAAACATGTGTGACAGTTGTATGCACTTCTCAATAGAGCTGCACGATTCTGGATACATTGAGAATCACAATTAAAATGGAGATCACGATTCTGAAGAGAAAAAAAACATCAGACAACTAAACAAAAAAACAGGCAAACTAGAGGTTCTGACGAAATGGTCATTGCTGTAGTCTATTTAAAAGATTAATTTGACTCCATTCAAATTATTTTTTATTTTGTTCAATGTCTCATTCATCACGACTTGTTTCGTTATTGGATGATTCAGCGTTAGTGAATAAATCTTTTAAATGAACGATTCAATGACAAACTTTTTTTGAACACTCACTTGTCGCCACCTCCTTATACAATACAAACAAGTGTCAAAATACTTTAAAAAGATGATTTACTCTTATTTTGATCAATACCGTGTTTTATCCCGTTATTTAAATGTTTGTAACACAGAAATAATGATAATGTGTGGTTGAAAAGACTGTTTGTGAAGCTGCTTCATACTGTAGGCTACATGGCATCTACTCTCTCTGGATCAGCAGCAGCGTGGACGCAGATTTGAATGTTGCAGTGTGACGATGATCATCCTTTCAAAGGTTAACCAAAGTCTTCGTTTTAAACGGTTTCACATCACAAGCGTAAGCGGAGCGCGAGCAGCACGTGTTTTGTCACTGCCCATATCAATGAATGAGAGTGTTCACATCGGAAGCGTGACTGCCGACCCTCTCACGGTGCTCAGAGTGAGTGTTTTGAGCGGTGCGGTGCAGAAATGCTCTGCTTGCTTCGTGCCAGTGGACACCCGTCATTCATTAACATGGGCAGCGGCAAAATGCGCGCCGTTCACGCTCCGCTAACGCTTGCGATGTGAAACAAGCATTAAAGACAGCAGAATCGCGGTCATTTAGGAATAAGATCGCGTGGTTGTTTGAATCGAGATCGCGAATCTTTTAATGATTAATCGTGCAGCACTATTTTTCAAAATGATAAAGAAATTAAAACTTTTCTTCAATGTTTTAATATTATAAGTAAACTTGTTGTGCAGCACTTTGCCAAAAAATAAAATCTTTTTCATTTAATTTCATTTAAAAGATGAAGTCAAATGTTAACGTTTTATGCCTTTATTTGATTTCCACTGTTTTTGATAAATTTGTATTAGAGAAAAAAAAAAGACAAACCAGAATTTGTGCAAAAAAATTAATAATTAAATTGTTAATTTATGAATTCAATTAATTAGACACATTATCAAAATGTAATTAAACCATTAAAACTGAAAAGTTAAAACGATAAACAAGGAATTTAGGGGGGGAAAATGATGTATTTATAGGGCCCTAATAGTGTTGTTTTTGTGATTTTTTTCAATTAATTTTTCTGGATTCCTTTTTAATGGTTAAATTAAAATTTTATTAGTCAAAAAGCATGTCTGATTAAAGTGGAATTTGACAGGGATTTCACAGGGCCCTAACTCAACGATATCCTGCAGTGATCTGAGGTTAAACCTGTCACTATTACAAAAGTGATTAACATGTAGATATTCACCTTCCTGCCGAGCAACACCTTTATGACGTGTCTGTTGAGTGTGATGGGGCAAAGTTCATTCTGTAACAGACATAACCCAAGTATCCTGGAGGCAGAAGAAAAGAATCAGGGTTATTAGTAGGAACTGGTGCTTCATTCTCACACAGATGTTCAAGTGAACACGTGTCTCATACCTGCCGATGTTACGGAAGCAGTTGAGCCTGGCCTCAGTGTTCTTGCCTGGACGGGGCGAGTAAAAGCCCCTCTTGCCGGGTTGGTAAAAGAGAGGTGCATTATCATCCCCATCATCAGGGTCGTCCAGCTCCATGTCAACTACGCTGCGGGTGGAACCATGCCTCTTTCGGTTCTCCTGCTGGTGGAATATGGAAATTACAATTAAAAACAGATCACAGGTGTAACATCAAGAACTTTTTTAATCTCCAAAGACCTATATAGATCAACTCACGCACAATATGCATGCAAAAACTATATAGCACTAAAGGATAAGAGTTGTACCCTGAAACTAAGCTGATGCAAAGAACAGGAAAAGAGCCTTTAGAGTTTTGGATACAACATACTTGTGCTTTTTCAGGAGTGTCCAGGAGGCCGAGGTCCAGTATACTGTCAGCACCATTTTCCCTGTGCAAGAGAGAGAAGCCCATAAAATACTCCACTATCAGTAAAAGAGCCACAAAATCAAACGGCAAACAATTATTAAATAAATGTATATTGAGTTTGTTATAATACTAATAAATAATTTAATTTAAGCAATTATTACAGTATTTATGAGATACATTTCATAGTATTTAATAAATATGTAAATGTATTATTAAATTATTTAATCATTAAATATAAAATGTTAAATGTATAAAATTGAATACATAAATTATGTACATAATTTACTTTATAGTATTTAAATACTATAATATTTATATAATATTATTTATGATACTACAATAACTCAAATAACGCCATACTTATAAAGAATAATTACATGCACACACATATATGTACACATACATGCATGCATGTATCGTGATCTAAGATTTTGGTCATATGTATAAGAGTAATTTTATTTAACAATAACAATATACATTACAATATAGTTATTTTTGGTTTAAATAAGGATTTTATGATATCAAAGTTTGTTATACTATTGAAATTTCATAATTCTTGCCACCAATTTTAGTAACAAAAAACAAAAAACCCTCAAGCTTACAGAAGACAGAAGTAAACAGTCGGTAATAAAATAAGAACAAAAACTAACAAGCAATAGGAAAACAAACTACAATAGAATAAACAGACACAAATGAAAGACCTACCTAAAAAACATATATACTAAAATAAAAAACAGAAATACTACATAAATTGTATAAAGTAATCAAATGTATAAAAAAAAAAAAAAAACCTGCATGGTCTTCACTGTTACAAAAGGGATTCAGTCGCTTTTTTGTTGTTTGATTAACATTACTGACACCGACGACAGAAAGGTTTATTAGGCTGCTGTCACTTTAAGACTGTATGCACAGAAATTAGTTCTCTTTCGCTGCTTATTGCGCTTCAACGGTTTAAAATCACTTGTTTCTAAACCACAGCGCATGTAAACGATAAGCTTTGGTGACCATGCAGCACAGCAATGTCATGTGACCGATAGAGACGATATTCTAAAATCTCTACACACACTCTTGACATGAGTCGGGAGATTATTCACCTTCCGTGAGTTATGAGGAGCTCCATGGCCTCTTCCACACGAGCTCTGAGTGAGTCTTCACTGGCCAGAAGCAGCAGCAGCTGAGCGGGAGAGAGTTCCAACAGCATCCCAGTGATTTTACTGGCAAATGCCTGTAGAGAAAAGCACACCACATAAACGCACATCACACACTAAATCATCTTTTCAAAAGCCACATTTGTTGATCGTTGTACTGGTTTGTACCGGCTGCATGGCGTGCACTCGTGGGTACAGTCTCTCTCCTAGAGCCTGTCTGTGAGCCGGCAGCGGCTCCGGTTCATCACTGGGGTTCCCTTCTGATGCGGGTCTGAACGGCCGTGTGTCAATTGACAGCTGTCTCCTCGAGTCCCTGCAAAACAATAAACAAATTCAATGTTAAAAAAACAAACAAACCATGGTTTATGTCATTTTATCTTATTAAATAGTGTTTTTTTTTTTTTTTAGAAAATGCACCGATCATGATTTTTCATGGCAGACTGCTGATTTTTTACAAGCAAATGGGCCGATTCCGCTATCGGTTGCAGATTTTTTTTTTTCTTTAAGCAAATTTATTTGTTGTTTATGTGCTCTATGTGCCTTAAAAAAAGAAAAAAAAAAATCTGTAGCCATGTGAAAAAGAGGCAACCACTGCATTTTCACGATCACGATCCAAACAAAGATGCTACATGCATGTAGCATGAGCAGTTGTTTTTGATTTAAATTAAGATTGTATAATTTTAAGATTCAAAGCAAAAACAGAATGGTCTGACTTTAGTTTTGTGAAATTATGCTACATAAAACATACCTGTACAAAGAAAACGTCAGATGTCGATTAAATTAATGATATTGCTTTAACTTATTTTGCCAGAAAATACATCATGAATATTTTATATATATGGCTCAGCAGAGAGGTTCAGGAAAAGTCACCTGTCACGGTCTCGTCTGGACGCAGCTCTCAGTCCTCCGCTCCTCCTCTCACGCTCACGGTCTCGGTTCCTCAGCCGCTGCATAAGATCTGCAAACACACACAGAAAACCTGAGCATTTATCCTTAAAAAAAAATCCAATAAAAACAAGTACTAACGAAAAACATTCACAATCCCATAAAATGGCCTGTCAAAAAAAAGAAAAATCAGAAGGAAATGGATACATACTGCTAGCCTGCATTCCCTTGCTGACGCTCTGTACACAGTCCAGATTGGGCAGCTTGTCATTGGACAGGAAAGCCTGTGCAATAGCCGTATAAAAGCTCCGTGCCACTCCGCTGCCCTCTCCTGGTTCATCCTTGAAAGTCACTTTTACACGATGCACGGCCATGGGTGTAGTGGTGCAGCGACGGCCAAAGTGGGCATTGAGCTGCCGCATAGTCTGCTGGATGAGCTGCTCTCGGTCACGGTCCACCTCCAGGGCCAGATCACGTGACTGCAGGTTCCTCAGCTTTTCCATCTCACGCCGAAACTTGGATTCCTTCACCTCAAAACCACCCAGTTCGGTCAGGATCTGCAACGTTCAGAGCAAAGTAGATGTTTAGAACAACTCGATTAATCTGATTAATCTATCGCTTTCTGTGAATATAATCTGCTAAAAATGAGCTGTACTTACAGATCCTGGTTCTGCGCCCACGTCCTCCATGAAGACACGGCCAAACAGCTCCAAAGAAAGCCGCCAGCGGCCCAGCAGCATGTCGTGAGAGATCACCATCCCCATAAAACTACAGTGTGGACTGGAGGAAACAAACAAGAATCATTAGTCACATCACTAACAACCCTAAATGAATCTATAATTGTTATTACTTACATAAATGTGGGAAGAGGTGGGCCATCGCTCTCTGTCAAACCAATCTCTGCAAGGAGGCTGCTCTTTAACTGGGCTGCCAGATCATGGGGTGAAGGGCCTGGTTTAGATGCATCCATATCCTGCTCCGCAGTCGTCTGCTCCTCGCCACCCCTCTGCCGAGACTCCATACTCATCACGTTCTTCATGTTTGCCGAATACGACATCTTTGTGGGTAGAATCTGGGATGAGAATTACCCATAATACAAATATTGTAAAAATATTGCTCTATTGCTCATTGTTGAGACCTGATCAGAGAAGCATTTTTGACCGCACTGGGAAATTATTTAACAGCAGTTTGTTTAAATTTGGGCTGTCAAGCGTTTAAAATTTTTAATCTAATTAATTACATGATGTGCCAATTAAACCCAAATTAATTGCACATCAAATTTGGCTGAGAAATTAACCCCTAAAGATAAAGTCATTATTGTGTTAAATGAGAAAAGCATCAAATACACATTACAAAAAGTAGCTTTAGAAAGAAATATTTTAATTCAACACAATTACACAAACTTTTAGGCTACAAAAGCCATTTTTTCCAGAAGCTGCATCTGAATTGGTATTTATATACTTACAGAGCAAAACAGTTTGGTTATCAACATTCTTCAAAATATCTTTAAAAGTTCCATAAAAGAAATTACATGAGGGTGAGTAAACGTAATATAAAAAACGAATTTTAATGTTTTGGGCAAACTATCCCAAAAATATGATTTTTTTTTATGAAATGATACTCTAAATAAGAAACTAAAACTGCCAGTAGGTGTCTACGTAGGTCTGGGGCGGGTGCGTTAAATAATTTTTTCACACGTTATTTTTCCATAACTAATTAGTTAAATTGTAAAATGTATATATTTACTTATTTAAACTAAATAAAAATGAATAAATCAAAAAAATTGTATTTATTTAAAATAAATGACAAAAAAAAAATGAGAATAAAGTAAATATTAGAATAAAACCAAATAGACAAAACTAAAACACAAATTTAAAAAAAAAAAATATGGGAGTTTTAGGGTGAATTTAGCTTGAGATGGCACAAAGCAATTTATCATCACTTAAGGGCATTATTTGTCTGACAGAGTTTAAAAACAGACAGTAAATTTACAGAAATATATTTAAAATCAGTTTTTAATACTGAAAAAAACTCACCAATTTTCAGTATTGTGAGAAAGTATGTGGCCATATTACCTGCAAGCAATTCATGTCCATAGTCAGATCCGTGAGGCCCTTGCTGGCCATGTACGAGGATGAATAGAGACCCTGACTTGGCCGTCCAAACAAGTCCTCCTTTCTGGCATTGGGCTGTGAGATGAAGAGGAAAAACAGTAGTGTTAAACTCAACCATCTGCAGTGACATCATAAACCACCTCTAATAGAAGTGACAACGCAGTTATAGGGCATCACAGACCTGCAGGAGATGCGGCTGGTCAGCCAAAGGAATGGCCTCAGCTAGAGGTACTTCAAAAGGATTAGGAGGGATGCATCCCAGGAAGGTCATGGAGTCAGAGCGGCGGAAAAACGGATGGTGCTGTCCGGTCTCAGCAGGTACCGGCTCCTCATCCTTATCCTGCAGGGTGGAGCCTGAGCAGTCAAGAGTAACAAAGCAGTTTGATTTGACAGCAAGAAACCAGCGCTGCAAACACCTGTGAGTTTCGCTTCAGCTTGTGATGTACATGCACAGCATTAACAGAAACATTTTCACACTGAACTCACTCTGATTGGTGTCCTCATCATTCTCGTGCTCAGAGTCCTCATTGTCCAGGCCGAGTTCAAGCAGTTCACGATTCCTGAAGTAGGATAAAAAAAGTATTTAGAAATCTCACAACAACAGCTCACACTAGGGCTGGGCAATATCTCCAATACTGATTTCTTGGAAACATAAAATTAAATCAACATCAAGAAGTGGGTGTGCTAACATTTTTTTTTTTTTAAATACATAAAATTACATAAAATGTTTTTCAGATAAACTCAATTTCACTAGTCAGTTGTTGGACAATCGCACCCCATAGTTAACACTTTTAACCCAGTTTAAAGCAAAAAAATAATTAGAAATAGATCTCAGTGTTATGTTTAACAATCTTTTTTGTCAACTAAAACTAAGCTGAAAAAATTAAATGAAAAACGAACTTGATTGTAAACGAACTAAACCTCGACAGAAACTACTGAACACAATTACTGAAATTAAAATGATAAAATCTAAAAATACAAGCTAATTCAAAATATTAATAAAAACTTTAATAGTACATAAATAACAGTAAAATAATTCTGTCAAATACCATCAAAAAAAAAAAAAAAAAAAAAGATTACTACTTTAAACTATAATCATCCATATTAAATATAACTGTCAAAATGATAATATGGGTAGTTTACCTCTTCCTGTCAATCTGAGTGGTGTCGAGTGTTGTCTGCAGATTCATGGCTTTAATCCAGTAGATGAGGGCCTGGAAGACGTAGGCCACGTGTTTGAGAGAACACACGTCCAGCACAGGCAGAACGTCTGAATGCTCGTCATTATGGGAACGCATCAGAGACAGGGCGTAGTTCAGGAAGTCTCCTCGTGCCGACATCATCCCCTGACGAGCAGTCAAAAGTGTTGCGGCACGCCTGAAGCAAAAAGTATGAAATTATTCGATGACTGCAGGAATAACACATTTTTGCAGGCCAAAACATAAAAAACAACTTAGGATTCCAAGACTAAAGTCAATGTGTTTTTTAAATGCGTTTTTTGATAAAATGCCTAAAATGAACACAAGCTCAAGATATATTCTACAACATAAAATACATCAGAAATACCCCCTTGTGATTTTTAAAGCTTTTACATGTCTTGAAAAAGGCGGTTGCAAACAAGTGGCTAAATGGGGCTACAGACATTTCTGGGGACATTAAACGTTCATCAAGCCGAACAGGTAAACTCACTAGCTGCTTTTACAGCCTCGTTGCGTTTAAAATCATGTTCTTGCAAACTATTCGGACTTTCAGATTTTAAATGAGTTGTCGGAAGCTTAGGGATGGTGATGTTGAAGTCATGTGACCAATGCAGTTCCATTTATAGCCTACGTTTAGCTTTTTACTTCTGCTGATTGTATTTAGGCTTCAAAATTCATAAAAGTTCATTTGTGAAGACGGTCATGATGAACAAAACATGTATGAATAATAAATGTTGGTCACAGAGCTTATTTTCTGCAAAATGGAAAAATCCTACTGGGCTTTTGACGAGAGAACCACAGAAAATAGATGGGTGAATTTTCACTTCATGCCAACTTGAAAGAAATCATTAAATTTCAACTGCCCAAGGGTCTTACCTTCGACCTTCAAGTGTACGTAGACTGGCCTCCTCTCGTGCAGTCATGCGCTCCCTGCGGCCTGTGTGTTGTGAAGCGTGCAGCGGGTGGCTGGGGTGACCAGGATCTCCGGCTGATGACAGAGCTGAGCCATACCGCAGCTGCGCTTCAGTGGAATCCATGATGGACACCATCCAGTTCCAGGTGGGGATCAACTTATCCTCCACAAAGTTCTGAAAAACGACATGATTCTGTTATACTTTTCCATTATTGCAGTCCGGGTTTGCTTTGGGTAAAGGTCGAACGACTCACCTGCAGATTGACAGCATCCTGATAGGTGAGTTTGACGGCAGCAGGGTACTGCGAGTAGACCAGGTGGTTGTATTTGGGTATGAGGCTCATGAGGTCGGAGATCTGCCGGATGACGATGCTGTAAGCTCGAGCCAGGCTGCTGGCGGACGTCAGGTAGCTGCTGGAGTTACTGGCCTCCAGGGCTGCGGCGGCAGCTGCTGCGCTGGTGCTGATGGCGCTGCTCCGTCGCAGGTTTGAAGGGTCAATGTAGATGAGGCCAGTGGAGCTCGCTGGAAGATACATTAAAATTAGTCACTAATATAATAATAGCTTTTTTATCATCTGAAAGTGACATTCCAAAACGACTTATATAATGCAATTAAACGGTCATGAATCCCTACACTACATGATAGAAGACAATGTTTCCATCCATTAGCATTTGTGGGAAACTTTGATGTTTTTAACTCAATGAGAGCGAAATAGTGTGTGAATCGAAGATGTTGCTGTGTTGTCAATCTCCCCTCTTCTCCCTCCACTCCGTGGCTTACCACAACCACTTTTGTAGCATTTTTCAAAACTGTTGTGAGAACCGACTGAAACTGGTGCTGAAACTGGGTTTCATGACCCTTTAACAAATCACCATGAATTAATTTAATTGCAATGAAATTGCATTATTTAATTGCATTATATAAGTTGCTCTTAAATATATTTCCAAATAAATGTCACAATTTTTTTTATCACCTGAAAGTGCTGACACATTCCAAAACGACAAATATAATGCAATTAATGTCAAGCACGCAAAACATGCTACATTTGGATTTGCACCGAACGACAGAGGTACGTGAGCCCAAGTTTATTTAGTACAGCACATTTCCAACACACCACTTTTGCTTAAAATACATTTTAGGCTTGGTTTATAAAAAATTATTTATAATGAATGCCACTATAATTTAATGTTTTATACTTATATTTTTAATTCCTACTCTGTTCTGAAAACCATAAAATGTAGGGGGAAAAAAAATAAAAAAAATACATGCTTAGTGTTCATATAATGTTTGTGATAAGGTCTCATTTGTTAACATTAGTTAATGCATTAGCTAATATGAACTAACAATTAACTATTTATTTTTAAAGCATTTATTAATCGGATAACACTTTACAATAAGGTTGTATTAGTTAATGCATTAGTTAACATGAACTAACCATGAACAATGCCTGTAGCTTTACTGTTTTTGTAAGGTTATCTTACTGTACATATTTACATTAGTTTACGTAGCAGTTGACAGTAAGGATGAACAAATGCGGTTGTGTACCTTATCAACATTATTAAACAAAGCATGTATTAATGGTTTTTGAGAACCTTATTATCAAGTGTACACTATTTCAACATTAACTGATGTGTTAACATTTGTAGGTTCATTACAAAGCAGTAAATAATAACTGCTTTGTTAATGGC
This sequence comes from Coreius guichenoti, assembly GCA_039654105.1. NCBI lineage: Eukaryota > Metazoa > Chordata > Actinopteri > Cypriniformes > Gobionidae > Coreius > Coreius guichenoti. The sequence goes on from CM077176.1 coordinate 4,640,391, forward strand.
AATTCATGTTAATAAAGAGTCTACAAATGTTAGTAACACATCAGCTAATGTTGAACTAGTGTACTCTTTACAATAAGGTTCTCAAAAACCATTAATACATGCTTCGCTAATGGCAATGTAAATATGTACAGTAAGATAACCTTACAAAAACAGTAAAGCTACAGGCATTGTTCATGGTTAGTTCATGTTAACTAATGCATTAACTAATTGCACTGTTAACGTGAATAGATGCATTAATATATGTGTGAGTTAAGATTAACTAATGCTGAACAGAGGTGTTGTTCATGGTTAGTTCATGTTAACTAATACAACCTTATTGTAAAGTGTTACCATTAATCTTGTTTAAAAAAAAAAAACAGTGCATTAAATATTAAAATCAAATATATTTTTTTATCAGATTTATTTTTTGACATTAATGTATTAGTACATGTCGAAATTAACATTAGTAAGAATAATGCTGTAGAACTATTGTTCATGGTTAGTTTGTGTTAACTAATATAGTTAATGTTAAATGAAACCTTATTATTAAATGTCTATAAACATTGTTTTATTTACCAAGTTTTAAACAATTTTTAATAATAATAAAATGTGATTTGTTTGCAATCTGTTTTTTTTTTTTTTTTTTTCCTCTCAACAATGCAATTTTGATATGGTGTGACTTATTTTCTGGAAAAAACTGTAATGACTTTTTTTGGACAGGTGGTGGGAGATACCAACCAGCAGGTGTGGATGAGCTGGATGGGGCACCGCCAGCGGAGCGCTGGCTGGGTGTAGTGCGAACAGCCCACTGCATGGACCGCGGTGCCTGGGCCGCACTGTTGGCGTGTGCTGAGCCTGTTGTCCTCTCCAGAGGCTCATCCAACAGGAAAGTCTCCTGATCCACATCATCACTCTGACTGCTGCTGCTGTCCGAGTCACTGGAGTCATTCGACTGAGAGTCGTCCTCAGAGAAGAAAGCAGGAACGCTGCTAGCACCTTCAGGAAAAAGACATAACATTTCTCAGTACGGAAGGTTATTCTAAAGTCAGCATCACAGATATTATGAAATGCATGCACACTAGCCTAAGTGTGTCTAGCCTAATTTTTTACATTATGTTTTAAAGGTGAAGGGTTTTATTTTCCACAACATTTTCTAAACCAATAGCATGCATTTTGGGCAGGACTACATGTTTGACAAATTAAAAAAGTTTTTTAAAAAGTAATTTTTACAATTCCATTTGATGACAAGATGCCATCAGGCAAAGCGTCTGCCAAGAAATATCAACCTTTTGGCTAAACTCAGGTACATTTATAAAAAAAAAAAAAAAAAAAAAAAAAAAAAAAAAAAAAAAAAAAAAAGCGAAATTTGATTAATGCACTGTCCCTTAAAAAAAAAAAAATTAATAAATGCTAATAAGTCGGTCTGTAATTTCTGCCTGAAGTATATAAGCAAGGGCATCTGGTGTGATAGAAAAATAAAAATAGACTGGCGAACTCACTAAATGTAATTCTACAGGTGCCACATGGACAAATTCAAAACAAACTGCATTTATAGTGCTTATCTGAAGTCATTATAGCCTACTGCACGCTCAGTAGTTCATGTAGGTTAGTTGAGAGCAAAAAAAAAAAGGGGAGACCATTTTGTGGTATAATTGCAGCAATTTTTAGTCAAATTGAAGCACCTGCTTCAGATCCAGCGGTGGCAGCAGTCACAACGCTTCTGCGGCCACTTGCATTGTCCTGGTTGCTATGGTTACTCTCACTGTCGCTCTCAGTCTCAGCAGCAGCCAACAAATCCAGCTCCATGTCACTGCCTGCAAGAAAAAGATTGTTTGTGAATTTAGCCTCATTTACAGAAGAAACTGTTGGCTTCTACACAAAGACAAGCAGCACCAGTGTTTCTAACACTGGTCAATTATTCCCTGATTATATCCATTGGCAATAGCAACGCTGTATAATGGTGCTCATCTGGGAATTTATAGATGGCTAATTCAACTCAATATTTTGTGTATAATTATTTACTTATGTGGCAAGTAGCCATGTAATAAGCAGGATGATGTACACCCATCAGTCCACATTGTCACTGCAAAATAAACTATCACAATATCACAGGAGTTATTTTTTCTGGATTCAGTATTTTATGATGAACAGAACTTGTATATGGTATGAATTAAAACATCTCTGTGATTTGTGTTTACCATCTTCATCGTGCTCATCATGTTGTCCTTCGGCCTCTGCGTTCTCCTCCCCCTGCTCCTCCTGGTCATCATGGTGATCCTCCTCACCTGCAACTCCCTCCACCACCTCTACCTGAACAGGTGAACAGCCATGTAGCATTTAGAGAACGAGCTTAAAGTCACCATTAAATCAAAATGGACAATTCTTATTTTATGGGAGTATTTATTATAAATGATTTATCGGTGCACAATTTTTTTTAAATTTGTGTGCCTCAATCTTTAATGAAAATAACTTCCCCCTCCCTCTTACAGCGACATTTCTTCTCTGATAATGTGTTTACTGGCGCAAGGGCAGGACAACCTGTCACTCACATGAGATCGACCAAAAGCAAACCACAACCATCCAAATCAATTCCCCATGGACATAATCAAGTAAAACACCCCTACATTTGTTCATTCCAGACATAGTTTCACTCAGATATATGTCACAATAGGGAAAAAAAGATGATCGCAACATCCGTTTCATGCCAACTTTAAGGCAAACAAACAAACCAACCAAACAATATATTGGCCAGGGTAATAAAATGGCAAATATTTGGCATAGTTGTGCTACATGCAAGTGTAGGGCATCGCACCTCTTCTACGTCAGCAGAAACAATATCATCCTGCTCCTCGTCACGGCCGCGGGCCGTCTGGGACTGGCTGCTGCGGCGGGGCTGGGGGTTCCTGATGATGTACGAAGAGGCTGACTGACTGGAGCTGAGTAGCACAAGACAGCATCAGCATTAATGACAACTTGAATAAGAATACTTTGCAATAGCGTCAGTGTAAATTAAAAAGTCCACTCAAAAATTGTAATTGTCATCATTCCAAACCTGCATGCATTTCTGCTGAAAACAAAAGATGATATTTTAAAGAAGGTTAATGACCAAACAGTTTCAGTTCCCATTGACTGGCATTGTATGGACAAACCATACAATGGAAGTCTGTGGGAACCTAAACTGTTTAGTTTACAACTTAAATATCTTTTTTTGTGTTCCATAGAAGAAAGTCATACAGGTTTGGAATGACATGAGAGTGAGTAAATGATGACAGAATTTTCATTTCTGGGTTAAATGTGCGGGGCAAAACATATAATGCAATGCAATACAATGACGATTGAGAGATGTAAAAATAAACATTACTGAAAAGCATGTAGTATCTTATTTGATATTCAGCTTTTAAAATGTTGTATGGATAATCTCGGGCATTTTGAATAAATATTTTAATTTAATTATTTTAGTTACTTTTTTAATCCATGAACACTAGTTTCTGTAAATTAAAAAAAACAAAACAGTGTGCAGCCGACTAAAGCGTCACCCACCTGCTGGACTGATCTGGGGAGGGTCGTGGTGGCAGAGGCTCCACAGAGAAGAGCTCCTCACTGCCCTGTACAGCATCGATGCTGGTACTGGCCAGAGTAAAGGGCGCTGTAGGGCGAGCAATACCCATGCGCACCGGCACAATAAGGGACTCAGCCACATTACAGAGCTCTTCCACTGCATACGGCAACAGCGCCTGGAAAACACGCCTGCACTTCCCAATGGGCTGAGGAATGAAGTTGCTGAAGGAAATACACAAGAGAGAATGTGAGCAGTGTGATTATTCTTTTTTCCATTAAAGAGAAAAATCTAGAGATGCAGCAAAGCATCGGCCAATTTTTGATCAATTTACAACCATCGGCTGTAAGCCATCAGCTATAGCATGAAAAGGGCCGATATAACAAACCGATGGTTTATTAATTAGCTGAGGCACTGAGCTGCATGTCTGTTGCATAATCCAACGTTTTTCTCTGGGTAAAATAACTAAATACTTGCCAAAACAAAATGAAAACAGTACAAAATACAGCAGGACTCAACAATAAAGACTGCTCAGGATCAGCGTGCTCGGGAGAATTGAACTGTGCAACAGTCACTGTCCCGATCGGGCCAGTGCTGCATCTTCGCAAAACTTTATCCTTTGCATGTGGTTTTATACCTTGCGAGTTTAATATTCAAATCGCAAGACGACGCAAAAGAAAACTCAATTCTGCTCACTGTGTGTGAAGTTCGCACATCCATAGCGTGCGCCTGGAAAGCCACGTCTCAGACAACGCACAAATACTGAATGGAGTTGTCTTTCACTTCTAATTCACACATAAGCGTCTTGGCGAGTGTCCTTGTAAACATAGTCGGTTATATCTTAAGTGAACGTAAACATCTGAGAAATAAAAGGCTTGTGTACCAGTATATTGGATCCGTGCAGCTCTTAAAATAACAGCAGCCTAATATTCCTGCTGCGCTGCAGTTTATCAGCAAAGTTGTGATCAGTTGATCATTTAGAGGTCTTAGAAATGTGTGTAACAAATATAATACAGTAGGTTTTATAGGGATAAAAAAATCAACATGAAACGTGAATGATATTGACTTTCAAGATTAGACAATTATTTTTATTGCATAAAGCATTCGATTTTATATATTCATTTTAAAAATCAATATTTTATAAACTCTTGTCTATTCTCATCAACATGACTCACTACAGTACAAAGCAAAGTTCGGTAAATAAGTCATACTTTTTCTTCTTGGAGGATGCCATCTCCACACTGAGGATGACAAACACTCGGGCCACGGAGCGCAAGAACCTCCGTGTGACATTGATGGCCTCCTCCCTGCGGCCGGGGGTGTATTTATTCTGTAGCTCCTTCACCAGAGTCCCTAACAGTGTGTCAATAAACTGGGGAACAAGAGAAGACAGTTAGCAAAAATCGTATAAAAACCCAGCAGTCAAAAAAGGTCATTTCACAATAATACTAATACAAGGTTAGCTAGAACTCAGTATGGCACAAGAAACATGCAACAATGAAAGGCAAGCTAACAAAAATTTATGCATTAGATAAATGTTCCCACAATTTTTCCATGACCTTCCCATTTCTCTAATAAATAATTCAGATCAGTTTGTGAGAGCTCAAAAAAAAAAAATTCATGCATCACTATGGCCTGATAGTAAGACTGAAGGTCTGTTCACACTAATAACTACAACAATAACTATATTAGCGTCCACAGCAGCGGACGATATTGTTTTTTATAAGCGTTTGCTGCAGTTGTGTCACCTGCCACTTTAAATGCTTGCACTCTTAAAAGCAGGATGAATTCAGATTGGCTGTCAATGTTCGTTCATCAGCTGGGGGAAGAAAAAAAGCGTTCTGAAAAAGGGATTCCAATGGTACTGTTTCTCTGTGCCGTTATCATTGCGGTGTGGACTCAAGATAGTTCTAAAAATCGTTCTAAATATAAAATAGCAATCTTTTTCCATCACTGTTATAGTTATCGTCCTTGGTGTGAACAGGCCTTTACTCAACATAATAGTAATATAGTAGCTAATTAAATATTTTAAATCATTAAATTTTAGTTTCATAATAGACAAACTCTACAACATTGACAGTTATTGAACTGATTCAATACTGAACTGACTTGAGTTGAATAATGACAGCAGAATCTGTTTATTACTGTGAGGCTGCTTTGAAACAAATCTAAATTGTAAAAAGCACTATATAAATATAAGAGTTTGACTTGACGAAAGCAGTGCATAACTACAAACATTTACAACAGAGACCTTTCCAGGTATGGAAAGAACAGCTGTAAAAGCACAACTGCCATTTCATCCACTCACAGTGATGTCTGGTGCACACTTGACAATGAGGCAATGTGTGAAACAGTCCAGCCTGATGGTGCCGCTCTGCTGGTTCAGGTACATCTGCTCCTCTGGTAAAAGGTGAGCAATTCTGCTGCTGGCGCTTAGTCTAGAATGATACAACACGGTGCTCAGCAAAGAGTCATGAAAGCTGAATAGGACCAATGAAACTTGCCTGCGGTGATGGTTAAATGCTCTACTTACGGGTCTTTGTTTTCCTGTGAGCCAAACATTATCATGGACTTCAGCGCGTTCCAGTCCTGCAACACGCGCTCTAGAGCCAGCTGGGCAAAGCGTGGAGGCTCCAGGTCATGATCCGGCATATCGGAGTCTGAAAGACAGAGACACGTTAAAAAAAACAAAAAAAACAACAAAACCTCAAATGCACTAATGAATCGTGCACAACAAAACCAAAGACATGTTAAGAAATACTTGAAGTGGAGAAAGAGTTTTTTTTTTTTTTTCATGCACTGTTGCAAAAGTTATACCAGATTCACAGAATTGTATTCTTAAATTTTCTCTTTAAATGCTATTTCCTCATTTTCTTGAGAGAGTAAAAATACTTCTTAAGAATGCTTCTTTCTTCTTAAGACAAAACTTAACAGAATAAAAGAATAATTCAAATTCTTGAAAAGAATCTTCCTAAAAATCATTGTAAATAATTTCTTAAAGTTAGGATAACCCCCAACCTGTCTTGAATCCTCAAAGGTAAGATGTTTAATGAATTTAGTTGGTTGTTTCTAAATAAATTTAGCATTGTAACATAAAACTACATATACAGGAATTGGACAATTAAACTGAAACACATGGTTTTAGACCACAATAATTTAATAGTATGGTGTAAGGCCTCTTTTTGCGGCCAGTACAGCATCAATTCTATTGGTAATGACAGATACAAGATTTTGAGCCATTCATCCAGAACAGTGTCCAGGTCACTATGTGATGCTGGTGGAGGAAAACGTTCTGACTTGATCCTCCAAAATACCCCAAAAATGGCTCAAAAATATTTAGATCTGGTGACTGTGCAGGCCATGAGAGATGTTCAACTTCACTTTCATGCTCATCAAATCATTCTGTCACAAGTCTAGCTGTATGTATTGGAACATTATCATGCTGATACACAGCACCCCCTTCAAGGTAGGGCTGGGCGATATGGCTGAAAACTAGGGCTGCACGATAAATCGCAATAAAACCGCACACGATTTGGCAAAGGCTGCGATTATTGCATGCACAGCTTCTCAGTGCAGCACGGCTGTGAATGATCTGTGAATGATCCATGGCAGTGCAGTAAATGCTGCTCCATCTGCAAGCCAGAGGGCGCTCTCGCGCAGGGTACTCCAAATATGTGCCGCAGAAGTACGATAGCACACGTCATTGGAAATCCCTATGAATATCATACTATCGGTGAGATGAATAAACAGATTGAAACGCTTTGATTAAACATGACTAAATGCTTCATGTTTGGAAAGATGTTTGACGTGTTCCTTTTTCAAATGCACGTTATAAGCGACTCAAACTCGCAGTGATTTCAGATGAAGTAGCATTTGCTACTGATCACAGAGCCGTCCTGCACTGACAAACTGCGCATAAAAGATAATCGCAGCCTTTGCGATTTCATAATTGTGATTTGTAAATTGCGATTTATCGTGCAGCCTTACTGAAAACTATCACGATATAAGTTTCATATCGGTCGATATCGATAATTATTGATATTTTTTAGGACAAGGCGCGCGCGCAGTCAGCAGAGGCTCGCGTTGCAGAGCCAGTCGAAAGTATAAACAAGGCTTAAGGTGGTAAAACAAGTTTGTGGTATCACCAGTCTTGGTGGGGACGACGGTCTTGCATAATTTGCAGACGACATTGGTCTGACTACGGTCAGACTTATAAAATCCAAAAAACTGCCATACTGGCGAGCTGTCTTGTTTTCCTGTTTTATCAACAATTTCCTCGCTCGCTGCGGCACTCATTTTCCACTTATCACTCCACGCCGGTTGTGACTGTTACTGAAGAATCCAACACGAGACAACGATATGGCGCAACCAAACATGATATGGTTACATGATTGGCTGTTAGCGTGTCACTCCCTACGTTGCTAGGTTACCAGAGAGTGAGTGCCTTTGTTCATGCAACCAAACTTGCTTCGCAACCTCTTGTTTCTTCCAACGAAGAAAAGAAAAAAAAAAAAAAATTTGAATGTTTTATCGAACGCATTTTTTATTGATATCGATTACGTGTCTATCGCGATACATATCGTTATCATTTTATCGCCCAGCCCTACTTCAAGGTCCAATGTTTGAACCATCAGGTGCTCACACTCTGCTCTTACTGATGGAACGTAAAATCAGCGGAGATTGGCCACCTAGGCGTGAAACCTCCAACACTGTATTGGCCAGTGTTTCAGTTTCATTGTCCAACCCCTGTACATATGTATTACTGCTAGGAATGTGTGAGTACTGACACCAGTAATCAATAACATAAAAAGTTATTGGTCATGATGATTACGCGTGACTTTCCTGAATTCGAAATTCAGTAACAACTCAAATGGGAACCTTGTTTTTAAATTTTATAATTATGACAATTTTTGGCTGCATTCAGCACATATGAGGCACTCATACATAGGACACGATCACTCCAGCAGCGCACACAGAGACAAAAGACGCATTCACACTAGAAAGAGTGCAAAAAGACAGAGCACAAATTAATGCAACAGATCGCTCCATCTTGAGACAGGCTCTTCAAAAGTTAAATTAATGGTGGATTAAAAATACAATGCTGAGAGCTAAACTCCCGTCAGTTGTGACGAAAATAGTGTGCGTGCTTATGATTATATTATGATTGCAGCGATCTGCAGGAAGCCCAAAAATATGACCTTTGAAGTGTTTTTCATTGAGCTGATCAGAGAGTCTTTGGCAAGAACCTCCATACAATTAAGATAACACCAAAGCCTGTCAATTTGTTTATTAAGAAAAATAAGATGTTATAAAGAAAATATTTGCAAAATAAAGATTGTCAAGAAATGCACAAGATAAGTTCCAAGAATGTTCTTGTGTGAAATTGGACAAGTGTAAATGCATCAGGTTGTTGAAACCACATATGTAAATTTTACTCCTCCCAAAATGTAAAAAAAAATTAAAAATACACGAGTGAGCGTGTTATAGGCTATATGACGTTATAGCCAGATATGACAGTGCTACTGAAACGAGCATTGCGCAGTTGAGTAGCTGAGTATCTCTTCAGCAAGCTGACGAGCAAACTGCCGCAAATTAAACAAAGTAAGTCGCAGACGCTCAACACACAATCATCTTTATTAAAAGTAGTGAGACTAAATTATATCTTACCAGTTCTGATGCCGCTCTTTCTCCTATTGCGGTCTTTGATCTTGAAATTAGCTGATGATAAATAAAATGCAGCTCATATCTATCATATCTATTGCTTTCGTTGACGTGAATTTAAATGTAGTGTGGAAATTAAAGATCGGATTTATATCCGTTTTGTGTAACCAAATCAGAAAGCTATCCGATCAGCAAAAACACATGAAGTGACCAGGTGTAAACAGACCCTAAATAAATTTGACTTGACGACTTCAAGATTTTAGTGAATCGAGCCCCAGGTCACTTCCCTACTCAAAGACACACCTTCAGCGCTGGCAGCCTTCCGGTTCCTGTCCTCTCGAATGCGAGGTGGTCGATACTGGCAGTGTTCAACACTCTGCCTTGCAACAGTCTGCACCAGAAACAGCAAGATGTGCTCTCCCCTGTCAGACACAAACAGAGGAAGAAAGAGTTGACGCAGAATGTAGGTTGGATGCTGCCCCGATGACCCCATAAAATGGTTTGACAACAGAAAGTTGGGGCAGAACTTAAAGGTCTTTTTCCTTTTTTATACAACATATAGTGCAATAGTTCCTAGTGAACATACCTGCTGTTAGGAGTGGTAACCAGATTAGTGGTGGTCAGCAGCCTGTAGAGCAGATCCAAACGAGCTGCTTTCTGGCCCGCGATGAGTGTCTTGCATTTACACTTCTCCCAGCAGTCACAGTATGCGGTGGGAGATGTTCTTTTCAGTCTGGGGAAGAAACAAGGAGCATTGCATTACTGTTTTAAAACCTAGTGAACTACCTTGCTGCCTTCTAGAGGGTACAGTAACTGAAATGTAACACCGTAAGTAACCTTTTCAGAAAACTTTAGATTGGCAGCTTATTAAATTAAATTGGTGTTAAATCGACATGCTGCTAAGCTAAAAAAAACAATACTCACTATGACAAGCATAAAAATACAGTACAGTTCACTATTCTAGATGCTTTATTTTTGAAACATACAGATTTCAGCAATAAAATCAACAATAATTTTGTTATATACTTGTCATTTTTTATTAGTTTCCATTTTTAAAACTATTTTTAGCTTTAAATTTATATTTGTTTTTTAGATTTATTTCAGTTTTAGTACTGAAATAGAATAAGTTGAAGTTGGTTGCCAAGGCCATACTTCTAATTTTCATTTTTTAAGTATTATCAAATATTTATTTCAATTAATAACTATTTTTGATAGATTTGATAGATAGCTGGTGTGTGGTGGGCGTTCTGGTGCAATCACATCATCCAGGTGGATGCTGCACATTGGTGGAGGTAGAGGAAATTCCCTTCCATATGTAAAGCACTTTGAGTGCCGAGAAAAGCGTATATAAAATGTAACAAATTATTATTATTATAGAATTTAGATAACACAGTGTTTCCCATACATTGATTTATTTGTGCGGCCCGCCACAATATCAACATTGACCGCCACAAATAGATTTCAGCGCTTCCCATAGCTACATTAACTAGCCTGTGGCGGCCCAAAATATATTTAAACTTCTCATAATAACATAAAAGGTCTTTAAATGTCATGTTCTGCGCCACTGCTGTCAAACAAACTAAAACCAAAAGCTCGATAAGGCGCTGTGTCTATCAAATCGCACAAGACTGTCTGTTTCTGCTGCGCAAAGAGAAGTGCACACTTTGCTCACGCGATCATCATGTGATCAGCTCTGCGCCTCAGTTCAGTGAATGAACGCAGTGAACTCCATCTGTGCACGCGCTGAGTTTAGTGTGCATTTGGGAAAGTAGCGGGCACCAGTTACGCATTATTTTCACATCTGCATAATTGATGATTACTGCATTTTACTAGATTTGATGAGACGCATTTGTAAACATGTTTTCCGCCAAAATAAAAGCTTGTGTTTATCTCTTTCAAGTATAGAAATTAGGACAAAACTAATTATGAAAGTTTCATTTATTTTCCAGTGCATCTGTTTTACAATATATGGCTGATAGGGATGCAGCGATTAACCACGCTTAAAAACGTCACTGTTAAGTATTGCGTTCATTTCGTTTTTCCTTCTTTATTCAAAATATTTACAAACTTGTTTACTACATCATGAATTATGATATATTCCGATTGTCACGTGTAATTGAATGTGTTTTGTCGTTTAAACACCTTTATAATGATCATGTTAGCTGATATAACGCGCAATGAGTTCACAATTCAGAGGATCTGTTTACATCACGTAAATTCATCAGTTTTCCCCGAAATACATATAAGTGGCCAGTGAACATGGGAGAAGAACAAACTTTATTGTTTGAAGCACAATGTGTATCTGATATGAATAAAACATTTATTTAAATTATAATTGAAAGCATTATTATTGCAGCTTCCATAGATAGTGTATGGAATTTAAAAATTTTACAAACTATACGTGTCTTTTTATATAGGCTAGTAATTCATTTAAATGTCTATTTAAATCTCTGAAACCTCAAATAAACATTATGTGGTTGAATAGTGATATATGGTTGCTATATGAAAAGCACTAAGCACGTCGTCTCTGACTCAGCGCCAGCCAAAGCGCGGAAGCACGTTTGAATTTATCAGTGACACAAACAAACAAACCAAAATAATAGATATGACTTTCTCAGGCCACATGTAAAATTAGATGAATTATTAAAAAGATTATTAAAATGAATACGTATGGATGACAGTTAGTGACTGTAACAGTTCAGTTTATTCCCTTCACACTGACATGGATGTTTAGAGAGCAGAGGTCACCTTCCTTTAATTCCTTTCTTTAATTCCAAAGGGAGAGATGGACTTTTGTCTTTATTATTTTGTGCTGTATTATTTGGTTACTGTGTTATTTCTGGTTCAAAAGGTAGCAAAAAATAACACAAAATCTAAAGAGTGTTCATGCTATTTTATACATGAAATTAATGAATGCATAATAATCGTGATACCGTGATTATTTCTCAGACTATAATCGTACCAACAAAATCTATAATCGTTGCATCCCTAATGGCTGAGACACTAAAAATAGGTTTGAGTCCCCTTTAAAGTTGAGGTACAAATCAATGCACAGACTTTTTCTTTGTTCAATTTGCACACTGAATATGGGTTGGAGCTCTTAATTTTTAACTCTCAAAGTGCACCAGATTGATGAATTTAACATTAAAATGCACAAAATTTTCCTACGGGGGGCATACCCCCAGACCCCCCTAGAGGGACAGTTTCACAAAATCCTACGGGAAACACTAACAATAACACCACTAGTTGCAATGTATTCAAGAATTTACTACTTTTACTACCAGAAGGATGTGGTGAAAATGAAAGTGTCAATTTTGCACTCACTTGCAGTCATGACCCTTGTGGCAGACCCTGGCGCATTCAGTGCAGCAGCACAGTGACTCCAGCAGGCCACAAGTTCTGCACTCAAAGATATCCTACAAACAGACAAGTTCAGTTAATCACACAGTGCCACTCTATGAAGTCATGTAGATCAGTGCTTCTCAAATTATAAAAAATGCATACATACATTTATGAATTATACCAGACACTTAGAAATTAGTTTTGAAGAAGCGTTAATTAGTTTTGTGTAATTTACTGCCAAGGTGCTATAACACAAAGTATAGCATTATATTTTTTTCTAATGAAAATCTTTACTATATTCCCGATGATGAACTCTGAAAACGCATAATCACAGTCTCTGTAAAGGGTCCATTGGAGGCTGTGGCTTTTGTACCTGGTTGATGTGTTCTGCTCCAGTCCAGGTGAAGCTGCAGGTATCGTTACAGCACAGGACGTAGAGGGGAGAGTCATCTGGATTGGTGCCTGAAGGACAGATCATCTCCATGAACACAGACGCTGCATCCTCTTTCTCTCCAAGACCCGGTTCACCTACACAAGAACACAAGATCCTAATGGTCTCTGAATGTTTTGAAACATGCATCTAATTTAGTTGAACTTCATCTATGTACTTACCTTTGGCTATTTTTTGTGCTGCTTCTAAAACGGTAATGGCTGCTGGGTAAGCTCTCCCACTCACTGCCAACATGAATGGAGTCATTCCACGAGCATCCCTATCAAACAACAGCAATGCAAACACTCAAAGAAAGCTAAAAGGAGATCGGCTATCATTTAGAGCTGCGGCAGGGCCACGTACTTGGCAGAGAGCAGCTCTCTTAAGTGAGGTCGCAAGACGACACTGTCACACATCAGCTTCAGTATCAGGTGAGCGTTGGCCTTACGGTCTTTAGACTCCACTACTGATGGTTCAGATGAAGGTCCTTCAGAAGACATGAGAAAGATTGAAAATTTGCTAAAGAAGAATTGATGGCAAAGAGCAGTGGTTCTCAACTGGAGGGATCTTGACCCAAAAAAGGGTTGCAGGTCTATTCTGATTCAGGGTTAATGTTGTTAACTAAAACCATAAAAACATTTCGTTACTTGAAGTAAAATGAACATTAACTGAAATTAATTTCCATTTAGTTTAAAATAAATAAATAAAATTTAAAAAAAAAACGAATAAATCAAAGTAAATAAATACTATGCAGTAGTGTTAATTTCATCAGCTATTTTTTAATTTAGTCGCAGTCTTAGTCCTGTGTCAAATGTGCTTTTGAGTTATCATATGTAGTCAACCTTGTCCTTTTTTGTTTAGTCAAGTTTTAGTCGACAAAGTCTGAGCATTTTAGTCTAGTTTTCGTCATGCTGCATTGATAATCCTGATTATTTTGCTCAGAATCATAAATCACAACGATTGTTGTCATTTGAGAAATGTATTTTTACATTTCATCAGAATTGTAAGCATAAATCAAGAGAATGTCGACCCATAGCCTATGCATGGTTTATTTTACCTCATCTAGTTTAATGATTTATTATAGGCTATTTATCATATAGGCCTAATGGAAAGATAAGTAACTTCTCTAAAAAAAATTAAACAGTGAAATTCCACATTAATGTTTTTCTATTAAAACAGCAAAAAAGACTTTGTATTGTCACACAGAGGTTGCGTAAGTGATTCAGCAAACACAAAATCGCAAATAGTCGAGAGATCCATGCTTGGATTTATTAGTTCATCACTGAGAAGGTTTGATGGCAGATTTACTCGCACAAACAGCACACAGATCTATGGAAGTTTTTTCCTAACAAAATTCAAAATCAAATTCAAATGCTTTAAAAAATAAAAATAAATAAATAAATCAAAGTCTCAAAACAGCTACTCAATTGATAAATCAAATGCTCAAATTATTAAATAATAAATCAAACTCAAAACAGCTGCTCAAATTATAAATCAAATGCAATTTCATTTCCTCATTCGGATAAGCATGAACTGAAAATCAAATTAAACTCATTTGTATTTGATTTTTAATTTTCATTATCAACCCAGTATAAACCTGTCATAATTAAATCTATAATCCAATGCTCAAATCATAAATCGAATGCTCAAACGGACATCGAAAATGGCCGCAAACAGCAAATGACAAATCAAATGCAAATGAGGAGTGTCAATCAAGCGTGGGCGGAGCTTTGAGAGATCAAGAGATCAAGATCGGTGACAATGAGCTAAATACGTTTCGATGGTCTCTGCTGGAATATTTGAGTTGGTCTCCCTGCCAATGGCTTTCTTCTGACTCTTTGCCCCTGCAGTTGCCTCAGTATCCCTGCAGGTTTGCAATCGCAACGCTGTTGACCTCGGTGTCTGTAAGGGCCTAAGTTTTACACTTAAGTAAAGTTGGCTGCATATTCACAGATTGTGACACTCCTCATTTGCGGTTTCCGTTTGAGCATTCGATTTATCATTTGCGATGTCCGTTTGAGCATTTGATTTGCCATTTTTAATGTTGGTTTGAGCATTTGATTATAGATTTAATTATGACAGGTTTATACTGGGTTGATAACGAAAATTAAAAATCAAGTACAAATGAGTTTTAATTTGATTTGACAGTTCATGCTTATCCGAATGAGGAAATGAAATTGCATTTGAGCATTTAATTTATAATTTGAGCAGCCGTTTTGACACTTTGATTTATTATTTAATAATTTGAGCATTTGATTTATAATTTGAGCAGCCGTTTTGAGACTTTGATTTATTATTTGTTTTTAAGCATTTGAATTTTGTTAGGAAAAAACTTCCATACAGATCGACTGAATGACACTTTAATATAAGCAGAAAATCTCGTTTATTGGTGTTTATTGTTTGTTGGTGTGTAAAACACAGGATATAATACGTGTTCTTTTAACAGAAAAGCTCTGATTGGGGGGGATTTAAATTATTGAAATCTGGCAACCGCAAGCATGAACGCTCGAACGCTCCCCCCAACAAAACCAAAGAGTGATTTTGGTCAAGTTTTTATTTTTTAAACTACATTTTTAAAAAAATGACAAACGTCTAAGGATGTTTGTCATCTCGTCTTAGTCATGGAAAAAAAGGTCGTCAACGAACATTTTGTCGTCATATTTCTGTTAACGAAATTAACACTACTATGCAGACATATTTTTAAAGAAATAAACAATTGATGATAAAAAAGGGACAAAAAAAACAAAAAAAAACAAATACACAACAAAATTAAGGGGGAAAAAAAAAAATATAACAATATCAATGATACAAAACAAAACGCCAGATCACAGTAAGGACAACAATAAAGATAGTTTTAAAAAACGAAATAAAAAAAAATAAAAAAATTTAAAAAAAACACCACAACTATAAATGACACAGGAACGATATCGTTGGAATCACTTTCGGAATTATTTGTTCCAGCTGATGAAAGATAACTTTAACAGCCAATCAGAACCCATCCTGCTTTAAAAGTCTCAAGCATTTAAAGTGGCAGACGACAAATGCACTTAGCAGAACAACATCGTCCGTTATTATGGATGCTAATATAGTTATCGCTCTTGGTGTGAACGGCCCTGTCTGATTGGGTCACCACTTGATGTCCAATGCAAAATCTGGGTCCTGGAGCAAAACCAGATGAGAACCACTGCCGTAGAGAGTCCTTTGGGAGGCCGGTTCACGTACCTGGGATGGTGGAAGTGCTGGGTCCCTGGTTGGTGCCTGTGGAAGCAGTGGTAAGGGAGCCCACTGCAGGGGCCAAGATGAAATCAATGTCACCGTCTAGCGGAGAAGATGGTTTTGTAAGACATCAGGCTATCGCATGCATGCAATATATCTGTTACGGCCCAAGAACTGCCGAACTCACCAGGATCCATTGGTGGAGGGTCTGGTACCCAGCTGGGAGGCGCAATAGGGGGTGAAACCGGGTCTTGGTGGTCGCTGGAGGAAGGGCCGGATTCGTGGCGGCCCAAACCTGCAGCGCGGAGGGAGCGCCTCATCATCTCTCTCAAACGCAAGCTACAGAAACGAGAAAAAACAAAACAAAAGTGAAATGACTGTACATATTGAAAACCAAATACAAAAGCTCAAACAGTAGAGCACTGTGCTTACAACTCTAAGCTTATGGGTTCGGTTCCTTGTGAATACATGAACTGATCAAATGTATACCTTGACAGGGTTTCTGCAGTTTTGAAATAAATTTAAGACTTTAAAATCTTTTTAAGGCACAAATAAAGTTAATACTGTACATCCATAAAGAACAAACCCATTCAAATCTCAAAATAACATGTATCTCAAGACAACTTTATTTAATTGAACAGGCTACAGCACACATTCAACTGTATGTTTAAAATACTCAAGACATTTTATTCAATATACATGCATACTGAAATTAATGTAAAATATAAAATACATACAAACTAGAGGTAGATCGATATTTGATTTTGCTGTTATGATAATGCATAACATTAAAAGGAGTAGTCAAAACTAGTGTTAAATAATGTTTCTTTCCTGTGTCGGGGCGGCTCAGACACAAGCTATAAGAGTTTACGTTGAATTAAATGCCTGATACAGTTTGTGTAACCAAAAAACCAATAATACCGAGAGGGAAAAAAGACTGAACTTTTAATTATAAACAAGCTTAAAATACACTAGGACTCTTATTTTGAAAAGTCTACGCTTTACTACTTCTAGAAAGAGATGAGAGAGATAAAAAAGATGCACTCTTACAACCATCTACAACATATTAAAATATAAACACCATAATTCATCAACAGTATCAATAATAAGCATTTGCTCGGCTTAAATGCACAGTATTCATTAACTTCTCTGAGACCCTGAGTCAGTAGAACGTGCAACAGCGCAGCATTTTTATTTGAACAAGCTGCGCTCATTTTAATTCAATCCTAGTCTTTTGAAGATTAATAATCACAATTGGCCGTATCGCGATTCCTGTTTTTTCCATTCCCAAATTTAAGAACTCTTAAAATGATAATTAAGACTTCTGTTATACCGTTTCAGATATAAAACTTATGGCCTTAAAAATTTAATTTAAGATTAAGGACCCATGGAAACCCGGCTTGAATGCAATGTTAAAAAGCGGCTATGGTTATAAGTGTCTGCCAAATGCATGAATGTAAATGTAATATAAGCAATATAGATAATGTGTAACAATGCTGTAATTTATGCATTTCCATGTGATTCTGATTCGGTGTTAAATTGAAGAATATTAATATTTAATATTAATACTTAACATTCAACAATATTATTGATCTGACTGTACTGACGCTGTTGTATGAGAACTTAACTGAGCTGGACAATGACGACATTTTCTGCAGAACTGCTTTACAGATGAAATGAAGTCATTTAATAATTGATAAATCTTCACAATGAACCTGAATCAACAGAACTGACTTTAGCTGAACAACAACCAAAATGCATCATTTTCCTGTTATCACTGTAAAGCTGCTTTGAAACGATCTGTATTGTATAAAGCGCTATATAAATAAAGGTGACTTGACTTTTTTTTTTTTTTTAAATGCTCCTCTGGTAAAATGCTTTGCTGTATCCCAGTGAATCTGAATACTGACCCCCGGCTGCTGGATGACCCTGTGCGGTTCCCGGAGCTGTTGCTGGATACCACTGAAATGGCATTGGCAATGGCCTCAACCGCAGACAGCCTCTCAGCGAACGTGTTCCTTTCAGACCGCTCTGCTTCTGAAACACATCGTACATCAATGAAGTCATCTCAGGCTAGGTTTCATAAACATCAGCTGTGTTCCAAAAGCTAATGTGCTGCCTCGCTTGTCATCACAGAAAACAACTACATATTGTCTGTAAAGCTGCACGCTATAGTGATCGTCATCAATTAAAATACACACTACGGTTTTTATTGTTAAACTATGGGGGGGGGGGGGGGGGGACATTTTCTTTACTCTAAATAATACTGACATTAAATGAAGTAAAATATTTTTTTTTTTATTTTAGTTAATTGCCGTGACAACATTTATTTAGTTTAAGTAAATAAAATAATAATAAACTATATTTAAATATTAGATACTTTAGATATTTAAAATTGTTGAAAAAAAAAAAAAAAATTCCTAACTTTAATTTAAACTGAAAATGATTTTTTTTTTTTTTTTATAGATTTTGTTGTTTAAAATAGACATGATTCTGAATAGACAACTAAACCAAAAAAAACATGTAATTTACTTGGTTCAAACTAAATGTTAATTGCTGCAGTCTATTTAAAATTTTGAATTTGAAAAAACAAAATAATCGGTTTGAATGAATGATTCAATTACTTCATTTGTTTCATTACTGAAAGAATCAGTGTTTTTGAACGATTCTCTTAAATGAATGATTCAATGACTCACTCATAAAGACTTCACTTGTTTCATTACTGGATGAATGACCTTTTTTAAACGAATCTCTTGAATGAATGATTCAATAAGTAATTTTTATCAGTCTCTTGTCGCCACCTACTGGTGCAACAATGTAATAATACCAGCTTTATTTGAAGTGTCAAGTTACTTTCAAAAGGTGATTTACTCTATTTTGATCGCTATTGTAGACATCAGAGTTTATATCCGAACTATAAACTTTTATCCCAGTACTTCTGTGATAATTTGAATTATTGTAACAGAAATAAATGATACTGTGTGGTTGTTTGAATTCGTTTTTTACCTATATAGGACAGCTGCTCTCTCTGGGTCAGTGGCAGCGTGAACACAGATCTGAATGTTTGCCGTGATCGTACTTGTCAAAGGTTTAATAGACATAGCCGAATCGTTGTCATTTAGGAATAAGATTGCATGGTTGTTTCAATCGAGATTGCAATCTTTTTACGATTAGTTGTGCAGCTCTACAGTATATTAATGACACTAAAATAACGCTGTAAAAAAACGCAAGCTTACCTTCCTCCTCCTTGGTTTCCTTGTTGCTGACGGGGAAGCAGACGGAGACGCACGCATGGAGGACGTTGCGGTTGCCGTCACAGCGGTGGCCCAGCAGAACGTCCAGAGCGTGAGGGTTCTGCTCCAACAGCATTGCTTGCTCCAGACTGATCAGGTATTGTCTGCACGCCTCGTAATCACAGCGCAGCACGTGCTGCATCAGCGTCTGCTTCTAAAATGCAAAAAAAGCAAACAATATATCAACTGGAAAAACAGGCTTCACTTGCATTCGCATTGTCATGTTTATTTCGCATTTGCGAGTAAAAATAGATGTGTGCAGACTGTAAAATGCATTTAGGAACGTGTGTGAATAAAAAGCAGGTCTCTGCTGGTCTTTAAGTCTTAAATTCAGAGGGGTTTTGTTAAATTTAAGGTCATAAAAAGTCTTTAATCTCCTAAGTGGTCTTAAATGTGGGGCTTAATGATTATTAAACTTTAAAAGGTGATGATTTAATGCAATAAATATGACCCCTGCACATTTTTAAGTACAACAGATCAGTTGAATTACTTACTTTATGTTGTTTGTATTGTAATATGTTTTAGATGGTTGTAAAAGTGCATATTTCAACTCCCACATCTTTTTGAATGAGCAGCTGGAAGTAGTACATTTCAAAATGTATTTGGGGATTGCTCCTAATTAAAAGTCCTGCATTATATATTTTTTCAGTTTATTATTTGTATTTTGGTTACTCAAAAAAACTGTATGCGGCATTTAATTTCATGTTTAAAATATACATAATTCCATAATTAAATAAATGCAGTTTGAAACAGAGAACGTTAAAAATCTAGTGTACTTTTTGTATTCAAAAATTAAATAATTTTGCTTGTAAATTTCTCCTTTGTTACAGAAATCAAATTATTTGTACACATTTGCATTGCACCCCTAATGTTCTTTATGCACTCCTAAATGTTTACATTTTTCTAAATAACTAATGTCTATTCTTTAGTAAAATGGTGTAGTATACCTCCACAGCCATGATGATGATTGCTGCCTTCTTTTTGATTGTGGAGTTAGTGGGAAGGTTGGCAAGCGAGTGAACTCCCATGCCTAGACTGGCAATAGGCGGCAAGTCTAGCCAATCAGGGTCACGTATTCCACCCATACAGTCTTTAGCCATGGGATAAATGGTGCCGTTACCGTCCCTCAAAATTATGGGACTCTCCTGAGGATATGCAAATATGAGAAAGTTAAAACAGGCAAAAGAGAAATGGAAAGTTTCCTCAGGCGTATGAAACATAAGGCTGTGTGATGGTCTCACCTGGCCAGCAGTGAAGATGGCCACATTACGCTCACTCTGGCCGAGAAAGGCCAGGTTACTGGTAGGGAAGTGATTCTCCTGCTCGGCTTTGCCGGTGGCCAAGTCAAAGACACAGTACCGTACCCAGCTGCCTGTTTTCAACACTGCATGAACTCCTGCAGGACGCAAGACATCAGAGCCATCAAGCAGAATGACAACAAAATTCAGCACAAAAAGTAGTCTGATGAATCTGAAAACAGTAGTCACCTTTGGAGTCAACATTCACAGCTAAAATTTCAGCTTTTTCTGGGATACAAAGTTTTTTAAGTGTGCGCTGAAAACAGTCTGGAACTTTTGGTGTTCCACCAGTTTTAACAACCTGTTTAAAAGGAAAAATAACGTCTCTCAGTTAAAAATTCAGGCATGTTTTAATTTTTTCCCCCAAATATCTATACAGACCAAAGGTTTTCAAACTGGGGTCCAGGCACTTAAAATATATTTGTAATAAACATAATATACACATACATATACACACACTTAACGCAATGAATTAACCAATATTACCATTTCATTCTGCTTTCTAAAGTAAGAAATCATGATTTTAATTGTGATTATTTTACACTATTGACAAAATTCATTTTTAAAAGTAAGAAAAAAAACCCAATTACATTAACAATTAGCATAAAGTTTTGTGAAAAGAAAAATGTACTAATCTCACATACACGGTCAACTAAATATTTTCCAGATAATATTTTAACAATTTGCTTCAGTACAATGATGGTATTAAAAAAACTTTTGTTGTCTTCACAATATAATATTTTCTCAAACAGTATTTTTTTTTTATATAAAATAACATACAAAATATATAGATGCCTTGATATTTTAAGAAGGTGGTCCCTCGCAAAGTAATATTTAGGGTTCCTTGGCATCAAGAAGTTAAAACCCCTGCTATAGACGTATGCCATTCCATTTGTGCATGTATATTTGGTAGACTTGATATAGGCCTAAATCAGAGTCATAGTTGAAATCATGTTATGGTCACCAATTATGTTACATTACTTGGTATGCAAAGTAGCATGTTAAGTAGTGACTTTACAATTGTCAATTTATCCATCCAAATGGCATTTTGAATTACCCATCAATGTTTCTGAGATTCTGCAAATGGAAAAGTGTACTTTTATAGCTGCATGTGTGTGTTTACCTGTAGCTCATCTATTCTGAGCAGTCGACAGTCTTGCAGCAGTGAGGAAGGGTCAGAGTCAGTGGGAGCTGCGCTCTGGCTGCTCACGCTGCTCGACGTCCCTGGAAATTTCACAGCAACATATGCACCATCGACTTTTAGCACCTTGAGTTCAAAAGAGAGAACTGTTGCAAATGAGGTGTAATAGCAAAGCATCACACACAGACCAGAGATAAAACACAGACAGGAACTTCACGTCAAAGAAAAAAAAAATAATATGCTTATATAAATGTCATCTATAAAAATCATCTATTATAATTGGAAATTCTTCTTACATTAAAAAGGCTAAAATAAGGATAATAATTAAGCATATAGAAAATCACGTGGTGAAAAACAATATGCTTGTAGTCTTGGTCTCCACTGGATCAAGCTGGCCGACGTGCACGCCTGCACCCACCTTTCCCACTGGGACGTTTTTAACGTCCTCCACGAAAACGACCTCTCGTAGAGGCCACTGCTCCTCATTCACTTTCTCCTCTTCTTTTGGAGCTGGTGTTGAGCGCCTTCGCTCTGTAGCACAGCAGGTAATCGGTTAGCAAAGACAACACTAAAGCCACATATTGGTATCTTTTGGCATCTCACAAAAGATCAAACAGGAAATGTTTAAACAGCTCTAGTGAAAGTCAGCTGTAAGCTGATACTCAAGGCACGCCACCAGTGGTGAATAGGGTTTAAAAAAAAAAAATAAAAAAAAAACTAATAGACATCAAAAAAACACTTTCCCAGGGGATTGATTACATTAAGAATTGCAAAAAATATATTACAAGTTTTCTGAAATGCCATGTAATTTGCGCATTATATATTTAAATATGCACTAATTTGCATATATTTACTGAACAGAAATCTGAAATAAAGCTTGGATTAGGCGAGGTTCAAAATTCACATTTAACTGTGTTGATAGAGTAAACGTTTTACTGTCAGAAAAATGTTTTTAGGAACAAGGAATAAAATGTATAAAACCAGGTGAATGATATATGAACAAACCCCTCAGTAAAAACCCTTATTGAAATATCGAAACCCTTAAGAATATGGATAAGAATAAAACTGTAAAGTTTGGTGTATGTAAAGCTGAAGTGGTGATTTCTGACTCCGTGCAGAATAAAACTTATAAAGGTACGTAGTGCAATTGAAATCTACAAGAGCAAAAAAGATAAGGTGCAATAAATTAAATGTATTCTGTTTTCTTTTTACTAGTCTGAACAAATATTATGAAAAGCCAAATTGTCTTAAACTACTTATTTAAAAAGAAAGATTTGAGGAAGGCCATGAGTAAAGCAAAACAAACCATGTTTTACATGCTCACAAACCAAATCAATAAAAATGCAGCACACGCCCAAATGGGAAGGTGACCATATCATTTACATACGGATTCTGGGCCATCATTATTGTCGAGCCATGACTAGAACACTTATACTACAGAAAAATGAGCAAAATGACAGTAGAAATGCATTGGGGGGGGTTTTGGGCCATTATAAACCCTGTACAACAGCTGATGGGTTTAGCGATTTAATGTACGTACTATAGGGCAGAGAAGCACTGCTAGCGA
The DNA here is from genome assembly GCA_039654105.1 of Coreius guichenoti. Lineage (NCBI taxonomy): Eukaryota > Metazoa > Chordata > Actinopteri > Cypriniformes > Gobionidae > Coreius > Coreius guichenoti. The sequence goes on from CM077176.1 coordinate 4,663,874, forward strand.
TGGAGGAAGTGTCACTGCATGTGGACGCTGGTGAGGGCGGAGGGCCCATTTCCGTCTTCACCAGCTCTGGCTTGCTCTCAGTCCTGACGACAACAAGCACACTCATCAGCATCTTATTTTTAGCATAAATACCTCGGTGCATGTGTATGGCCATAGAAAAACAGCCATCTTACTTGGTCTCCTGGGTCTTGGTGTTCTTCTCCATGTTTTTCAGACTCTCGGGTGAGCGGAGCTGGAATCGGCAGCTGTCGTTCATGTTCCACACGGACTCCAGAAGGACGCCCACTTTAGGGATCCCCGCGTTTACGGAGAAGGCCACGGCACCAGCATGATATAGAGGGTTATTCCTCAGGCACACCTAAGGGAAGAAAGACATCACATCTGAGTTTCCAAAAAGCGAACATGCCATGTCAGATGCAGGTTCTGTGACACCTTTGCAGTGTACAGATGACTTTTGTTGATGTTGATCAAATTTTATTAGTAACAGCCTATAGTATCCTGATTGATTGATTGAATAAACAAGTATTTAACATAAAAGATGACATGGATACTTTTAATAAGGTAATTCTAAAAACAGAATTCTAGAAATTAGGGGTGTAAAGCCTCGTGCACAAGTTAGGGTTATCGCCAGCGTTTTTCGAGACTTTTTTTTGACGCGTCTTTGTGTTCACACCCAAGCGATTTTCACTGGCAATGCGCGGAGTGAACGTGCGAATTCCCTCCCTGACAGTAGATGGCGCTTTTGATTTGATTGCGTATTCAATGGAAACTCACCATCAAATCCTATTTGATCTGCAATTCCTCTCCATAACTCCCTCTTATCGAGATTTTTGTAGTCGCTGTGGCGTTTGTCAAAGTTCTTTGTGTTCAGACACCAAAGAGACCAGCAGCTCTACATTCATCTTGCCTCGTTGCATCTTCTTCGTCTACTTACTTACTTAGTCGTCGTTTTAGGTATCAACGTGTGCTCGGCAGGACCGTTTTGTGCTTGAGAGCCACCAAGTCGTGTTTTACTGTAACTTCAGCAGCTCCAGGCACATGAGCAAAAGCGGCAATCTCATTGGTCGGCCAGTTTTTAATGCGGCGTGTCACCAAAAAAACGAACCAGAGACTTTTTTTTTTTTTTAAATTACGCTTTTACGCCTGCCGTTTTGCGCGTCGGTGTGCACACTCACATTGGAGCCCTTTGTTTAGTTACGAACAGTTAAACGTCGGCGATAAACGTGCGGGAAAATCGGCCCGGTGTGAACAAGCCTTAACGGTACATGTATTCATACCGAACCGTTTCGGTAAAGGACTTCACCGAATGCAATCTTTAACAGTAGGCTTGTTTTACGCATGGAACATACTTCAAATCCGAGTTCCCACACAGACATAAGTATTCAGTCCATTTTATCACGAATTCAAACGATAAATGCCGTTTTGACACTGTGACGCGATCATCTCTTCTTAGCCAAAAAATAATCATGAATTAACATCTGAAGGTATGTTGAGGGTACATTATGACTTACTGAAACGTATCATGTTGTGTAATTGCTCAGTGTTTCAACAGTGGAAAGACGTCAATAATATTATATTAGCCTATATATTCATTATATTCTACTTAACCTGTTAGTGATGTCTTGATTATGTAATGTATGTTTAAATAAATCTGTCATGAAAATGACAGCCACTGTGTATAAATGATTATATTTCAACAACGAATTGGAGTAAAAACTATTTTATAATTAGATTTATAAGTTAATGCAAAAACTGCCTTGTGAAGTTTACGTGTTTGCATACATTGTGTTATTTGAGTGTTGATTATTATGTCTAAAAATAAATAGCAACTGAATTTATGCTTGTAGTTTGGGCTCTGTTGTTAACCTTTAATATTACAGTAATGTGCAAGTAAGGGCTCCCTATATAGTTTACAGCATCAGCAGAGATAACTTTATCTTTAAGAAACTTTTACTTATAATTGAATTCATTTAAGGACAGACAATTTGTTCAGTAAACCACTGTTTAATAAAAAAATAAAAAGCAATTTTATATTTAGTTTTCTCTCCCCTGCTGTACCGAACCGTGACTTCAAAACCGAGGTAACGTACCAAACCACACAGTTTTGTGTGGCATTACACCCCTACTAGAAATCAGTCCCAGGAGGCAAATAGTGCCCCTTAATGGAAAAGTACATTTCTGACCACCACAGCATGTTCCTCACCTGAGTTCCTACTGTGATGTTGGGTATAGAAGAGATGCCAGCACTGGACTTTGGCTTCTTGTTCTTGGCTCTGGCCTTTTCAAGCATCTTTTTCCGCTGACTAAAAGGCACAACACCCCTAGAGGAAAAAGAAATTCAGAATTTATTCACAGATCCCAAGCACAATCTCTCAAACCAGGGCTACACGATAAATTCAAATAAAACAAATCATCATATGGTTCGTATGATTCACAAATCTCAAAGGCTGCAATTTTAATTAAATAAATATATACACTGTGCGTTTCAGAGTGAAGTGTGGCACTGTTCATTCACACGCGAGCAGCTCATCCACCGTTGTTTGCAGCTTCTCAAAATGGCTCATTTCGCATTAAATGCTACACAAAAACCTTATCTCTGCATCTGCTCTGAGTTTGAGTCACTTTAATGTGCAATCTACCTACCCAAACTTGTAATGAGAAGCAATGTTTGAAAATGAAGAAATTAAGACATCCATAAATAAATATTACAGTTGTAATGTAAAAAAAAAAAAATTATATTAAACTGTAGCATTATATTATATATTTATTTATTATTCTTAAATACTATGTTATTTTATAGTGAAATATTTCAATTATAATATTTCTTTTATTTAGCATTTTTTAATATTTTTATTTAGTAATAATTATCCAGCCCCCAGGTGTGTCCACAACATCGAATCTAGCCCCCCTTTAAAAAAAGTTTGGACACCCCTGCTGTAAACTCACCACCAGTAAAGGCTGCTCTCCAGCTGAGCGCAGGTATACAGGGCACAGCAGTGCAGAGAGACAATGCGCTCTCCCTGCAGCTCTGGGAACGTTTGTGCTCCATGTTCTAGTTTAGCAGCAACAGTGCTCAGAGTTTCATCCACCCATGTCGCCACCTACACAATACAGATTGGTTAATGGAAATTTGAGGTCTGAGGACATTTTTGGTACGACACTGTGCATCACTGATTTTTGCAACCGGCTCTTGCACAATCTTAAGTTACACTTTATTTTAATGTGTCCTTGTTACAATTGTACATTTAAGTACGGAGTAATATTAATTAACTACATGTGCTTACTATAGGGTTGGGTTTACAGTTAGTTCCATGTAATTGTGCATAATTTATAGTTATTACTATAGTAACTACAAGTAACGTGTAACAAACACACTGTAAAATAAAGTGTTACCCAATCTTATTGTATCCGCCAGCTCGTCATGATTTTCTTCTCACCCACTCTCATGAAATGTCGGTAACACTTTACCATAAGGTCACATTTCATGTTAATGCATTACTTAACATTAACAATGAGCAATACATTAAATTACAGTATTTATTAATCTTTGTCATCATTAGTTCATAAAAATACAACTGTTCATTGTTAGTTTATGTCCACTAAATAATGTTAACAGATATTTTTGATTGAAATTAACATTAAGATTAATAAATGCTTTAGAAGAATTTTCATTTTTAGTTCATGTTAACTAATGTAGTTTACTAATATTAACAAACGAAACCTTATTGTAATGTGTTATTAAAATGTCTTCTTACCTTGTTACTCTCGGTAGCCACAGTGGCTCGGATACTGTTGGCAGACAGGTGGGTGATCTTTTCATTGGTCAAGCCAAGGAAAGGGACACGGGGGTGATGTATAGAAGGATTCTATGAAAGCATAAAAGATTTATGAGATTTATCAAATTCAGTTGTGACACAAATTCCTTGTAAGGTCACCTTTATTTATATAGTGCTTCATACAATACAGATTGTTTCAAAGCAGCTTTACAGTAATAAACAGTACTCGATTAATATCGATTTTCTAATCGATGCAAACAGAATTCTGCCGTAAAGACAATAGCATCACAGTTCAGCTGAAGTCAGTTCAAATCTTGTCTGATATGTATTGCAAATCTTACTTGTGCATTTCTGTAAGGTTCAGGCTCATTCCACTTCCACTGGTAGAGTTCTCCTTTGGTACTGACGGCAATCAGTTCCGAGTACAAAGCCCCAATGCTGACAAACTTTGTTACATAGTCCTAAAGGATCACACAACCAAGGATATACAACTCAGCATCTATACAAATAAAACAATGAATCACAGGAAATTGGAGACTAATAAACTAAAGTGAGATTCAAACAGGCTGGCCATTAAATTGAAAGGTCAAATAAGGATGTGCAAGATTATAAAATAAGAATTTATCAATAAATCTAGTTTTAAAGGTTCATGCCAAGTTATGAGAAAATGCAACCTTATATCAGTTTCTGAAAAATGAATGACTCCAAAAATCAGGGTTATGATTGCTAACTAAAAATAAAACTGAAAAATCATGTGTTACTTGAAATAGAATAAACGTTAATTGAAATAAAATAAAATTATTTAAAAAAAAAAAAAACATTTTATCTTAGCTAGTTGACAAGGCAACATTTCTTATTTTCAATTAATATAACTTGAAGTACTAAAATAAACTGAAATTACTAAAAATACATAGTTAAAAAAAATTACATAAATTAACAAAGCGAATTTAAAATATTAATAGACTAATCACTTTCAAATTAAAATGATTTAATACAAAAATTAACACGTTATGCCATTTGAAATGTAAAACTGAACTAATAGCCACTACATTACAACAAAATGGACGTTGCTAACACCACAGTGACTGACACAAACAGGCTGACCAGTTTTGCAAATAATAATACCTTAAAAGAAGCTGTCAAGCAGTTTTGCTAAAGAAATAAATATAAATGGAAAAATAGAACAAAATATTATGCCAAACTATTTCTCCCTCAAGAATTTCAGCCTTTTAATAAAACATAGGCTCCACAAAAAATGTTAATAATCATAACCATAATAATCGACCCTTAATAAAGAGATAGTCCTCCCAAAAATGCTAAAAATTCTGTCATCATTTACTCATGCCTCATGTTGTTCCAAACCTTTATGCATCGCTTTCTTCTGCTGAACACAAAAGACCGTTTGTAACAGTTTCGGTTTCCACTGACTTTCATTGTACTTTTGTCCAAATAATGGAAGTCAATGGAACCCGAAACTGTTCGGTTACCAACATCCTTTAAAGAAGCTTTTATGTTCTACAGAATAAAGTCAAACAGGTCTGAAACTACATGACAACTTAAAATGCACCACAGTAATCGGACGTCTGGCATTCTAGGATAGTGAAGGCTTAAAGGCCCACCTTATCAGGCCACCACTGGAGCTCTTCCCCTAGAGTGACAGGGCTCTGCAGCGGCACGCTCTTCTTGTCAAGGCTTGGTTCTCCCTCGCGGCTGGTGGAGCCACGCTCCGCATCGAAGGAGGCTCCATCCAGCCACCTCCTCTCACGCAGCCTCAGGACCGACTCCCGCTCGCGGAGCAGTTCCGAGTCTCGCTCTAAGGGGAGAAGGAGAACTGGTATGCAATAGGGTCACACCAGTGGGATAACAGTAAGCCACTCTCTGGGAAAGACCCTCGGAATAGTGAGATTTCATACAAATTAGATAGTGACTATTATATGTAAGAAAAATTAATTCTGCTGTACTTCTGACACACCAACCACCAGAAACAACTCACCATTGTGCCGTAAATGACACCGCTGGTGAAAAGGATCCATGACCATTTAGGTGATGGCCCCTATTTTAAAAATGTTTGGGCTACATATAGATGCTATGCAGGCTAATAACTGGCTTTGTCAGCTGCTGGGTCGCATTAGCAGCGGAAAGATCTTGCTGACGGGTGTCCAGCATTTGCTGAGATGTACGGGTATAAACTGCAAGGTCTTATTGGTAACTGTCTGCACTGCAGGGCCTTTCGCAGAGGGCTCATTAGGGGAACGACGACTATAACCATGCAGGACAATTGGACACTCTCTCAAAGCACAGACACTCTCACACACAACACAAACATGCAGCAAGTCATCTTGAAGTATTTGATAGCCATGGATGCTGGGTTATGAAAACATTTTTTTAACATAATTTGGTTAAGTTATAACTGGTCTGTGTTATTTGCACATGATTCAAGTAAAAATAGAATGGGACATGCCCTAAACTTATTAAGCAGTGTTATTAAGTTCAGTAATTTACAGTTGCATAGAAACATTGCAACCTGACACATTTACTCTGCAATATCAGTTTTATAATGATTTCTACCGTTTTAAGTGTTTTGTTTTGAATTCAAGTATCTCATTATATGAAGCTGTTTTTGCATGGATAATTTTTTGTTCAACAAAGTTTAAAAAAAAAAAAAAAGAAAAAAGAAAGAAAAATCTATAGCACCTTTCTCTTATGTTTCATATCTGCATGAATGTGTTGCAAGTAGTGAATTTATATATTAAATCACAGTGTTAACGAAGAACAAAGTGGTTGTGGCACAAGCAGTTCCACAAATCTTGCTGAATGGAGTCATAACACTGAGTGTATGCAAGCATGACTGCGTTTTGGCCTTTACCTCGTGAGGAGCCGAGACGAGACAAGGAAGAGCGTCGGAAAGAGGGGTAGCCAAAGTAGCTGATGTCCTCAGAGAACATGGCGTCTGCATCAATGATCACGCTGGGGTGAGCGGAGTGAATATCCGCGTCTAGAAGGGACATCAAGTCTTCTGTAGAAGTATGAAAGGTATTGTCAATGTCAAAGGTATTGTTTGTTAGAGGTGAAAATGTATACTGTGTCTGTTTACCCCCAGGTAAGTAGGACTCGCTGGCAGTGTCATCTCCATCATCTCCATCCTCATCATCTCTGCTGAGCAGGTTGTTTACAGCCAAGTTCACATCAAGGTTTGTGCGCTGCAGCTCTCGAATGATGACACTTCTGGACTTTCCCTGAAGAACCACCTGGGCCTGGTTGGAGAAGCAGAGCCAATAGGTTATGAAATTTCACAGCAGGTCACATAACCCGTCTGTCTGTCTGTCTAATAAATATTGTATATATATATATATATATATATATATATATATATATATATATTATATTATATTATATATGAGTTTAGCATGCATTTATATTTGTTGAAGTTTAATAAATGTGTGTGTGGTAAAATACTATACTTTTTATATTTTTATTTATGCTACTCTAAGATGTTATTAATGTGAAAATCTATATGAAACTTATTGTAGTATTTATATTTTTAAACCTTTACACAATGCTTAGCAAACATTTATGTGTTAAAAATATTTTCAATAAAATGGCTTTATCCAATTAAGTAGAATAATAATATTTAATTGCAGCCCTGGTTGTTTTGCTAAATAGACGCAAAATTATTTCAACTTTTTAAACCATGTCTAAAGTTTCTCAGTTGAAAATGAAGAGTAAAAATTATTATTATTATTATTATTAATTTTTATGTAAACATTACATTTAAGCTATTAAACAGACCCATGGTAAGCACATCCAGGTTATACAGTATAAGTCAGAAATAATAAACGGGCCCCTTGAAGCAAGACTCTACCTGAGAGATGAGCTCCTCTGGGATGACGGAGGCTGGAATTACAGGCTGTGGCTGACTGCCCAGCAGGCCGGAGCCTCTATCTCTGCCAGTGCGGATCACGCGGGTCTGTCTGCGTGAATCTCGGGCTGCTGTGGAGGACCGACCTGAAGATCCTCCTCCTCCAGCGCCTCCTCCACTGCCCCCTCCACTCCCGCTGCCTCCTCCTGTGGCTCCGCCACTACTGCCCCCTCCTCCACTGCCTCCACCATTTACTCCTGAACTCCAGCGGCTTCTGTCAGGCACACCAACAATCAGGATCAGTGCACGGCCAACAAGATTCTCTCTGTGTGTGATACTGAACTCCAACAGACCAGGTTTAGGGACTAGTTTTACATTCCCTGTCTTGTGAATATGAAAGAATCAGGATTGATGTTTTTAATTTTTTAATAGTATCTCTGATTAAAACTTCAATGTTAAAAAAAGTTGTCAGTTATCAGTTTAAAATGAGGACTCAAATGTAAATTTTTCATTCATTTTTAAAGGTTTTAGTAAAACAACAGGTAACATTACAATAATATATGATAGTATATATAACAATAATGAGAATAATAAAAAGGTAATCATAATATAGTTTATAACTATGTATATTATATTAGTTCTTAAATGAAAATGATTAAATATTTTCACTTGTTCACTTGCACATTTTACTGCATTAAATATTTTCAATCTAATTTGTAACAACTACTAAATAAAAACGTTTGCTCCATTTTGCATTTCATTACAAATGCACGCATTTATATGTAAATTATAAAATATATAGTAAAAAAAGTTAAAAAATATCAGGTTGAATTGTGTTATAATTGCGCTATATTGTCCAGCTCTACTAGCACACAGTTTAATTTTTTCCTTAGTAATTTAGAGTCTCACACATAAAAAACAAATATTTCTGGAAATGGGCTTGTAGTGTGAATATTTTCAAGGGGAACTTTTACTGCATGCAAAGAAAACGCAGCAAAATCATCTTTAAACAGATTTCTTATAACCAAAGGCACCATTACGTGTGGCTGCCGACGTTACCTGATGGCTGCATTTCTGATAGCCCTGCCACAACTTACCCAAGGGTGTTGCCTGCCAGTCTGCCCAGTGTGTCAGAACCAGACAGGAACCAGGGCGGATCACTAGTCCTGCCTGGCCTGGAGCTCCTTCCTGCCCCTGAGACACTGCTCAACTTTGAACTGGAAACAAAAGATGGGAGATCAGTTACAAACGTATAGTCCCACATGTGGGACCATCACAGAGCCTGGAGACCCCAGGCCTACGAGCCAATCTGCCCTTTTGTACTGTGGGGCGACTAACATGGCAGCACCCTTGGGAATCAGAACTGACTGCAGCTCATTCCTCAGGCAAGAGCTGTAGGAAAGGCTGGCAGGGAACTGCTAAAAATTTCCCCTAAATCATGTGCCATCATGCCCGCTAAATATTTTGGTCATATACAAACACTGTGGATTGCTTGCGGTTCACAAAAGGGGATTTGCACTGGTGTGACATAGCTTCAATCACAAAAACAACTCGAAGAGAAACACTAGCCCACCTGCTCAGTTCAAGCAAAACATCACAAACCAACCACTGCAATGGGCAGCGGACAGCAAAGCGGCCATAATGTCCGTAACAAGTTGTTTTGCCATTTAGTTTAACGTGTTTAAATGCTCTTTTCAGAGTTTTGAGTTCTAAGAGTTACAATAAATTTTAATAGAAGATCTTTTAAATTAAAACAATTCATATGATAAGCTCTTTAAAGTCTGTACCAGCAAATAATAAATCATAAGCTAGCGTTGTAACAAGCATGTATATTTGGTTTTCTATATTTCAGTAATAGAACAACATCGCTGATAAAACCAGACAAAAGGTGGCCAAACCTCTATAAAAATGTTCAGGAGCACCTGAAGCCTGTACATTCAGATTTACTGAGTTGCTTCCATCTAAACCCCAAATTTCACACCCTGTCATCAATAAGAATATAATACAAAAGCATTTTCTTCATGCAGCTATACAAGGCTACATGTCTGGGATAATAACTGCATCGTATTTAGTGTTTATATTTAAGTGCATTCATGTTAGACTAACACAATAATAAAAATACTCTTGTCTTCACACCAAAGCCCACAACACAACCTTTAATCTAAACATATGAGGTGGGTTGAAAAGTTAGCGTACTTAAAACAGAATTAAGACAAAATAGTAGGTTAAAATAAATCCAGAGCAATCATAACCGGAAGGGACAGATCTAATCTAGAGTTATTTTGCATGCCAGCTAAAACATGCATTTTTCATGTGTCTAGCGGGTATTCTTTTCTCACCCATCATTGCCATCGGGCTTGCCAAGCTCCAGTCGGTCGGGCTGGACGGCAAAGCTTATCCTGCAGATCCTTCCATCCTGAAACAAAAGAGTATATTATTTTCCACATTGCTCTGTGTTGATCAGACACAAACAGTCATTATTTATTCATCCTCATTTCAGTCCAACATTCACATTTTTCTTCAATGGAACAAAGCAGTACAGTAGCAGTAAAAAAAAAAAAAAAAAAAAAAAAAAGACAGTACAGCTTGACAAACATGGTCACTGCGGACTTATGTTTATGGAAAAGAAAAGAGCAAAACCAAGCAGACTGATTTGGTGCAACATGAGTACAAGCAAATGGTATAACATTCATATTTGGAGTAAACTGTTCCTTTAAAATAAGGAAAAAGCCTAAAGCGATGAATGATATAAAAATAGCAGTGCTGCATAGAAAATGTTACCTCAAGGAGAAATCCAGCATGATTTGGTCCAACCACACACTGCTTAAGTTTGGCCTGCTCCAACGGAATAAGGTGTGGATGACTGCCGTGTGGACAGAGAAATGTTAGCCAAGTGTTTTTACAAAACTCAATACTTCACTGATGTGGAAAGAATTCTAAGACCACTGGGCTTAAAATGTAAATACTTGGTAAAACATACCTGTTACAGTTGTATTTGTTGAGCTTTTCTGACACTTCACGGAGCCTGTAAGAAACAAAGGCATGCGATTAAAGACAGTCTGTTGGGCTTATAAACAGACTCAATGTCCACAGTAAATGCCTAAAATAATAATGTTTCACCCCAAATGAGCAACAGCCAAAATGTCTGAACTGAAACTGGCCAAAACCTTTGGAGGACGACTGTTATGGTTGAATAGAAAACCGTAGGAGACAGAAGAAACACTGAGGAACAGATTATGGCTCACGGTCAGAGGAATTAAGTGGTCTTGTAGGTCATTTTATCATTCACTTTACAATGCAAATGATATTTTTAAAAAAATGGAAACCAGCATTCTGCACTGTCACGTTTAAACACTTGTTTAATATACATATGCATAATACATTTGGGAAAAAGCAATTTCAAAAACTGAATAGTTCACTGAATCTACAGGGCTCTAGACTCATTCTTCCCACTGGTCGCACTGGCGCAACTAACTTTCTCAGTTGGTCCCACTGACTTACAATTTGGTTGCACTCTTTGTATATGCTGGTTTTGCATTGATGTAAAGATTGACAGTGACTAAAAGCTTGATATTTGCAAAATATTTTAATCTAAACATTGTTTCCAACAAGCATTAATTTAAAAGAAATCATTACTAAAAATATTATATAACAAAAGTATTATTGCCATGGGTGTTATTTTATTAAAGTATTAGTTCCATGGCGACGCGTCATGCTTGTCACGTGACACACCGCAGCCACAATAGCGCTGTATGGCAGATGAAATCGCTTTTATTTCTTTTTTTTTTTTATTCAAAATATTCACAAACCTGTTGACTGTCATCAACTACCTGATATTCCAATTCTCAAATACATTTAAGTGAATGTGTTTTGTTGTTGAAAAAAACGTTATAATGATCATGTTAGTTGATCTATAATGCGTCATGGACACCGCCATGTTAGTTTGCGCCGCAGTTCAGAGAATCGGATCTGTCGGATTTACAACACAAATGCATCCACTTCTCCCGAAATACATAAAAGGAAGTTGCCGGTGAACTGGGCGAAGAATAGAGTAAACATTATAGTTACTTACACAATGTGCATCTGATATTATTAAACACCACGTCAACATATATTTGAATGGATTGTTGCATAGACATCAGTGTGTATTTTACAAACAATAAATGTATTGTTTCGCTAGTACTTGTGTATTTAAATGTCTGAAACCTAAAATAAACATTATGTGGTTGAAAACACTGAATAGTTGTCATATGTCAAGCACTGAGCACATCTGTCTCTGGCTCAGCGCCAGCCAAAACGCAAAATCACATTGGAGTATAGCAGTTGATCACGTTCTAATCACACCGGTGTGATCATACGCGTCAAATGGTTAACAGAGTACATGTGCCAGCCAGGTACCAAAACAACCTGAACATTATGCACTCGCACCAATGCATCTGTGTGAAATTTTAACTCACACATTATCAAAAAATGGTTGCAGTCTAGAGCCCTGATCTATCAGAATACTGAATGTTCAAAGAAAATGGGAGGCCTAGTTTAAGTTCACAAACAAGTGACTCCTAAGTCATAACTTGTCTCATCATTTGTAATAAACATGTAAACATTTGTAATGTTTTCACTCCATATGATTTTAGAATTTATCACAAAATTAATCAAATAATGAATTATTTGCAAAATCCATTATCGAGCCATAAAACGCTCCCTTAAAAGCTCAACAGGATTTAAAACAGAGCATATGTGTGCAAAAACAAGCAACCAATACATCCGTTATAAATAACCATGCCTTAAAAGAGAAAGCAAACCCAAACTCAAGTTTATGAGGATACAACAAACATAAAACTCAGGTAATAATAAAATATAAGACAATAAGTGGTTCGAGCCGGAATAGATAAAGGAGGGGGAAAAAAAATAAATGAACAAAGGCTCCAATAGAAAATCACCTCTCAATCAAAAAACTATTTCATTAATGCATGCCGCAAGATAATAGCCCACAAGATAAAACCAATGACAAGAGATGTTTAGGCCCACTCCAAACAATCAGACATAATTTCAGCAAGAAAACCTTTGGTATAAGTGCACTGTGGACAGATAACACACTTGGACGGCCGCATGTTGTGCTGCAGCTTTCATATAATGAGTAAATGCAGATGCACAGCAGACAGTGACATATGAAGAAAGAGGAGATTTGCAGCCCGGTCCAAATTGGCGGAGGAAAAAAGATTTTTCTCAGATATTGGACAACTTTAGCCCTTCAAGCACTTCTTGGACAAAAACTGTGTCAAACCAGCTGTAAAACCACATACCAAAGCCTTGTGAGCGGACTAAATAGGCAGCATTTTAAGGCACCATAGGACCACATACACTGTGTACAGGACCAAATATTTTATATTTTATATTATATATATATATATATATATATATATATATATATATATATATATATATATATATATGACGGAGGGATGCTGCCTATGTAGTACGTTCCAAATAAATCCCTTATGAGGTTTCATTTCAGTTGGGACACTGCCTTAGTAGGCAGTAGACAGCAAGGCAGCTCACTAGGATTTGGAACAGAGCCAATGTCTTGCTTGGTATACTCAACACATTGGTACAGCAACATGCCTACAGCATCATCTAAACAATAAGTGATGGAGACACTTCTAGGGCTGTCACTAACGATTATTTTGGTAACCGAATAATCTGACAATTATTTTTGCAGATCAATCGAGTAATCTGATCATTTTTGTGGTAATAAAAATAGACATAAGGCAAACAATAGCCTTTAAAATTGGTTAACATACATATAACAATGATCCAATAATAAATGGTTCAAATAAAGTATTAAAAGCAATAAATCGCATGGTTTTATTGAACACTGCCAAAATTCATAATATAATATACATAAAATGAACAAATCAACCTATGTCCATTATGTATTACAACAAATGCCTGAAGAGAGCGCCAAGAGCCTGCTGATTATTGTTGTTACTTTACGATCAAATCCTTGTTTAATATTGCTTAAACAACATTTTATTCAAATTTCCACTTAATCTTTAATATTTGGCCACTACTTTATGACAGAAATGCTACAGCCACTTTAATTTCTTGAACGTGGACATCAAAACATGAAAACTCGGAACGAGGGTTTAAACTTTTATTTTGAAATCATGGTGAACAGTTGACATATTTAGAAACATACTGATGTATTCTCCAGAGTTGGTGTAGGTTTATAAATAATTAACCTTACAAATATGATGAAACGGCACACATTGCATTCCCAGATGAACGTTATAAGCAACCCAAACTCACAGCAAATGCAGAGATGATGAGACGCTTCCATGCATGTACATGATAGCAGTGCAACACGAAACGTTATGAAACTCAAAGCTCGTCGTCAGACTTTATATGCTTTACCAAATGCACGTTATTGGAAACCCGAAAAATCCCAGTACTATAGACACTGATTTCGTGTGGAGAAGCATTAACCTGCACGCATTAATTAAAGTGCATATATAGGCTATTAAACCCGGCGCACATATGTTTCATTTAATCTCAGTCTGTGAATTCACAATAGCACTATGCTTTGTTATGATTTTAAATCGTTTTAATACATCGTGCAGGCTTAGAAAACGGTCTAATAATGCGGTTCAAGGATTCTCGTCCGTGGAATCCACCACTTCCGGTATTTTTCCCGTTACTTGACACAGGCAAATTGCAATCGAGGATTTATTTAAATGGAGTACTCAAATTTATTCGAGGAATCGTGACAGCCCTAGACACTTCTGAACACATTTATAACACATCCACTGAACTCAAAGACATGATGTGTTTAAAAATGATGAAAAAACAAAAAGCTTAATAGTTGTTTTCCAAATTGCAGTTAAATTATTACACACTAATCAGGGGTGTGCACAAATAGTCGAATATTCGATCTGTAATTAATATTCGAAAAATAAAAATACTATTCGAATTTTACTATGTTGCTTTGCTGGCCGTAAATGCAGTGAATCCATGATAAATCCCACTAAAACTCGCAGTTATAACTAAATCCACTGGGTGGCGCTGTGGAGCGTGTTAAGTTGATTGTATTTGATCACAATGTCGTCGTCTGCCTCGCAATGTTTGGAATTACTCGGATGAAAATTGAAAATGATTTTACAAAATGGAGTTACTTTTGATAAAATGAATTAATGAAACTGAGTTATCATAATATCACGACCCCAATGAGAAATCACATGAAATCCAAACACCAGGCGAATGAGGAAAGACAGCTGTCCATCACTGCATTCACGAGTGCAGGTATACCCAGAGTGAGCACGAGATAACTTATATGATAGCAAAATGATCTCGAGACAAATGCTTCCTTTACGTTTCATCAAGGGTTTAAGAACAGAAAACGCAAATTGCTGTTAGAGACTTCACTTAACACTTATCTTTGTGTCTCGTTTTCTCACCCGAGAATAATATCATCCACATGATATTATCATTTTTGTCAACATGAAATGTGAAACAATATAAACACGATAACCATATTCTGACTCGAGTGTATATGTACGTTCTGCACGATAACTGGTGCAGTCTGCTTTATTAGCATTTTTTTCCCTCACGCTGCTTGAGCTTATAATGCTTTCTTTAGGCCTATATATTTTGTTTACACATTGTTTAATGTTTTGAACTGAATGAAAACCTTAAGATACAATGTAAACTTCTTGTGTATATTGCATAATCGTAAGTTTGTTCAGAAATGGTGACAAAAACTTGAATAAAAAAAAAAACAAAAAAAAAAAAACAACGTCTTTCTCATTTTCTCAAAATAACAATTTAAATAAACGAATATTCATTTTTTTTATGAGCCCAAATATTCGAATACAATATTTTGGAACAATGGCCATCCCTAATACTAATCATCTAAACCAATTGGTAATGTCTTTAGATCAAACCACTGAGCAGATCCTCTTTGCAAATGACCTCTGCAGATCAATTCAATATGAAAACAATAGTAATCCTGAAATGCACTTAACAGCTCGTCCTGAAAAAAACAGAAAGAAGCCAAAAACAATCTTTTTCCACAATACCATAATGTATGGTACACCATATTATGTTGTAAGGGAAATACTCTGAAGAAAGTGGGGCTTAAAGCACTTTATTGGCACGATTTCCAAAGCAACAATACACATGCATACACAGCCACTGCCTTTTCAATGCATGTACTTTCTGATACAGACTAAAAAGCCCAACATCAGCTACATAGACTAATACACATACCGCAATGTGCACACAATATCCTTGCGCAGCAGCCACAGAGATCATGCTGAATCTAGCTTAAAGGGGACACGTGTGCAGAAAGGTCCCTTGTTTCCTGTCAGTGCTGAGCGGCAGAAAACCCTTCAAGTCACGGCTCATTATTGCAGGACATATCAGTGAAGAATGAAGGATGAAAGTCTCCGCATACAAGCTGAAACATTAATGACTAGTGGATTTTGCGGAGCTTTTATTACGCCGCAGACGACCGTGTCCGCTTTTTCCGCTCATGCGTATGTGGGATAACGCAGCGCTGTTTTATCATATTAGATACATTTGTGTGTGTTGAGAGTTATGTTATAATGCCACTCTGTACTTTCGCTCAGCCGCTATTATGAGACACTTGTTCACACTGCAGTAAGCTAGATCGATATTAGGCATGGTAAAACATGGTACTCGCGGTAAATCATGTAAATGAGATTCAAACAATAAGACTAACTGTGTTGATCTGTATAACAATGATTAGTTTTCGGTCCATGAATGTCTCCAAATAGTTGCTCATCTGTCTAATAAAACACATAATATATTAAAGAGTCTTTGGTGTTTCCATGGAACCATGGAAATCGAGGGTAACGCGGGTATGATGTCATTGATAGGCGACACACGGACACGGTCTGTGTCCTGGTTAAAATTGCTTATTTTTCGGGATTTAAACATTCTTGGAAACATTTGGGATAATGTAAGTATAAGTCAACAAAATATATAACATTGTTCTAGTGGTTTTTGGATATTTTAAATCCAAAAATCTTACATATTGTGCCTTTAAGGATAATATTGTAATTCAATTCAAATGTATTTATATAGCGCTTTTCACAATACATATCATTTCAAAGCAAATTTACAGAAAATACACTCGTCTACATTACAATTTAGAGTGGTCTGTTAACAGAGGTGACAGTAATGTACAGTTCTAAGATAATACAAATCATGCAGTTAGCTAACATCTGTATTCATTTAAGGAAGAAACAAGCTCATTAAAGAAATTATTACAACAAAAAATTATTATAATATTAAATAAAATATTATATTATAAATATTACTTCATAATGCACACACATAATATGTGCTTTAAGTCTCATGTTTTAATATAGTATCAAAAGGCAAAATTATCTATAGTACCCTTTCTTTGACGGTACGGCCTGATAAGAGACTGCTCTCACCAGATTAGGCTATGCATTTCCAAAACTGAGAACAAAATAAGCATTTTAAGGGATCTTTGGTGGGCTAGTAGTAAACTAAAGTGGAATGATTGGAGACCTGCAGTAGGAAAACCCCAGCACACAGCTTTAAAACATTAGTAAACACCAGAAAAAAAGGCCAAAGAGAATCCCAACACCCATTTTGTCCAAAGATGCTTTCAGTGTTACTGGCCAAGAGCTGGACACATGGCTTCCTAATGCAGCTGTCATCAGCCATGACAATCACCTCCATGACCAACTGCATGGAATAATTCCGACTAGTCAAGTTGCCTAAATTTAGTTCGTTTATATAATTTCAAATGTAAAATAACCATTGCATATCAGTGACGTTGCAAATAAAGCTTTTGGAATGGGGATTTTACCTGTCACGAGTCATGACAAAGAAATAAACACTGCTCAAGATCTATGAAAACATACCACAAAACATTCCAATTCTTTATCTAGACCATCTTTAGCCAAAAAGATCCGCGTTTATACACAACTGTCATAACGAACTGTTCACCAATCCAACCGTTGATAAGAAACAAACCAGAAGGATGAACGTCAAAACTGCAATTGTGAAATAATTTCCACCAAATTTATGAGGATAAATTAATTAAACGGATGAGCTCGCGGAGTGCTAAAAGCTAACCGGCTAACCTGAGAAGATTTTATTCGCCAATTCTGCTCACATTCATTCGGCGTAGCATAAAAAACTCAAGTTAAACTTAATAAATAAAGCGTACATCTGAAATAAAACTCTTTATTTGGTGTGTAAAAGTGTGAATTTATCGCAGTTCCCTCTCTTTTCACCTCCCCATCCCCCAACCCGCATTGTGTCTCCAGTCAGCCGGGCCTCGTTATTTTTAGACCCAAAAGCCCAACCTTGAGCGTTTGCAACAGCCCTAAAATGCTGTATATATTTTATTAACACTTTTTGAAAGAACTTTCACCTCATTCAGGGGTAAGTACTGAATGTAAACCGCTTCTTTCTTATAAATACCTGTCATTAAGCTGGTCTTCGGTCCCGGGTAACGGGTGAACCACGAAGTGAATGGACGTCATGGGCTCGGTCCCGGGTAAATTATTTTGTGGGGGGATTTTTTCTTTTCTTTACGGGTTAGGTTTGAGAATGTGTTTTCTTCGCCAAAAGCAACCGAAGAGCTGAAATATACAACCTCCTCATCCACATGCCGCCATCTTAACTCTGTTTAAGCTTCTTTGGGTCTGTTGGAAAGGATGCGCGTGTAACGGCGACGCTGATTGGTTAAGAGAAAGCATGTGTTGGGGAAGCGGATTGGCTGGGAGGGATAAAGACAGGGAAGAGGGGCGGTGTGAAGGGTTTATTTCCCATGTGTTGTCATTGTGTTGGCGTCGAGTGATCTGAGTCATTGTAGTAAATTCACGGTTATTGCAGTTATCTATCGAAGTTTCCGTCACATACGAAACAAAATCTTTCTTTTGTAAATCATAATTAAGTAAATCATAAATAAAATTGAAATTATGGCATACTAACTCATAGTTATGAGTTGAAAAGTTGAAATTATGACGCAAAAGACATAATTATTACATAAATGTGGAAATGATTACTTAAAAGTGTGTGTGTGTGTGTGTGTGTGTTCATGTTTTTCTATCCCGGTGGGGACTTAAGTGGGTTAGTGTAAGGGGATAGAATATACAGTTTGTACAGCATAAAAAAACATGACGTCTATGGAGAGTCCCCACAAAGATAGGAAACCAGGGGGGTGTGTGTGTGTGTGTTTGAGACATGATGCTCCCATGGGAATAAAGCTGTCATGCCCACCTCACTTACAAACACACACACACCTTTTCACCTGTAAATGTACTTTGCATGAACTCAGAGGTGAAACTATATTTACGTTGAATTTACTGTCAAAATTGAACTAAAACACAAGTCAAATAAAACTGACGTTCTGTTTATTTGCAGAGCGAAAAAAAATTGGCTATCAAGAAATTAACTTTATTAATGTTGTAATGTACCTTGACATACTGATAAATCCCCTAATGCTTAAAATAATAAGATGGGCTCTATAGAGATTTTAGCTGGTAATGGAAATTGTGATAGCCTACATTAAAGTTCAGTTGAACCTTCTTAATGTAGATGTTACGTCCTTTCTGCTGTTCTAATATTAATATCACACAGGAACTGGAGCTAGATATGGTATAAGCCAAAAAGAGCAATGCTGTCTATTTTTTAATTGGAAAAAGCAAAGTATATTTTCAATAGTGTCTTAGACTTGTGGACCGCTGTACAAATATTCTGCAAAGTATGATGCATAGCTAGTAAATCAAAATCTCTGAATCATTATTTTAATCGTAAAACACCAAAATATAATTTTTATGTAGTAGGAAAGCTGCTTGCCAGGGTAAATATATCATGTAACGTCCAGTAGGTGTCATCTTTTTCCTTCTAAATCACTTTCTCCTGTAATCACATTAGGCTACTCTGTTTTATTTCACTTTGATTACAGGACAACTGGAGAAAAGGCTGTCTCATCTTACCCTCACCGTCCGCATGGTCTGTGTTTTGTCTCTCCTTTCTTTTGAATGAAATTATGACCAATAAAAATTAATCCTTGGCCCCATTCTTAAATACAAATGTAATGATTTTTCTGTCTTTATGTTTTTATTTTGTATTATTCCTATGTGATGTACATTGAATTACCATTGTGTATGAAATGAGTTATATAAATAAAATGTAAAAAAAAAAAAAAATGATACCATGTATCTGAACAAGATGGCTCACAACATTAAATATCCACTTTTTATCCCTGTTTGCACCAATCCCATCTGGTGGGTTTGCTGCCAAAAAGCTCATTTTTTAGTTTCATCTGACCACAGAACCAGGTCCCTTTTGAAGTTCCAGTCATGTCTGACAACTGAATATGCTGGAGTTTTTGGATGAGCAAGGAGAATTCTTCTTGAAACCCTCCCAAACAACATGTGGTGATGTAGGGGTTGTTTGATCATTTTTTTTAGGCTTTCTGACCCCAAGACTCAACTAATCTCTGCCATTCTCCATCTGTGATCCTTGGAGAGTCTTTGTCCACTCAAACTCTCCTCCACGCCGTGCATTAGGACGATATAGACACACGTCCTCTTCCAGGCAGATTTGTAACATCTTTAGTTGACTGGAACTTCTTGATTATTGCCTAGATGGTGGAAATGGGGATTTTCAATGCTTTAGCTATTTTCTTACAGCCACTTTCTATTTTGTGATCTCAACAATCTTTTGCTGCACATCAGAACTATATTCTTTGGTTTTACTCATTGTGATGGATGATTAAAGGAATTTGGCCTTTGTGTTTCCTCATACTCCTGTGAAACAAGAAGTCTGGACAATTTCATGTTCCTAGTCACCCTGAAAAAACATAAATATGAATGGGAATATACTTCAGAGATATTTTACTCATAAGAATTTCTAGGGGTGCCAATAACTGTTGTCAACATGCATTGGAGAAAAACATTTATTTCATAATGTGATTTCCCCCCTACTTTCAATTGTTTTACTTCAATGAAAGGTTAGATTTTTGTGAATTTTTTGAATGAAAGATCAAAAGGATAAACAATGTAGATTTATTTTCACAGCCACCTTTGCTCATATTTACCAAGGGTGCCAATATTAGTGGAGGGCACTGTACATTTTGTCAAAGATATTGTACATTTATTATCTGGACGCATACATGGTGAATCATTTGGGAAGAACAAATGACATCGGTGAAGGACATCAGAAGCTGGTTGACAAATGCATGCTTTGGTGTTCAGGTCTCACACATTTATCTGTCTTTATTCTGCATATTTTTTTATTTTGTTCAATGTTGGTTATTGGTATAATGAAATAGCTGATTTCATTTAGGATAATGACATTAAATATCTGTGTGAGTTTATCTTCAGTGACATCAACACTCAAGGACAATCAATGTAGACACGTACAATCTGATGTTATTTTTAACCAAAACTTTGTTTAGTGAGTTAAAGTGTGACTTTGTGCAAACACGTCACATACTATACTGGGAATCATGTGGGTGCATGACTTTAGTGCACTTTGTGCTCGGATGAGAATCTGCAAAAAGGAAAAATTCAGTGCACTAAAAATAGTGAGCGGCTTCAGGATGAAATGTGCTCCTCTAGTCCTGACTGACCAGTCGCTCCATCTGCGGTCTAATATTTTTGTATGATTGATCATTCAACAACTGATTTTAACTGTGCTAGTTTCATATCCTCTCTCTGTTTGTGTCTCATTTCAATCTTTTTTCGTGCATAATATAAAAATCAATATTTAATGTCCATGTTTTTATCATAAATAGTCACTATTTGTTTCAAATAAAGTCAGCATGAAACGGAAGTTGTGATCTTTCATATTGTGACGTATATCAGAGGCCCTGTTTACACCTGGTATGTGTTTTGGTCGATCGGGTCACAATTGGACGATGCTAAATATTGCTATAATAATAACGGGCTCTAAAACGTTTTAAACTTTCGACCACTTCTAGAGGTAGTCGAAAATGCATTCAGCCGGATTGCTTTTGTAGTGTAGACGCTCATGTGGTCGAATGTGTTTTCGAACAGCCACAAAAGGCCGTCTACTCTCCACCTACTGACTTAAGGCGTAAACATTATGGGAAGCGCGCTAGCCAGACGGGATTTAAACTTTGTCGGCTAGAGACCTATAAGTTTGGTTTGAAGATGAAGCACAGTGTTCTCTCACCATTCCTGATTTCTAACACACACTCACAGCGTACGGCATGGGTTCGGCTATCGGAGCAGAAACTGATGCTTTCTGTCGTCTCTGGTCACGTTCATATGTAAATTGCATGAGCTTATTTTGTCCATTAGAACAAAAGATCTGAAAAAGCCTGTACATTTACCCGCCCATAGACCCGCCCATAGACCCTCCCCTCGAAGAAATCAGGACAGAAGTGGTTAAAAGTGGACAAAAGAGACGGATTAAAACACCAGGTGTAAATGGGTATGTGTCTCCCTCGCACTTGTGATACGATCGACCAAAACGCATCTTAATACCACACTCTAAAAAAAATCCGTAAAAATAGGGCACAATGTACTGTATTAATTTAACGGAATTTTCCATATTTATTTTTTACAGGTGTTTTACCTGTATCTAGAATTTTGAACATTGCGTTCTATGCTAGGGTTAACGGAAACATCCGTAAAATTACTGGACAATGTCCAGGTAATGAGCTGCCAGTACTTTTTCCGTTATTTTACGGATTTATTTTTTACAGTGCAGGTGTAAACAGGGCCTTAGTGACGAACAAGAACAAATGTAGGGCGGGACTTGATTTTGTCCTTGGGGAATTGATTGGATGGTTGTGGTTTGCTATTGGTGGATCTCATGTGAGTGACAGTTTTCCCCACCCTCGTCATCAGAGAAGAGATGTCGCTGCAAGAGAGAGGGGAAGTTCTTTTGATTAAAGACTATGAGGCACATGAATGTGTACCAATAAATAATTTATAATAAATTCTGCAATATTCCATAAAAAAATAAGAATGGTCCATTTTGATTTCATGGTGACTTTAATGCTTATTAATATCTGCACACTTTGCTTAGCTTGTTTGTGTGGTCACAAGTGTAGTAATATGATCGCCAACTGAGAAGTCACCAAAATAACTCTGTCTGTGACACATTCCCTACAGATCAGCATTTATGCCATTGAGTAAAGTACATAAGCAAAAGTGCATTTGGCCTCAGCCCGAATGCTCTGGATTTACACATGCTCATACACTCATGCCCAAATCTAGGGCAAGGTTCAATCCAGGAATTCAGGCCTCAGATGACCCGTTAATGCTGGAGAAGGAAACCGGTGTCGTTTAACACTATTATAAAATATTATCAGGAATATTGTGCAGATTGTGCTTCAGCAGAGAGAATAGTTGGTTAGTAGGTTACGCTTTGGCCTGGTGGGTAACTGTTATTTAACAGCTTACTAAACCAAGTATTTAGGCTAACCAAATATTCAAGAATGGGGGAATAAATGCAAAGGTGTTAAAGGGATAGTTCACCAAATTTTTTTTTTTTTTGATCATTTATCTTGTTGTTTCATCTTTGGTGGATGTGGTGGATCTTTAAATGTCAGTTTCATTGCATGAAGGCACAACACGACAAAAGAGAAACACTAGTTTCTTTACAGATCAGTAGTTTAGCATTAGTTTAACGATGCTGAATTAATGGAAGATATTACACAGTTAAGAAGAAAATCAAGCCTTTTTAGGTCTCGCAGTCCTAAGCGTGAATAAAACATGAGAGTAATATGAATCAGGTTCAGCAGGGATCGGCTTGAATATCTGCACATCAGTCTCAGGACGAACAGCTGACCGACTGTGTATCATCCGCACACAGTGCGCGGATCACCCACTGATCACGCTCCGATGCGCTCTCCTCATTGGCTAACACTCCGCACACCTTTGTCGACGATTGGCTGGAGATGAAACCACTCCCACCACGGCCCAGCTCGGTTTTCTGAAATATGTGAATGAATTTAAGAGCAGAAACAGTGACAGTATTTATCATAATGAGACTTACGTGTTCAGTCACAACAATAAACGAGAGATATAATACAGCATCAGTATGTCATCTCTATCTGAAATTGTAAGTAAACTATAATTTTCTGCAGATAATCAATATTAATCTGTTTTAATGAGATGCAGATATAGGCTAATGCTTTCTTTTTTGCTTGATTTCTATTATATTTATTTAATTTATGTTTATTAAATGCTATTTTAGAATAAAAGCCTATAAGCAAACATTAGTTGATGTATATTGAAGGGAATTAATTGATGAAAAACTTATATCTAAATGTTTTTATAAAACTACCTTGATTTTTAAAAATAGTATTAAAATAAAATATTATTATTATTATATAAAGAATATAATATTTTAAAATATTATAATAGGCCTAAAGTATTACATTTGGTAGTATTACTTTGTGAAGTTATGCAAATTGGCAATGTTAAAATTATAACCTCTTCCATATCATTATGTCATATGTTTATGATCTTTTCTTCCATATAATTTTTCCTACTTTGACATATAGCAGCGCGTGACGTGTACAGACACAGACAGGAGACATTCAGAAGCTGTGGATGCCCTGATATCCATGAATATTGACTGGGAGGCCGGAAATATCCAGAAGAGGGAATTTCGGCCCTTGACACCTCCCTCTGATGCCTGTGAGGATTCGGTGTGTTCAGTCTCTGCTGATTTCCACCAGTTGTCCTTTGTGAGTGAGACAGAGGTGAATCTCACAGACAGATCCAGGTCATATTTCAGCCCAATATCACAATTTTAAAATAAATAAATAAATAAATAAATAAATAGTATTTTAATAAAAAATAATGCATATTTACCCCCACAATTCTTAATACTACAATACAAAAATCTTATGCAAATCTCCAACACATTACTGTATTATTTAAACTGTAATGTATATATATTTATATTTTTTTATTGCATTTAATTTAATCTTTTTTAAAACTACCTTGATTTTAAGAAAAAATAAAACTATAACAATTATTATATAAAGAATATAAGAATACTGTATAATAATGTAATAAAGTATTACATTTGGTAGTTTTAAGAAATTAAGAAATTATAATCTCACTTTTTTCAGTATCATCATTTCTTTATACTTTTATATATATATATATATATACACTCACCTAAAGGATTATTAGGAACACCATACTAATACTGTGTTTGACCCCCTTTCGCCTTCAGAACTGCCTTAATTCTACGTGGCATTCTAAGGTGCTGAAAGCATTCTTTAGAAATGTTGGCCCATATTGATAGGATAGCATCTTGCAGTTGATGGAGATTTGTGGGATGCACATCCAGGGCACGAAGCTCCCGTTCCACCACATCCCAAAGATGCTCTATTGGGTTGAGATCTGGTGACTGTGGGGGCCATTTTAGTACAGTGAACTCATTGTCATGTTCAAGAAACCAATTTGAAATGATTCGAGCTTTGTGACATGGTGCATTATCCTGCTGGAAGTAGCCATCAGAGGATGGGTACATGGTGGTCATAAAGGGATGGACATGGTCAGAAACAATGCTCAGGTAGGCCGTGGCATTTAAACGATGCCCAATTGGCACTAAGGGGCCTAAAGTGTGCCAAGAAAACATCCCCCACACCATTACACCACCACCACCAGCCTGCACAGTGGTAACAAGGCATGATGGATCCATGTTCTCATTCTGTTTACGCCAAATTCTGACTCTACCATCTGAATGTCTCAACAGAAATCGAGACTCATCAGACCAGGCAACATTTTTCCAGTCTTCAACTGTCCAATTTTGGTTATTTCAGTCAAAGTTGCTCTTCTATCAGCTTGAATCAGTCGGCCCATTCTCCTCTGACCTCTAGCATCAACATTTAGCATTTTCGCCCAAATGACTGCCGCATACTGGATGTTTTTCCCTTTTCACACCATTCTTTGTAAACTCTAGAAATGGTTGTGCGTGAAAATCCCAGTAACTGAGCAGATTGTGAAATACTCAGACCGGCCCGTCTGGCACCAACAACCATGCCACGCTCAAAATTGCTTAAATCACCTTTCTTTCCCATTCTGACATTCAGTTTGGAGTTCAGGAGATTGTCTTGACCAGGACCACACCCCTAAATGCATTGAAGCAACTGCCATGTGATTGGTTGATTAGATAATTGCATTAATGAGAAATTGAACATTTGTTCCTAATAATCCTTTAGGTGAGTGTATATATATATGCATATTTAAATTAAAAAGTCCTTGTATTACAATAATAAGGTAAAAACTGTACAATAAAAGTACTGCATTTCAGTAATCTAATGAGATTCTGACTGAAATGACCAAAATCAAAAGTAAAACATCTAAAATATTACAGTAATTCAAGTTGGGTTTAATGTAGGGATGCATGATATATTGGCCAACATATCGGTATTGGCCGATATATGTTCATTTTTAATGTTATCGTTATCGGCCCTATAAGAAAATTTGTCCGATATATTAAAGTCGATAAATAATGTATTATTTCCTTCAGCTGAGCTCTGTTTGCCATGATGGTTTTGAGTTGCTTGAAATATGATTGGAATCACTTCAAAAAATGAAAATAAAGTTCAGTGCAACGTGCAGTGCAAGTCTGTCATATAGGCTACATAAAATTATTATGAGAACATTATAATTGTGTGCTTGGGACATGGCTTTTAATAGTGAGACTTCTGTTTTTTTGTAATCAGGCTCTCAAAAATCATCTAAAATTTGGGATTTAGATTTATCGGCCAATATATCGGTTATTGGCTTTCAAATATAAAGAATTATCGGTATCGGACAAATTTTTCATATCGGTGCATCCCTAGCTTAATGGCACAACA
The DNA here is from genome assembly GCA_039654105.1 of Coreius guichenoti. Taxonomy (NCBI): domain Eukaryota; kingdom Metazoa; phylum Chordata; class Actinopteri; order Cypriniformes; family Gobionidae; genus Coreius; species Coreius guichenoti. The sequence goes on from CM077176.1 coordinate 4,690,377, forward strand.
GATACCGATAACCGATAATTCAAGCAACCTGTTATTCTTAAAAATAAAGGTTCCAAATGAGAGTTTTTGCCATTTTGGATTCTATAAAGAACCTTTCAGTGTGTGAAGAACATTTGAATAATCTAAAGAACCTTTCTCCATTATAAAGAAGCTTTTGTGGAATGGAAAGCTTCTATAAATGTTAATGGTTCTTCATGTAACCGTCAATGCCAATAAAGAAACTTTATTTTTAAGAGTAAGGTAATCTGGCCAATTATTGGTATTAGTAAAGTAATATCAATAAATTGGTTGTTGTTTTATTTCAGGCAGTGTCGTGCATGACTCCACCGTACAGTCCTGACTGTGACCAACACCAGGGGTCAGGGGTCACCAGATCTCAAGCCATCAGTGTGATCCGCCACACGTCAGACGCAGTGAATCAGAGCGCCAGTGACTCAGCAATGAACCTTCAGCCTCTCAGATCTGATCCCCCATCAGCCCCTGCTGCAATGGTGTCCGAATCTTCTTCTGGAAGCATGCCATCAGTTTCAGTCTTCCAGATGCTTCCACTCACTCAATCCTTTACTGGTTCGGCAAACGTTTGTCAAGGGTCTGTGGTTTGTGTGGCCGGTCTGATGGTGATTCTGCCCCCTAAACAAACACCTTCATGTGGTTTGAAGTTTACTGCCATCGCTCCCGCTCCCGTCCACAACTCACCCACAAACAGACCCGCATCTGAAGCCGCTAAGTCACGGACTCGTGACCATGTCTGCACTCACCCGCACTGTGGGAAAACATACTTCAAAAGCTCCCACCTGAAAGCACACCTGAGGACACACACAGGTAGAGAGAATGACGCTTCTTCTGCACTTACAGCAGTGACCAAAAGTCATGTCTGGCCTAGGAAATCTGACATCTTCACCCTTTATCCAAATATTATTAAAAATTTTGTAAGTATATTGCATAAAATATGGTTTAATTTGTGATAATGCAATGAAACATGCCAAATTGTGCCGACATAATTTTTGGCCAGGCTGTCACACAAAGAAATTATGAACAAGAGAGAACCAATTAAATATTAATAACTGATTATGTTGTAGTCAATGTATGGTTTTCCTGTGAGCTTCTTGTTTTTCTATTGTTTTTTTAGCAAAGTAAAATAAAACCTCAGTCAGAGGCTTGTCAGATAAATACCTTAACCAAGGTTAGTGTTTTGCTATTCCCTCATATTTAAAATATAAAAATATCTAAAATATTGTCCTCATATTTATATGGTTAGATTGAACTTTTAGGGTCATTACAAACAAATATCTAATTTAAAAATACACTATACTGCCAAAAGTATTGGGACACCCCTCCAAATCATTGAATTCAGGTGTTACAATCACTTCCATGGCCACAGGTGTATAAAATCAAGCACTAGGCATGCAGACGCTTCTACAAACATTTGTGAAAGAATGGGTCGCTCTCAGGAGCTCAGTGAATTCAAGCGTGGTACCGTGATAGGTTGCCACCTGTGCAATAAGTCAATTCGTGAAATTTCCTCACTACTAAATATTCCACGGTCAACTGTTAGTGGTATTATAACAAAATGGAAGCAATTGGGAACAACAGCAACTCAGCCACGAAGTGGTAGGCCACGTAAAATCATAGAGCGGGGTCAGCGCATGCTGAGGGTCACAGTGCACAGAAGTCGCCAACTTTCTGCAGAGTCAATAGCTACAGACCTCCAAACTTTGTGTGGCCTTCAGATTAGCTCAAGAACAGTGCGTAGAGAGCTTCGTGGAATGGGTTTCCATGGCCGAGCAGCTGCATCCAAACCTTACATCACCAAGTGCAATGCAAAGCGTCGGATGCAGTGGTGTAAAGCACACCGCCACTGGACTCTAGAGCAGTGGAGACGTGTTCTCTGGAGTGACCAATCACGCTTCTCTGTCTGGCAATCCGAAGGACGAGTCTGGGTTTGGCGGTTGCCAGGAGAACGGTACTTGCCTGACTGCATTGTGCCAAGTGTAAAGTTTGGTGGAGGGGGGATTATGGTGTGGGGTTGTTTTTCAGGGGTTGGGCTTGGCCCCTTAGTTCCAGTGAAAAGAACTCTTAATGCTTCAGCATACCAAGACATTTTGGATAATTTCATGCTCCCAACTTTGTGGGAACAGTTTGGGGATGGCCCCTTCCTGTTCCAACATGACTGCGCACCAGTGCACAAAGCAAGGTCCATAAAGACATGAGCGAGTTTGGTGTGGAGGAACTTGACTGGCCTGCACAGAGTCCTGACCTCAACCCGATAGAACACCTCTGGGATGAATTAGAGCGGGGACTGCGAGCCAGGGCTTCTCGTCCAACATCAGTGCCTGACCTCACAAATGTGCTTCTAGAAGAATGGTCAAAAATTCCCATAAACACACTCCTAAACCTTGTGGAAAGCCTTCCCAGAAGAGTTGAAGCTGTTATAGCTGCAAAGGGTGGGCCAACTCCATATTAAACCCTACAGATTAAGAATGGAATGTCATTAAAGTTTATGTGCATGTAAAGGCAGATGTCCCAAAACTTTTGGCACTATAGTGTAGTTAAATTGTATGTAATATTTATAAGAGTTTTAACATAAACTAATGAACTTAATGTGATGCATATCTGTCAGTCATACACAAAAAATGTACATCTTATATCTACATCTTAAATTTAGGCATATATATATATATAGGTTTACTATATATTTCTTCTCCTCCAACCAGGTGAGAAGCCATTCAGGTGCTGCTGGGACGGCTGCTTAAGGCGTTTTGCCAGATCTGATGAACTTTCACGTCATCGTCGCACACACACGGGAGAGAAGCGTTTCGCCTGTCCCGTTTGCCACAGTCGCTTTGTGCGTAGCGACCACCTGGCAAAACACAAACGCCGTCATCTAACAGCCAGGAGAACACCGGTGTGGCAGAGGGAGGTTTGCCATCTTAACAACATCAACACTCTCTGTCGCACCCTGCAGCCTTTGGCTCCCAAGACTGAGAGCTGACAGACTGAAACAAGGATATGTCCTTATGTATCCATCTGTACCATTTTTTTTTTTTTTTTAATAGTTTATAATCTATATATATATATATATATATATATATATATATAAATTAGTTGGAATAATTAAGATTTTTTATGCTTTTGAAAGAAGTCTCTTCTGCCTGCCAAAGCTGCATTTATTTGTTCAAAAATACAGTAAAATCAGTAATTTTCTGAAATATTATCGCAATTTAAAAAAGGTGTTTTCTATGTGAATATATTTAAAAATGTCATGTTATTTCTTTGATGTAATGCTGAATTTTCAACATCATTGCTCCAGTGTTCAGTATCACGATCCTTCAGAAATCATTCTAATATTCATATTTTTAAAACATTTCTTGCATTTAAAAACTATTAGACATTTATTTTAACTTTTAGTTTAATCACATGCCTGTTTAGAAATATGGCAACAAGAGACATAACTCACCTATATTTTACTATATTACAAGAATATTTTGTTTAGTAACACTTTACAATAAGGTTTCATTTGTTAACTACATTAGTTAACATCTAAAGCATTTCTTAATCTTAGTTAATAAGTGGTTTCAGGTTTGGACCTGAGTCAACATGAACCAACAATGAACGGTTGCATTTTTATTAACAACGATTAATAAATACTGCAACAAATGTATTTTCAGGTAATGCATTTACGAATGGGACTTTACAATAAAGGGTTACTTTCTTTGCTCATTTAAATGAAGCTGGATTTTTTTTTTTTTTTTTGCAATATAGAAATAAATGAAAACCTTTTTTTAAACTGTTTTTTTCTCTCTCCCATTTTCAGAAATCCAAAAAAATATGGATTTCACATTTGGGAACCAATTGGCAAATCCCATACGTGTGCTGTGATACTGGATTTTGTAATATATTTTGCAACACAGATGTAAATCAGAAGCATACAAAGCAGGTGATCACTAACCTAAGATGAACTAAATTAAGTTTCTAGCTATTTGAAGTTTGAAAGTGAACTTGTACAGTAAATGCAACGTAAATGATTCCACAAGGACACTTAACGCCATTTTATTGACAGCAAATCTGTACACTGTAAATGCTGTAAACGGCAAACAGTCTATAGGTTATGTTCTGACATTGAACACTAAACACATTTCACATATCAAATTCCTTTTCATCTGTTGACAAAACAGAAACCACAGCACTTGCCTGGATCTTGCAAGAGCAAGACAACGGCTTCCTCTCACTTCAACCAGCACCACTTGCTCCAACCTTCAACACATTCTGAGACAAAAGCAGAGACGTCCTGGACAGAACACATGCAATGCTGAGATAATGCTTGATATCAGAGCTGCAGCTGATGCTCGTTAACCATTGCTTAGAAAAGCACCAACTCAGGCCCGAAAGACACTTCTAGCTATGCAATCTCAATTTTGTGCAATACTGCATTACAAAATGCATCTACAGTTCATAACACTATGAATTCCTTACTGCACACGTCTTCTATAATAACTTGTTTGTCACAGCAATGCAACACATACAAATATGTACAACTGTACCAGACGCTTGGCATTTGCATACTTGTGTAAGCTGCATTCTGGGCGTGAGATTACAACAGTTTACAAAGTCTCCATTGTATTTCGTCCACAAAAACACAACACGTTGCTCTGCTGGACATTCCTGCAACAATTCAAATAGGACGAAGATCACAATTATCCAGTTTAAAACATATTCTTAATACAAATAACTAAAACAAGTGCACATTTCTTGATAAGCATCTGATGATATCATGAAACTAGACTTGCGGTTTAATAAATAACTTCCCCCTGTTGGGTACATGATTGATTCACTTAGAGGAAATATGCAATGTGTATATATTTATAAAACAGACTTAAAAATTATTAAGTATATCTGTAAACGCCAACTGGCCCATTTGTTAAAGCTAATCGTAACTATTTGCTGTATATCCATCAGTTCCGATGCCTATGAAGTTGTTCTGGTCAGTAACACTTCTTCAGCTCTGATCCTAGAAGCATCTGAAGCTTCTGAGAAGATTTCAGGTTCTTAAGCGCTTAAAGTCAATCTTTAAAAAACAATGACAATAGTAAGTGGCTTTGTGTTAAGCTGGGGTAGAAATGGATGCCTCAGACATGCTTGGTTGCAGGCAACATGGTCCAAGAGAGAAGTTCTTCATCCCTGTGTCCAAACTGGCGCCACAATTACGAATCTCTTGCCTGCAGAGAAGAAAAACAACGATTAAAAATCTAAACAAATGCACCAGCTTTGAAATTCCACTTACAGTGGCACCAAGACACAAACATTCACTCCATACCAGTCGCATTCGGTGATGCTGTAGAAGACGAGTGGTTTGTGTTCATCTCCGTTAGTGAATGTGGCACCCAGACCGTTGGCCCCTGCGTTGCTGAAAAGCAGCCAGTCTCCTACAACGAGCTCCGGCAGCAGACATCGCTCCACCACCTGATCCAGATCATCAGCAGACGGACCCCACAGACTGCTGGAGAACAGCGGCGGCTCTTTGCTCATCTCCTGAGAAAACATGACATTATTACGGTCAGCTTTAACAGCCTCTATAGACTAAAAAAATGCTGCCCTGTGATTGGGACAATCTTTTAAAAATCTTTGTTAAAAGCTATTTCTATGATCCTCACCCCACAAAAAAAAGGTGTATTGAAGTTACTGCATGTATGAAATGCATTCTGAACAGTGCTGTCAAAATTAGTGTGATTAATTTAAGTTTAACGCGTTATCCGTTCTAATATTAACGCAGCATCCGTTCTTTCTTGCTACATTATATGATCACACTCTTAATCATGCAAATGCTTTTAAACCATTCAAGCGTGACCAGACAAAAGAGAACACGCTGTCTTTGAATGTCCCGTCTGTGACACACACACACACGACACACAGAAAGAAGTGCGCCACAATCGCGTTCTCTTTCACAAACAATAACACACAATTATGGCAAAATGTTTATTTTGTTCGAGTATCCTCATAAAAGCAGTCTTAAATGAGTTAAATAATGTCTTAAATTAACTAAAAGAGTTGTGAGAAAATGAGATGTACGTGACAGCGCGTCAGATCCGCGCCATGTGACTTAAAGTGACAGCAGCCAGTAATGCTGTCTGTCATTAACGTAAATCAAAGAATTGTAGCTTTAAGGATTAATCTATATTTAATTCATAATTTATGCAGTTAAGACTGCATAACTTAACTTCATTCAATTTCTGTATATTGATTATATATGAAGGCCACAGGTAAACATGACATTTATTATAATGGGTTTATGTGAAGATTGTTTTAAGTTCACTTGAAATTATAAGTTATTTTTTAAAGCCTAAAAAAAGTTGAAATTGATAGCTTTCAATTATACTGTAATGTTGAATGTCTATCATTAATTTTTAAAACATTAGACATCAGTACAAGTATTAGTATTAGGTCTTCATTCATAAAAAGATGCCATTACAACTAGGGATGCACCGATAGGATTTTTTGGGGCCGATACCGATTTTAACAAACAATTATTGGCCGATTCCGATACCGATATTTGTCACTTGCCCTCTTATTTGAAATTTTGTCATTAAAATAGATAGTGTTTTGATCATGTTTTAAATCAGCAAAGTTAAAAAAAAAAAAAAAAAAAAAAAAAAAAAAACATACATTAACTTATAGCCTACTAGCTACTTTATTGCTGCATTATCAAATAATTTGTAATGAACATAGACTGGATCCATTTAACATTCAGCAGGCCAACATAAATACAACAGAACAACGATACATATGAAATAAACTGCTTTTTAGATAGGTTTAACAGTCTCCAGGTACAGAAATAAAGTAAACAAATGTTAAATAACACTGCATATTCCTCACTGTATAAATTAAATACATATATTATTATTACATTGAGACATAGCTAAATTCTACTGTTCAACATTAATATACTTCTGTCACAATTACTTTGTTAAACTGAACTTTTATTTTGACGGGTTGCCGTGAAGTTTCTGTGTGTGTGTTTATAATATAACGATAGATTTTGTCGAATGAAACGGTAAAATGCTCATGAAGTGACTGGACATGAGGGTCATGCATTCATGTCCTCATATATTGAGGCGGCAGAGGCTGAAAAACACTGCAAGTTTCAGTGTGTGTGAGGTAAATGAAACCGCGCGTCTGTGCCATTCATTCACACAGAGACACACAGAAACATGCAGGATTCATATTTAAAATCTTTATATCTTTTTGCAGCCTAATATTCACAGACACTAGTATATATCACGATTTGATTTAAGTGTACTGACCTACGTTTTATTTATTCATCAAAACTTTGACAAACTCCGTGACATTCCGTGTTGTGCAGTAAATTCCGTTTTTATGACTGGATTCCGACTGCGTTTTCCGCATCGCGGAAATGAATCCTTATGACAGTTATTTAGTCAATAGTAGTGAGCTATTTTTTTTTTTGTTGGTCTTTTGTTGTTTGATTAACATTAAAACGCAGACAGCAGCGCAGCAGGAATATTACATTATAATCTTGGATTATGCAACAGACATTATACAGCTCAGTGCCTTTACGCAGTTAATTAACAAACCATCGGTTTATTTCGGCCTTTTTCATGTTATAGCCGATATGCCGATGGTTGTAAATTGATATAAAAAAAAAAAATTAAAAAAAATAATAAATAATCGGCCGATACATCGGTGCATCTCTAATTACAACAGATATTTAAAATATATTGTCTTTAAGTTGTTTCTACATTAATTTGGAGAGTAACTGTGAAATTATTACAATATAAAAATGCCAATGTTTTTAAATCACGATTATTCTTTTTTTTTTTTTAATCGATTGACAGCACTAATTCTGAAATGTTTTTTTCCCCCATGCAGGTGCAGACAAAAAAAAAAAAAAAAAAAAAACGATCTGTTGTTTATGCATTGGGTCAATGTCACATTCTTTAGGAAAAATATTTACCTTGTGTGCAGAAGGCATCGATATTGAATCTTCACACAGCAGCTTATTGGCAAACGACCCATAAACACCATCATTCATGTAGTAGAGAAACTCTGGCTCATCGTTTGCTGACAGTAGTTCTGAAAGAGTTTAATAAACACAGATGATCAATGTATCTCCTATTAAACATTTAAAGTGAAAGAAAATAAATTTTTTAAAATGTTGTTTATATGTCTATGTGGTGTTTTTAGTATGCTTTAAGACAAACCATGTGCAAATTCATTAGTCTACACCATTGCCGAGTGTTTTCTCCTTAAAACTGCAGTGAACCAAAGACAGTCTCAAAAGCGCGGTTTGAAATCGCCCGTTCTCTAAGTCACAAACATGTTGTAACCAATCCAGTCAACGTGCGGGCGGGCTATAGCATATCATCATTACTATGCTGCGAAGCAGGGGAGTCTCAAGAGAAGCCAGGTTATCCTGGTATATTTTTCTGTTGATATGAAAATATATTGGGTACATTTAACAATATAGCAGGTGGATTTCCACATGCAAAACTGTGGAAAAACAATTAGTATCCTCAATTCCCAAATGGTTAAAAAGTGTTATTAAAAGTAAAGGTGATGTGACACAGTGGTAAACATGCTTCTGTCCCAACTTTTTTTGGAGTGTGTTGCAGCCATCAAAATCAAAATTTGTTTATAATTTACAAAATACAATTAAGTTGGTCAGTGAAAACATTTCTACAACACATTTCTTTGTACTTTCATTAGTTAAAGGTTAAAGAGAATTAACAAAACAGTTTTTTTATTTTATTTTATTGCATTTTACAAAATGTCCCAACTTTTCTGGAATTGGGGTTGTATAATCATAGCGCCTATTTGACAATTTGTTTAGATGTTTTCGCAGATGTGAGCTCCAGGCCGTCAGTGCTCATGTACTCACCGAAGAAGAGCTTCATCTCGGCCAGTCCTTCGGGAATTTGCCACTGGCTCTTATGTAGATAGTGGTTAAACATGATATAATTAATTTGGGGTATATCAAACTGGCAATCTTTGGTCTTATTAATCTATTACTTGCTCCTGAGCTTTTATCTATTACTTGTTCCTAACTTTCATAACTTAAATCCTGTATTTACTAGAGCTTTTGTACTTTTGACCGAACTGTTTGCTTGTGTTTATTTCCTATTGTACAAACTTTGTATGCTTTTATAATGGCTATTATTGTTTATTTATATATTATTGTTCAATAAATAATATTTTATTTGATATTGAGAAAGGGTCCGTTAGTTGTTGTGATTTCGACTTTTCGAAAGTTACATTATTACTCTGTTAAATTGCAGCAGAGACTGACTTTATGAGTGAGTCAGTAGCAAAGACTGCGGAAGGAAGTAGTTCTGCACAAAAGAGGGTTTTTAAAGACACTCCATGTTGTTTATTTATTTATACACTTATGCCGTCGAACTGTTGTATAAATGCAATATCACACTTATACGATATGGCTCTATATCAGCACAGCATATATAATAAAACTTATATAAAAATGTGAATTTTAAATTATGCTTTTGAAAGAAATATCACGCTTGAAATCCAAAAATACAGTAAAAACAAAAATAGTGAAATATTAAAATAAATAAAATAAAAGCCACAATATATCATGAATATCTGATTTGAACATTGACTAGTACTCACTGTGTGGTTGCCCATTGCAATCCCGAGCCACTGTTTTCTTAGCGATTATATTCACAGCCAGCGTGAAAGCAGATGACACATAATAAGCTCCGGGTTCGGCGATGATCGACAAGCCGGTCGAGGGAGGAAAATACATGTCCAGCATGGGTTTAAGCATCTGGTGAACCTGCACATGAAAACAACAAGAAGCTCAGGGAAAAAGCATTTATAAATGCAAAAAAAATATCTTACAAATGTACAGCAGAATACAGTACCTTGTCTAACTGTGCTTCACTTCCATCAAAGCCGCCTCCAATGTCCAGAAAATTCATCTCAAAGCCAAGCTCCTTCTAAGATCAAATTCATTTATAACACGTTACCATGGGGGAAATAAACTTATTTGGTCAGCAGCGGAAGTGACATTTGGATAAATAAAGATCATTCCCTCTTGATTCAGCAGGGAAACTCATGGCACAAAAGGAACAATCATATAAAAATTGTATCCATGACTCCATGAGCGATGACTCACCCCCATATCAAAGACACAGCGGGCATCGGACACAGCACGAGAGAACGCTTGTGCATCCTGACAACAACTGGGAATGTTGAATCTGTGAGCAAAGCATGAAACCAACAGCATGACATCAAAATCTACCTCAATCACTTCCTTTATAAATGCCCTTGGCATAACTGTGCATGACTCAAAGCTGGCCCATGTGAAAAAAGTTGTTAGTTCTGAGAAACACCATCATCATTTATTTACACAACTGCTTTAATATCTAATGCAGGAGTTCCCAAACTTTTTTGTCAGCCAAACCCCTGAGACATAAATTCTCAAGGAGTACTTCAAGAAAATATTTTAAGTTAATACTTATATAATAATTTGCAGGTTCACTGTTCTCTGCTGCCAGTTAATATTTAAAAATATAAAATCATATTTTTTTGGCTGAATGGCGATATACGATATATACAGTAGCGGCTCCTGGCCGCAAATTTAGGCAGGGCAGATTCTGGGTCTTAGCGCTAGTTTATGATAAACATTTTGTAAGCTTTATATTCTAATCGCTGAACGCATCAGACACACTTTTGGCAGAATTCTAATGTCCTTGCATTATTCAGCCTGAGGGTGGCACTCTAATGATGATTGACAGACTTTAGTATAAATGACAAATGCATAGAATGCCATCTTAGAATTGCCTTAATGTAGTATTTATTGTCTCCTATATAGTCTCCTATTGTTTTAGAATGTTGTGTAGGAATTCCAGTGAGGAAAACAAAGTCATGTCTATTCCCAGAACAAACACAACAGAACTACTGAATATAAAGGCTATTCACATGAGCATGTTTAAACTAAAGGATTTATTTATTTAATACGCTACTCCACATAGGTTTTTACCTGTTTTATTCAAATTTAATTCAGTTTTAGGGTGTACTCACACTAGGGGCCAGTTGTTCAAAAGTAATCTGATCGGATTTCACCTATTGGATTGGATCAAATCTTGAAAACGTGTTGTTCAAAAGAAGAAAAAGGATTCTGAAATCAGATTAGATCACAAAATCCAATCTTGTTTGTGTTCAAAACTTTTTTGTAAGATTAGGATACCTTTGATACAAAAAAAAAAATATCAGGATTATACTGATTCCAGCAGAATTTCAGGAACAAAAATGTAATAATTTTAAAACTGGTCAAAATAATACAATATTTGTATCATGTAATATACACACTTTTTTTTTTATTTTGCTCTTGATTAGTTTAACTGTTAAAGTAATAAATTAGGAGTAGACATTATACCTATTAAGCCTTTTGGTAGCCTACAGTAAAGTAAAAAAAAAAGATTTTGGTGCCATAAAATAATCCCCAAACAGCTGTAAATATCAAAAACAAAAATATTATATTTAATTTAACATGTTTTTATCACTGTTTGTAAATTACATTGGCACAACAACCAGTCAAAAGTTCTTTGTGAGCGAACGCAGTTTCTCGGGTGAATGCTATGCAAAACTTTTCTGAGAGAACGCAAAAGTATTGAATGCACAGAGCACGGTTCAGTTGGGCTTGGGCACGGTATGCATGTAGTGTGATCGCTAACCGTGCCGGAGCACAGAACAGAGTGCTACTGTTATCATTACGACTTCTATTACTACTTGGATAGTACACTTTTCAATTAACTAAATTAAATCGAGTATATTTAGGTTTATAACGGGTCTGGTTCTTCTCACCTCATTGACAAATATGAATTGTAGTTTGCGAGTAAAGCTGCAAATTCCTCCAACATCAGCTGCATCCGTAATAATCTTCTGATACGTGCAGCACAATCAAGTGAAAATCGCTGCACGGCATAAATGATAAATCTATTAGGCAGTCTATTAGCGAAAGCGCTTTTCTTCCAAACAAAAAGTTGCATTGCAAATAACGCAAGCGTGCTCGGGCCTGGAACGTTAAGTGCAATGTGAGTGCAGGCCAGCAGGGGAGTGGGGACAATTGCACCAGGGCATGGTACAAGCAAACCGTGCCTAGTGTGAGTACACCATTATTCAATATCTATGGAGCACCTAAAGGGACATGGTGATAGAAAAAAAATATGAGAATGGAGGAAAAAATATAATTTCAATGCTTTTGCATTGCCTCGCAAAACTTCCACCAAGAAACTTAACGTTCACAAAACTTTAGTGTTCTTTGCGAGCAAATGCAAATTTTTACGTGGAACACAAACATTTTGCAAGAGAACGCAAAAGCATTTACATATTCCTCCCATCTCATATTTTTTTCCATCACCATGTCCCTTCAAGAAGCTCTGTAAATATCCTCTATACACTCAAGACAGACTCACTTGACTCCAGTAACGTGCAGGCTGAGCTCTCTGGCACACTCCAGCAGATGTCTGCAGTCCTTCAGTGTGGAGCCGAACGGTATGGCGGTCTCCTCTCTCTCACAACAGCTCTCTGATGTCAACAGCAGTAACACCCTGTTGCAGAAAGCAAGTTCAAGATGAAGGTTAGTGCTAAAAACCCTGTGCATTATTGTGAATGCAGCCTGTTAGACAGCTCCCTAGTTCAGTAGTCAGAGCACTGATCAGGGAGTCAGCCATTTTAAGGGCTGTCTCAATCGCAAAATCCTTCCAGTGCACTCCCTAAAAAGTCCCACAATGCACAGTGAAAACCAGGGAGCATTGATGCTCACTATGTCCCCTTACTGTCATTACCAGTGTCCAAATTAGTGTACACGATATAGTGGTTCACGACCATAGACTGTAAAAAAAATATGGACGTAGTGTCCGTGACGTCACCAGTAGGTTTCTGAAGAGCATTTTTGAAGCCTAAACTCAGCCATTGCCATCTTGGCAGCACGTCACTCCTGGATAACGGAAAATGGGCAAAGTATTCATCATCATTAAGTATTCATCATCAAGAGGCAGGATGTGGGTGGAGCTGAGGTGCCTGGTTGCTGAAACCACGCCTCCACAAAATCCACCTGTCACTCAAGTGGCCACGCCCTTAATTATGCAGAACTTTAAGGTTTAATATAATTTAAACGGGTGAGTTATATAAAAATACACCCCCCTCACAGTTGTCATGAAGGGCAAAATTAGCTATATAGACCAAAAACACTATGTACCAGGCTGTAAACATTTTTTTCAGCTGTAAAGTTGGGACTTTTAACATGGGGCTCAATGAGATTCTGCTCCCTTTTGGAGCCTGTCTCTAGCAGCCAGTCGATGAATTGCAGTTTAAGTCACTTCCGTGTTGGATTCAAGAGAGACAGCGGGAGGTTGCCGCTTGTTCACGACCTAGGGAGCTGATTGAGACGCACCCAATGGCTATGTTCACACTGCGAGCCTTAGTGCTCAATTCTGATTTATTGCTCAGATTTTTTTTGTATAGCGGTTCACATTTTTGTTTTAAATGTGGCCAATATCAGATTCCAGTGGGAATAGATCATGGTCCTGAACTGACCCGCATGAACAAAAGAACTGTCTTGATAACTTCAGGAATGTAAAATCTTTGAAGCGACTCCCATGAGTGCAGAATTGTAACGATCATTGATCTAGATTGACATAAAAGTCGAATGAATTCTGTTACGACTGTTCAGACTGAGAAAAACTCACGCCTTTAAAAGATATGTATTGTCTATTGTCATCATATACTTGCATAATTTGTTACATCTCAATAAATAAAGTGTTCAAAAAAAGATATGTATTGTCATTGAAATCTACAGATGCAAATAGACAAAGTGCAATAAAACAAACATTTAAAAGTGTATTTTGGTTTTCTTTCCACTAGTCTGAAACAACAAATTATGAAAAGCCAAAATGCACAAAATCTCAAAACTGAGCAGTGCGTGAAAAAACAATGGTTTTGCCTGTGGTGTCTTGTTTTAGAGACATCAATCATTTTAGAATCGGATCATGATTACTACAGCTGCACCAATTGCAATTTTCTTGGCCGATTCCGATTTTTTGTAAGTGTGACCTGCTGATACCGATTTTACTGATTCCGATTTTCTTTCAAAGAACTAGCCTATAATTAGACAGCATATACAAACAAAAATCTGCAATGCAAAATTTTATTTTTATACAAAAACCGGAAAAATCGACTCATTCCGATCCCTGGCCGGTCGATTGGTGCATCTCTAATGATCACCAGAATCAGACATGTGAGGTGCCTAAATATTCCCAACCCTACTACACAGATATTGTCTGAGAATTGTGATAATTTACTGCTAATGTTTGCATAGTGACAACCCTAGTCAACTCACTTTGCTTTGGGATGGCAGCGTGCGATCTTCCTTAACTCCGCCTCATTATCGCAAACCAGGAGGGGGATGTTGTGTTTGGCTGCGTATTTGATATGGGAGAGCTGTTTACACGTGCCGCCGAGAATTATGTCCTGAGACAGGACGCCAAAGCCCTTCACCAAGTCCAGCTCATGCTGAGAGACAAGCACAGAAGCCAAAACAGATGAAGGTAATAATATGTTTTAAAAATAGCTTTCAAACAGACACAAATATAGAAAGACTTATTTTAGGACACTGAGCAATCTAGTTAACGAGGCAGGATGAGACATATTTTATACTTTATGTTCACCTTGTTTGAACAAACAAAGCCAGTTCCAAGAGCAGCCAGGATTTCAACAACCACAGGGCTGCTGTTGCTCTTGACCGTGTAGAAAGGCCGAATATGGTCCATTTTAGATCTCCAGCGAATTTGCTGCCGCACAATCACCCCAAGGTCAGCAACAAAAAATGCACTCTTCAGTGCCTAAAGAAGACCAACATACATCACACTTTGGTACAAAAAAAACTCACAATAAATGAAACACAGCAGAATGCCTTTGGTATACGTACAAGTGTTTGATCATGAATGTGTTTATCGATCACATCTCTGAGAGCTGTGCTTCCTTCCAGCAGCTCAACAGAATAGTGGAGTTCATCCAGAGTTCCCTTCATTCTCATCCGTAATCTGATGTTCTGACTGGCATAAAGCAGGTTACCTATTTATGAGAACCCTCAGAGCTCTTGGGTCCTAGCGATATCCACTGCAAACACAAGACAGACAACAAATAAAGTCTTTAAACAACATCTAGCATCAATGTGTTGAAAAATTACCAAACTGTGAATTGCAGCTTTATTTAATGCTCTTATTATGTTATTTAAACTATAAAATTAGCTATGACACATTCAGTGACACAATATCATGTTTGACTTCACAGCAGAATAACTACTGCAGTGGACATCGATCAGAGCTCCCAGCAGGTCAGAAGAGTCACTGACTTCCATTGACCCTGGCAATCTATTCTCAAAGCAGGTCTAAAAACAGCTAAAGACTGAATTGCAACTGCGTTGAAGTTATGACCAAAGTCCTGTTGCACTTAAAGCGTTTGCAAGTATATGATAGCACACAATAAATAAGTGAGGTTACAGCAATGTGAACGTACAGGGACAGGTCAGAGGGCGACCTCTCCAGCTATCAGCTAGGATCCCAAGGGGGCTCCGCGTTGAAATCAAACTGCTCACGGTAGACAGAAGCCCCTAAGCTGTTCTCGTAGTTAACGTACACCTGCAAGAAAAAATAAATTGTAAATGATACAATATTATATGTTGACAAAATAGGTTAATTATGATAGGAGTAAAACACATGTACTGATGTTTATAAGCTGTGTGGGTGGAGAAAAAAAAAACCAAAATCATTCCCAGCTAACAAAAATATGTTCCCATTAAAGCCACAATATGTAATTTTTCGCCGCTAGAGGTTGCTTATTCAAAACAAAGGTGTAACTTGATGATGCCTTGATTTCGTGGAGCTTTTATTATGCCGAGACGAGCGCTTCCACTTTTTTCCGCTCATGTGTATGTGAGGTAACGCAGAGCTGTTTTATCATATTACATACATTTGAGCGTTTTGAAAGTTATGTTATAATGCTACTCTGTGCGTTCGCTCGGCGGAGACTATGAGACACTTGTTCACACTGCAGTAAGCTAGGTCGATATTAGGCATGGTAAAACATGGTACTCGCGGTAAATCAAGAAAACGAGATTTAAACAATAAGACTAACTGTGTGAATGTTCAAAACTTTTAGGTTAAGCAAACAATTTTACCACTTTGTAAACAATATGAAAATGTTACTTTTGAATGTTCTCTGGACGTTCTGAAACTAGCAACAAAACAAAACAAAAAAAACATTAGACGTCCAACTAAACAGCTTCTGAAAAAATGAACAATGTATAAATGTCGTTATTGTGCTAAAGTTTTGAGAATATTAATAAAGACCAGATGAACTTTGAACAAACATTCTGTTAATGTTACTGGAAGAACGTTTGTTCATGACTTTTACAGAACCTTGCAGAAGGTTAGCTAACGTTCAATCAACACAAAGTATATAAAATAAATCAATACAATGAATACAAGTCATGAATAAAATTTATATCAAAATAAGACCTCCGGAAATGAATGAGGCGCCAATTACACAAGTCTTTTTTTGACGATTTAATATAAAACGTTTCTCATATGCCTGTCTAGTTATTAGCTAAACATGTTTGGTGTATCAATAAAGCAATAATGATACCATTAGTGTTATTTGTGATTATATTCCCGCGATAAGGTTTAAAGTACAGGCTAATAATTTATTGCTAACCGTCAATTAGCCATCTAGCAGCTACAGATATTAAAGTCGTACGTTATTTATCTTAATAACTTTATAACGTAACGAGTTAATTCAGACAGAAAGCAGTTTAGTGTTTATAAACAACTTCACCTGTCTTTAGTCAAATATACACAAGAGGCTAACAGACACATGTTAGCTTATGAAACCCAGAGAGGTACTTACATGGGAGAAATCGAGAGCATCTGAGGTAAACCGTTTTTTCCTTTTGGGCGGAATTTTTACAAAGTAACAAAAGCACCGATACGAAAGATAACGGTAATGTTTTGAGCCATATAACTTAACTGTCTAAAACAGTGACAAGCGGATCGTGTGGACGGTTAAGCGCGCTTAGCAGAATGATGTCGGTTGTCGGATGAAGCGCGTGAGGGAGGCGGGGCGATCATTTAAATGAAGTGGTGAAGGGAGTGAGGAGGCGGGACTGTTTATGTTAATTAGGCGGTGAAGCGCATGAAAGAGGCGGGCATTGCGTATAGAAGGGGCGGGGCTTCTGTTTGAATAACATGCTGAATCGAGTGAAGGGGAAGAGAAGGGGCGGGGCTTTTGTTTAAATAATCTGATGAGGTAGACTCCATGGAATCTAAATAGGAGTTTTGTAGCTTTTCTTAGTCCTATTCTTTTAGGTTTGAGACCATCTATATGCACGTGCAGCTGATAAGTGTAAGGGTAAGTGTAAGTCCCTTTAAGATATATAAATGAAGTCTTTGATAATATGCAGACAGCCAGTCACAAATAAACAACAAACTTATATTTATCTGCTACAAGTACACTAATATATTCGGATAGTTTACAGCACCTTTACGTTATGCATCTGTTTAAATTATTACATGAATCACATGAAGGCAACCAGTCACAATTTAAACACTTCAAAATATACAGCGACACATCCTCACATAGACACAAATAATCATGCAACAATGAATTATATTGTTATATTGACAATACACCTAAATTACTGATTATTTGTTGATACTATTTACACATTTAAGCACATTAAGTGTATGCAAACAAGCATAAACATGCAGTAGCAAACTTTTCATATTTGAACTATTTTTCATAAATTCCTATAGTACATTCAATAATATAGAGCATACCTTCTAATCTTGACCAGTTTGAAAACATGCTAAACTGATATGTATATGCATTTTATGTAAGTAGTCTGTTATAAAAAGATCTCATTGATTTACATTACAATGCTATCAGAATTTCATCTTACTTTTTGGCCATATTAATATCAGCATATGCACCAAATTGCATATTTTTTATGCTCATACATCAAAACACATGCCATTTTGTTTTTAATTATTTTGTTTAAAAGTTCAATAAACTTTTCCATTTCCAAAAATTAGATTTAAAAAAAAAAAAAAAAAAAATGTTATGTCAGGCTTTAGGGTTAAGATAAATTTATGAAGCACAAAATATGAAACTGAACTCTAGGATCTTTTCTTCAAGATTGCAAGAAAATGGAAATTATTTTATTGCTTTGCTACATTTCAACTATGTTCAAACACTAAGTTTATGCGTTAAAAACATTGCCAGTGAGGTAAACAAAAAATAGACAGTGAGTTTATAACAAAAACAATAGCTATCAACAAATAACCATGCAACAGTTGAAGTATATTGACAATACACCTAAATTATTGATTATTTGTTGATACTCTTCCCATGTTTAATTGCACATTTAAGCACATTAGGTGTATGCAAACAAGCATAAACAGTAGCAAACTTTTCATATTTGAAGTATTTTTCATAAATTCCTATAGTACATTCAATAATACAGAGCATACCTTCTAATCTTTACCAGTTTGATCATTTCTAACTTTGTTAGAAACTTAAATTTCTCCAAATGATCATTAGATTATATCTCTATTTAAAATAAATGTATTGATGCTGATAAAAAGGAGGCTATAAGAAATGTGCCATCCCATACCTGAATGCCCAAAGAGCCTTCACCATCTTGGCTACAAAATTCCTGTCAGAACTTTGTCCATTTTGCACTTTTATAGCGTGATTCCGGATAAAACATAATAAATAATCTTAATTGTATTATACTCTGTGTTAATGTCTGGACTGATAGAATGTCCTCTATCTACAGTCTCTTGCTTTTTATTGATGAGCTTCAGTGTCCAGTCTCTGATGAAATGAATCTAGTGTCAACACTTACATCCACAGTTTATAGAGGGAGGCGTGTTTACCCTTCTCACTCGTTCTCTCTCTCCCTCTCTCTGACTTTCTGCTCCAGGTTTTCATGGTCAGATATTCAGACTTTTCCAAGTTCTGATTCACCACATTCTTCAGGGTAAATTATCAACCTAATGACTAATTGATGAAGATGTTGACTTCTGAAATAGTAGACCTGTAAATAACTTTGGTTACACTTTGGTTTAAGGTGTCCTTGTTACAGTGTAATTATACATTTAAGTACTGAGTTATATTAATTAACTACATGTACAATCCTATGGTTAGGATTTGGTTTGTTGTAGGGTTAGTTACATGTAATTATGCATAATTTATAGTTATTATTATAGTAACTACATGTAACATGTGTAACAAGGACACTGTAAAATAAAGTGTTACCATAACTTTTAACTTTAATAACATTAAAACATTAGCATCAATGTGAAAAGTGCTGTACATTACTTTTCAAAAATATAAATGGACATAAAATATTGATTTTATTTGAAATTATTGCATTGTGATGAAGCTGAAACATTATAAAGTCAGTTGTACAGTTTAGTGTCATTATGCAAAAAATAGGCCTGTCAAATCGATTAATCGCAATTAATCACATCTCTAACATAAAAGTTTGTGTTCATATATGTGTGTACATCAAAATAAAAGTTTGTGTTTACATAATATGTGTGTACTATGTATAATTATTATGTATATATAAATACACACTCATTCATGTATATATTTAATAAATATTTGCTTGTATATACTGTATATATATATATATAATTTATATTATATATAATATAAATATTTTATATATAATATTAAAAAGATTCTTAAATATATACATGCATGTGTGAGTATTTATATATACATAATAATTATACGCAGTACACATGCATATATTGTGTAAACGTGAACTTTTATTTTGGATGCGATTAATCGCTTTGACAGCACTAATACAAATATATATATATATGGGTGTGTGTAGATGTATATACATATATATACACACACATACACTATATTGCCAAAAGTATTGGGACACCCCTCCAAATCATTGAATTCAGGTGTTCCAATCACTTCCATGGCCACAGGTGTATAAAATCAAGCACTAGGCATGCAGACGCTTCTACAAACATTTGTGAAAGAATGGGTCGCTCTCAGGAGCTCAGTGAATTCAAGCGTGGTACCGTGATAGGTTGCCACCTGTGCAATAAGTCCATTCGTGAAATTTCCTCACTACTAAATATTCCACAGTCAACTGTTAGTGGTATTATAACAAAGTGGAAGCAATTGGGAACAACAGTAACTCAGCCACGAAGTGGTAGGCCACGTAAAATCACAGAGCGGGGTCAGCGCATGCTGAGGCGCACAGTGCGCAGAAGTCGCCAACTTTCTGTCAATAGCTACAGACCTCCAAACTTTGTGTGGCCTTCAGATTAGTTCAAGAACAGTGTGTAAAGAGCTTCATGGAATGGGTTTCCATGGCCGAGCAGCTGCATCCAAACCTTACATCACCAAGTGCAATGCAAAGCGTCGGATGCAGTGGTGTAAAGCACGCCGCCACTGGACTCTAGAGCAGTGGAGACGTGTTCTCTGGAGTGACCAATCACGCTTCTCTGTCTGGCAATCCGATGGACGAGTCTGAGTTTGGCAGTTGCCAGGGGAACGGTACTTGCCTGACTGCATTGTGCCAAGTGTCAAGTTTGGTAGAGATGGGATTATGGTGTGGGGTTGTTTTTCAGGGGTTGGGCTTGGCCCCTTAGTTCCAGTGAAAGGAACTCTAGTGTTTCAGCATACCAAGACATTTTGGACAATTTCATGCTCCCAACTTTGTGGAATGGCCCCTTCCTGTTCCAACATGACTGCGCACCAGTGCACAAAGCAAGGTCCATAAAGACATGGATGAGCAAGTTTGGTGTGGAGGAACTTGACTGGCCTGCACAGAGTCCTGACCTCAACCCAATAGAACACCTTTGGGATGAATTAGAGCGGAGACTGCGAGCCAGGCCTTCTCGCCCAAAAAAGCGCTTCTAGAAGAATGGTCAAAAATTCCCATAAACACACTCCTAAACCTTGTGGAAAGCCTTCCCAGAAGAGTTGAAGCTGTTATAGCTGCAAAGGGTGGGCCAACTCGATATTAAACCCTACAGATTAAGCTTGGGATGTCATTAAAGTTCATGTGCAAGTAAAGGCAGGCGTCCCAAAACTTTTGGCAATATAGTGTATATACACTCACCTAAAGGATTATTAGGAACACCTGTTCAATTTCTCATTAATGCAATTATCTAATCAACCAATCACATGGCAGTTGCTTCAATGCATTTAGGGGTGTGGTCCTGGTCAAGACAATCTCCTGAACTCCAAACTGAATGTCAGAATGGGAAAGAAAGGTGATTTAAGCAATTTTGAGCGTGGCATGGTTGTTGGTGCCAGACGGGCCGGTCTGAGTATTTCACAATCTGCTCAGTTACTGGGATTTTCACGCACAACCATTTCTAGAGTTTACAAAGAATGGTGTGAAAAGGGAAAAACATCCAGTATGCGGCAGTCCTTTGGGCGAAAATGCCTTGTTGATGCTAGAGGTCAGAGGAGAATGGGCCGACTGATTCAAGCTGATAGAAGAGCAACTTTGACTGAAATAACCACTCGTTACAACCGAGGTATGCAGCAAAGCATTTGTGAAGCCACAACACGCACAACCTTGAGGCGGATGGGCTACAACAGCAGAAGACCCCACCGGGTACCACTCATCTCCACTACAAATAGGAAAAAGAGGCTACAATTTGCACGAGCTCACCAAAATTGGACAGTTGAAGACTGGAAAAATGTTGCCTGGTCTGATGAGTCTCGATTTCTGTTGAGACATTCAGATGGTAGAGTCAGAATTTGGCGTAAACAGAATGAGAACATGGATCCATCATGCCTTGTTACCACTGTGCAGGCTGGTGGTGGTGGTGTAATGGTGTGGGGGATGTTTTCTTGGCACACTTTAGGCCCCTTAGTGCCAATTGGGCATCGTTTAAATGCCACGGCCTACCTGAGCATTGTTTCTGACCATGTCCATCCCTTTATGACCACCATGTACCCATCCTCTGATGGCTACTTCCAGCAGGATAATGCACCATGTCACAAAGCTTGAATCATTTCAAATTGGTTTCTTGAACATGACAATGAGTTCACTGTACTAAAATGGCCCCCACAGTCACCAGATCTCAACCCAATAGAGCATCTTTGGGATGTGGTGGAACGGGAGCTTCGTGCCCTGGATGTGCATCCCACAAATCTCCATCAACTGCAAGATGCTATCCTATCAATATGGGCCAACATTTCTAAAGAATGCTTTCAGCACCTTGTTGAATCAATGCCACGTAGAATTAAGGCAGTTCTGAAGGCGAAATGGGGTCAAACACAGTATTAGTATGGTGTTCCTAATAATCCTTTAGGTGAGTGTATATATATATATATATATATATATATACAGTATAAACATAATATATAAAAAGATCAGTGTGATTATAATATATATACATAAGCATATACACATTTAATAACATAATGAGTCTCCCGTTGCATTTTCAGAATAAGATGTTGAAAAGAAATAAATTGTATCAACATTTTCAAGTTGCAACACACACACACACCCAACATTAGCAGTCTGACAGTATTTTACGTCTGGGTTGTTATTCTAAATGACAACTTAAACACTGATGTGCTAATATGTTACAGACAGAAATTCCTCATTTGTGTGTATAGTTCCCTTTTCTTGCTGATTGCTGAGTCCTTTCCCAAAAATAGTTTCATCAGAATGTCAAATGAGCCAATTGAG
Source organism: Coreius guichenoti (assembly GCA_039654105.1). Taxonomy (NCBI): domain Eukaryota; kingdom Metazoa; phylum Chordata; class Actinopteri; order Cypriniformes; family Gobionidae; genus Coreius; species Coreius guichenoti. The sequence goes on from CM077176.1 coordinate 4,713,160, forward strand.
CTTCACAATAGCTCTGTTTGTTTTACTCACGTCAATGTTGCTTGGACTGCTACACTTGTCAGTGAAAGTTTCTCTTTTGGAGCACACAAAAGCAGTTCCGAGTTTTGTGCCTTCTCCCCCTAGACTATAAATGAGCGCATGGCATCTAATCTAACATAACATCTAAAGCAGCTTGGAGTAAACGGCGGTGTTTGATAACTATTGTTCTTGGTATAATAGCAATTTGCCTCTGTATGCTTGTTGAAGGAAGGACATGTGGTTCGCCTGCCATATGCAATAACACCCTACTCGTATTGAGCAACAGAAATTCTCCTGAGCTTTAAGGGCTTATATGGGGCCTCAAATACAATACAAAATAAAGGAACTCTCTAATAAACTGCATAATCTGATAGGAGAAAACAAAGGACATTTATTCTTGTAACAATAAAATTGTGCAATTTTCCAGTGAAAGTAATGAAAGCAATTTGCACCATTAAGCGGCAGGAAATCATGGGGGAGACCGGGGCTAGTTGTCACATTTTTTTTTAACCAATTATATATTCTTAGTAATATTTATAAACATTTTTTTCAAATGTGAGCATCAAATGATCCATCAGGCTTTTGAGGAAGCAGGTTTATTTGTTCATCTCTCAGTCATCATTGTAGTGCATTTATATGTTTCAAAACTACAGAGCTTTGATCATAAAACTAAGCATTTAAATATCATCTTACTAAGACATATTATTGGGAGATAAAGAGTGATGACTGATATTTATATGCATTTTATGTATAAGTAGTCTGTTATAAAAAGATCTCATTGATTTATATTACAAGCATCAAGAATTTCATCTTACTTTTTGGCCATATTAATATCAGCAACTGCACCAAATTGCATATTTTTGATGCACAACAAAAAACACATGCCATTTGAACAAAAAATGTAAAAAATAAAAATGTAAAAAAAACATTTATATGTCAGGCTTTACAGGGTTAAGATATATTTATGAAGCACAAAATATGAAACTGAACTCGGCTATAGTTGTAGAGGATCTTGTTAAAGATTGCAAGTAAATGGAAATTGTTTTATTGCTTTGCTACATTTCAACTATGTTCAAACACCAAGTTTATGCGTTAAAAACATTTGAAGGCCATTGCCAGTGAGGTGAAAAAGATAGACAGCGAGTTTATAACAAAAACAATAGCTTATCTTTTGTTTTCCATCACTATCTGTCACCTTTCATCTCTCCACCCACTACACGGCACTCAACTTTTCCTTGACCTCAAAAGTCCAATAAATATTAAACTTTATCCTGCCAAAAAGAACATCAGTTGGAATTCAATTGTAAACTAATCAAACCCCATTCAGTTTGAATACAAAGAATTTGATTTGAGAACTGCAGCAAAAGGGGACTATTTTCAATGAACGACTTTAAATTTGGTCCGTTCCTCACAAAAATATATCATATGACTTCAGAATACTTATTGTGCATGAGTTAGTATGTGGTCACTAATGGCGGACTATATGGAAAAGAGCTAAATGCTTAAAAAAAAATCAGCTTTTGTGTTCAACAAAAAAATAGCAGCAGCGTGTTTGAAAAGACTGAGGGTTAGTAAATAATGACAGAATCTGACTTTCTGTTAATGACAAAATGTTATGATCAAAGCCCCAGAGGACCTATTATTTTTGGAAATCCTTTCTCAATCACCTTGCTATCCTTTTGTGTTCCCTAAATTGTGTATTTCGTGCATGTGTTGGAAACTAAGGAAATGGATGCTAAGGTTATAACAAAAAGCTTGGGACAAATTGGAACCCAAAGACTCTGGGCTGGACATCCCTAGAGACTAAACAAGCAATGTTCCTTATTCCCCAAGCACTCGGGCTGGCGGGCGGGTGACTGATTAGAGCACGCGTGCCCAGACATGTCCCTATCGGTCTGGCCGCCGGCCAGTCAGTGGGCAGCCCACCCTGGTGTTTGATCTGGGGGTTTGGCTCCAGCCAGTCCCGGCATTGTATCCCAAACAATGCACCCCAGACCTACTGAACTCCATAAACATATCCCTTTGTGGGCTTTTCCTCGAACTCAGGGTGGGGGACACCCGCTGCCAGGAAGAGGGACTCCTATCCAAAAAAAGAATGCTGTGCCTCCCTCTTTGGGCCTGCTGACTGGGCATTCCTGCCTTTAACCTCCAGGGAAAAGCCAGCTTCATAAATTCAGAGGCCATTGAATCATAAAGGTGCGTATGGCATGATGAATAAAAGTAGCAGTCAGCTGTTGATTCTGTGCTAAAAGAGTACTGTTTTTTTTCTCGTTAAAACTAATATATTTTTATTTGGATGAGGATTCTGCTGTATAACATGTAAAAATATACCCAGACAGCAACATAGTGTTGGCCCAGATCCGGCCCACATCTGGTACGTGTTAAATCCACATGTACCAGATGTGGGCCAGATCTGGGCCGACACCATGTTGCTGTCTGGGTTTATATTATAATAAGCTTATCTTTACTGGAAGGCTTTAAGCAGTGTTTTCCATGCTTGTTCAGTGAACCATGAACAATTATTGCACATGCACATGTGGAACAGTCCTTAAGACACTAACAGTTTACAGACGGTAGACAATTAAAGTCACAGTTCTAATAACGTTAAAGTTCCCATGAAATCAAAATTGATGTTTTTTGGCTTTTATTATGAATATGTTAGTCTCACTGTTATCTATAAGCTAGTGTGCTCCAAAACAATGACAGAATTTGTATTTAGAAGATATAAGCGTTCAAAACTTAGTCTCTCACTTCCGCCAATAAGGATCAATGATTTTGATGACATCACTCTGCACTTTAGCTTCTCATCAGATTTTCTGTCCAATCAAATGCTTTCTAGAATCTGAAGCCCCGCCCCCTACATTATAAATAGACGCTGCAGCTGAAATCAGTCACTTGTTCACACATTTACTATTTTCTATATGGTGAATGGCACATAGTGCACTATATAGGAGATAGGGAACGATTCAGACAGTGTAAATATGCTTTCCATTGGGGCGAATGAAGTCTGGTTTCACGTTAGTGTCAGTGAACCGCCGCAGCTCCGGTCCAGAGACATGATAGCACAGAGCGGATCATGTGATCGAGTCGGTCCAGAGACACGACAGCACAGAGCGGAGATCATGTGATTAAGTCGGCGCAGACCAGAAACGTATCGGACTCGTTTGAATTCTGCACAGAATGCTGTATTTTAAAGCGATATGGAGGAGATCAGGAGGAGAAACGGTTAGAGATTAGGAGGAAACTGTGGCTTTACCGAGCTCAACAGCTCTGGCTGAGCTGTGATATAAACAAAACGCTATTGGCTATTTTTTAAAAGGGAGGAGCTGTTCGATATGTCCTGCACTGTCTTCCTGTTTCAGTGGAAATTACGTCAACACATTGAATAATGCTGCACGTTTCAAGGCACTTCAGTGGGCCTTTAAACATTAAAGAGACCTTTCTACTGACTCTGTCAAAAACCAGGAGAAATATGCTCAGGGACTCTGATCAGCTGTGTGAATAGTCCATAGTCCTGCAGGAGGCATGAGGACTGCAGATGTAAACAGAGCAATAAACGGCAATGTCCGTAATGTCCGTAAGACACCTGAGACAATACTACAGGGAGACAGGAAGGACGGCTGATCATGCCAAACCACATGTAACCATATGTCACCCCAGATGTGGTGCAAGTGCCTTGGTGTAAGAGTGGTGTAACATCTCACAACAAGAGCTGGCAAATCTTTCTCAGTCCATGAAGATGAGATACACTGTAGCCCTAAAGCAGCTGGAGGAAACACAACATACTGACTGATACTTTTGATATTGACCCCCACTCTTTTCAGGGACTCATTACTCCCTGTATTATGGTATATTTTTTTTTGGTTAATATATTTGTGTAATTTGGTGGCCCAGTAGTGCACAACAAGTAGTGCAAAACAAACGTAGTGTACTCAAACAAATCAAGTTTGATTTTTAAAGGCCTTGAAACGTGCAGCATTATTCAATGTGTTTTCCACTGAAACAGGAAGACAGGACGGGACATATCGAACAACTCCTCTCCTTTTTTAAAATAGCCATCGATCACATGATCCGCTCTGTGCTATCGTGTCTCTGGACCGACTCGATCACATGATCCGCTCTGTGCTATCGTGTCTCTGGACCGACTCGATCACATGATCCGCTCTGTGCTATCGTGTCTCTGGACCGACTCGATCACATGATCCGCTCTGTGCTATCGTGTCTCTGGACCGACTCGGTCTACACTGTCTGAATCGTTCCCTATTCCCTATACAGTGCACATATTAGAAGTAAAAATTAAACATTTAGAAGTAATTCAAGTGTAATCAACCAGTCTCTGTTATCCTGTTTCCACCGCAACGGCGCTGGATCTCGTGCCGGAGCGTGTATCATGTTTAGCGGGGGAACTTCTAACTTCAGACCACCGCCCTGCGTTTCACTCATAGCCGAAATATGCGGTGACTGACTCCATAACCTGTCCATGAACAATCAGTGTACAGTTCTGAGAACATATTTTAACATCATAAGTATTTATATTCTGTATCTTTTTGAATAAAATCATACAATTTTATGCAAGGCATCAGGCGTTTCCATCACGCGAAAAGACCGACTCGACACTCGCTTACTCACATCGCGCCCCTGTATGTTGCTTTGCATAAAATTAAACGATATACAGCACAATAACGAGTTTATAGATAAAATAAAATGTACACAAACCTGTATTTTACCAAAGACATGCATCAATTTGACGGAGCTGAGAACTGCTCGCTCCTGAAAAGGTCGCAAAAATTACCCAAAAGGCTCAATCCAGGATTTGGGTAAAAAAAATAACCCAATATTTTTTAGAGTGTATCTTCTAAACACTAGCACACTAGCATATAGACAACCTTAAGGCTAACATAAGCCCTGTTTCCACTGAAATTATCTGGAACAATTTGTCCCAGGAACTTTTTTCCCCCAGACCTGTTGCTGTCTGCGTTTCCATCGTGGTCTAAAGTACAGTGAAGATTAGTCCGGTGATGTAGGACTGTGCTCGATTTTCCAGTTCCCACTGGATTTCGTCCTCCGAATATAAACGTAATAAAGCCTGAACGTATTTTTTAAACTCCATTGTTGATTCGAATAGCAAACAACTCTTACTGCACGCACCGCAACAGACTTTTAAGTTGAAATAAAATGCTGCGTGAACTCAACCAATCAGCATGTTCAGCGCCCAAGTCCCACCCCTAAAAGTTCCTGAACTTTGAAAAGTACTACCTCTCAAGCGTTTTGAAGGGGACATTTTTACCCGGAAAGACCCCGGTTCCTGCGGTCGAAACACACAGAGTACCACCCCAAAGTCCCTAGTTCCTGGGGAAAGTTCCTGCGGTGGAAACGCGGCTATATTCATAACCTTATATTTTGATTTCATGGGGACTTTAAGGTGAAAAAGAAGCTGCCATAATTACCCCAGATCTCCAGGTGTCGCTGTCGCCTGTGTCTGCGCATGCTCAGATCACAGCAGTCGATCAGCTGACCGTGAGTGAAGCCTTTGGAAACACTTTAGTGTCATTATGAATATCAAATCCTAAAACTGATCCTTTGGGAATTATTTAGTTAAAACTACCAAATAATCGTCGTGCCATCTCGTTCACGTTGAAATCAGGTAAGACCGCTGGAGAAACGAGAAGACCGTTGTTTGTGTAAGTTAACCGTGTCTGCAGCTTTAGCTGTATTTGCTAGTGTGGATTAGAGCAGTCGGAGCTTCAGCTTGTGTTTATATATGCTTTAAAATTAATCAGTAATGTGTTTTCAGATTGACACTTGATATTAAACATCTCAAAGGTGTCGCAGTGTTGATTTGAGTGTATTTGTCCAGTTCTCTTGCACTATATGTATGAAATGCTGCGTGTTTACACTGTGATGGTTTGAGCCATCGGCTGATGATGCTCTTATATGATCAAACATCTGATAGCTACACCAGTGAGACAGATCAGATCAGATTATTACTCTAATCAGACAGTGTCCATTCATTAGACTCAAGGTAGGTGTGATGGGCCTTTGCCTTAACTCGTGACTGTCAAGTGTCATTCATTCATTTTGAGGAAATGAGTCAATAAGTTCAGGCTGCCCTTGATGTCCAAAATTAATATTCTTTATTACTTATATGTACATTGATTTATACAGTGTTGTGACACTAAAAATAAATTGTTCCTATTATTTGTCAAATAACATGAATACATTTTTTTTTTTTATTCATAATTCATATTTTCAGGTTCAAATTTATATGAATGTGAAGTGGAAGTGTCAGGGTCTCACTGTCATGGAAAACCTGGCAATATCACGAAATTGTGATTTACAAGTATTGATTTATTCATGATTTTCCAGGCATGTCTATAATCAATATACAGTTTTTAGCTATGGTCTACTCTAAAGTATTTAATCAGGAAGATACTGCTTTTTGTATGTTCTTGTAGAGAAAAACTTGTCTGCAAGGTATTGTGAATAATTTTGTCTGTTTGGGTCTTTTTAGAGATATTTGCACCGCAAACATTTTAATTTAAATCTTTTAATTCGCATAAATTAAATTTGATTTAATTTGCATGAATTCAGTAATTCATACAAATGGACATCCATGCCAGGAATCTCTACAAAATAATTTCTAAAAAAATCTTTACCTATTAATATAAAACCTAATATTAAATTAAAATGTATATTTTTATTTTCTTGAAAATCCTAAAAGTGTTTCTAAATTAATTTCTGAAAATGTGATTTCTAAGGCCTATATTAATCTAAGTGTTGTTGCATTTTCTTGATTTATTTATTTGAATGTCTGTAAAACACTACCTTAAATATCTTTGTTAGAGTCAGTGGTGCTGTGTGAAGTTTGTACATTTCGATGTTTATTAATGCCTGTCAACATCTTTCTGCTTTAGACTCTTCGTTACTTGTTCCTCAGCAGCCATGACAGAGTTCTGGTTGATTTCGGCTCCTGGAGAGAAAACCTGCCAGCAGACATGGGACAAACTAATGACGGCCACAACTCGCACCAACAATCTGTCCACTAACAACAAGTTCAACATTCCTGATCTCAAGGTCACATTCTCTTCCTCTTCCTCTTTTTACAGTCTGAGTGATAGCCTTTTGAGCTCTGGTATTACTGGTTTCTTTTTTACACAGTTGATTGGTCAGTCATTGGCATTCTAAAATATAAGCTGAAGTGTAGCATATATATATATATATATATATATATATATATATATATATATAGATAGATAGATAGATAGATAGATAGATATAGATATATAGATAGATAGATAGATATTTAGGTATATTTACAAATCAAAACAGTTTGGTTACCAACACATACATACACATATTAGTGCTGGGCAATCGATTAATCACATCCAAAATAAAAGTTTGTGTTTACATAATGTATGTTTGTGTATAATTTTTATGTATATATAAATACACACACACATGCATGTATATATTTAAGGAAAATATGTTATATTTATATATAAAATATTTACATTTATATAAAAGATAAATTATATAAATATATATACGGTATATATATGCAAATATATACATGAATGAGTGTGTATTTATATATATATGCGATTAATCGATTGCCTAGGACTAATATATATATATATATATATATATATATATATAATGTATGTTATGTATGTATGTGTTGGTAACCAAACTGTTTTGATTATCTAAATAGTAAATACCAATTCAAATACAGTCGTTGTAGCATAAAAGGTTATGTGTAATAAATTCTATGAAATATTATATATTTCCTTCTAAAGCTACTTTTTGTGATGTCTATTTGATGCTTTTCTCATTTAACACAATAATGACTTTAAATTATCTTTTGGGGGTAGTTTCTCTAAATTTGACTTAATTTGCGATTAATCGGCACATCATGTAATTAATTAGATTAAAATTTTTAATTCAACAATTTGTTTGCATCATTTGAAGGATTAGTTCACCCAAATTCCGTCATCAATTACTCACCCCCATGTCGTTCCAAACCCGTAAGACCTTCGTTCATCTTTGGAACACAAATGAAGATATTTTTGATGAAATCGGAGCGCTCTCTGACCTCCCATAAAGACATTGTTAAAATAGGCCACGTGACTACAGTGGTTCAACCTTAATTTTATGAAGCGACGAGAATACTTTTTGTGCACTCGGCTCATGTTATTATAAAAAATAATTGAGCAGTGAAATGCTCAGGTAAGAGGACGTAAAATTATAACAGCCTTCTGTCTGTGCCGTCATGACTTCTTTGCTTGCTTTCATCACTTTTGCTCTTATTCTTGTGCACTGACTCGTTTGCTAAACTGAACAGCCAATCACAGTTCTCTCTCTCACTGATGCCGATTCTACATGTTGAGCCAAAAAACAGCCGACGCTCAAAAACGACCCGATGTTGCCTGACAGCCAACCGTCGGCTTGGTGTGTCCCTGGCTTAACCCTTTAAAAATGTTCACAGAAATCTTCAGGTGTCATTCTGCATGCAGGGTTTTCTCTGATTGAAAACAAAAATCAGCCTTTTAGAGGCATTTTAAAAGTCTTGTTCCTATTTCCCTGTGTCAAGTGACCCTTCTGCCCTGTGTCGTCTTGACCAGTCACTTTCCGCCTGACAGGATGAGAACAGAGGCGGCGCCACTCTAAGCGCCGGCGGCCCCTGTTGTCTGTATGGGCCGATGCTGATCAAATCCAGCATGGCTGTGTTTGTATTGCTTTATTATACTGGACGGTGATCAAAGTGTCTCTGTTTCTCTTCTCTAAACGCTGCAGGTTGGGACATTAGATGTCCTTGTGGGGCTGTCTGATGAGCTGGCCAAGTTGGACTCTTTTGTTGAGAGGTAAAGTTTTTTTCTTTCTTTATTTTTTAAATTCAACACCACAATAATTTCCATAATTCTTTACATTTTATGCAAAACTAACTCTCACAGTGTATGGATGGTTGCCAGGATATTTCTATGTGATTGATGAGGTGTTATGGGTGGTTGCTAAGGCGTTGCTAGGGTGTGGTGGGTGGTTGCTTTGTGTCCCAAGTCAACAGAGATGTGTCTTGAGTTTCAAGTCTGTATGAAATTCTTGTCTTTAGATTCTAGGCTTTCTAGGTCCCTTGTTCCAACTAAGCCAATGGATTTTTTTCACATTTTATTGTGCGTCATAAAATTTGTAAACCATAATCATTTGTATCTCTAACACAAACAGTGCGGGATGAGTTATGCATCAAACTTTAATACTTATGGTAAGGGGTTTGAAACGCTCACCCTATATATGAGTAATAGTAACTATAATAATGCTCATTCTGTTTAAAAGAATCAAACATCTTGCAGATTTGAGTTGTTGTGGTTTCTTGTAATAATATACAGTGGGGAGAACAAGTATTTGATACACTGCCGATTTAGCAGGTTTGCCCACTTACAAAGCATGTAGAAGTCTGTAATTTTTATCATAGGTACACTTCAACTGTGAGTGACGGAATCTAAAAAAAAATCCAGAAAATCACATTGTATGATTTTTAAGTAATTAATTTGCATTTTATTGCATGACATAAGTATTTGATACGTCAGAAAAGCAGAACTTAATATTTGGTACAGAAACCTTTGTTTGCAATTACAGAGATCATACGTTTCCTGTAGTTCTTGACCAGGTTTGCACACACTGCAGCAGGGATTTTGGCCCACTCCTCCATACAGACCTTCCCCAGATCCTTCAGGTTTCGGGGCTGTCGCTGGGCAATACAGACTTTCAGCTCCCTCCAAAGATTTTCTATTGGGTTCAGGTCTGGAGACTGGCTAGGCCACTCCAGGACCTTGAGATGCTTCTTACGGAGCCACTCCTTAGTTGCCCTGGTTGCGTGTTTCGGGTCATTGTCATGCTGGAAGACCCAGCCACGACCCATCTTCAATGCTCTTACTGAGGGAAGGAGGTTGTTGGCCAAGATCTTGCGATACATGGCCCCATCCATCCTCCCCTCAATACGGTGCAGTCGTCCTGTTCCCTTTGCAGAAAAGCATCCCCAAAGAATGATGTTTCCACCTCCATGCTTCACGGTTGGGATGGTGTTCTTGGGGTTGTACTCATCCTTCTTCTTCCTCCAAACACGGCGAGTGGAGTTTAGACCAAAAATCTCTATTTTTGTCTCATCAGACCACATTACCTTCTCCTATTCCTCCTCTGGATCATCCAGATGGTCATTGGCAAACTTCAGACCGGCCTGGACATGCGCTGGCTTGAGCAGGGGGACTTTGTGTGCGCTGCAGGATTTTAATCCATGACGGCGTAGAGTGTTACTAATGGTTTTCTTTGAGACTGTGGTCCCAGCTCTGTTCAGGTCATTGACCAGGTCCTGCCGTGTAGTTCTGGGTTGATCCTTCACCTTCCTCATGATCATTGATGCCCCACGAGGTGAGATCTTGCATGGTGCCCCAGACCGAGGGAGTTTGACCGTCATCTTGAACTTCTTCACTTTCTAATAATTGCGCCAACAGTTGTTGCCTTCTCACCAAGCTGCTTGCCTATTGTCCTGTAGCCCATCCCAGCCTTGTGCAGGTCTACAATTTTATCCCTGATGTCCTTACACAGCTCTCTGGTCTTGGCCATTGTGGAGAGGTTGGAGTCTGTTTGATTGAGTGTGTGGACAGGTGTCTTTTATACAAGTAACGAGTTCAAACAGGTGCAGGTAATACAGGTAATGAGTGGAGAACAGGAGGGCTTCTTAAAGGAAAACTAACAGGTCTGTGAGAGCCAGAATTCTTACTGGTTGGTAGGTGATCAAATACTTATGTCATGCAATAAAATGTAAATTAATTATTTAAAAATCATACAATGTGATTTTCTGGATTTTTGCTTTAGATTCCGTCTCTCACAGTTGAAGAGTACCTATGATAAAAAATTACAGACTTCTACATGCTTTGTAAGTGGGCAAACCTGCAAAATCGGCAGTGTATCAAATACTTGTTCTCCCCACTGTATCAATGCTGGATGTCAAACGCCTTGTGTCGGTCAAAGCGCATGTTTCTTTACTTTGGTGTGTGAGGAATCTCATATAGAGGTGAGGTTACTGTGGCATCTGCCTAAAATTAGCTTCTCTTTCCACAATCATATTTAAATTATGATACTTATGGCTTATCTGTAGATGTGAGATTCTATTTATTTATTTTTTTGCCCTAAAGTCAAACACAATATATATATATATATATATATATATATATAATATATATATATATATATATATATAAAATAAATCCAGTCTTGATAAAAGCTGGCCAATGCATGCTTTAGTATATATTAATTAAATATTATATATGTATGTGTATGTGTATGTGTGTGTGTGTGTGTGTGTGTGTGTGTGTGTGTGTATGTATAGTGTTACATGATCCTTCATAAATCATTCTAATATGCTGATTTATTATCAATGTTAGAACAGTTGTGCTGCTTAATATTTTTTTATAACCTGTGATACTTTTTTCAGGATTCTTTGGTAAATAAAAAATTTAAAAAGAACAGCATTTATTCAAAATAGAAATATTTTGTAACAATATACACTACCGTTCAAAAGTTTGGGGTCAGTCATTTTTTTTTTTTATTTTGAAAGAAATTAATTCTTTTATTCATCAAGGATGTGTTAAATTGATAAAAAGTGATAGTAAAGATTTATATTGTTAGAAAATGTCCCAAAATTGATTTCTATTTTGAATAAATGCTGTTCTTTTTAACTTTCTATTCATCAATGAATCCTGAAAAAAGAATCACAGGTTCCTAAAAATGTTTTTTCCCAACATTGATAATAACTGAGTATCAAATCAGCATATTATAATGATTTCGAAGGATCATGTGACACTGAAGACTGGAGTAATGGCTGATGAAAATTCACAGAAATGCATCACAGAAATAAATTATATTTTAAAGTATATTAAAATAGAAAACCATTATTTTAAATTGTAATATTTCACAATATTACTGGGTTTTTTTTTCTGTATTTTTGATCATACAAATGCAGGCTTGGTGAGCATAAGAGACTTCTTTCAAAAACATTAAAAATAGTAGTTTCCAAACTTTTGACCACTACTGTATATATAACCTTACATTATTCCTGTTTGTCAATATTATTTTAACATAACAGGGGTATTTGATCTTACGTTCCATTCACAAAAGCACTCGTTTTGGAGTATGTCCATGTCCAATATTTTAATAGTTATTTTAATCAATAGTTTATTTTAATATTTTAATCAATTCATATTTTAAGCCAGAATGTTCTCACAAATTATCAAAAAGCCTTAATGTGATGTCATCCGGAGTAATTTTACTAACTGAAACTAGTCATTTTACTAAGAGAAACTGGGCTTCTTGGACACCTCAGTGTTTCTGAATCATCTGATATATGTGATGCTTTGATGAATTCTGTGTCCTGGACGATCTCCAATCTTGGAGAATTGGAGAGAGTTTTCAGAGGGCTGTGATGTCTTTTGATGCCGTTCACAGTGTGGTGAAGAAGGTTGCTCAGTACATGGCCGACGTGTTGGAGGACAGCCGAGATAAAGTCCAGGAGAACCTCCTGGCAAATGGAGGTAAGAATCACTGGTATCTATGGCATGAAATGAGATCTTACACTGTTGCTGGTTTTGTTGAATTTATTCTTGTTTTCAATGCTGTGTTTTAGTCGATCTGGTCACCTACGTCACAAGATTCCAGTGGGACATGGCCAAGTACCCTATCAAACAATCCTTGAAGAACATTTCTGAGATTGTATCCAAGGCAAGTGATTTGATCCAGTGATTTCTTTGTGAATTATGGGACTAAAATCCACAATGAGTCTTACTGTTATGATTGGGGCCTCAGATGCTGTTTTAAATGAAACTCTCTCCCCCTGCTGTTCAACAGCAAGTCTCACAGATTGACAATGACCTGAAGGCTCGAGCATCAGCCTACAACAACTTAAAAGGAAACTTGCAGAATCTAGAGAGGAAGAATGCGTGAGTAAATTCAGACATTTCAGATTAACTCCTATTTTTAGGGGGTTTATTTCATGTGCATTATTTGGGTTTTATTTTATTATACATTTAGTAACCTTTTATTTGTTTAGGTGCATTGATATAAATGATATTTTATTATTGAGTAAGTTCAAAATATACAATGCAACTTACAATAAATAAATAAATTGAAAATTATTACCTGTTATAAATTCAGAAAATTCCTTTGTTTTTCATGGAACACGAGATATATATATATACTGAACAAAATTATAAACGCAACACTTTTATTTTTGCCCCCATTTTTCATGAGCTGAACTCAAAGATCTAAGACCCCCCCCAGTCCGGACCCCCCCCCCAATACAGTAAAACTGCACATTTTAGAGTGGCCTTTTATTGTGGCCAGCCTAAGGCACACCTGTGCAATAATCATGCTGCCTAATCAGCATCTTGATATGCCACACCTGTGAGGTGGATGGATTATCTCAGGAAAAGGAGAAGTGCTCACTAACACAGATTTAGACAGATTTGTGAACAATATTTGAGAGAAATAGGCCTTTTGTGTACATAGAAAAAGTCTTAGATCTTTGAGTTCAGCTCATGAAAAATGGGGGCAAAAACAAAAGTGCTGCGTTTATAATTTTGTTCAGTTTATATAAAAAAAGAATATCCACGCATTTCCAGACAACAATTTATACTGACAGACTTCACGAAAGTAGTCAAATAAATCATAATTTCCATGTTAGGGTGAACTATTCCTTTAAGAAAACAACAAATTGAAGGAATGAATTTGAGAGTCATGATTTGGAAAGCATTTTCCAATGAACCAGTGTGATTTTTGTGCTCTCCCCAGAGGAAGCTTGCTGACCAGGAGTTTGGCTGATATTGTCAAGAAAGATGATTTTGTGCTGGATTCTGAGTACCTCATTACTATGCTGGTGGTGGTACCAAAGTAAGTGACATATTACAAAACATAAATAGCCTCTTTGTGGATGCACACAACCCTATTTTGTTGACAGCTCATTTTCTAACCCTTCAGAACAAATTATACCGACTGGCAGCGCACTTACGAGACTCTTTCAGAAATGGTGGTGCCACGATCTACAAAGTAAGCAACTTGCAACAATTCTGTCAGTTATTTTCTTTTATTTTCTTTGAAGTGTCTAAGGGATCATGCACCTAGTCACAAAATAGAAATGGAAAAGGAAAAAGGAAAGGAAAATGTTTCAAGTAATAAGACCTTAGATAATCAAATGATTTATTTTAATAGTTTCATATAGGTGCATTTTTTAAAAAGGTGTTTCTTCGAACAACTACAGATTTTGGAAAACCTGATGTGCAAAAGGTTGTTTGGATTTGATTTGACTAAAAGGCATAATCGATATATGTGTCTGAGGCTTCAGGAGAACATGTTTAGGACATAACTAGACAAATTAGTGTTATGCTGGTTACTAATGCAGCAGAACAAACATAATTTTCCATCTGTAGTGTAAAATAATAATAATATAATCAATGGTTATTGTTATTTTTGTGATTTAAGTCATTTTTGACTACTGACGGTAGTACTTTTAAAAAAATATATATAAAAGAGTATAAATGTGTTGCAAATTAAATAATATTTTTAATGCATTACAGTAATTACATTTCCATGAATTTTCTTCATGCAACATACAATTCATTTGTGATTTTGAGTGAAATATGACTAGGAAGTTTAAGGTTCTCCCTGCTACACAACACTAAATATTGGTGTTATTTTCTTTTTGGCAGTTTGCTTTTTGAGGACCATGACAGCGGCCTGTTTACCGTCACACTCTTCAGAAAGGCCATCGATGACTTCAGACACAAGGCCAGAGAAAACAAGTAAACAGCCAATTTTAGCTCCACCATGCGGTCATGAATCACACCGTTTAGATGTCTGAGAAAATGTCCAATTTAAGGATCTTAATGCCTTAGTCATCCAAATGTGTGCTTTGCAGGTTCACAGTTCGTGACTTCCAGTACAACGAGGAGGAAATGAAAGCCGATAAGGAGGAGATGACCAGACTCTCAACTGACAAGAAAAAGCAGTTTGTACGTATCGGCTAGATAGGTCCTCAGAGCAACTGGCACGTTACTACATCAGTTTTGGTTATTTTTAACTCTTTCATTCATGTGTCCTCTGCAGGGTCCACTTGTACGATGGCTGAAGGTGAACTTCAGCGAGGCTTTTATTGCTTGGATCCATATTAAGGCTCTGAGGGTCTTTGTTGAATCAGTGTTGAGGTACAGACACAACAAAACATCTCTGAGTTCTTAGAGAGCACATTTCACGAGGAATCAAATTATTCTTGAATTTTCTTATGAAATAAGAGTTCATTATATTATGCCAACTTTAACTTTCAAAACTTACAACCTCCTACCCAGTCCAAAAAAGGAGCATTTTTCACATCAGGTTTATTTTTTATTAGGGCTGGGTAAAAAATATTGATTTCTCGATTTTAATCGATTCTCATTTTCACGAACCGATGTCGATTCTTAAATCCCAAGAATCGATTAGTCATCCTGTTTTCAGTTGATGAATGAATGGAACATTGTAGCGCACCTCCCATCCAATAAATCGCAGTAATCTTTGTGCCTTGTTACTATTGATATGAAACGAAGTCTCAGATTTCAAATTACGTCCATTTTACTACGAAATTCAAAAACATAAATACCGTTTTGGCGCTGTAGCGTGAGATTGCTCTGGCGCAGCTCAGCTCAAGAGAAGCGGCAGCGTGGAGAGCACATGAACTGATCTTCTCTTCCCCCTTAATACTTAATACCAGTTACAGCGCGAAATAAACATGAATGAGCATCTGAAAGTGTTAAAAGATACAGTACAACTTAACGAAATCCGTATCATGTCACATGGAATCGCTCAATCAGTGTTTTGTGGAATCGTGGAAAGACGTCAGTAAAACAGCTGGTAAACAATGTCATGTAACGTCACATTTACCTCAGAAAAACCATATCCAATGTCCATAAACTCGTTAGTCAGCTAGAAAAATTAACTCTAGAGAGGAGCATTTTGCTAAATATATGCACCATATTACATATTCATTATAATTTTTTTATGTTTTTCAATATTTAATGCATGTTTGAATAAATCTGGCAAGTTTTTATGACAGCCACCATTTAAATGTTTATATTTCATTAAAAAAAAAACTAATTGGAGTAGAAATATGATTATGTAATTGAAAAGTTAATATTATAACTTTATTATTATAAAAAAAAAAAAACATCATTGAGTGTAATTTAAGTGTTTGTATACAAATCAGTTCATTTTTACCTTCAATATTATAGTAGGCTACAACTGACTCCTGTGTCAGTTTGTGTCAATACCCAGCCCTATTTTTTATAAATCTCTCATAAAGTAGCGTTACAAAAAGGCTGTTATTGAAGGATGGGACATTGAAAATCTAGACTTAATGTGGAAATGAAGCAGTCACTCAAGATTTCATTATTTAGTAAACTGATTTCCACTTTAATAAAAATATATATAACAAACACAATTAATGTAACCATTTTAAAGAAAAAAGGAAGTTTTGTTATAGCTTTTAGAGCAAAGGCGCCGCCATCTTGCAATACCACAGTGTGTGACGTCACGGTGTTGGTTTGCTCCATTGGCCAGTGAAATGACACACGCTTGTTTTGAAATGGAGGAAGACGAAATTGAAAAGACTGTTGAGCCCATATTAAGTCAAATTGCTTATGCATATCTCTTAAAGATGTCCGAGTAGAAACACTGGGTCCTGTTAACAGCAGGTATTGTATTCGCAGGTGAACATAAATGTTACATACCACTACTTGTGAACAAGCCAGTGTAATGTAAATATGTCCGAAAGGTCTGACGACATCATACAATGCCACATGAACGATATTGTATGAAGCGATGTTCGTTTACTTCATGCTTCCCTCGTGTTATGAAAAAAATGTTTTGGATACCACGATCAAAACTTCGTGATGTAGACAGTCACGACAGTAGACAGTTTGTTGTTGGATATTCATCCAAATTATAACAGGACGCTCCAGTGTTTCCGCTCGGACATCTTTAAGAGAAAGCATTCCCACCTCCAACACGTCCACCTCCCAGCATAGTGTGCTAAATGTACGCACCGTAGTGAAATGACCGCGCAATACACGGTCCAGAACAGCCTCCTGACAGCAGATGGACTCTGACACGGTGGGCATCGGCGTTCACCATCCACACTTACACCAGGTAATGTTTCCGACCCGCTCTTCACCCCAAACCAGTGGGTTCATGACTTCTTCCACCCGTACCGGTGGTACTGCTCGGTCCCCTCGCCATATCGGCTCAAATGCATAAGCAGTTTGACTTATTATGGGCTCAGCAGTCCTTCCAAGTTTGTCTTCCTCTATTTCAAAACACACGTGTGTTAAAAAAGTAAAGAAATGCTTATATTATTTCACTGGCCAACAGAGCAAACCAACACCGTGACGTCAAGAGCTGTGGTATTGCTAGATGGTGGCACCCTTGCTCCAAAAACTATAACAAAACATAATTTTTTCTTTAAAATGGCCACATTAATCGTGTTTGTTATATAATTTTTTATTAAAGTCGAAATCAGTGTACTAAATAATGTAACATTATTACAACATTACTGACTGCTTCATTTCCACTTTAAAACATTTTTTTATTCTAAATAAACAGATATGGGTTGCCTGTGAACTTCCAAGCAATGCTGCTACAGCCCAACAAGAAGAACATGAAGAAACTGAGGGAAGTTCTGTACGATCTTTATAAGCACCTGGACAGCAGCGCAGCTGCTATTATTGACGTAAGTTTACTTTTTTTATATTATATTTTGGTTTAAATATAAGGAAATATTTTAGGTTTTGTGGCATTTATAGCATTTTGCGCAAGTTACCTTCCCAAAGTAAAAATTCCATATTAATAGTGATAACATCAGCGGTTTCCATAGGATTTTGTGAGACTATGGGGGGTGGAGCTCGGTCCCTCTAGGGCACGGGTGCAAAACTCAGTTCCTGGGCTGCGTTTTAAGTCAAAATTTTTTTATGCCCTTCCCTCGCTAACTTCTCGCCGTCTCGTTTACTCAGAAGTATGTCATTGCTTACGTTGCACGAGTGCCCACTACTGGTGGAACCCTTGCAATGTCTTTAAATGGAACTCCGTAAGCCCTTGACCACTTGCAATCCTCAATGGAGCCGGTTTATTATTTACCGTTTATTTTTCTATGAATTCGTTTTTTTTATGCACCATTCTATAGGCCTGCCGCCTGTATGTATGCTACAGCCCTGCAGAGTTTAGCTTCAACCCTAATTCAGCCAATCAAGTTCTTCAGGCTTATTTGAAAACTACAGGTCTGTGTGTTAGAGCTGGTTTGGAACTAAATCCTGCAGGGTTTTGCACCACTGCTCTAGGGGACTCTGGGGGCATGTCCAGCCTACTTTATCTGTATCTGATTTAGAATGAGTAGAAATCTGTGAGAAATATAACAACCCAAAGACAAAAGAACTGATAAAATAAGCTGTTATGTAGGAGCAATAGCCTTGTGGGCAGCGCTGTGTCATGCCATAGCTGTGCACAAGGAAGCATTCAGGCTTATTTGCTCGTTAATGACGTCATCAGCGACTAGTCAACGTCGACTCGACCCCCTAATGTGCACTTTGCTTTGATACACGCAGTGCAAACATATGATATACGCAGTGCAAACATATGATATACAGTGGGGAGAACAAGTATTTGATACACTGCCGATTTTGCAGGTTTTCCTACTTACAAAGCATGTAGAGGTCTGTAATTGTTATCATAGGTACTCTTCACTGTGAGAGACGGAATCTAAAACAAAAATCCAGAAAATCACATTGTATGATTTTTAAATAATTAATTTGCATTTTATTGCATGACATAAGTATTTGATCACCTACCAACCAGTAAGAATTCCGGCTCTCACAGACCTGTTAGTTTTTCTTTAAGAAGCCCTCCTGTTCTCCACTCATTAGCTGTATTAACTGCACCTGTTTGAACTCGTTACCTGTACAAAAGACACCTGTCCACACACTCAATCAAACAGACTCCAACCTCTCCACAATGGCCAAGACCAGAGAGCTGTGTAAGGACATCAGGGATAAAATTTTAGACCTGCACAAGGCTGGGATGGGCTACAGGACAATAGGCAAGCAGCTTGGTGAGAAGGCAACAACGCAATTATTAGAAAATGGAAGAAGTTCAAGATGATGGTCAATCTCCCTCGGTCTGGGGCACCATGCAAGATCTCACCTTGTGGGGCATCAGTGATCATGAGGAAGGTGAGGGATCAGCCCAGAACTACACGGCAGGACCTGGTCAATGACCTGAAGAGAGCTGGGACCACAGTCTCAAAGAAAACCATTAGTAACACACTACGCCGTCATGGATTAAAATCCTGCAGCTCACGCAAGGTCCCCCTGCTCAAGCCAGCGCATGTCCAGGCCCGTCTGAAGTTTGCCAGTGACCATCTGGATGATCCAGAGGAGGAATGGGAGAAGGTCATGTGGTCTGATGAGACAAAAATAGAGCTTTTTGGTCTAAACTCCACTCGCCGTGTTTGGAGGAAGAAGGATGAGTACAACCCCAAGAACACCATCCCAACCGTGAAGCATGGAGGTGGAAACATCGTTCTTTGGGGATGCTTTTCTGCAAAGGGGACAGGACGACTGCACCGTATTGAGGGGAGGATGGATGGGGCCATGTATCACGAGATCTTGGCAAACAACCTCCTTCCTTCAGTAAGAGCATTGAAGATGAGTCGTGGCTGGGTCTTCCAGCATGACAACGACCCGAAACACACAGCCAGGGCAACTAAAGAGTGGCTCCGTAAGAAGCATCTCAAGGTCCTGGAGTGGCCTAGCCAGTCTCCAGACCTGAACCCAATAGAAAATCTTTGGAGGGAGCTGAAAGTCCGTATTGCCCAGCGACAGCCCCAAAACCTGAAGGATCTGGAGAAGGTCTGTATGGAGGAGTGGGCCAAAATCAGTGTGTACAAACCTGGTCAAGAACTACAGGAAACGTATGATCTCTGTAATTGCAAACAAAGGTTTCTGTACCAAATATTAAGTTCTGCTTTTCTGATGTATCAAATACTTATGTCATGCAATAAAATGCAAATTAATTACTTAAAAATCATACAATGTGATTTTCTGGATTTTTGTTTTAGATTCCGTCACTCACAGTTGAAGAGTACCTATGATAAAAATTACAGACTTCTACATGCTTTGTAAGTGGGCAAACCTGCAAAATCGGCAGTGTATCAAATACTTGTTCTCCCCACTGTACTTATTTAATTAATTCGCAGTCCTTTGCGATTTGGTAAGGGCACAAAGGTGGCGATTTGGTAAGGGCCATATCACGATTTTAATTTGTTCGTTTTACAGATACTTTGCCAAAGCAATGTCGCAAAACAACGTTTTAAAATATTTTCGGTTCATTATAAAACTCTGGAGGCACAGATTAGTCTGGCGGGCCGACATAGTCTAGGTGATTAATGGAAAACACTAACATATAAACCTTTCAAGTTTTGGGCTGCTGAAAAAGTGTGCTTGGCACAGTGGCATTTTATTGTTGTGGCCTGTTTAAAATCAGCATGAAATGGAATTTGCGATTGGCCTTTTGTTCCCTATTGTGATGTATATCTGAGTAAAACAGCTTCTGGAACAAGATTTTTGTCGTTGGGAAATTGTGGTTTGCTATTAGTCGATCTCATTTGAGTGACAGGTTGTCCCGTCCTCATGTCGGTAAACACATCATCAGAGATGAGAAGAGATGTCGCTGCAAGAGGGAGAGGAAGTTATTTCGATTAAAGATTATGAGGCACACAAATAAAAAATAAAAAATAAGATCAAAATGTCAATTTTGATTTCATGTTAACTTTAAATAAGTTGTCTTTTTCTTGTTCCAGCAATCTGCCATGGACATTCCTGGCTTGAACCTCAGCCAGCAAGAATATTATCCCTACGTGTACTACAAAATCGACTGCAACCTGCTGGACTTCAAATAGAAGAACCATACTCAGTCACGTGCCCCTCTTTTTGTTTTGTCTCTGTGAATAAATCTAAGTTAAATTAAACTGTATATTGCTGAACTCTTGTTCTAGTCACCCTGTCATGCATGCTCATTCATATTCAGAGATACTTCTCATTGCTGTTCAATCAATGAGGGCAGGAGAGTATCTATATCTGCTGCCCCTAGTACGTTGTTTACATTTTTTTTTAAAGAATGTCATTGTGTTATCATATGTGCAGGTGAATGAAATTATGCATTTTAAGTCATTCCACTCATTTTTTGTGACATGTAGTAGCTACATCTGATGTTAGTGATAGATATTATTGTGTGTGGACAACTGTGTTTTTAACCTTTGCTCTTTTAAAATTCACCAGTGGTCCATTTAAACAAAGAAAACGAGAGAGAGAGAGAAAAAACTGTTACAAAGATGCAATATAAATGTGATGTTATGTACATTTGGTGTTTAAAGAATTATATGTGCAAAATTATTGTGTCATGGAACCAAAATATAAAATTAATATAAGTACATAAAATGTGTAGTGCTTTTTTGTGTTGTTTGTTAAGCAACTAAATTTGCATCATGCATTTGCATATTGGATCACAATAAAATGCGCAAATAAATGCAGGAAAGAAAGCACTTCAATTAGATCCTTGTAAATTAGATTTTGAATGATGAACATTTTAATAATGCAAGTTAGGGTGAGAGAATTTCTTCTTGTTTTAAAGTATAAAAGGTATACTTAAAGGGTTAGTTCACCCAAAAATGAAAATTCTGTCATTAATTACTCACCCTCATGTCGTTCCAAACCTTTATTTGTGTTCATCTTCAGAACACAAATTAAGATATTTTTAATGAAATCCGAGAATTGTAATTACCACTTTCAAGGCCCAGAAAGGTATAAAACGTTAAAATAGTCCATGTGGCTCCAGTGGTTCAACCTTAATTTTATGAAGCGTCGAGAATACTTTTTGTGCGCAAAAACAAAAAAAATAACGACTTTATTCAACAATTTCTTTTCGTCTGTGTCAGTCTTCTACGCTGTTGACATAGTGTAAACAGTGCAGCACTTCCGAGTTCTGTTAGAGCTATGCCACCACGCCGGCTTAACATTGGCCGATGCGGTTCACATGAGCACCATGACGCATGCGTTAATTACAGAATTTTCATTTTTGGGTGAACTAACCCTTTAAAGCTGCAGCCTGTAAGTTTTGCCTCTTTGTCGCCATCTCTGTTTGAAACCTGCAATTGCAGTTATTTGTGGAATTATCATCTTTACGTGGGTTGTGCATCTGCACGGCTCCTCAGCGCGGATGAATCTAACTGTATAAGTTTGAATACTGTACTTCGGAATCACAGATTCTACGTCTTGCAAGTATGACGAAAATAAGCATTTCCCCCGCAAAATGTCATCTGAATAAGTAATGTCTGCCACTTTTGTTCTGACCAACTGAGAAAAAAAAGCTTTACAATAAATTGTGCTACCAACGATGATTAAATCTAACGATCGCTTAGCTCATATCACATCAAACCGGGCAAATTATTATTATTATTATACTTTTTTCTCAAATTGTTAATGTTAACAACATCAGCATTGCGTGACTACATGTATTTAGTGTGTATTAGCGTTACCTGTAGATGTCAATTTCTGTACAGTCTAATCTTTTGCTTTTGACTACGGGTGAATCTCCAGTTGTCACTGATGATTGTCGTTTGGACCTTTCTGGATTACAATCCGCCATCAAAATGATAAATTTAATTATTCCAGCTGCTGTGAGAAAAGGCTATAAATGATCCGCCACCTGCAGCATCCTCACATGCGATGCTACTACTAGCCGGTTTCCTTCTTTATGTGTACAGACGTGACGTAATGACGCAAAGACATGCTTGAATTTCCCGCGGAAATCCACTAGTACCACTCTAATTATAACACATTATTACAAGCTTACCGTTGTGAATCGGGCTAAGGTAAGAAGATTGTTTTGAACACTGGCTGGTTATGTACTTGCTCAAAAATTAATTTTGGATCATTTTTAACCAAAAAAAGTTACGGACTGGCTGCAGCTTTAAAAAAAAAAAAAAAAAAATGGATTGCATGGGTCTGTAATTATCTTAAAAACATTTAAAGTGGAATCTGTAAATACAAAATAGAACAAGCACTCTAATAATTAATTGTTAATTATGAATTAAGATACTTTTTAAATATTTGTGAAATTGGTTATGTTTTTGCTCTCCAGATTTTTTTTTTTTTTTTTACACTTTCATTTGAAACTAAAATATTAATAAACAAATAAAAATGCTTTGCAGGAGAAATATTTTAAAGTAATAGATGACCCAAAAATTAAAGTTCTGTCATTATTTGCTCACCTGTACATGGTTCAAAACCCATTTGCTGTTTTTAAGCTGCAAAAATGGTAGTCCATACGACTCTTACAATTCCAAATCTTCTGAAGTCATACAACAGATTTTGTGTATGATGAACAGACCGAAATTTAAGTCGTTGTTCAATGGTAATGTTTTCCTCAGTTTTAATCTGGCTGGCATGCAATTTTAGTTGTCATGACAACGACTAGTTTAGGGAGGCACCCGTGTCCGTTTCCATGGTGACCTGTCGATTGGCTGCTCTGTTGAGAATGTCTTGTGTGCTAACCGGACGCGATTTTGAAACCAGCATACCTTCAGTGAATGTTTGATGGTAAAATAACCTTGATTTCTGGAATATTCCCCTGTTGTCACAAGGCGCGTCGTATTTACTTAACTTCGTTTTCTTTCGCATCCTATTGTCTTTAAACTGTCAGTACACACAAGGTTAAACCACACATAGTTCACATAAACAGTCGATAATGGCTGTGAATGTAAACAACTGGGAAAGACATCGCATGTAAATTAGATCTGTGTATTAACGCGACAGCAGCTTAAAGTACATGAACTGCTGCTGTCTATTCTGTTAATGAGAATCAAATACAGAAAATCACTCACTGCTCTTGACAGAATAACTTTAGTAGCTTTAAAAAGAATCAATTTCTTACCCGAATATGCTTTTTTAATTTTTTATTTTTTATTGAAAACTCAAAAACAATACACAAGTTATAACAAATAATAACAGAATACAAACAACAACACACACAAAAAAAAAAAACAACTGGGGAAAATAATATATAAACATATTGATAAATTATGAGAATTACATGACACTGAAAAAAGGAAAAGAATTGCAAACAGATAATGTTTTTATGACTTTTTTATTCTCCGATAATTTACCCGAATATGCTCTAGGAGATAAACGTGTACAGCCAGCGCACTCAGTTGTGACGTCGATGGTGATGTCACAGTGCACAATCAATATAAGGACAACTCTTTAGAATGTCTCGCTAATCCCTTTCCAGACGGTCTCTCGACATTGCGTATTTTGATTACATTAACAAGTGCTCAAAACTTGCGTTGTGTGCACGTTTTTTTTTTTTCAATCGTTATCACATCATGCAATTTTGATTTCTAGGCCACACAGATTTGCAGAACGAGGACTTCAGACAAGAGGAAAGTACAAGAACAAGACAACCAGGCATGAGTCTACAACAGGTGCCAGAAGACACCAACAAGTAAGATTTTACAAATAACTAGTTGTCAGATATGTAATAGTTAAAGGTACACAAGGGCCTGTTTACACCTGGTCACTTCATGCGTTTTCTGTGATCGGATAGCTATCCGATCGTTAAAAGTCCAGATGTAAATGCCCTCCGAAACGCATCGAGACGGATTTAAATCCGATCGCTCAAACCACTTCAGGAGGTGGTCTGGGCCGCATTACAGACGAAACAGAACAAGTCTAAATGCATCTGGCTGTTGAAACCACATATGTATATATTATTCCTCCCAACAATGCTAAAAAAATAAAGGTGTGAGAGCGTGTTATGGGCTATATGACATGTTATAGCCAGATATGACAGCGCTACTGCAGCAGAGAGCAGCTGAATATCTCTTCATCAAGCCAACGCACAAACTACCGCAAATAAAACCGAGAGTAAGTCGCAGACGCTCAACACACAATCATATTCATTAAAAGTAAAAAAAAAACCCTAAATGATCTTACCAGTGCTGTTGCCGAGCTGTATCCTATTGCGGTCTTTGATTTTGAAATTAGCTGATAATTCATAAAATGCAGCTCATATTTGTTGTTTTGAGTGACGTGAACTCCATTAAATCTACATATAGCACGTTAATTGAAGATCGGATTTATATCCATTTTGCGGAGACACATTTATGTGACCAAGTGTAAATGGAACGGTTTTGATAAATCAGATAGATATCCGATCAGTAAAAACACATCGACCAGGTATAAAACTGGGACCGAGCAGCTTTGTGCCCATAGCGCAGTCAGTTGTAGCAAATGACAAAATTATTTAAAAAAAAAAGCAAAAAAAGCTAAAATCTGGAATAGAGCTACGTTTATAATAAAACGCAGTTAAATACATTTTCAAATGACAAAGCAAAACTAATGCCCAGATATAATTATTTTAAAATACGAAATCTGTGGTGAATTGGCCTTTTTGTTGTATTGGTTCCTAGCTCTGGTACAGCACTCTGGGCGGGACTGACCGGCTTTGTGCCCCCATAGCACAGTCAGTAGTAGCAATGGACCAATAGTGCACTCTGCACACATTGGCAAGTTGGATATTTCGGCACAGCTGGCAGTTCACCCCAAGTCACCAAGTCAACACCTGTAGTTAGGACTAGGGTGTGTCCTGTAAGGTGGTGGGTGGGACACAGGCCACATCCTAGGTTGCCAAAAAACGACGAACAATTATTATTATTTTTTTTTTTAAATTTTTAAAAAAAAAATCAAAACTAATGCCCAGATATTACTTTAAAATACGAAATCTGTGGTGAATTGGCCTTTTTGTCGTATTGGTTTCTAGCTCTGGTGCAGCACTCTGGGCGGGACTGACCGGCTTTGTGCCCCCATAGTGCAGTCAGTTGTAGCAATGGACCAATAGTGCACTCTGCACACATTGGCAAGTTGGATATTTCGGCACAGCTGGCAGTTCACCCTAAGTCAACACCTGGAGTTAGGACTAGGGTGTGTCCTGTAAGGTGGTGGGTGGGACATAGGCCACATCCTAGGTTGCCAAAAAACGACAAAAAATTAGGTTTTTTCTTTTTTTTTTTTTGTTTAAAAAAAGCAAAACTAATGCCCAGATATTACTTTAAAATACGAAATCTGTGGTGAATTTGCCTTTTTGTCGTATTGGTTCCTAGCTCTGGTGCAGCACTCTGGGCGGGACTGACCGGCTTTGTGCCCCCATAGCGCATTCAGTTGTAGCAATGGAACAATAGTGCACTCTGCACACATTGGCAAGTTGGATATTTCGGCAAAGCTGGCAGTTCACCCCAAGTCAACACCTGTAGTTAGGACTAGGGTATGTCCTGTAAGGTGGTGGGTGGGACACAGGCCACATCCTAGGTTGCCAAAAAACGACGAACAATTAGGTTTTTGGGTTTTTTTTGTTTAAAAAAAGCAAAACTAATACCCAGATATTACTTTAAAATACGAAATCTGTGGTAAATTGGCCTTTTTGTCGTATTGGTTCCTAGCTCTGGTGCAGCACTCTGGGCGGGACTGACCGGCTTTGTGCCCCCATAGCGCATTCAGTTGTAGCAATGGACCAATAGTGCACTCTGCACACATTGGCAAGTTGGATATTTCAGCAAAGCTGGCAGTTCACCCCAAGTCAACACCTGTAGTTAGGACTAGGGTATGTCCTGTAAGGTGGTGGGTGGGACACAGGCCACATCCTAGGTTGCCAAAAAACGACGAACAATTAGGTTTTTGGGTTTTTTTTGTTTAAAAAAAGCAAAACTAATACCCAGATATTACTTTAAAATACGAAATCTGTGGTAAATTGGCCTTTTTGTCGTATTGGTTCCTAGCTCTGGTGCAGCACTCTGGGCGGGACTGACCGGCTTTGTGCCCCCATAGCGCATTCAGTTGTAGCAATGGACCAATAGTGCACTCTGCACACATTGGCAAGTTGGATATTTTGGCAAAGCTGGCAGTTCACCCCAAGTCAACACCTGTAGTTAGGACTAGGGTATGTCCTGTAAGGTGGTGGGTGGGACACAGGCCACATCCTAGGTTGCCAAAAAACGACGAACAATTAGGTTTTTGGGTTTTTTTTGTTTAAAAAAAGCAAAACTAATACCCAGATATTACTTTAAAATACGAAATCTGTGGTAAATTGGCCTTTTTGTCGTATTGGTTCCTAGCTCTGGTGCAGCACTCTGGGCGGGACTGACCGGCTTTGTGCCCCCATAGCGCAGTCAGTTGTAGCAATGGACCAATAGTGCACTCTGCACACATTGGCAAGTTGGATATTTCGGCACAGCTGGCAGTTCACCCCAAGTCACCAAGTCAACACCTGTAGTTAGGACTAGGGTGTGTCCTGCAAGGTGGTGGGTGGGACACAGGCCACATCCTAGGTTGCCAAAAAACGACGAACAATTAGGTTTTTTTTTTTTTTTTTTTTTAAAAAAACAAAACTAATGCCCAGATATTACTTTAAAATACGAAATCTGTGGTGAATTGGCCTTTTTGTCGTATAGGTTCCTAGCTCTGGTGCAGCACTCTGGGCGGGACTGACCGGCTTTGTGCCCCCATAGCACAGTCAGTTGTAGCAATGGACCAATAGTGCACTCTGCACACATTGGCAAGTTGGATATTTCGGCAAAGCTGGCAGTTCACCCCAAGTCAACACCTGTAGTTAGGACTAGGGTGTGTCCTGTAAGGTGGTGGGTGGGACACAGGCCACATCCTAGGTTGCCAAAAAACGACGAACAATTATTTATTTATTTATTTTTTTAAATTTAAAAAAAAAAAATCAAAACTAATGCCCAGATATTACTTTAAAATACGAAATCTGTGGTGAATTGGCCTTTTTGTCGTATTGGTTCCTAGCTCTGGTGCAGCACTCTGGGCGGGACTGACCGGCTTTGTGCCCCCATAGTGCAGTCAGTTGTAGCAATGGACCAATAGTGCACTCTGCACACATTGGCAAGTTGGATATTTCGGCAAAGCTGGCAGTTCACCCCAAGTCAACACCTGTAGTTAGGACTAGGGTGTGTCCTGTAAGGTGGTGGGTGGGACACAGGCCACATCCTAGGTTGCCAAAAAACGACGAACAATTATTTATTTATTTATTTTTAAATTTAAAAAAAAAAAAAATCAAAACTAATGCCCAGATATTACTTTAAAATACGAAATCTGTGGTAAATTGGCCTTTTTGTCGTATTGGTTCCTAGCTCTGGTGCAGCACTCTGGGCGGGACTGACCGGCTTTGTGCCCCCATAGCGCATTCAGTTGTAGCAATGGACCAATAGTGCACTCTGCACACATTGGCAAGTTGGATATTTCGGCAAAGCTGGCAGTTCACCCCAAGTCAACACCTGTAGTTAGGACTAGGGTATGTCCTGTAAGGTGGTGGGTGGGACACAGGCCACATCCTAGGTTGCCAAAAAACGACGAACAATTAGGTTTTTGGGTTTTTTTTGTTTAAAAAAAGCAAAACTAATACCCAGATATTACTTTAAAATACGAAATCTGTGGTAAATTGGCCTTTTTGTCGTATTGGTTCCTAGCTCTGGTGCAGCACTCTGGGCGGGACTGACCGGCTTTGTGCCCCCATAGCGCAGTCAGTTGTAGCAATGGACCAATAGTGCACTCTGCACACATTGGCAAGTTGGATATTTCGGCACAGCTGGCAGTTCACCCCAAGTCACCAAGTCAACACCTGTAGTTAGGACTAGGGTGTGTCCTGTAAGGTGGTGGGTAGGACACAGGCCACATCCTAGGTTGCCAAAAAACGACGAACAATTAGGTTTTTTTTTTTTTTTTAAAAAAGCAAAACTAATGCCCAGATATTACTTTAAAATACGAAATCTGTGGTGAATTGGCCTTTTTGTCGTATAGGTTCCTAGCTCTGGTGCAGCACTCTGGGCGGGACTGACCGGCTTTGTGCCCCCATAGCACAGTCAGTTGTAGCAATGGACCAATAGTGCACTCTGCACACATTGGCAAGTTGGATATTTCGGCAAAGCTGGCAGTTCACCCCAAGTCAACACCTGTAGTTAGGACTAGGGTGTGTCCTGTAAGGTGGTGGGTGGGACACAGGCCACATCCTAGGTTGCCAAAAAAACGACGAACAATTATTTATTTATTTATTTTTTAATTTTTAAAAAAAAAAGCAAAACTAATGCCCAGATATTACTTTAAAATACGAAATCTGTGGTAAATTGGCCTTTTTGTCGTATTGGTTCCTAGCTCTGGTGCAGCACTCTGGGCGGGACTGACCGGCTTTGTGCCCCCATAGCGCAGTCAGTTGTAGCAATGGACCAATAGTGCACTCTGCACACATTGGCAAGTTGGATATTTCGGCACAGCTGGCAGTTCACCCCAAGTCACCAAGTCAACACCTGTAGTTAGGACTAGGGTGTGTCCTGTAAGGTGGTGGGTGGGACACAGGCCACATCCTAGGTTGCCAAAAAACGACGAACAATTAGGTTTTTTTTTTTTTTTTTTTTTAAAAAAACAAAACTAATGCCCAGATATTACTTTAAAATACGAAATCTGTGGTGAATTGGCCTTTTTGTCGTATAGGTTCCTAGCTCTGGTGCAGCACTCTGGGCGGGACTGACCGGCTTTGTGCCCCCATAGCACAGTCAGTTGTAGCAATGGACCAATAGTGCACTCTGCACACATTGGCAAGTTGGATATTTCGGCAAAGCTGGCAGTTCACCCCAAGTCAACACCTGTAGTTAGGACTAGGGTGTGTCCTGTAAGGTGGTGGGTGGGACACAGGCCACATCCTAGGTTGCCAAAAAACGACGAACAATTATTTATTTATTTATTTTTAAATTTAAAAAAAAAAAAAATCAAAACTAATGCCCAGATATTACTTTAAAATACGAAATCTGTGGTAAATTGGCCTTTTTGTCGTATTGGTTCCTAGCTCTGGTGCAGCACTCTGGGCGGGACTGACCGGCTTTGTGCCCCCATAGCGCATTCAGTTGTAGCAATGGACCAATAGTGCACTCTGCACACATTGGCAAGTTGGATATTTCGGCAAAGCTGGCAGTTCACCCCAAGTCAACACCTGTAGTTAGGACTAGGGTATGTCCTGTAAGGTGGTGGGTGGGACACAGGCCACATCCTAGGTTGCCAAAAAACGACGAACAATTAGGTTTTTGGGTTTTTTTTGTTTAAAAAAAGCAAAACTAATACCCAGATATTACTTTAAAATACGAAATCTGTGGTAAATTGGCCTTTTTGTCGTATTGGTTCCTAGCTCTGGTGCAGCACTCTGGGCGGGACTGACAGGCTTTGTGCCCCCATAGCGCAGTCAGTTGTAGCAATGGACCAATAGTGCACTCTGCACACATTGGCAAGTTGGATATTTCGGCACAGCTGGCAGTTCACCCCAAGTCACCAAGTCAACACCTGTAGTTAGGACTAGGGTGTGTCCTGTAAGGTGGTGGGTAGGACACAGGCCACATCCTAGGTTGCCAAAAAACGACGAACAATTAGGTTTTTTTTTTTTTTTTTAAAAAAGCAAAACTAATGCCCAGATATTACTTTAAAATACGAAATCTGTGGTGAATTGGCCTTTTTGTCGTATAGGTTCCTAGCTCTGGTGCAGCACTCTGGGCGGGACTGACCGGCTTTGTGCCCCCATAGCACAGTCAGTTGTAGCAATGGACCAATAGTGCACTCTGCACACATTGGCAAGTTGGATATTTCGGCAAAGCTGGCAGTTCACCCCAAGTCAACACCTGTAGTTAGGACTAGGGTGTGTCCTGTAAGGTGGTGGGTGGGACACAGGCCACATCCTACGTTGCCAAAAAACGACGAACAATTATTTATGTATTTTTTTTTAAAATTTTTAAAAAAGAAATCAAAACTAATGCCCAGATATTACTTTAAAATACGAAATCTGTGGTGAATTGGCCTTTTTGTCGTATTGGTTCCTAGCTCTGGTGCAGCACTCTGGGCGGGACTGACCGGCTTTGTGCCCCCATAGCACAGTCAGTTGTAGCAATGGACCAATAGTAGACTCTGCACACATTGGCAAGTTGGATATTTCGGCAAAGCTGGCAGTTCACCCCAAGTCAACACCTGTAGTTAGGACTAGGGTGTGTCCTGTAAGGTGGTGGGTGGGACACAGGCCACATCCTAGGTTGCCAAAAAACGACGAACAATTAGGTTTTTGTTTTTTTTTTGTTTAAAAAAAGCAAAACTAATGCCCAGATATTACTTTAAAATACGAAATCTGTGGTGAATTGGCCTTTTTGTCGTATTGGTTCCTAGCTCTGGTGCAGCACTCTGGGCGGGACTGACCGGCTTTGTGCCCCCATAGCACAGTCAGTTGTAGCAATGGACCAATAGTGCACTCTGCACACATTGGCAGGTTGGATATTTCGGCAAAGCTGGCAGTTCACCCCAAGTCAACATCTGTAGTTAGGACTAGGGTGTGTCCTGTAAGGTGGTGGGTGGGACACAGGCCACATCCTAGGTTGCCAAAAAACGACGAACAATTATTTTTTTTTTTTTAAATTTTAAAAAAAAAAAGCAAAACTAATGCCCAGATATTACTTTAAAATACGAAATCTGTGGTGAACTGGCCTTTTTGTCGTATTGGTTCCTAGCTCTGGTGCAGCACTCTGGGCGGGACTGACCGGCTTTGTGCCCCCATAGCGCATTCAGTTGTAGCAATGGACCAATAGTGCACTCTGCACACATTGGCAAGTTGGATATTTCGGCAAAGCTGGCAGTTCACCCCAAGTCAACACCTGTAGTTAGGACTAGGGTGTGTCCTGTAAGGTGGTGGGTGGGACACAGGCCACATCCTAGGTTGCCAAAAAACGACGAACAATTATTTATTTATTTATTTTTTAATTTAAAAAAAAAAAAGCAAAACTAATGCCCAGATATTACTTTAAAATACGAAATCTGTGGTAAATTGGCCTTTTTGTCGTATTGGTTCCTAGCTCTGGTGCAGCACTCTGGGCGGGACTGACCGGCTTTGTGCCCCCATAGCGCAGTCAGTTGTAGCAATGGACCAATAGTGCACTCTGCACACATTGGCAAGTTGGATATTTCGGCAAAGCTGGCAGTTCACCCCAAGTCAACACCTGTAGTTAGGACTAGGGTGTGTCCTGTAAGGTGGTGGGTGGGACACAGGCCACATCCTAGGTTGCCAAAAAACGACGAACAATTATTTATTTATTTATTTTTTAATTTTTTTAAAAAAAAGCAAAACTAATGCCCAGATATTACTTTAAAATACGAAATCTGTGGTAAATTGGCCTTTTTGTCGTATTGGTTCCTAGCTCTGGTGCAGCACTCTGGGCGGGACTGACCGGCTTTGTGCCCCCATAGCGCAGTCAGTTGTAGCAATGGACCAATAGTGCACTCTGCACACATTGGCAAGTTGGATATTTCGGCACAGCTGGCAGTTCACCCCAAGTCACCAAGTCAACACCTGTAGTTAGGACTAGGGTGTGTCCTGTAAGGTGGTGGGTGGGACACAGGCCACATCCTAGGTTGCCAAAAAATGACGAACAATTAGGTTTTTTTTTTTTTTTTTTTTAAAAAAAGCAAAACTAATGCCCAGATATTACTTTAAAATACGAAATCTGTGGTGAATTGGCCTTTTTGTCGTATTGGTTCCTAGCTCTGGTGCAGCACTCTGGTCGGGACTGACCGGCTTTGTGCCCCCATAGCACAGTCAGTTGTAGCAATGGACCAATAGTGCACTCTGAACACATTGGCAA
Source organism: Coreius guichenoti (assembly GCA_039654105.1). Classification (NCBI taxonomy): domain Eukaryota; kingdom Metazoa; phylum Chordata; class Actinopteri; order Cypriniformes; family Gobionidae; genus Coreius; species Coreius guichenoti. The sequence continues at coordinate 4,746,023 of CM077176.1, forward strand.
GTTGGATATTTCGGCAAAGCTGGCAGTTCACCCCAAGTCAACACCTGTAGTTAGGACTAGGGTATGTCCTGTAAGGTGGTGGGTGGGACACAGGCCACATCCAAGGTTGCCAAAAAACTACGAACAATTAGGTTTTTGTTTTTTTTTTGTTTAAAAAAAGCAAAACTAATGCCCAGATATTACTTTAAAATACGAAATCTGTGGTAAATTGGCCTTTTTGTCGTATTGGTTCCTAGCTCTGGTGCAGCACTCTGGGCGGGACTGACCGGCTTTGTGCCCCCATAGCGCAGTCAGTTGTAGCAATGGACCAATAGTGCACTCTGCACACATTGGCAAGTTGGATATTTCGGCACAGCTGGCAGTTCACCCCAAGTCAACACCTGTAGTTAGGACTAGGGTGTGTCCTGTAAGGTGGTGGGTGGGACACAGGCCACATCCTAGGTTGCCAAAAAACGACGAACAATTAGGTTTTTGTTTTTTTTTTGTTTAAAAAAAGCAAAACTAATGCCCAGATATTACTTTAAAATACGAAATCTGTGGTGAATTGGCCTTTTTGTCGTATTGGTTCCTAGCTCTGGTGCAGCACTCTGGGCGGGACTGACCGGCTTTGTGCCCCCATAGCACAGTCAGTTGTAGCAATGGACCAATAGTGCACTCTGCACACATTGGCAGGTTGGATATTTCGGCAAAGCTGGCAGTTCACCCCAAGTCAACATCTGTAGTTAGGACTAGGGTGTGTCCTGTAAGGTGGTGGGTGGGACACAGGCCACATCCTAGGTTGCCAAAAAACGACGAAAAATTATTATTTTTTTTTTAAATTTTAAAAAAAAAAATCAAAACTAATGCCCAGATATTACTTTAAAATACGAAATCTGTGGTGAATTGGCCTTTTTGTCGTATTGGTTCCTAGCTCTGGTGCAGCACTCTGGGCGGGACTGACCGGCTTTGTGCCCCCATAGCGCATTCAGTTGTAGCAATGGACCAATAGTGCACTCTGCACACATTGGCAAGTTGGATATTTCGGCAAAGCTGGCAGTTCACCCCAAGTCAACACCTGTAGTTAGGACTAGGGTGTGTCCTGTAAGGTGGTGGGTGGGACACAGGCCACATCCTAGGTTGCCAAAAAACGACGAACAATTAGGTTTTTGGGTTTTTTTAGTTTAAAAAAAGCAAAACTAATGCCCAGATATTACTTTAAAATACGAAATCTGTGGTGAATTGGCCTTTTTGTCGTATTGGTTCCTAGCTCTGGTGCAGCACTCTGGGCGGGATTGACCGGCTTTGTGCCCCCACAGCGCATTCAGTTGTAGCAATGGACCAATAGTGCACTCTGCACACATTGGCAAGTTGGATATTTCGGCAAAGCTGGCAGTTCACCCCAAGTCAACACCTGTAGTTAGGACTAGGGTGTGTCCTGTAAGGTGGTGGGTGGGACACAGGCCACATCCTAGGTTGCCAAAAAACGACGAACAATTATTTATTTATTTATTTTTTAATTTAAAAAAAAAAAAGCAAAACTAATGCCCAGATATTACTTTAAAATACGAAATCTGTGGTAAATTGGCCTTTTTGTCGTATTGGTTCCTAGCTCTGGTGCAGCACTCTGGGCGGGACTGACCGGCTTTGTGCCCCCATAGCGCAGTCAGTTGTAGCAATGGACCAATAGTGCACTCTGCACACATTGGCAAGTTGGATATTTCGGCAAAGCTGGCAGTTCACCCCAAGTCAACACCTGTAGTTAGGACTAGGGTGTGTCCTGTAAGGTGGTGGGTGGGACACAGGCCACATCCTAGGTTGCCAAAAAACGACGAACAATTATTTATTTATTTATTTTTTAATTTTTTTAAAAAAAAGCAAAACTAATGCCCAGATATTACTTTAAAATACGAAATCTGTGGTAAATTGGCCTTTTTGTCGTATTGGTTCCTAGCTCTGGTGCAGCACTCTGGGCGGGACTGACCGGCTTTGTGCCCCCATAGCGCAGTCAGTTGTAGCAATGGACCAATAGTGCACTCTGCACACATTGGCAAGTTGGATATTTCGGCACAGCTGGCAGTTCACCCCAAGTCACCAAGTCAACACCTGTAGTTAGGACTAGGGTGTGTCCTGTAAGGTGGTGGGTGGGACACAGGCCACATCCTAGGTTGCCAAAAAATGACGAACAATTAGGTTTTTTTTTTTTTTTTTTTTTAAAAAAGCAAAACTAATGCCCAGATATTACTTTAAAATACGAAATCTGTGGTGAATTGGCCTTTTTGTCGTATTGGTTCCTAGCTCTGGTGCAGCACTCTGGTCGGGACTGACCGGCTTTGTGCCCCCATAGCACAGTCAGTTGTAGCAATGGACCAATAGTGCACTCTGAACACATTGGCAAGTTGGATATTTCGGCAAAGCTGGCAGTTCACCCCAAGTCAACACCTGTAGTTAGGACTAGGGTATGTCCTGTAAGGTGGTGGGTGGGACACAGGCCACATCCAAGGTTGCCAAAAAACTACGAACAATTAGGTTTTTGTTTTTTTTTTGTTTAAAAAAAGCAAAACTAATGCCCAGATATTACTTTAAAATACGAAATCTGTGGTAAATTGGCCTTTTTGTCGTATTGGTTCCTAGCTCTGGTGCAGCACTCTGGGCGGGACTGACCGGCTTTGTGCCCCCATAGCGCAGTCAGTTGTAGCAATGGACCAATAGTGCACTCTGCACACATTGGCAAGTTGGATATTTCGGCACAGCTGGCAGTTCACCCCAAGTCAACACCTGTAGTTAGGACTAGGGTGTGTCCTGTAAGGTGGTGGGTGGGACACAGGCCACATCCTAGGTTGCCAAAAAACGACGAACAATTAGGTTTTTGTTTTTTTTTTGTTTAAAAAAAGCAAAACTAATGCCCAGATATTACTTTAAAATACGAAATCTGTGGTGAATTGGCCTTTTTGTCGTATTGGTTCCTAGCTCTGGTGCAGCACTCTGGGCGGGACTGACCGGCTTTGTGCCCCCATAGCACAGTCAGTTGTAGCAATGGACCAATAGTGCACTCTGCACACATTGGCAGGTTGGATATTTCGGCAAAGCTGGCAGTTCACCCCAAGTCAACATCTGTAGTTAGGACTAGGGTGTGTCCTGTAAGGTGGTGGGTGGGACACAGGCCACATCCTAGGTTGCCAAAAAACGACGAAAAATTATTTTTTTTTTTTTAAATTTTAAAAAAAAAAATCAAAACTAATGCCCAGATATTACTTTAAAATACGAAATCTGTGGTGAATTGGCCTTTTTGTCGTATTGGTTCCTAGCTCTGGTGCAGCACTCTGGGCGGGACTGACCGGCTTTGTGCCCCCATAGCGCATTCAGTTGTAGCAATGGACCAATAGTGCACTCTGCACACATTGGCAAGTTGGATATTTCGGCAAAGCTGGCAGTTCACCCCAAGTCAACACCTGTAGTTAGGACTAGGGTGTGTCCTGTAAGGTGGTGGGTGGGACACAGGCCACATCCTAGGTTGCCAAAAAACGACGAACAATTAGGTTTTTGGGTTTTTTTAGTTTAAAAAAAGCAAAACTAATGCCCAGATATTACTTTAAAATACGAAATCTGTGGTGAATTGGCCTTTTTGTCGTATTGGTTCCTAGCTCTGGTGCAGCACTCTGGGCGGGATTGACCGGCTTTGTGCCCCCACAGCGCATTCAGTTGTAGCAATGGACCAATAGTGCACTCTGCACACATTGGCAAGTTGGATATTTCGGCAAAGCTGGCAGTTCACCCCAAGTCAACACCTGTAGTTAGGACTAGGGTGTGTCCTGTAAGGTGGTGGGTGGGACACAGGCCACATCCTAGGTTGCCAAAAAACGACGAACAATTATTTATTTATTTATTTTTTAATTTAAAAAAAAAAAAGCAAAACTAATGCCCAGATATTACTTTAAAATACGAAATCTGTGGTAAATTGGCCTTTTTGTCGTATTGGTTCCTAGCTCTGGTGCAGCACTCTGGGCGGGACTGACCGGCTTTGTGCCCCCATAGCGCAGTCAGTTGTAGCAATGGACCAATAGTGCACTCTGCACACATTGGCAAGTTGGATATTTCGGCAAAGCTGGCAGTTCACCCCAAGTCAACACCTGTAGTTAGGACTAGGGTGTGTCCTGTAAGGTGGTGGGTGGGACACAGGCCACATCCTAGGTTGCCAAAAAACGACGAACAATTATTTATTTATTTATTTTTTAATTTTTAAAAAAAAAAGCAAAACTAATGCCCAGATATTACTTTAAAATACGAAATCTGTGGTAAATTGGCCTTTTTGTCGTATTGGTTCCTAGCTCTGGTGCAGCACTCTGGGCGGGACTGACCGGCTTTGTGCCCCCATAGCGCAGTCAGTTGTAGCAATGGACCAATAGTGCACTCTGCACACATTGGCAAGTTGGATATTTCGGCACAGCTGGCAGTTCACCCCAAGTCACCAAGTCAACACCTGTAGTTAGGACTAGGGTGTGTCCTGTAAGGTGGTGGGTGGGACACAGGCCACATCCTAGGTTGCCAAAAAATGACGAACAATTAGGTTTTTTTTTTTTTTTTTTTTTAAAAAAGCAAAACTAATGCCCAGATATTACTTTAAAATACGAAATCTGTGGTGAATTGGCCTTTTTGTCGTATTGGTTCCTAGCTCTGGTGCAGCACTCTGGTCGGGACTGACCGGCTTTGTGCCCCCATAGCACAGTCAGTTGTAGCAATGGACCAATAGTGCACTCTGAACACATTGGCAAGTTGGATATTTCGGCAAAGCTGGCAGTTCACCCCAAGTCAACACCTGTAGTTAGGACTAGGGTATGTCCTGTAAGGTGGTGGGTGGGACACAGGCCACATCCAAGGTTGCCAAAAAACTACGAACAATTAGGTTTTTGTTTTTTTTTTGTTTAAAAAAAGCAAAACTAATGCCCAGATATTACTTTAAAATACGAAATCTGTGGTAAATTGGCCTTTTTGTCGTATTGGTTCCTAGCTCTGGTGCAGCACTCTGGGCGGGACTGACCGGCTTTGTGCCCCCATAGCGCAGTCAGTTGTAGCAATGGACCAATAGTGCACTCTGCACACATTGGCAAGTTGGATATTTCGGCAAAGCTGGCAGTTCACCCCAAGTCAACACCTGTAGTTAGGACTAGGGTGTGTCCTGTAAGGTGGTGGGTGGGACATAGGCCACATCCTAGGTTGCCGAAAAACGACAAACAATTAGGTTTTTTCTTTTTGTTTTTTTGTTTAAAAAAAGCAAAACTAATGCCCAGATATTACTTTAAAATACGAAATCTGTGGTGAATTGGCATTTTTGTCGTATTGGTTCCTAGCTCTGGTGCAGCACTCTGGGTGGGACTGACCGGCTTTGTGCCCCCATAGCACAGTCAGTTGTAGCAATGGACCAATAGTGGACTCTGCACACATTGGCAAGTTGGATATTTCGGCAAAGCTGGCAGTTCACCCCAAGTCAACACCTGTAGTTAGGACTAGGGTGTGTCCTGTAAGGTGGTGGGTGGGACACAGGCCACATCCTAGGTTGCCAAAAAACGACGAACAATTATTTATTTATTTATTTTTTAATTTTTAAAAAAAAAAGCAAAACTAATGCCCAGATATTACTTTAAAATACGAAATCTGTGGTAAATTGGCCTTTTTGTCGTATTGGTTCCTAGCTCTGGTGCAGCACTCTGGGCGGGACTGACCGGCTTTGTGCCCCCATAGCGCAGTCAGTTGTAGCAATGGACCAATAGTGCACTCTGCACACATTGGCAAGTTGGATATTTCGGCACAGCTGGCAGTTCACCCCAAGTCACCAAGTCAACACCTGTAGTTAGGACTAGGGTGTGTCCTGTAAGGTGGTGGGTGGGACACAGGCCACATCCTAGGTTGCCAAAAAACGACGAACAATTATTTATTTATTTATTTTTTGTTTAAAAAAAGCAAAACTAATGCCCAGATATTACTTTAAAATACGAAATCTGTGGTAAATTGGCCTTTTTGTCGTATTGGTTCCTAGCTCTGGTGCAGCACTCTGGGCGGGACTGACCGGCTTTGTGCCCCCATAGCGCAGTCAGTTGTAGCAATGGACCAATAGTGCACTCTGCACACATTGGCAAGTTGGATATTTCGGCAAAGCTGGCAGTTCACCCCAAGTCACCAAGTCAACACCTGTAGTTAGGACTAGGGTGTGTCCTGTAAGGTGGTGGGTGGGACACAGGCCACATCCTAGGTTGCCAAAAAACGATGAACAATTAGGTTTTTTTTTTTTTTTTTTTTTTTTAAAAAAGCAAAACTAATGCCCAGATAATACTTTAAAATACGAAATCTGTGGTGAATTGGCCTTTTTGTCTTATTGGTTCCTAGCTCTGGTGCAGCACTCTGGGCGGAACTGACCGGCTTTGTGCCCCCATAGCACAGTCAGTTGTAGCAATGGACCAATAGTGCACTCTGCACACATTGGTAAGTTGGATATTTCGGCAAAGCTGGCAGTTCACCCCAAGTCAACACCTGTAGTTAGGACTAGGGTGTGTCCTGTAAGGTGGTGGGTGGGACACAGGCCACATCCTAGGTTGCCAAAAAACGACGAACAATTAGGTTTTTGGGGTTTTTTTGTTTAAAAAAAGCAAAACTAATACCCAGATATTACTTTAAAATACGAAATCTGTGGTAAATTGGCCTTTTTGTCGTATTGGTTCCTAGCTCTGGTGCAGCACTCTGGGCGGGACTGACCGGCTTTGTGTCCCCATAGCGCACCGGTCAGTTGTAGCAATGGACCAATAGTGCACTCTGCACACATTGGCAAGTTGGATATTTCGGCACAGCTGGCAGTTCACCCTAAGTCAACACCTGGAGTTAGGACTAGGGTGTGTCCTGTAAGGTGGTGGGTGGGACATAGGCCACATCCTAGGTTGCCAAAAAACGACAAACAATTAGGTTTTTTCTTTTTTTTTTTTTGTTTAAAAAAAGAAAAACTAATGCCCAGATATTACTTTAAAATACGAAATCTGTGGTGAATTGGCCTTTTTGTCGTATTGGTTCCTAGCTCTGGTGCAGCACTCTGGGCGGGACTGACCGGCTTTGTGCCCCCATAGCGCATTCAGTTGTAGCAATGGACCAAGAGCGCCCTTGCATACATTGGCAAATTGGATATTTAGGGACAGCTGGCAGTTCACCCCAAGTCAACACCTGGAGTTAGGACTAGGGTGTGTCCTGTAAGGTGGTGGGTGGGACACAGGCCACATTCTAGGTTGCCAAAAAACGTCAAAAAATTAGGTTTATTTATTTATTTTTTTGTTTAAAAAAAGCAAAACTAATGCCCAGATATTACTTTAAAATACGAAATCTGTGGTGAATTGGCCTTTTTGTCGTATTGGTTCCTAGCTCTGGTGCAGCACTCTGGGCGGGACTGACCGGCTTTGTGCCCCCATAGCGCATTCAGTTGTAGCAATGGACCAATAGTGCACTCTGCACACATTGGCAAGTTGGATATTTCGGCAAAGCTGGCAGTTCACCCCAAGTCAACACCTGTAGTTAGGACTAGGGTGTGTCCTGTAAGGTGGTGGGTGGGACACAGGCCACATCCTAGGTTGCCAAAAAACGACGAACAATTAGGTTTTGGTTTTTTGTTTTGTTTAAAAAAAGCAAAACTAATGCCCAGATATTACTTTAAAATACGAAATCTGTGGTGAATTGGCATTTTTGTCGTATTGGTTCCTAGCTCTGGTGCAGCACTCTGGGCGGGACTGACCGGCTTTGTGCCCCCATAGCGCATTCAGTTGTAGCAATGGACCAATAGTGCACTCTGCACACATTGGCAAGTTGGATATTTCGGAAAGCTGGCAGTTCACCCCAAGTCAACACCTGTAGTTAGGACTAGGGTGTGTCCTGTAAGGTGGTGGGTGGGACACAGGCCACATCCTAGGTTGCCAAAAAACGACGAACAATTAGGTTTTTGTTTTTTTTTTTGTTTAAAAAAAGCAAAACTAATGCCCAGATATTACTTTAAAATACGAAATCTGTGGTGAATTGGCCTTTTTGTCATATTGGTTCCTAGCTCTGGTGCAGCACTCTGGGCGGGACTGACCAGCTTTGTGCCCCCATAGCACAGTCAGTTGTAGCAATGGACCAATAGTGCACTCTGCACACATTGGCAAGTTGGATATTTCGGCAAAGCTGGCAGTTCACCCCAAGTCAACACCTGTAGTTAGGACTAGGGTGTGTCCTGTAAGGTGGTGGGTGGGACATAGGCCACATCCTAGGTTGCCAAAAAACGACGAACAATTAGGTTTTTTTTTTTTTTTTTTTTAAAAAAAGCAAAACAAATGCCCAGATATTACTTTAAAATACGAAATCTGTGGTGAATTGGCCTTTTTGTCGTATTGGTTCCTAGGTCTGGTGCAGCACTCTGGGCGGGACTGACCGGCTTTGTGCCCCCATAGCACAGTCGGTTGTAGCAATGGACCAATAGTGCACTCTGCACACATTGGCAAGTTGGATATTTCGGCAAAGCTGGCAGTTCACCCCAAGTCAACACCTGTAGTTAGGACTAGGGTGTGTCCTGTAAGGTGGTGGGTGGGACACAGGCCACATCCTAGGTTGCCAAAAAACGACGAACAATTATTTATTTATTTATTTTTGTTTAAAAAAAGCAAAACTAATGCCCAGATATTACTTTAAAATACGAAATCTGTGGTGAATTGGCCTTTTTGCCGTATTGGTTCCTTGCTCTGGTGCAGCACTCTGGGCGGGACTGACCGGCTTTGTGCCCCCATAGCGCAGTCAGTTGTAGCAATGGACCAATAGTGCACTCTGCACACATTGGCAAGTTGGATATTTCGGCACAGCTGGCAGTTCACCCCAAGTCAACACCTGTAGTTAGGACTAGGGTGTGTCCTGTAAGGTGGTGGGTGGGACACAGGCCACATCCTAGGTTGCCAAAAAACGACGAACAATTAGATTTTGTTTTTTGTTTTTGTTTAAAAAAAGCAAAACTAATGCCCAGATATTACTTTAAAATACGAAATCTGTGGTGAATTGGCCTTTTTGTCGTATTGGTTCCTAGCTCTGGTGCAGCACTCTGGGCGGGACTGACCGGCTTTGTGCCCCCATAGCGCATTCAGTTGTAGCAATGGACCAATAGTGCACTCTGCACACATTGGCAAGTTGGATATTTCGGCACAGCTGGCAGTTCACCCCAAGTCAACACCTGTAGTTAGGACTAGGGTGTGTCCTGTAAGGTGGTGGGTGGGACACAGGCCACATCCTAGGTTGCCAAAAAACGACGAACAATTAGGTTTTTGTTTTTTTTTTGTTTAAAAAAAGCAAAACTAATGCCCAGATATTACTTTAAAATACGAAATCTGTGGTGAATTTGCCTTTTTGTCGTATTGGTTCCTAGCTCTGGTGCAGCACTCTGGGCGGGACTGACCGGCTTTGTGCCCCCATAGCACAGTCAGTTGTAGCAATGGACCAATAGTGCACTCTGCACACTGCACACATTGGCAAGTTGGATATTTCGGCAAAGCTGGCAGTTCACCCCAAGTCAACACCTGTAGTTAGGACTAGGGTGTGTCCTGTAAGGTGGTGGGTGGGACACAGGCCACATCCTAGGTTGCCAAAAAACGACGAACAATTATTTATTTATTTATTTTAAAAAAAAAAAAATCAAAACTAATGCCCAGATATTACTTTAAAATACGAAATCTGTGGTGAATTGGCCTTTTTGTCGTATTGGTTCCTAGCTCTGGTGCAGCACTCTGGGCGGGACTGACCGGCTTTGTGCCCCCATAGCGCAGTCAGTTGTAGCAATGGATCAATAGTGCACTCTACACACATTGGCAAGTTGGATATTTCGGCACAGCTGGCAGTTCACCCCAAGTCAACACCTGTAGTTAGGACTAGGGTGTGTCCTGTAAGGTGGTGGGTGGGACACAGGCCACATCCTAGGTTGCCAAAAAACGACGAACAATTAGGTTTTTGTTTTTTTTTTTGTTTAAAAAAAGCAAAACTAATACCCAGATATTACTTTAAAATACGAAATCTGTGGTAAATTGGCCTTTTTGTCGTATTGGTTCCTAGCTCTGGTGCAGCACTCTGGGCGGGACTGACCGGCTTTGTGCCCCCATAGCGCAGTCAGTTGTAGCAATGGACCAATAGTGCACTCTACACACATTGGCAAGTTGGATATTTCGGCAAAGCTGGCAGTTCACCCCAAGTCAATACCTGTAGTTAGGACTAGGGTGTGTACTGTAAGGTGGTGGGTGGGACACAGGCCACATCCTAGGTTGCCAAAAAACGACGAACAATTATTATTTTTATTTTTTTTGTTTAAAAAAAGCAAAACTAATGCCCAGATATTACTTTAAAATACGAAATCTGTGGTAAATTGGCCTTTTTGTCGTATTGGTTCCTAGCTCTGGTGCAGCACTCTGGGCGGGACTGACCGGCTTTCTGCCCCCATAGCACAGTCAGTAGTAGCAATGGACCAATAGTGCACTCTGCACACATTGGCAAGTTGGATATTTCGGCACAGCTGGCAGTTCACCCCAAGTCAACACCTGTAGTTAGTACTAGGGTGTGTCCTGTAAGGTGGTGGGTGGGACACAGGCCACATCCTAGGTTGCCAAAAAACGACGAACAATTAGGTTTTTGGTTTTTTTTTTGTTTAAAAAAAGCAAAACTAATGCCCAGATATTACTTTAAAATACGAAATCTGTGGTGAATTGGCCTTTTTGTCGTATTGGTTCCTAGCTCTGGTGCAGCACTCTGGGCGGGACTGACCGGCTTTGTGCCCCCATAGCGCATTCAGTTGTAGCAATGGACCAATAGTGCACTCTGCACACATTGGCAAGTTGGATATTTCGGAAAGCTGGCAGTTCACCCCAAGTCAACACCTGTAGTTAGGACTAGGGTGTGTCCTGTAAGGTGGTGGGTGGGACACAGGCCACATCCTAGGTTGCCAAAAAACGACGAACAATTATTTATTTATTTATTTTTTGTTTAAAAAAAGCAAAACTAATGCCCAGATATTACTTTAAAATACGAAATCTGTGGTAAATTGGCCTTTTTGTCGTATTGGTTCCTAGCTCTGGTGCAGCACTCTGGGCGGGACTGACCGGCTTTGTGCCCCCATAGCGCAGTCAGTTGTAGCAATGGACCAATAGTGCACTCTGCACACATTGGCAAGTTGGATATTTCGGCAAAGCTGGCAGTTCACCCCAAGTCAACACCTGTAGTTAGGACTAGGGTGTGTCCTGTAAGGTGGTGGGTGGGACACAGGCCACATCCTAGGTTGCCAAAAAACGACGAACAATTAGGTTTTTGGGTTTTTTTTGTTTAAAAAAAGCAAAACTAATACCCAGATATTACTTTAAAATACGAAATCTGTGGTAAATTGGCCTTTTTGTCGTATTGGTTCCTAGCTCTGGTGCAGCACTCTGGGCGGGACTGACCGGCTTTGTGTCCCCATAGCGCACCGGTCAGTTGTAGCAATGGACCAATAGTGCACTCTGCACACATTGGCAAGTTGGATATTTCGGCACAGCTGGCAGTTCACCCTAAGTCAACACCTGGAGTTAGGACTAGGGTGTGTCCTGTAAGGTGGTGGGTGGGACATAGGCCACATCCTAGGTTGCCAAAAAACGACAAACAATTAGGTTTTTTCTTTTTTTTTTTTTGTTTAAAAAAAGCAAAACTAATGCCCAGATATTACTTTAAAATACGAAATCTGTGGTGAATTGGCCTTTTTGTCGTATTGGTTCCTAGCTCTGGTGCAGCACTCTGGGCGGGACTGACCGGCTTTGTGCCCCCATAGCGCAGTCAGTTGTAGCAATGGACCAATAGTGCACTCTGCACACATTGGCAAGTTGGATATTTCGGCAAAGCTGGCAGTTCACCCCAAGTCACCAAGTCAACACCTGTAGTTAGGACTAGGGTGTGTCCTGTAAGGTGGTGGGTGGGACACAGGCCACATCCTAGGTTGCCAAAAAACGACGAACAATTAGGTTTTTGGGTTTTTTTTGTTTAAAAAAAGCAAAACTAATACCCAGATATTACTTTAAAATACGAAATCTGTGGTAAATTGGCCTTTTTGTCGTATTGGTTCCTAGCTCTGGTGCAGCACTCTGGGCGGGACTGACCGGCTTTGTGTCCCCATAGCGCACCGGTCAGTTGTAGCAATGGACCAATAGTGCACTCTGCACACATTGGCAAGTTGGATATTTCGGCACAGCTGGCAGTTCACCCTAAGTCAACACCTGGAGTTAGGACTAGGGTGTGTCCTGTAAGGTGGTGGGTGGGACATAGGCCACATCCTAGGTTGCCAAAAAACGACAAACAATTAGGTTTTTTCTTTTTTTTTTTTGTTTAAAAAAAGCAAAACTAATGCCCAAATATTACTTTAAAATACGAAATCTGTGGTGAATTGGCCTTTTTGTCGTATTGGTTCCTAGCTCTGGTGCAGCACTCTGGGCGGGACTGACCGGCTTTGTGCCCCCATAGCGCATTCAGTTGTAGCAATGGACCAAGAGCGCCCTTGCATACATTGGCAAATTGGATATTTAGGGACAGCTGGCAGTTCACCCCAAGTCAACACCTGGAGTTAGGACTAGGGTGTGTCCTGTAAGGTGGTGGGTGGGACACAGGCCACATTCTAGGTTGCCAAAAAACGTCAAAAAATTAGGTTTATTTATTTTTTTTTTTGTTTAAAAAAAGCAAAACTAATGCCCAGATATTACTTTAAAATACGAAATCTGTGGTGAATTGGCCTTTTTGTCGTATTGGTTCCTAGCTCTGGTGCAGCACTCTGGGCGGGACTGACCGGCTTTGTGCCCCCATAGCGCATTCAGTTGTAGCAATGGACCAATAGTGCACTCTGCACACATTGGCAAGTTGGATATTTCGGCAAAGCTGGCAGTTCACCCCAAGTCAACACCTGTAGTTAGGACTAGGGTGTGTCCTGTAAGGTGGTGGGTGGGACACAGGCCACATCCTAGGTTGCCAAAAAACGACGAACAATTAGGTTTTGGTTTTTTGTTTTGTTTAAAAAAAGCAAAACTAATGCCCAGATATTACTTTAAAATACGAAATCTGTGGTGAATTGGCATTTTTGTCGTATTGGTTCCTAGCTCTGGTGCAGCACTCTGGGCGGGACTGACCGGCTTTGTGCCCCCATAGCACAGTCAGTTGTAGCAATGGACCAATAGTGCACTCTGCACACTGCACACATTGGCAAGTTGGATATTTCGGCAAAACTGGCAGTTCACCCCAAGTCAACACCTGTAGTTAGGACTAGGGTGTGTCCTGTAAGGTGGTGGGTGGGACACAGGCCACATCCTAGGTTGCCAAAAAACGACGAACAATTATTTATTTATTTATTTTTTAATTTTTAAAAAAAAAAAAAAATCAAAACTAATGCCCAGATATTACTTTAAAATACGAAATCTGTGGTGAATTGGCCTTTTTGTCGTATTGGTTCCTAGCTCTGGTGCAGCACTCTGGGCGGGACTGACCGGCTTTGTGCCCCCATAGCGCATTCAGTTGTAGCAATGGACCAATAGTGCACTCTGCACACATTGGCAAGTTGGATATTTCGGCAAAGCTGGCAGTTCACCCCAAATCAACACCTGTAGTTAGGACTAGGGTATGTCCTGTAAGGTGGTGGGTGGGACACAGGCCACATCCTAGGTTGCCAAAAAACGACGAACAATTAGGTTTTTGTTTTTTTTTTTGTTTAAAAAAAGCAAAACTAATGCCCAGATATTACTTTAAAATACGAAATCTGTGGTGAATTGGCCTTTTTGTCGTATTGGTTCTTAGCTCTGGTGCAGCACTCTGGGCGGGACTGACCGGCTTTGTGCCCCCACAGCGCATTCAGTTGTAGCAATGGACCAATAGTGCACTCTGCACACATTGGCAAGTTGGATATTTCGGCAAAGCTGGCAGTTCACCCCAAGTCAACACCTGTAGTTAGGACTAGGGTGGGTCCTGTAAGGTGGTGGGTGGGACACAGGCCACATCCTAGGTTGCCAAAAAACGACGAACAATTAGGTTTTTGTTTTTTTTTTTGTTTAAAAAAAGCAAAACTAATGCCCAGATATTACTTTAAAATACGAAATCTGTGGTAAATTGGCCTTTTTGTCGTATTGGTTCCTAGCTCTGGTGCAGCACTCTGGGCGGGACTGACCGGCTTTGTGCCCCCATAGCGCAGTCAGTTGTAGCAATGGACCAATAGTGCACTCTACACACATTGGCAAGTTGGATATTTCGGCAAAGCTGGCAGTTCACCCCAAGTCAATACCTGTAGTTAGGACTAGGGTGTGTACTGTAAGGTGGTGGGTGGGACACAGGCCACATCCTAGGTTGCCAAAAAACGACGAACAATTATTTATTTATTTTTTTTTGTTTAAAAAAAGCAAAACTAATGCCCAGATATTACTTTAAAATACGAAATCTGTGGTAAATTGGCCTTTTTGTCGTATTGGTTCCTAGCTCTGGTGCAGCACTCTGGGCGGGACTGACCGGCTTTGTGCCCCCATAGCACAGTCAGTTGTAGCAATGGACCAATAGTGCACTCTGCACACATTGGCAAGTTGGATATTTTGGCAAAGCTGGCAGTTCACCCCAAGTCAACACCTGTAGTTAGGACTAGGGTGTGTCCTGTAAGGTGGTGGGTGGGACACAGGCCACATCCTAGGTTGCCAAAAAACGACGAACAATTAGGATTTTGGTTTTTTTTTTGTTTAAAAAAAGCAAAACTAATGCCCAGATATTACTTTAAAATACGAAATCTGTGGTGAATTGGCCTTTTTGTCGTACTGGTTCCTAGCTCTGGTGCAGCACTCTGGGCGGGACTTACCGGCTTTGTGCCCCCATAGCGCATTCAGTTGTAGCAATGGACCAATAGTGCACTCTGCACACATTGGCAAGTTGGATATTTCGGCAAAGCTGGCAGTTCACCCCAAGTCAACACCTGTAGTTAGGACTAGGGTGTGTCCTGTAAGGTGGTGGGTGGGACACAGGCCACATCCTAGGTTGCCAAAAAACGACGAACAATTATTTATTTATTTATTTTTTAATTTTTTAAAAAAAAAAGCAAAACTAATGCCCAGATATTACTTTAAAATACGAAATCTGTGGTGAATTGGCCTTTTTGTCGTATTGGTTCCTAGCTCTGGTGCAGCACTCTGGGCGGGACTGACCGGCTTTGTGCCCCCATAGCGCATTCAGTTGTAGCAATGGACCAATAGTGCACTCTGCACACATTGGCAAGTTGGATATTTCGGAAAGCTGGCAGTTCACCCTAAGTCAACACCTGTAGTTAGGACTAGGGTGTGTCCTGTAAGGTGGTGGGTGGGACACAGGCCACATCCTAGGTTGCCAAAAAACGACGAACAATTATTTATTTATTTATTTTTTGTTTAAAAAAAGCAAAACTAATGCCCAGATATTACTTTAAAATACGAAATCTGTGGTGAATTGGCCTTTTTGTCGTATTGGTTCCTAGCTCTGGTGCAGCACTCTGGGCGGGACTGACCGGCTTTGTGCCCCCATAGCGCAGTCAGTTGTAGCAATGGACCAATAGTGCACTCTGCACACATTGGCAAGTTGGATATTTCGGCACAGCTGGAAGTTCACCCCAAGTCAACACCTGTAGTTAGGACTAGGGTGTGTCCTGTAAGGTGGTGGGTGGGACACAGGCCACATCCTAGGTTGCCAAAAAACGACGAACAATTATTTATTTTTATTTTTTTTAATTTTTAAAAAAAAAATCAAAACTAATGCCCAGATATTACTTTAAAATATGAAATCTGTGGTGAATTGGCCTTTTTGTCGTATTGGTTCCTAGCTCTGGTGCAGCACTCTGGGCGGGACTGACCGGCTTTGTGCCCCCATAGCGCATTCAGTTGTAGCAAAGGACCAATAGTGCACTCTGCACACATTGGCAAGTTGGATATTTCGGCAAAGCTGGCAGTTCACCCCAAGTCAACACCTGTAGTTAGGACTAGGGTATGTCCTGTAAGGTGGTGGGTGGGACACAGGCCACATCCTAGGTTGCCAAAAAACTACGAACAATTAGGTTTTTGTTTTTTTTTTGTTTAAAAAAAGCAAAACTAATGCCCAGATATTACTTTAAAATAAGAAATCTGTGGTAAATTGGCCTTTTTGTCGTATTGGTTCCTAGCTCTGGTGCAGCACTCTGGGCGGGACTGACCGGCTTTGTGCCCCCATAGCACAGTCAGTTGTAGCAATGGACCAATAGTGCACTCTGCACACATTGGCAAGTTGGATATTTCGGCAAAGTTGGCAGTTCACCCCAAGTCAACACCTGTAGTTAGGACTAGGGTGTGTCCTGTAAGGTGGTGGGTGGGACACAGGCCACATCCTAGGTTGCCAAAAAACGACGAACAATTAGGTTTTTGGGGTTTTTTTGTTTAAAAAAAGCAAAACTAATGCCCAGATATTACTTTAAAATACGAAATCTGTGGTAAATTGGCATTTTTGTCGTATTGGTTCCTAGCTCTGGTGCAGCACTCTGAGCGGGACTGACCGGCTTTGTGCCCCCATAGCGCAGTCAGTTGTAGCAATTGACCAATAGTGCACTCTGCACACATTGGCAAGTTGGATATTTCGGCACAGCTGGCAGTTCACCCTAAGTCAACACCTGGAGTTAGGACTAGGGTGTGTCCTGTAAGGTGGTGGGTGGGACACAGGCCACATCCTAGGTTGCGAAAAAATGACGAACAATTAGGTTTTTGTTTTTTTTTTGTTTAAAAAAAGCAAAACTAATGCCCAGATATTACTTTAAAATACGAAATCTGTGGTGAATTGGCCTTTTTGTCGTATTGGTTCCTAGCTCTGGTGCAGCACTCTGGGCGGGACTGACCGGCTTTGTGCCCCCATAGCACAGTCAGTTGTAGCAATGGACCAATAGTGCACTCTGCACACATTGGCAAGTTGGATATTTCGGCAAAGCTGGCAGTTCACCCCAAGTCAACACCTGTAGTTAGGACTAGGGTATGTCCTGTAAGGTGGTGGGTGGGACACAGGCCACATCCTAGGTTGCCAAAAAACGACGAACAATTATTTATTTTTATTTTTTTTAATTTTTAAAAAAAAATATCAAAACTAATGCCCAGATATTACTTTAAAATACGAAATCTGTGGTGAATTGGCCTTTTTGTCGTATTGGTTCCTAGCTCTGGTGCAGCACTCTGGGCGGGACTGACCGGCTTTGTGCCCCCATAGCGCAGTCAGTTGTAGCAATGGACCAATAGTGCACTCTGCACACATTGGCAAATTGGATATTTCGGCACAGCTGGCAGTTCACCCCAAGTCAACACCTGTAGTTAGGACTAGGGTGTGTCCTGTAAGGTGGTGGGTGGGACACAGGCCACATCCTAGGTTGCCAAAAAACGACGAACAATTAGGTTTTTGTTTTTTTTTTTGTTTAAAAAAAGCAAAACTAATGCCCAGATATTACTTTAAAATACGAAATCTGTGGTGAATTGGCCTTTTTGTCGTATTGGTTCCTAGCTCTGGTGCAGCACTCTGGGCGGGACTGACCGGCTTTGTGCCCCCATAGCGCATTCAGTTGTAGCAATGGACCAATAGTGCACTCTGTACACATTGGCAAGTTGGATATTTCGGCAAAGCTGGCAGTTCACCCCAAGTCAACACCTGTAGTTAGGACTAGGGTATGTCCTGTAAGGTGGTGGGTGGGACACAGGCCACATCCTAGGTTGCCAAAAACGACGAACAATTATTTATTTATTTTAAATTTTTCAAAAAAAAAAGCAAAACTAATGCCCAGATATTACTTTAAAATACGAAATCTGTGGTGAATTGGCATTTTTGTCGTATTGGTTCCTAGCTCTGGTGCAGCACTCTGGGCGGGACTGACCGGCTTTGTGCCCCCATAGCGCATTCAGTTGTAGCAATGGACCAAGAGCGCCCTTGCATACATTGGCAAATTAGATATTTAGGGACAGCTGGCAGTTCACTCCAAGTCAACACCTGGAGTTAGGACTAGGGTGTGTCCTGTAAGGTGGTGGGTGGGACACAGGCCACATCCTAGGTTGCCAAAAAACGACGAACAATTATTATTATTTATTTTTTTTAATTTTTAAAAAAAAAATCAAAACTAATGCCCAGATATTACTTTAAAATACGAAATCTGTGGTGAATTGGCCTTTTTGTCATATTGGTTCCTAGCTCTGGTGCAGCACTCTGGGCGGGACTGACCGGCTTTGTGCCCCCATAGCGCATTCAGTTGTAGCAATGGACCAAGAGCGCCCTTGCATACATTGGCAAATTAGATATTTAGGGACAGCTGGCAGTTCACTCCAAGTCAACACCTGGAGTTAGGACTAGGGTGTGTCCTGTAAGGTGGTGGGTGGGACACAGGCCACATCCTAGGTTGCCAAAAAACGACGAACAATTATTATTATTTTTTTTGTTTGTTTAAAAAAAGCAAAACTAATGCCCAGATATTACTTTAAAATACGAAATCTGTGGTAAATTGGCCTTTTTGTCGTATTGGTTCCTAGCTCTGGTGCAGCACTCTGGGCGGGACTGACCGGCTTTGTGCCCCCATAGCGCAGTCAGTTGTAGCAATGGACCAATAGTGCACTCTGCACACATTGGCAAGTTGGATATTTCGGCAAAGCTGGCAGTTCACCCCAAGTCAACACCTGTAGTTAGGACTAGGGTGTGTCCTGTAAGGTGGTGGGTGGGACACAGGCCACATCCTAGGTTGCCAAAAAACGACGAACAATTATTTATTTATTTATTTTTAATTTAAAAAAAAAAAAAGCAAAACTAATGCCCAGATATTACTTTAAAATACGAAATCTGTGGTGAATTGGCCTTTTTGTCGTATTGGTTCCTAGCTCTGGTGCAGCACTCTGGGCGGGACTGACCGGCTTTGTGCCCCCATAGCGCATTCAGTTGTAGCAATGGACCAAGAGCGCCCTTGCATACATTGGCAAATTAGATATTTAGGGACAGCTGGCAGTTCACCCCAAGTCAACACCTGTAGTTAGGACTAGGGTGTGTCCTGTAAGGTGGTGGGTGGGACACAGGCCACATCCTAGGTTGCCAAAAAACGACGAACAATTATTATTATTTTTTTTGTTTGTTTAAAAAAAGCAAAACTAATGCCCAGATATTACTTTAAAATACGAAATCTGTGGTGAATTTGCCTTTTTGTCGTATTGGTTCCTAGCTCTGGTGCAGCACTCTGGGCGGGACTGACCGGCTTTGTGCCCCCATAGCACAGTCAGTTGTAGCAATGGACCAATAGTGCACTCTGCACACATTGGCAAGTTGGATATTTCGGCACAGCTGGCAGTTCACCCCAAGTCAACACCTGTAGTTAGGACTAGGGTGTGTCCTGTAAGGTGGTGGGTGGGACACAGGCCACATCCTAGGTTGCCAAAAAATGACGAACAATTAGGTTTTTGTTTTTTTTTTGTTTAAAAAAAGCAAAACTAATGCCCAGATATTACTTTAAAATACGAAATCTGTGGTGAATTTGCCTTTTTGTCGTATTGGTTCCTAGCTCTGGTGCAGCACTCTGGGCGGGACTGACCGGCTTTGTGCCCCCATAGCACAGTCAGTTGTAGCAATGGACCAATAGTGCACTCTGCACACATTGGCAAGTTGGATATTTCGGCAAAGCTGGCAGTTCACCCCAAGTCAACACCTGTAGTTAGGACTAGGGTGTGTCCTGTAAGGTGGTGGGTGGGACATAGGCCACATCCTAGGTTGCCAAAAAACGACGAACAATTATTATTAATTTTTTTTTTTAATTTTTAAAAAAAAAATCAAAACGAATGCCCAGATATTACTTTAAAATACGAAATCTGTGGTGAATTGGCCTTTTTGTCGTATTGGTTCCTAGCTCTGGTGCAGCACTCTGGGCGGGACTGACCGGCTTTGTGCCCCCATAGCGCATTCAGTTGTAGCAATGGACCAATAGTGCACTCTGCACACATTGGCAAGTTGGATATTTCGGCAAAGCTGGCAGTTCACCCCAAGTCAACACCTGTAGTTAGGACTAGGGTATGTCCTGTAAGGTGGTGGGTGGGACACAGGCCACATCCTAGGTTGCCAAAAAACGACGAACAATTATTTACTTATTTATTTTAAATTTTTCCAAAAAAAAAGCAAAACTAATGCCCAGATATTACTTTAAAATACGAAATCTGTGGTGAATTGGCCTTTTTGTCGTATTGGTTCCTAGCTCTGGTGCAGCACTCTGGGCGGGACTGACCGGCTTTGTGCCCCCATAGCGCATTCAGTTGTAGCAATGGACCAAGAGCGCCCTTGCATACATTGGCAAGTTGGATATTTCGGCACAGCTGGCAGTTCACCCCAAGTCAACACCTGTAGTTAGGACTAGGGTGTGTCCTGTAAGGTGGTGGGTGGGACACAGGCCACATCCTAGGTTGCCAAAAAACGACGAACAATTATTTATTTATTTATTTTTAATTTTTTTAAAAAAAAAGCAAAACTAATGCCCAGATATTACTTTAAAATACGAAATCTGTGGTGAATTGGCCTTTTTGTCGTATTGGTTCCTAGCTCTGGTGCAGCACTCTGGGCGGGACTGACCGGCTTTGTGCCCCCATAGCGCATTCAGTTGTAGCAATGGTCCAAGAGCGCCCTTGCATACATTGGCAAATTAGATATTTAGGGACAGCTGGCAGTTCACCCCAAGTCAACACCTAGAGTTAGGACTAGGGTGTGTCCTGTAAGGTGGTGGGTGGGACACAGGCCACATCCTAGGTTGCCAAAAAACGACGAACAATTATTATTTTTTTTTTGTTTGTTTAAAAAAAGCAAAACTAATGCCCAGATATTGCTTTAAAATACGAAATCTGTGGTAAATTGGCCTTTTTGTCGTATTGGTTCCTAGCTCTGGTGCAGCACTCTGGGCGGGACTGACCGGCTTTGTGCCCCCATAGCGCAGTCAGTTGTAGCAATGGACCAATAGTGCACTCTGCACACATTGGCAAGTTGGATATTTCGGCACAGCTGGCAGTTCACCCCAAGTCAACACCTGTAGTTAGGACTAGGGTGTGTCCTGTAAGGTGGTGGGTGGGACACAGGCCACATCCTAGGTTGCCAAAAAACGACGAACAATTAGGTTTTTGTTTTGTTTTTTGTTTAAAAAAACCAAAACTAATGCCCAGATATTACTTTAAAATACGAAATCTGTGGTAAATTGGCCTTTTTGTCGTATTGGTTCCTAGCTCTGGTGCAGCACTCTGGGCGGGACTGACCGGCTTTGTGCCCCCATAGCACAGTCAGTAGTAGCAATGGACCAATAGTGCACTCTGCACACATTGGCAAGTTGGATATTTCGGCACAGCTGGCAGTTCACCCCAAGTCAACACCTGTAGTTAGGACTAGGGTGTGTCCTCTAAGGTGGTGGGTGGGACACAGGCCACATCCTAGGTTGCCAAAAAACGACGAACAATTAGGTTTTTGTTTTTTTTTTTGTTTAAAAAAAGCAAAACTAATGACCAGATATTACTTTAAAATACGAAATCTGTGGTGAATTGGCCTTTTTGTCGTATTGGTTCCTAGCTCTGGTGCAGCACTCTGGGCGGGACTGACCGGCTTTGTGCCCCCATAGCGCATTCAGTTGTAGCAATGGACCAATAGTGCACTCTGCACACATTGGCAAGTTGGATATTTCGGCACAGCTGGCAGTTCACCCCAAGTCAACACCTGTAGTTAGGACTAGGGTGTGTCCTGCAAGGTGGTGGGTGGGACACAGGCCACATCCTAGGTTGCCAAAAAACGACGAACAATTATTATTATTTTTTTTTTTTAATTTTTAAAAAAAAAAGCAAAACTAATGCCCAGATATTACTTTAAAATACGAAATCTGTGGTGAATTGGCCTTTTTGTCGTATTGGTTCCTAGCTCTGGTGCAGCACTCTGGGCGGGACTGACCGGCTTTGTGCCCCCATAGCGCATTCAGTTGTAGCAATGGACCAATAGTGCACTCTGCACACATTGGCAAGTTGGATATTTCGGCAAAGCTGGCAGTTCACCCCAAGTCAACACCTGTAGTTAGGACTAGGGTATGTCCTGTAAGGTGGTGGGTGGGACACAGGCCACATCCTAGGTTGCTAAAAAACTACGAACAATTAGGTTTTTTTTTTTTTTTTGTTTAAAAAAAGCAAAACTAATGCCCAGATATTACTTTAAAATACGAAATCTGTGGTGAATTGGCCTTTTTGTCGTATTGGTTCCTAGCTCTGGTGCAGCACTCTGGGCGGGACTGACCGGCTTTGTGCCCCCATAGCGCATTCAGTTGTAGCAATGGACCAATAGTGCACTCTGCACACATTGGCAAGTTGGATATTTCGGCAAAGCTGGCAGTTCACCCCAAGTCAACACCTGTAGTTAGGACTAGGGTGTGTCCTGTAAGGTGGTGGGTGGGACACAGGCCACATCCTAGTTTGCCAAAAAACGACGAACAATTATTTATTTATTTATTTTTAATTTTTTAAAAAAAAAAGCAAAACTAATGCCCAGATATTACTTTAAAATACGAAATCTGTGGTGAATTGGCCTTTTTGTCGTATTGGTTCCTAGCTCTGGTGCAGCACTCTGGGCGGGACTGACCGGCTTTGTGCCCCCATAGCGCATTCAGTTGTGGCAATGGACCAATGGTGCACTCTGCACACATTGGCAAGTTGGATATTTCGGCACAGCTGGCAGTTCACCCCAAGTCAACACCTGTAGTTAGGACTAGGGTGTGTCCTGTAAGGTGGTGGGTGGGACACAGGCCACATCCTAGTTTGCCAAAAAACGACGAACAATTAGGTTTTTGTTTTTTTTTTGTTTAAAAAAAGCAAAACTAATGCCCAGATATTACTTTAAAATACGAAATCTGTGGTGAATTGGCCTTTTTGTCGTATTGGTTCCTAGCTCTGGTGCAGCACTCTGGGCGTGACTGACCGGCTTTGTGCCCCCATAGCACAGTCAGTTGTAGCAATGGACCAATAGTGCACTCTGCACACATTGGCAAGTTGGATATTTCGGCAAAGCTGGCAGTTCACCCCAAGTCAACACCTGTAGTTAGGACTAGGGTGTGTCCTGTAAGGTGGTGGGTGGGACACAGGCCACATCCTAGGTTGCCAAAAAACGACGAACAAATAGGTTTTTGTTTTTTTTTGTTTAAAAAAAGCAAAACTAATGCCCAGATATTACTTTAAAATACGAAATCTGTGGTGAATTGGCCTTTTTGTAGTATTGGTTCCTAGCTCTGGTGCAGCACTCTGGGCGGGACTGACCGGCTTTGTGCCCCCATAGCGCAGTCAGCTGTAGCAATGGACCAATAGTGCACTCTGCACACATTGGCAAGTTGGATATTTCGGCAAAGCTGGCAGTTCACCCCAAGTCAACACCTGTAGTTAGGACTAGGGTGTGTCCTGTAAGGTGGTGGGTGGGACACAGGCCACATCCTAGGTTGCCAAAAAACGACGAACAAATAGGTTTTTGTTTTTTTTTGTTTAAAAAAAGCAAAACTAATGCCCAGATATTACTTTAAAATACGAAATCTGTGGTGAATTGGCCTTTTTGTAGTATTGGTTCCTAGCTCTGGTGCAGCACTCTGGGCAGGACTGACCGGCTTTGTGCCCCCACAGCGCATTCAGTTGTAGCAATGGACCAATAGTGCACTCTGCACACATTGGCAAGTTGGATATTTCGGCACAGCTGGCAGTTCACCCCAAGTCAACACCTGTAGTTAGGACTAGGGTGTGTCCTGTAAGGTGGTGGGTGGGACACAGGCCACATCCTAGGTTGCCAAAAAATGACGAACAATTAGGTTTTTTTTTTTTTTTTTTGTTTAAAAAAAGCAAAACTAATGACCAGATATTACTTTAAAATACGAAATCTGTGGTGAATTGGCCTTTTTGTCGTATTGGTTCCTAGCTCTGGTGCAGCACTCTGGGCGGGACTGACCGGCTTTGTGCCCCCATAGCGCATTCAGTTGTAGCAATGGACCAATAGTGCACTCTGCACACATTGGCAACTTGGATATTTTGGCAAAGCTGGCAGTTCACCCCAAGTCAACACCTGTAGTTAGGACTAGGGTGTGTCCTGTAAGGTGGTGGGTGGGACACAGGCCACATCCTAGGTTGCCAAAAAACGACGAACAATTATTTATTTATTTATTTTTGTTTAAAAAAAGCAAAACTAATGCCCAGATATTACTTTAAAATACGAAATCTGTGGTAAATTGGCCGTTTTGTCGTATTGGTTCCTAGCTCTGGTGCAGCACTCTGGGCGGGACTGACCGGCTTTGTGCCCCCATAGCGCATTCAGTTGTAGCAATGGACCAATAGCGCCCTTGCATACATTGGCAAATTAGATATTTAGGGACAGCTGGCAGTTCACCCCAAGTCAACACCTGGAGTTAGGACTAGGGTGTGTCCTGTAAGGTGGTGGGTGGGACACAGGCCACATCCTAGGTTGCCAAAAAACGACGAACAATTATTATTATTTTTTTTGTTTGTTTAAAAAAAGCAAAACTAATGCCCAGATATTACTTTAAAATACGAAATCTGTGGTAAATTGGCCTTTTTGTCGTATTGGTTCCTAGCTCTGGTGCAGCACTCTGGGCGGGACTGACAGGCTTTGTGCCCCCATAGTGCAGTCAGTTGTAGCAATGGACCAATAGTGCACTCTGCACACATTGGCAAGTTGGATATTTCGGCACAGCTGGCAGTTCACCCCAAGTCAACACCTGTAGTTAGGACTAGGGTGTGTCCTGTAAGGTGGTGGGTGGGACACAGGCCACATCCTAGGTTGCCAAAAAACGACGAACAATTAGGTTTTTGTTTTTTTTTTGTTTAAAAAAAGCAAAACTAATGCCCAGATATTACTTTAAAATACGAAATCTGTGGTGAATTTGCCTTTTTGTCGTATTGGTTCCTAGCTCTGGTGCAGCACTCTGGGCGGTACTGACCGGCTTTGTGCCCCCATAGCACAGTCAGTTGTAGCAATGGACCAATAGTGCACTCTGCACACATTGGCAAGTTGGATATTTCGGCAAAGCTGGCAGTTCACCCCAAGTCAACACCTGTAGTTAGGACTAGGGTGTGTCCTGTAAGGTGGTGGGTGGGACACAGGCCACATCCTAGGTTGCCAAAAAACGACGAACAATTATTTATTTATTTTTTTTTTAATTTTTAAAAAAAAAATCAAAACTAATGCCCAGATATTACTTTAAAATACGAAATCTGTGGTGAATTGGCCTTTTTGTCGTATTGGTTCCTAGCTCTGGTGCAGCACTCTGGGCGGGACTGACCGGCTTTGTACCCCCATAGCGCATTCAGTTGTAGCAATGGACCAATAGTGCACTCTGCACACATTGGCAAGTTGGATATTTTGGCAAAGCTGGCAGTTCACCCCAAGTCAACACCTGTAGTTAGGACTAGGGTGTGTCCTGTAAGGTGGTGGGTGGGACACAGGCCACATCCTAGGTTGCCAAAAAACGACGAACAATTATTTATTTATTTTTTTTGGTTTAAAAAAAGCAAAACTAATGCCCAGATATTACTTTAAAATACGAAATCTGTGGTAAATTGGCCTTTTTGTCGTATTGGTTCCTAGCTCTGGTGCAGCACTCTGGGCGGGACTGACCGGCTTTGTGCCCCCATAGCGCAGTCAGTTGTAGCAATGGACCAATAGTGCACTCTGCACACATTGGCAAGTTGGATATTTCGGCACAGCTGGCAGTTCACCCCAAGTCAACACCTGTAGTTAGGACTAGGGTGTGTCCTGTAAGGTGGTGGGTGGGACACAGGCCACATCCTAGGTTGCCAAAAAACGACGAACAATTAGGTTTTTTTTTTTTTTTTTGTTTAAAAAAAGCAAAACTAATGCCCAGATATTACTTTAAAATACGAAATCTGTGGTGAATTTGCCTTTTTGTCGTATTGGTTCCTAGCTCTGGTGCAGCACTCTGGGCGGGACTGACCGGCTTTGTGCCCCCATAGCACAGTCAGTTGTAGCAATGGACCAATAGTGCACTCTGCACACATTGGCAAGTTGGATATTTCGGCACAGCTGGCAGTTCACCCCAAGTCAACACCTGTAGTTAGGACTAGGGTGTGTCCTGTAAGGTGGTGGGTGGGATACAGGCCACATCCTAGGTTGCCAAAAAACGACGAACAATTATTTATTTATTTATTTTTAATTTTTAAAAAAAAAAAGCAAAACTAATGCCCAGATATTACTTTAAAATACGAAATCTGTGGTGAATTGGCCTTTTTGTCGTATTGGTTCCTAGCTCTGGTGCAGCACTCTGGGCGGGACTGACCGGCTTTGTGCCCCCATAGCGCATTCAGTTATAGCAATGGACCAAGAGCGCCCTTGCATACATTGGCAAATTAGATATTTAGGAACAGCTGGCAGTTCACCCCAAGTCAACACCTGGAGTTAGGACTAGGGTGTGTCCTGTAAGGTGGTGGGTGGGACACAGGCCACATCCTAGGTTGCCAAAAAACGACGAACAATTATTATTTTTTTTTTTGTTTGTTTAAAAAAAGCAAAACTAATGCCCAGATATTACTTTTAAAAATACGAAATCTGTGGTAAATTGGCCTTTTTGTCGTATTGGTTCCTAGCTCTGGTGCAGCACTCTGGGCGGGACTGACCGGCTTTGTGCCCCCATAGCGCAGTCAGTTGTAGCAATGGACCAATAGTGCACTCTGCACACATTGGCAAGTTGGATATTTCGGCACAGCTGGCAGTTCACCCCAAGTCAACACCTGTAGTTAGGACTAGGGTGTGTCCTGTAAGGTGGTGGGTGGGACACAGGCCACATCCTAGGTTGCCAAAAAACGACGAACAATTAGGTTTTTGTTTTGTTTTTTGTTTAAAAAAACCAAAACTAATGCCCAGATATTACTTTAAAATACGAAATCTGTGGTAAATTGGCCTTTTTGTCGTATTGGTTCCTAGCTCTGGTGCAGCACTCTGGGCGGGACTGACCGGCTTTGTGCCCCCATAGCACAGTCAGTAGTAGCAATGGACCAATAGTGCACTCTGCACACATTGGCAAGTTGGATATTTCGGCACAGCTGGCAGTTCACCCCAAGTCAACACCTGTAGTTAGGACTAGGGTGTGTCCTCTAAGGTGGTGGGTGGGACACAGGCCACATCCTAGGTTGCCAAAAAACGACGAACAATTAGGTTTTTGTTTTTTTTTTTGTTTAAAAAAAGCAAAACTAATGACCAGATATTACTTTAAAATACGAAATCTGTGGTGAATTAGCCTTTTTGTCGTATTGGTTCCTAGCTCTGGTGCAGCACTCTGGGCGGGACTGACCGGCTTTGTGCCCCCATAGCGCATTCAGTTGTAGCAATGGACCAATAGTGCACTCTGCACACATTGGCAAGTTGGATATTTCGGCACAGCTGGCAGTTCACCCCAAGTCAACACCTGTAGTTAGGACTAGGGTGTGTCCTGCAAGGTGGTGGGTGGGACACAGGCCACATCCTAGGTTGCCAAAAAACGACGAACAATTATTTATTTTATTTTTTTTTAATTTTTTAAAAAAAAAGCAAAACTAATGCCCAGATATTACTTTAAAATACGAAATCTGTGGTGAATTGGCCTTTTTGTCGTATTGGTTCCTAGCTCTGGTGCAGCACTCTGGGCGGGACTGACCGGCTTTGTGCCCCCATAGCGCATTCAGTTGTAGCAATGGACCAATAGTGCACTCTGCACACATTGGCAAGTTGGATATTTCGGCAAAGCTGGCAGTTCACCCCAAGTCAACACCTGTAGTTAGGACTAGGGTATGTCCTGTAAGGTGGTGGGTGGGACACAGGCCACATCCTAGGTTGCTAAAAAACTACGAACAATTAGGTTTTTGTTTTTTTTTTGTTTAAAAAAAGCAAAACTAATGCCCAGATATTACTTTAAAATACGAAATCTGTGGTGAATTGGCCTTTTTGTCGTATTGGTTCCTAGCTCTGGTGCAGCACTCTGGGCGGGACTGACCGGCTTTGTGCCCCCATAGCGCATTCAGTTGTAGCAATGGACCAATAGTGCACTCTGCACACATTGGCAAGTTGGATATTTCGGCAAAGCTGGCAGTTCACCCCAAGTCAACACCTGTAGTTAGGACTAGGGTGTGTCCTGTAAGGTGGTGGGTGGGACACAGGCCACATCCTAGTTTGCCAAAAAACGACGAACAATTATTTATTTATTTATTTTTAATTTTTTTAAAAAAAAAGCAAAACTAATGCCCAGATATTACTTTAAAATACGAAATCTGTGGTGAATTGGCCTTTTTGTCGTATTGGTTCCTAGCTCTGGTGCAGCACTCTGGGCGGGACTGACCGGCTTTGTGCCCCCATAGCGCATTCAGTTGTGGCAATGGACCAATGGTGCACTCTGCACACATTGGCAAGTTGGATATTTCGGCACAGCTGGCAGTTCACCCCAAGTCAACACCTGTAGTTAGGACTAGGGTGTGTCCTGTAAGGTGGTGGGTGGGACACAGGCCACATCCTAGTTTGCCAAAAAACGACGAACAATTAGGTTTTTGTTTTTTTTTTGTTTAAAAAAAGCAAAACTAATGCCCAGATATTACTTTAAAATACGAAATCTGTGGTGAATTGGCCTTTTTGTCGTATTGGTTCCTAGCTCTGGTGCAGCACTCTGGGCGTGACTGACCGGCTTTGTGCCCCCATAGCACAGTCAGTTGTAGCAATGGACCAATAGTGCACTCTGCACACATTGGCAAGTTGGATATTTCGGCAAAGCTGGCAGTTCACCCCAAGTCAACACCTGTAGTTAGGACTAGGGTGTGTCCTGTAAGGTGGTGGGTGGGACACAGGCCACATCCTAGGTTGCCAAAAAACGTCGAACAATTATTTATTAATTTTTTTTTAAATTAAAAAAAAAAAAATCAAAACTAATGCCCAGATATTACTTTAAAATACGAAATCTGTGGTGAATTGGCCTTTTTGTCGTATTGGTTCCTAGCTCTGGTGCAGCACTCTGGGCGGGACTGACCGGCTTTGTGCCCCTATAGCACAGTCAGTTGTAGCAATGGACCAATAGTGCACTCTGCACACATTGGCAAGTTGGATATTTCGGCAAAGCTGGCAGTTCACCCCAAGTCAACACCTGTAGTTAGGACTAGGGTGTGTCCTGTAAGGTGGTGGGTGGGATACAGGCCACATCCTAGGTTGCCAAAAAACGACGAACAATTATTATTATTTTTTTTTTTAAATTTTTAAAAAAAAAAGCAAAACTAATGCCCAGATATTACTTTAAAATACGAAATCTGTGGTGAATTGGCCTTTTTGTCGTATTGGTTTCTAGCTCTGGTGCAGCACTCTGGGCGGGACTGACCGGCTTTATGCCCCCATAGCGCAGTCAGTTGTAGCAATGGACCAATAGTGCACTCTGCACACATTGGCAAGTTGGATATTTCGGCACAGCTGGCAGTTCACCCCAAGTCAACACCTGTAGTTAGGACTAGGGTGTGTCCTGTAAGGTGGTGGGTGGGACACAGGCCACATCCTAGGTTGCCAAAAAACGACGAACAATTAGGTTTTTGTTTTTTTTTGTTTAAAAAAAGCAAAACTAATGCCCAGATATTACTTTAAAATACGAAATCTGTGGTGAATTGGCCTTTTTGTCTTATTGGTTCCTAGCTCTGGTGCAGCACTCTGGGCGGGACTGACCGGCTTTGTGCCCCCATAGCGCAGTCAGTTGTAGCAATGGACCAATAGTGCACTCTACACACATTGGCAAGTTGGATATTTCGGCAAAGCTGGCAGTTCACCCCAAGTCAACACCTGTAGTTAGGACTAGGGTGTGTCCTGTAAGGTGGTGGGTGGGACACAGGCCACATCCTAGGTTGCCAAAAAACGACGAACAATTATTTATTTATTTATTTTTTAATTTTTTTAAAAAAAATCAAAACTAATGCCCAGATATTACTTTAAAATACGAAATCTGTGGTGAATTGGCCTTTTTGTCGTATTGGTTCCTAGCTCTGGTGCAGCACTCTGGGCGGGACTGACCGGCTTTGTGCCCCCATAGCGCATTCAGTTGTAGCAATGGACCAATAGTGCACTCTGCACACATTGGCAAGTTGGATATTTTGGCACAGCTGGCAGTTCACCCCAAGTCAACACCTGTAGTTAGGACTAGGGTGTGTCCTGTAAGGTGGTGGGTGGGACACAGGCCACATCCTAGGTTGCCAAAAAACGACGAACAATTAGGTTTTTGTTTTTTTTTTGTTTAAAAAAAGCAAAACTAATGCCCAGATATTACTTTAAAATACGAAATCTGTGGTGAATTTGCCTTTTTGTCGTATTGGTTCCTAGCTCTGGTGCAGCACTCTGGGCGGGACTGACCGGCTTTGTGCCCCCATAGCACAGTCAGTTGTAGCAATGGACCAATAGTGCACTCTGCACACATTGGCAAGTTGGATATTTCGGCAAAGCTGGCAGTTCACCCCAAGTCAACACCTGTAGTTAGGACTAGGGTGTGTCCTGTAAGGTGGTGGGTGGGACACAGGCCACATCCTAGGTTGCCAAAAAACGACGAACAATTATTTATTTTTATTTTTTTTAATTTTTAAAAAAAAAATCAAAACTAATGCCCAGATATTACTTTAAAATACGAAATCTGTGGTGAATTGGCCTTTTTGTCGTATTGGTTCCTAGCTCTGGTGCAGCACTCTGGGCGGGACTGACCGGCTTTGTACCCCCATAGCGCATTCAGTTGTAGCAATGGACCAATAGTGCACTCTGCACACATTGGCAAGTTGGATATTTTGGCAAAGCTGGCAGTTCACCCCAAGTCAACACCTGTAGTTAGGACTAGGGTGTGTCCTGTAAGGTGGTGGGTGGGACACAGGCCACATCCTAGGTTGCCAAAAAACGACGAACAATTATTTATTTATTTTTTTTTGTTTAAAAAAAGCAAAACTAATGCCCAGATATTACTTTAAAATACGAAATCTGTGGTAAATTGGCCTTTTTGTCGTATTGGTTCCTAGCTCTGGTGCAGCACTCTGGGCGGGACTGACCGGCTTTGTGCCCCCATAGCACAGTCAGTAGTAGCAATGGACCAATAGTGCACTCTGCACACATTGGCAAGTTGGATATTTCGGCACAGCTGGCAGTTCACCCCAAGTCAACACCTGTAGTTAGGACTAGGGTGTGTCCTGTAAGGTGGTGGGTGGGACACAGGCCACATCCTAGGTTGCCAAAAAACGACGAACAATTAGGTTTTTGTTTTTTTTTTTGTTTAAAAAAAGCAAAACTAATGACCAGATATTACTTTAAAATACGAAATCTGTGGTGAATTGGCCTTTTTGTCGTATTGGTTCCTAGCTCTGGTGCAGTACTCTGGGCGGGACTGACCGGCTTTGTGCCCCCATAGCGCAGTCAGTTGTAGCAATGGACCAATAGTGCACTCTGCACACATTGGCAAGTTGGATATTTCGGTACAGCTGGCAGTTCACCCCAAGTCAACACCTGTAGTTAGGACTAGGGTGTGTCCTGTAAGGTGGTGGGTGGGACACAGGCCACATCCTAGGTTGCCAAAAAACGACGAACAATTATTTATTTATTTATTTTTAATTTTTAAAAAAAAAAAGCAAAACTAATGCCCAGATATTACTTTAAAATACGAAATCTGTGGTGAATTGGCCTTTTTGTCGTATTGGTTCCTAGCTCTGGTGCAGCACTCTGGGCGGGACTGACCGGCTTTGTGCCCCCATAGCGCATTCAGTTGTAGCAATGGACCAAGAGCGCCCTTGCATACATTGGCAAATTAGATATTTAGGAACAGCTGGCAGTTCACCCCAAGTCAACACCTGGAGTTAGGACTAGGGTGTGTCCTGTAAGGTGGTGGGTGGGACACAGGCCACATCCTAGGTTGCCAAAAAACGACGAACAATTATTATTATTTTTTTTGTTTGTTTAAAAAAAGCAAAACTAATGCCCAGATATTACTTTTAAAAATACGAAATCTGTGGTAAATTGGCCTTTTTGTCGTATTGGTTCCTAGCTCTGGTGCAGCACTCTGGGCGGGACTGACCGGCTTTGTGCCCCCATAGCGCATTCAGTTGTAGCAATGGACCAATAGTGCACTCTGCACACATTGGCAACTTGGATATTTTGGCAAAGCTGGCAGTTCACCCCAAGTCAACACCTGTAGTTAGGACTAGGGTGTGTCCTGTAAGGTGGTGGGTGGGACACAGGCCACATCCTAGGTTGCCAAAAAACGACGAACAATTATTTATTTATTTATTTTTGTTTAAAAAAAGCAAAACTAATGCCCAGATATTACTTTAAAATACGAAATCTGTGGTAAATTGGCCTTTTTGTCGTATTGGTTCCTAGCTCTGGTGCAGCACTCTGGGCGGGACTGACCGGCTTTGTGCCCCCATAGCGCATTCAGTTGTAGCAATGGACCAAGAGCGCCCTTGCATACATTGGCAAATTAGATATTTAGGGACAGCTGGCAGTTCACCCCAAGTCAACACCTGGAGTTAGGACTAGGGTGTGTCCTGTAAGGTGGTGGGTGGGACACAGGCCACATCCTAGGTTGCCAAAAAACGACGAACAATTATTATTATTTTTTTTGTTTGTTTAAAAAAAGCAAAACTAATGCCCAGATATTACTTTAAAATACGAAATCTGTGGTAAATTGGCCTTTTTGTCGTATTGGTTCCTAGCTCTGGTGCAGCACTCTGGGCGGGACTGACAGGCTTTGTGCCCCCATAGTGCAGTCAGTTGTAGCAATGGACCAATAGTGCACTCTGCACACATTGGCAAGTTGGATATTTCGGCACAGCTGGCAGTTCACCCCAAGTCAACACCTGTAGTTAGGACTAGGGTGTGTCCTGTAAGGTGGTGGGTGGGACACAGGCCACATCCTAGGTTGCCAAAAAACGACGAACAATTAGGTTTTTGTTTTTTTTTTGTTTAAAAAAAGCAAAACTAATGCCCAGATATTACTTTAAAATACGAAATCTGTGGTGAATTTGCCTTTTTGTCGTATTGGTTCCTAGCTCTGGTGCAGCACTCTGGGCGGTACTGACCGGCTTTGTGCCCCCATAGCACAGTCAGTTGTAGCAATGGACCAATAGTGCACTCTGCACACATTGGCAAGTTGGATATTTCGGCAAAGCTGGCAGTTCACCCCAAGTCAACACCTGTAGTTAGGACTAGGGTGTGTCCTGTAAGGTGGTGGGTGGGACACAGGCCACATCCTAGGTTGCCAAAAAACGACGAACAATTATTTATTTATTTATTTTTTAATTTTTAAAAAAAAAATCAAAACTAATGCCCAGATATTACTTTAAAATACGAAATCTGTGGTGAATTGGCCTTTTTGTCGTATTGGTTCCTAGCTCTGGTGCAGCACTCTGGGCGGGACTGACCGGCTTTGTACCCCCATAGCGCATTCAGTTGTAGCAATGGACCAATAGTGCACTCTGCACACATTGGCAAGTTGGATATTTTGGCAAAGCTGGCAGTTCACCCCAAGTCAACACCTGTAGTTAGGACTAGGGTGTGTCCTGTAAGGTGGTGGGTGGGACACAGGCCACATCCTAGGTTGCCAAAAAACGACGAACAATTATTTATTTATTTTTTTTTGTTTAAAAAAAGCAAAACTAATGCCCAGATATTACTTTAAAATACGAAATCTGTGGTAAATTGGCCTTTTTGTCGTATTGGTTCCTAGCTCTGGTGCAGCACTCTGGGCGGGACTGACCGGCTTTGTGCCCCCATAGCGCAGTCAGTTGTAGCAATGGACCAATAGTGCACTCTGCACACATTGGCAAGTTGGATATTTCGGCACAGCTGGCAGTTCACCCCAAGTCAACACCTGTAGTTAGGACTAGGGTGTGTCCTGTAAGGTGGTGGGTGGGACACAGGCCACATCCTAGGTTGCCAAAAAACGACGAACAATTAGGTTTTTTTTTTTTTTTTTGTTTAAAAAAAGCAAAACTAATGCCCAGATATTACTTTAAAATACGAAATCTGTGGTGAATTTGCCTTTTTGTCGTATTGGTTCCTAGCTCTGGTGCAGCACTCTGGGCGGGACTGACCGGCTTTGTGCCCCCATAGCACAGTCAGTTGTAGCAATGGACCAATAGTGCACTCTGGACACATTGGCAAGTTGGATATTTCGGCACAGCTGGCAGTTCACCCCAAGTCAACACCTGTAGTTAGGACTAGGGTGTGTCCTGTAAGGTGGTGGGTGGGATACAGGCCACATCCTAGGTTGCCAAAAAACGACGAACAATTATTTATTTATTTATTTTTAATTTTTAAAAAAAAAAAGCAAAACTAATGCCCAGATATTACTTTAAAATACGAAATCTGTGGTGAATTGGCCTTTTTGTCGTATTGGTTCCTAGCTCTGGTGCAGCACTCTGGGCGGGACTGACCGGCTTTGTGCCCCCATAGCGCAGTCAGTTGTAGCAATGGACCAATAGTGCACTCTGCACACATTGGCAAGTTGGATATTTCGGCACAGCTGGCAGTTCACCCCAAGTCAACACCTGTAGTTAGGACTAGGGTGTGTCCTGTAAGGTGGTGGGTGGGATACAGGCCACATCCTAGGTTGCCAAAAAACGACGAACAATTATTTATTTATTTATTTTTAATTTTTAAAAAAAAAAAGCAAAACTAATGCCCAGATATTACTTTAAAATACGAAATCTGTGGTGAATTGGCCTTTTTGTCGTATTGGTTCCTAGCTCTGGTGCAGCACTCTGGGCGGGACTGACCGGCTTTGTGCCCCCATAGCGCATTCAGTTATAGCAATGGACCAAGAGCGCCCTTGCATACATTGGCAAATTAGATATTTAGGAACAGCTGGCAGTTCACCCCAAGTCAACACCTGGAGTTAGGACTAGGGTGTGTCCTGTAAGGTGGTGGGTGGGACACAGGCCACATCCTAGGTTGCCAAAAAACGACGAACAATTAGGTTTTTGTTTTGTTTTTTGTTTAAAAAAACCAAAACTAATGCCCAGATATTACTTTAAAATACGAAATCTGTGGTAAATTGGCCTTTTTGTCGTATTGGTTCCTAGCTCTGGTGCAGCACTCTGGGCGGGACTGACCGGCTTTGTGCCCCCATAGCACAGTCAGTAGTAGCAATGGACCAATAGTGCACTCTGCACACATTGGCAAGTTGGATATTTCGGCACAGCTGGCAGTTCACCCCAAGTCAACACCTGTAGTTAGGACTAGGGTGTGTCCTCTAAGGTGGTGGGTGGGACACAGGCCACATCCTAGGTTGCCAAAAAACGACGAACAATTAGGTTTTTGTTTTTTTTTTTGTTTAAAAAAAGCAAAACTAATGACCAGATATTACTTTAAAATACGAAATCTGTGGTGAATTGGCCTTTTTGTCGTATTGGTTCCTAGCTCTGGTGCAGCACTCTGGGCGGGACTGACCGGCTTTGTGCCCCCATAGCGCATTCAGTTGTAGCAATGGACCAATAGTGCACTCTGCACACATTGGCAAGTTGGATATTTCGGCACAGCTGGCAGTTCACCCCAAGTCAACACCTGTAGTTAGGACTAGGGTGTGTCCTGCAAGGTGGTGGGTGGGACACAGGCCACATCCTAGGTTGCCAAAAAACGACGAACAATTATTTATTTTATTTTTTTTTAATTTTTAAAAAAAAAAGCAAAACTAATGCCCAGATATTACTTTAAAATACGAAATCTGTGGTGAATTGGCCTTTTTGTCGTATTGGTTCCTAGCTCTGGTGCAGCACTCTGGGCGGGACTGACCGGCTTTGTGCCCCCATAGCGCATTCAGTTGTAGCAATGGACCAATAGTGCACTCTGCACACATTGGCAAGTTGGATATTTCGGCAAAGCTGGCAGTTCACCCCAAGTCAACACCTGTAGTTAGGACTAGGGTATGTCCTGTAAGGTGGTGGTTGGGACACAGGCCACATCCTAGGTTGCTAAAAAACTACGAACAATTAGGTTTTTGTTTTTTTTTTGTTTAAAAAAAGCAAAACTAATGCCCAGATATTACTTTAAAATACGAAATCTGTGGTGAATTGGCCTTTTTGTCGTATTGGTTCCTAGCTCTGGTGCAACACTCTGGGCGGGACTGACCGGCTTTGTGCCCCCATAGCGCATTCAGTTGTAGCAATGGACCAATAGTGCACTCTGCACACATTGGCAAGTTGGATATTTCGGCAAAGCTGGCAGTTCACCCCAAGTCAACACCTGTAGTTAGGACTAGGGTGTGTCCTGTAAGGTGGTGGGTGGGACACAGGCCACATCCTAGTTTGCCAAAAAACGACGAACAATTATTTATTTATTTATTTTTAATTTTTAAAAAAAAAAAGCAAAACTAATGCCCAGATATTACTTTAAAATACGAAATCTGTGGTGAATTGGCCTTTTTGTCGTATTGGTTCCTAGCTCTGGTGCAGCACTCTGGGCGGGACTGACCGGCTTTGTGCCCCCATAGCGCATTCAGTTGTGGCAATGGACCAATGGTGCACTCTGCACACATTGGCAAGTTGGATATTTCGGCACAGCTGGCAGTTCACCCCAAGTCAACACCTGTAGTTAGGACTAGGGTGTGTCCTGTAAGGTGGTGGGTGGGACACAGGCCACATCCTAGTTTGCCAAAAAACGACGAACAATTAGGTTTTTGGTTTTTTTTTGTTTAAAAAAAGCAAAACTAATGCCCAGATATTACTTTAAAATACGAAATCTGTGGTGAATTGGCCTTTTTGTCGTATTGGTTCCTAGCTCTGGTGCAGCACTCTGGGCGTGACTGACCGGCTTTGTGCCCCCATAGCACAGTCAGTTGTAGCAATGGACCAATAGTGCACTCTGCACACATTGGCAAGTTGGATATTTCGGCAAAGCTGGCAGTTCACCCCAAGTCAACACCTGTAGTTAGGACTAGGGTGTGTCCTGTAAGGTGGTGGGTGGGACACAGGCCACATCCTAGGTTGCCAAAAAACGTCGAACAATTATTTATTAATTTTTTTTTAAATTAAAACAAAAAAAATCAAAACTAATGCCCAGATATTACTTTAAAATACGAAATCTGTGGTGAATTGGCCTTTTTGTCGTATTGGTTCCTAGCTCTGGTGCAGCACTCTGGGCGGGACTGACCGGCTTTGTGCCCCTATAGCACAGTCAGTTGTAGCAATGGACCAATAGTGCACTCTGCACACATTGGCAAGTTGGATATTTCGGCAAAGCTGGCAGTTCACCCCAAGTCAACACCTGTAGTTAGGACTAGGGTGTGTCCTGTAAGGTGGTGGGTGGGATACAGGCCACATCCTAGGTTGCCAAAAAACGACGAACAATTATTATTATTTTTTTTTTTTAAATTTTTAAAAAAAAAGCAAAACTAATGCCCAGATATTACTTTAAAATACGAAATCTGTGGTGAATTGGCCTTTTTGTCGTATTGGTTTCTAGCTCTGGTGCAGCACTCTGGGCGGGACTGACCGGCTTTATGCCCCCATAGCGCAGTCAGTTGTAGCAATGGACCAATAGTGCACTCTGCACACATTGGCAAGTTGGATATTTCGGCACAGCTGGCAGTTCACCCCAAGTCAACACCTGTAGTTAGGACTAGGGTGTGTCCTGTAAGGTGGTGGGTGGGACACAGGCCACATCCTAGGTTGCCAAAAAACGACGAACAATTAGGTTTTTGTTTTTTTTTGTTTAAAAAAAGCAAAACTAATGCCCAGATATTACTTTAAAATACGAAATCTGTGGTGAATTGGCCTTTTTGTCGTATTGGTTCCTAGCTCTGGTGCAGCACTCTGGGCGGGACTGACCGGCTTTGTGCCCCCATAGCGCAGTCAGTTGTAGCAATGGACCAATAGTGCACTCTACACACATTGGCAAGTTGGATATTTCGGCAAAGCTGGCAGTTCACCCCAAGTCAACACCTGTAGTTAGGACTAGGGTGTGTCCTGTAAGGTGGTGGGTGGGACACAGGCCACATCCTAGGTTGCCAAAAAACGACGAACAATTATTTATTTATTTATTTTTTAATTTTTAAAAAAAAAATCAAAACTAATGCCCAGATATTACTTTAAAATACGAAATCTGTGGTGAATTGGCCTTTTTGTCGTATTGGTTCCTAGCTCTGGTGCAGCACTCTGGGCGGGACTGACCGGCTTTGTGCCCCCATAGCGCATTCAGTTGTAGCAATGGACCAATAGTGCACTCTGCACACATTGGCAAGTTGGATATTTTGGCACAGCTGGCAGTTCACCCCAAGTCAACACCTGTAGTTAGGACTAGGGTGTGTCCTGTAAGGTGGTGGGTGGGACACAGGCCACATCCTAGGTTGCCAAAAAACGACGAACAATTAGGTTTTTGTTTTTTTTTTGTTTAAAAAAAGCAAAACTAATGCCCAGATATTACTTTAAAATACGAAATCTGTGGTGAATTTGCCTTTTTGTCGTATTGGTTCCTAGCTCTGGTGCAGCACTCTGGGCGGGACTGACCGGCTTTGTGCCCCCATAGCACAGTCAGTTGTAGCAATGGACCAATAGTGCACTCTGCACACATTGGCAAGTTGGATATTTCGGCAAAGCTGGCAGTTCACCCCAAGTCAACACCTGTAGTTAGGACTAGGGTGTGTCCTGTAAGGTGGTGGGTGGGACACAGGCCACATCCTAGGTTGCCAAAAAACGACGAACAATTATTTATTTTATTTTTTTTTAATTTTTAAAAAAAAAATCAAAACTAATGCCCAGATATTACTTTAAAATACGAAATCTGTGGTGAATTGGCCTTTTTGTCGTATTGGTTCCTAGCTCTGGTGCAGCACTCTGGGCGGGACTGACCGGCTTTGTACCCCCATAGCGCATTCAGTTGTAGCAATGGACCAATAGTGCACTCTGCACACATTGGCAAGTTGGATATTTTGGCAAAGCTGGCAGTTCACCCCAAGTCAACACCTGTAGTTAGGACTAGGGTGTGTCCTGTAAGGTGGTGGGTGGGACACAGGCCACATCCTAGGTTGCCAAAAAACGACGAACAATTATTTATTTATTTTTTTTTGTTTAAAAAAAGCAAAACTAATGCCCAGATATTACTTTAAAATACGAAATCTGTGGTAAATTGGCCTTTTTGTCGTATTGGTTCCTAGCTCTGGTGCAGCACTCTGGGCGGGACTGACCGGCTTTGTACCCCCATAGCGCATTCAGTTGTAGCAATGGACCAATAGTGCACTCTGCACACATTGGCAAGTTGGATATTTTGGCAAAGCTGGCAGTTCACCCCAAGTCAACACCTGTAGTTAGGACTAGGGTGTGTCCTGTAAGGTGGTGGGTGGGACACAGGCCACATCCTAGGTTGCCAAAAAACGACGAACAATTATTATTTTTTTTTTTTTTAATTTTTAAAAAAAAAATCAAAACTAATGCCCAGATATTACTTTAAAATACGAAATCTGTGGTGAATTGGCCTTTTTGTCGTATTGGTTCCTAGCTCTGGTGCAGCACTCTGGGCGGGACTGACCGGCTTTGTGCCCCCATAGCACAGTCAGTAGTAGCAATGGACCAATAGTGCACTCTGCACACATTGGCAAGTTGGATATTTCGGCACAGCTGGCAGTTCACCCCAAGTCAACACCTATAGTTAGGACTAGGGTGTGTCCTGTAAGGTGGTGGGTGGGACACAGGCCACATCCTAGGTTGCCAAAAAACGACGAACAATTATTTATTTATTTTTTTTTGTTTAAAAAAAGCAAAACTAATGCCCAGATATTACTTTAAAATACGAAATCTGTGGTAAATTGGCCTTTTTGTCGTATTGGTTCCTAGCTCTGGTGCAGCACTCTGGGCGGGACTGACCGGCTTTGTGCCCCCATAGCACAGTCAGTAGTAGCAATGGACCAATAGTGCACTCTGCACACATTGGCAAGTTGGATATTTCGGCACAGCTGGCAGTTCACCCCAAGTCAACACCTATAGTTAGGACTAGGGTGTGTCCTGTAAGGTGGTGGGTGGGACACAGGCCACATCCTAGGTTGCCAAAAAACGACGAACAATTAGGTTTTTGTTTTTTTTTTTGTTTAAAAAAAGCAAAACTAATGACCAGATATTACTTTAAAATACAAAATCTGTGGTGAATTGGCCTTTTTGTCGTATTGGTTCCTAGCTCTGGTGCAGTACTCTGGGCGGGACTGACCGGCTTTGTGCCCCCATAGCGCAGTCAGTTGTAGCAATGGACCAATAGTGCACTCTGCACACATTGGCAAGTTGGATATTTCGGTACAGCTGGCAGTTCACCCCAAGTCAACACCTGTAGTTAGGACTAGGGTGTGTCCTGTAAGGTGGTGGGTGGGACACAGGCCACATCCTAGGTTGCCAAAAAACGACGAACAATTAGGTTTTTGTTTTTTTTTTTGTTTAAAAAAAGCAAAACTAATGACCAGATATTACTTTAAAATACGAAATCTGTGGTGAATTTGCCTTTTTGTCGTATTGGTTCCTAGCTCTGGTGCAGCACTCTGGGCGGGACTGACCGGCTTTGTGCCCCCATAGCACAGTCAGTTGTAGCAATGGACCAATAGTGCACTCTGCACACATTGGCAAGTTGGACATTTCGGCAAAGCTGGCAGTTCACCCCAAGTCAACACCTGTAGTTAGGACTAGGGTGTGTCCTGTAAGGTGGTGGGTGGGACACAGGCCACATCCTAGGTTGCCAAAAAACGACGAACAATTATTATTATTTTTTTTCTTAATTTTTAAAAAAAAAATCAAAACTAATGCCCAGATATTTCTTTAAAATACGACATCTGTGGTGAATTGGCCTTTTTGTCGTATTGGTTCCTAGCTCTGGTGCAGCACTCTGGGCGGGACTGACCGGCTTTGTGCCCCCATAGTGCAGTCAGTTGTAGGAATGGACCAATAGTGCACTCTGCACACATTGGCAAGTTGGATATTTCGGCACAGCTGGCAGTTCACCCCAAGTCAACACCTGTAGTTAGGACTAGGGTGTGTCCTGTAAGGTGGTGGGTGGGACACAGGCCACATCCTAGGTTGCCAAAAAACGACGAACAATTATTTATTTATTTATTTTTAATTTTTAAAAAAAAAAAGCAAAACTAATGCCCAGATATTACTTTAAAATACGAAATCTGTGGTGAATTGGCCTTTTTGTCGTATTGGTTCCTAGCTCTGGTGCAGCACTCTGGGCGGGACTGACCGGCTTTGTGCCCCCATAGCGCATTCAGTTGTAGCAATGGACCAAGAGCGCCCTTGCATACATTGGCAAATTAGATATTTAGGAACAGCTGGCAGTTCACCCCAAGTCAACACCTGGAGTTAGGACTAGGGTGTGTCCTGTAAGGTGGTGGGTGGGACACAGGCCACATCCTAGGTTGCCAAAAAACGACGAACAATTAGGTTTTTGTTTTTTTTTTGTTTAAAAAAAGCAAAACTAATGCCCAGATATTACTTTAAAATAAGAAATCTGTGGTAAATTGGCCTTTTTGTCGTATTGGTTCCTAGCTCTGGTGCAGCACTCTGGGCGGGACTGACCGGCTTTGTGCCCCCATAGTGCAGTCAGTTGTAGCAATGGACCAATAGTGCACTCTGCACACATTGGCAAGTTGGATATTTCGGCACAGCTGGCAGTTCACCCCAAGTCAACACCTGTAGTTAGGACTAGGGTGTGTCCTGTAAGGTGGTGGGTGGGACACAGGCCACATCCTAGATTGCCAAAAAACGACGAACAATTAGGTTTTTTTTTTTTTTTTTTTTTTAAAAAGCAAAACTAATGCCCAGATATTACTTTAAAATACGAAATCTGTGGTGAATTGGCCTTTTTGTCGTATTGGTTCCTAGCTCTGGTGCAGCACTCTGGGCGGGACTGACCGGCTTTGTACCCCCATAGCGCATTCAGTTGTAGCAATGGACCAATAGTGCACTCTGCACACATTGGCAAGTTGGATATTTTGGCAAAGCTGGCAGTTCACCCCAAGTCAACACCTGTAGTTAGGACTAGGGTGTGTCCTGTAAGGTGGTGGGTGGGACACAGGCCACATCCTAGGTTGCCAAAAAACGACGAACAATTATTATTATTTTTTTTTTTTAATTTTTAAAAAAAAAATCAAAACTAATGCCCAGATATTACTTTAAAATACGAAATCTGTGGTGAATTGGCCTTTTTGTCGTATTGGTTCCTAGCTCTGGTGCAGCACTCTGGGCGGGACTGACCGGCTTTGTGCCCCCATAGCGCATTCAGTTGTAGCAATGGACCAATAGTGCACTCTGCACACATTGGCAAGTTGGATATTTCGGCAAAGCTGGCAGTTCACCCCAAGTCAACACCTGTAGTTAGGACTAGGGTGTGTCCTGTAAGGTGGTGGGTGGGACACAGGCCACATCCTAGGTTGCCAAAAAACGACGAACAATTATTTTTTTTTTTTTTCTTAATTTTTAAAAAAAAAATCAAAACTAATGCCCAGATATTACTTTAAAATACGAAATCTGTGGTGAATTGGCCTTTTTGTCGTATTGGTTCCTAGCTCTGGTGCAGCACTCTGGGCGGGACTGACCGGCTTTGTGCCCCCATAGCGCATTCAGTTGTAGCAATGGACCAATAGTGCACTCTGCACACATTGGCAAGTTGGATATTTCGGCAAAGCTGGCAGTTCACCCCAAGTCAACATCTGTAGTTAGGACTAGGGTATGTCCTGTAAGGTGGTGGGTGGGACACAGGCCACATCCTAGGTTGCCAAAAAACTACTAACAATTAGGTTTTTGTTTTTTTTTTGTTCAAAAAAAGCAAAACTAATGCCCAGATATTACTTTAAAATAAGAAATCTGTGGTAAATTGGCCTTTTTGTCGTATTGGTTCCTAGCTCTGGTGCAGCACTCTGGGCGGGACTGACCGGCTTTGTGCCCCCATAGTGCAGTCAGTTGTAGGAATGGACCAATAGTGCACTCTGCACACATTGGCAAGTTGGATATTTCGGCACAGCTGGCAGTTCACCCCAAGTCAACACCTGTAGTTAGGACTAGGGTGTGTCCTGTAAGGTGGTGGGTGGGACACAGGCCACATCCTAGGTTGCCAAAAAACGACGAACAATTATTTATTTATTTATTTTTAATTTAAAAAAAAAAAAAGCAAAACTAATGCCCAGATATTACTTTAAAATACGAAATCTGTGGTGAATTGGCCTTTTTGTCGTATTGGTTCCTAGCTCTGGTGCAGCACTCTGGGCGGGACTGACCGGCTTTGTGCCCCCATAGCGCATTCAGTTGTAGCAATGGACCAAGAGCGCCCTTGCATACATTGGCAAATTAGATATTTAGGAACAGCTGGCAGTTCACCCCAAGTCAACACCTGGAGTTAGGACTAGGGTGTGTCCTGTAAGGTGGTGGGTGGGACACAGGCCACATCCTAGGTTGCCAAAAAACGACGAACAATTATTATTATTTTTTTTGTTTGTTTAAAAAAAGCAAAACTAATGCCCAGATATTACTTTTAAAAATACGAAATCTGTGGTAAATTGGCCTTTTTGTCGTATTGGTTCCTAGCTCTGGTGCAGCACTCTGGGCGGGACTGACCGGCTTTGTGCCCCCATAGCGCAGTCAGTTGTAGCAATGGACCAATAGTGCACTCTGCACACATTGGCAAGTTGGATATTTCGGCACAGCTGGCAGTTCACCCCAAGTCAACACCTGTAGTTAGGACTAGGGTGTGTCCTGTAAGGTGGTGGGTGGGACACAGGCCACATCCTAGGTTGCCAAAAAACGACGAACAATTAGGTTTTTGTTTTTTTTTTTGTTTAAAAAAAGCAAAACTAATGCCCAGATATTACTTTAAAATACGAAATCTGTGGTGAATTGGCCTTTTTGTCATATTGGTTCCTAGCTCTGGTGCAGCACTCTGGGCGGGACTGACCGGCTTTGTGCCCCCATAGCGCAGTCAGTTGTAGCAATGGACCAATAGTGCACTCTGCACACATTGGCAAGTTGGATATTTCGGCAAAGCTGGCAGTTCACCCCAAGTCAACACCTGTAGTTAGGACTAGGGTATGTCCTGTAAGGTGGTGGGTGGGACACAGGCCACATCCTAGGTTGCCAAAAAACTACGAACAATTAGGTTTTTTTTTTTTTTTTTTTTAAAAAAAGCAAAACTAATGCCCAGATATTACTTTAAAATAAGAAATCTGTGGTAAATTGGCCTTTTTGTCGTATTGGTTCCTAGCTCTGGTGCAGCACTCTGGGCGGGACTGACCGGCTTTGTGCCCCCATAGTGCAGTCAGTTGTAGCAATGGACCAATAGTGCACTCTGCACACATTGGCAAGTTGGATATTTCGGCACAGCTGGCAGTTCACCCCAAGTCAACACCTGTAGTTAGGACTAGGGTGTGTCCTGTAAGGTGGTGGGTGGGACACAGGCCACATCCTAGATTGCCAAAAAACGACGAACAATTAGGTTTTTTTTTTTTTAAAAAAGCAAAACTAATGCCCAGATATTACTTTAAAATACGAAATCTGTGGTGAATTGGCCTTTTTGTCGTATTGGTTCCTAGCTCTGGTGCAGCACTCTGGGCGGGACTGACCGGCTTTATGCCCCCATAGCACAGTCAGTTGTAGCAATGGACCAATAGTGCACTCTGCACACATTGGCAAGTTGGATATTTCGGCAAAGCTGGCAGTTCACCCCAAGTCAACACCTGTAGTTAGGACTAGGGTGTGTCCTGTAAGGTGGTGGGTGGGACACAGGCCACATCCTAGGTTGCCAAAAAACGACGAACAATTATTTATTTATTTTTTTTTGTTTAAAAAAAGCAAAACTAATGCCCAGATATTACTTTAAAATAC
Organism: Coreius guichenoti; assembly: GCA_039654105.1. NCBI lineage: Eukaryota > Metazoa > Chordata > Actinopteri > Cypriniformes > Gobionidae > Coreius > Coreius guichenoti. The sequence continues at coordinate 4,790,893 of CM077176.1, forward strand.
GAAATCTGTGGTAAATTGGCCTTTTTGTCGTATTGGTTCCTAGCTCTGGTGCAGCACTCTGGGCGGGACTGACCGGCTTTGTGCCCCCATAGCACAGTCAGTAGTAGCAATGGACCAATAGTGCACTCTGCACACATTGGCAAGTTGGATATTTCGGCACAGCTGGCAGTTCACCCCAAGTCAACACCTGTAGTTAGGACTAGGGTGTGTCCTCTAAGGTGGTGGGTGGGACACAGGCCACATCCTAGGTTGCCAAAAAACGACGAACAATTAGGTTTTTGTTTTTTTTTTTGTTTAAAAAAAGCAAAACTAATGACCAGATATTACTTTAAAATACGAAATCTGTGGTGAATTGGCCTTTTTGTCGTATTGGTTCCTAGCTCTGGTGCAGCACTCTGGGCGGGACTGACCGGCTTTGTGCCCCCATAGCACAGTCAGTTGTAGCAATGGACCAATAGTGCACTCTGCACACATTGGCAAGTTGGATATTTCGGCAAAGCTGGCAGTTCACCCCAAGTCAACACCTGTAGTTAGGACTAGGGTGTGTCCTGTAAGGTGGTGGGTGGGACACAGGCCACATCCTTGGTTGCCAAAAAACGACGAACAATTATTATTATTTTTTTTTTTTAATTTTTAAAAAAAAAATCAAAACTAATGCCCAGATATTACTTTAAAATACGAAATCTGTGGTGAATTGGCCTTTTTGTCGTATTGGTTCCTAGCTCTGGTGCAGCACTCTGGGCGGGACTGACCGGCTTTGTGCCCCCATAGCGCATTCAGTTGTAGCAATGGACCAATAGTGCACTCTGCACACATTGGCAAGTTGGATATTTCGGCAAAGCTGGCAGTTCACCCCAAGTCAACACCTGTAGTTAGGACTAGGGTGTGTCCTGTAAGGTGGTGGGTGGGACACAGGCCACATCCTAGGTTGCCAAAAAACGACGAACAATTATTATTTTTTTTTGTCTTAATTTTTAAAAAAAAAATCAAAACTAATGCCCAGATATTACTTTAAAATACGAAATCTGTGGTGAATTGGCCTTTTTGTCGTATTGGTTCCTAGCTCTGGTGCAGCACTCTGGGCGGGACTGACCGGCTTTGTGCCCCCATAGCGCATTCAGTTGTAGCAATGGACCAATAGTGCACTCTGCACACATTGGCAAGTTGGATATTTCGGCAAAGCTGGCAGTTCACCCCAAGTCAACATCTGTAGTTAGGACTAGGGTATGTCCTGTAAGGTGGTGGGTGGGACACAGGCCACATCCTAGGTTGCCAAAAAACTACTAACAATTAGGTTTTTGTTTTTTTTTTGTTCAAAAAAAGCAAAACTAATGCCCAGATATTACTTTAAAATAAGAAATCTGTGGTAAATTGGCCTTTTTGTCGTATTGGTTCCTAGCTCTGGTGCAGCACTCTGGGCGGGACTGACCGGCTTTGTGCCCCCATAGTGCAGTCAGTTGTAGGAATGGACCAATAGTGCACTCTGCACACATTGGCAAGTTGGATATTTCGGCACAGCTGGCAGTTCACCCCAAGTCAACACCTGTAGTTAGGACTAGGGTGTGTCCTGTAAGGTGGTGGGTGGGACACAGGCCACATCCTAGGTTGCCAAAAAACGACGAACAATTATTTATTTATTTATTTTTAATTTTTAAAAAAAAAAAGCAAAACTAATGCCCAGATATTACTTTAAAATACGAAATCTGTGGTGAATTGGCCTTTTTGTCGTATTGGTTCCTAGCTCTGGTGCAGCACTCTGGGCGGGACTGACCGGCTTTGTGCCCCCATAGCGCATTCAGTTGTAGCAATGGACCAAGAGCGCCCTTGCATACATTGGCAAATTAGATATTTAGGAACAGCTGGCAGTTCACCCCAAGTCAACACCTGGAGTTAGGACTAGGGTGTGTCCTGTAAGGTGGTGGGTGGGACACAGGCCACATCCTAGGTTGCCAAAAAACGACGAACAATTATTATTATTTTTTTTGTTTGTTTAAAAAAAGCAAAACTAATGCCCAGATATTACTTTTAAAAATACGAAATCTGTGGTAAATTGGCCTTTTTGTCGTATTGGTTCCTAGCTCTGGTGCAGCACTCTGGGCGGGACTGACCGGCTTTGTGCCCCCATAGCGCAGTCAGTTGTAGCAATGGACCAATAGTGCACTCTGCACACATTGGCAAGTTGGATATTTCGGCACAGCTGGCAGTTCACCCCAAGTCAACACCTGTAGTTAGGACTAGGGTATGTCCTGTAAGGTGGTGGGTGGGACACAGGCCACATCCTAGGTTGCCAAAAAACTACGAACAATTAGGTTTTTGTTTTTTTTTTGTTTAAAAAAAGCAAAACTAATGCCCAGATATTACTTTAAAATAAGAAATCTGTGGTAAATTGGCCTTTTTGTCGTATTGGTTCCTAGCTCTGGTGCAGCACTCTGGGCGGGACTGACCGGCTTTGTGCCCCCATAGTGCAGTCAGTTGTAGCAATGGACCAATAGTGCACTCTGCACACATTGGCAAGTTGGATATTTCGGCACAGCTGGCAGTTCACCCCAAGTCAACACCTGTAGTTAGGACTAGGGTGTGTCCTGTAAGGTGGTGGGTGGGACACAGGCCACATCCTAGATTGCCAAAAAACGACGAACAATTAGGTTTTTTTTTTTTTTTTTTTTAAAAAAAGCAAAACTAATGCCCAGATATTACTTTAAAATACGAAATCTGTGGTGAATTGGCCTTTTTGTCGTATTGGTTCCTAGCTCTGGTGCAGCACTCTGGGCGGGACTGACCGGCTTTATGCCCCCATAGCACAGTCAGTTGTAGCAATGGACCAATAGTGCACTCTGCACACATTGGCAAGTTGGATATTTCGGCAAAGCTGGCAGTTCACCCCAAGTCAACACCTGTAGTTAGGACTAGGGTGTGTCCTGTAAGGTGGTGGGTGGGACACAGGCCACATCCTAGGTTGCCAAAAAACGACGAACAATTATTTATTTATTTTTTTTTGTTTAAAAAAAGCAAAACTAATGCCCAGATATTACTTTAAAATACGAAATCTGTGGTAAATTGGCCTTTTTGTCGTATTGGTTCCTAGCTCTGGTGCAGCACTCTGGGCGGGACTGACCGGCTTTGTGCCCCCATAGCACAGTCAGTAGTAGCAATGGACCAATAGTGCACTCTGCACACATTGGCAAGTTGGATATTTCGGCACAGCTGGCAGTTCACCCCAAGTCAACACCTGTAGTTAGGACTAGGGTGTGTCCTCTAAGGTGGTGGGTGGGACACAGGCCACATCCTAGGTTGCCAAAAAACGACGAACAATTAGGTTTTTGTTTTTTTTTTTGTTTAAAAAAAGCAAAACTAATGACCAGATATTACTTTAAAATACGAAATCTGTGGTGAATTGGCCTTTTTGTCGTATTGGTTCCTAGCTCTGGTGCAGCACTCTGGGCGGGACTGACCGGCTTTGTGCCCCCATAGCGCATTCAGTTGTAGCAATGGACCAATAGTGCACTCTGCACACATTGGCAAGTTGGATATTTCGGCACAGCTGGCAGTTCACCCCAAGTCAACACCTGTAGTTAGGACTAGGGTGTGTCCTGCAAGGTGGTGGGTGGGACACAGGCCACATCCTAGGTTGCCAAAAAACGACGAACAATTATTTATTTATTTTTTTTTTAATTTTTAAAAAAAAAATCAAAACTAATGCCCAGATATTACTTTAAAATACGAAATCTGTGGTGAATTGGCCTTTTTGTCGTATTGGTTCCTAGCTCTGGTGCAGCACTCTGGGCGGGACTGACCGGCTTTGTGCCCCCATAGCGCATTCAGTTGTAGCAATGGACCAAGAGCGCCCTTGCATACATTGGCAAATTAGATATTTAGGAACAGCTGGCAGTTCACCCCAAGTCAACACCTGGAGTTAGGACTAGGGTGTGTCCTGTAAGGTGGTGGGTGGGACAAAGGCCACATCCTAGGTTGCCAAAAAACGACGAACAATTATTTTTTTTTTTTTTGTTTGTTTAAAAAAAGCAAAACTAATGCCCAGATATTACTTTTAAAAATACGAAATCTGTGGTAAATTGGCCTTTTTGTCGTATTGGTTCCTAGCTCTGGTGAAGCACTCTGGGCGGGACTGACCGGCTTTGTGCCCCCATAGCGCAGTCAGTTGTAGCAATGGACCAATAGTGCACTCTGCACACATTGGCAAGTTGGATATTTCGGCACAGCTGGCAGTTCACCCCAAGTCAACACCTGTAGTTAGGACTAGGGTGTGTCCTGTAAGGTGGTGGGTGGGACACAGGCCACATCCTAGGTTGCCAAAAAACGACGAACAATTAGGTTTTTGTTTTTTTTTTTGTTTAAAAAAAGCAAAACTAATGCCCAGATATTACTTTAAAATACGAAATCTGTGGTGAATTGGCCTTTTTGTCATATTGGTTCCTAGCTCTGGTGCAGCACTCTGGGCGGGACTGACCGGCTTTGTGCCCCCATAGCGCAGTCAGTTGTAGCAATGGACCAATAGTGCACTCTGCACACATTGGCAAGTTGGATATTTCGGCAAAGCTGGCAGTTCACCCCAAGTCAACACCTGTAGTTAGGACTAGGGTGTGTCCTGTAAGGTGGTGGGTGGGACACAGGCCACATCCTAGGTTGCCAAAAAACGACGAACAATTATTATTTTTTTTTGTCTTAATTTTTAAAAAAAAAATCAAAACTAATGCCCAGATATTACTTTAAAATACGAAATCTGTGGTGAATTGGCCTTTTTGTCGTATTGGTTCCTAGCTCTGGTGCAGCACTCTGGGCGGGACTGACCGGCTTTGTGCCCCCATAGCGCATTCAGTTGTAGCAATGGACCAATAGTGCACTCTGCACACATTGGCAAGTTGGATATTTCGGCAAAGCTGGCAGTTCACCCCAAGTCAACATCTGTAGTTAGGACTAGGGTATGTCCTGTAAGGTGGTGGGTGGGACACAGGCCACATCCTAGGTTGCCAAAAAACTACTAACAATTAGGTTTTTGTTTTTTTTTTGTTCAAAAAAAGCAAAACTAATGCCCAGATATTACTTTAAAATAAGAAATCTGTGGTAAATTGGCCTTTTTGTCGTATTGGTTCCTAGCTCTGGTGCAGCACTCTGGGCGGGACTGACCGGCTTTGTGCCCCCATAGTGCAGTCAGTTGTAGGAATGGACCAATAGTGCACTCTGCACACATTGGCAAGTTGGATATTTCGGCACAGCTGGCAGTTCACCCCAAGTCAACACCTGTAGTTAGGACTAGGGTGTGTCCTGTAAGGTGGTGGGTGGGACACAGGCCACATCCTAGGTTGCCAAAAAACGACGAACAATTATTTATTTATTTATTTTTAATTTTTAAAAAAAAAAAGCAAAACTAATGCCCAGATATTACTTTAAAATACGAAATCTGTGGTGAATTGGCCTTTTTGTCGTATTGGTTCCTAGCTCTGGTGCAGCACTCTGGGCGGGACTGACCGGCTTTGTGCCCCCATAGCGCATTCAGTTGTAGCAATGGACCAAGAGCGCCCTTGCATACATTGGCAAATTAGATATTTAGGAACAGCTGGCAGTTCACCCCAAGTCAACACCTGGAGTTAGGACTAGGGTGTGTCCTGTAAGGTGGTGGGTGGGACACAGGCCACATCCTAGGTTGCCAAAAAACGACGAACAATTATTATTATTTTTTTTGTTTGTTTAAAAAAAGCAAAACTAATGCCCAGATATTACTTTTAAAAATACGAAATCTGTGGTAAATTGGCCTTTTTGTCGTATTGGTTCCTAGCTCTGGTGCAGCACTCTGGGCGGGACTGACCGGCTTTGTGCCCCCATAGCGCAGTCAGTTGTAGCAATGGACCAATAGTGCACTCTGCACACATTGGCAAGTTGGATATTTCGGCACAGCTGGCAGTTCACCCCAAGTCAACACCTGTAGTTAGGACTAGGGTATGTCCTGTAAGGTGGTGGGTGGGACACAGGCCACATCCTAGGTTGCCAAAAAACTACGAACAATTAGGTTTTTGTTTTTTTTTTGTTTAAAAAAAGCAAAACTAATGCCCAGATATTACTTTAAAATAAGAAATCTGTGGTAAATTGGCCTTTTTGTCGTATTGGTTCCTAGCTCTGGTGCAGCACTCTGGGCGGGACTGACCGGCTTTGTGCCCCCATAGTGCAGTCAGTTGTAGCAATGGACCAATAGTGCACTCTGCACACATTGGCAAGTTGGATATTTCGGCACAGCTGGCAGTTCACCCCAAGTCAACACCTGTAGTTAGGACTAGGGTGTGTCCTGTAAGGTGGTGGGTGGGACACAGGCCACATCCTAGATTGCCAAAAAACGACGAACAATTAGGTTTTTTTTTTTTTTTTTTTTTAAAAAAGCAAAACTAATGCCCAGATATTACTTTAAAATACGAAATCTGTGGTGAATTGGCCTTTTTGTCGTATTGGTTCCTAGCTCTGGTGCAGCACTCTGGGCGGGACTGACCGGCTTTATGCCCCCATAGCACAGTCAGTTGTAGCAATGGACCAATAGTGCACTCTGCACACATTGGCAAGTTGGATATTTCGGCAAAGCTGGCAGTTCACCCCAAGTCAACACCTGTAGTTAGGACTAGGGTGTGTCCTGTAAGGTGGTGGGTGGGACACAGGCCACATCCTAGGTTGCCAAAAAACGACGAACAATTATTTATTTATTTTTTTTTGTTTAAAAAAAGCAAAACTAATGCCCAGATATTACTTTAAAATACGAAATCTGTGGTAAATTGGCCTTTTTGTCGTATTGGTTCCTAGCTCTGGTGCAGCACTCTGGGCGGGACTGACCGGCTTTGTGCCCCCATAGCACAGTCAGTAGTAGCAATGGACCAATAGTGCACTCTGCACACATTGGCAAGTTGGATATTTCGGCACAGCTGGCAGTTCACCCCAAGTCAACACCTGTAGTTAGGACTAGGGTGTGTCCTCTAAGGTGGTGGGTGGGACACAGGCCACATCCTAGGTTGCCAAAAAACGACGAACAATTAGGTTTTTGTTTTTTTTTTTGTTTAAAAAAAGCAAAACTAATGACCAGATATTACTTTAAAATACGAAATCTGTGGTGAATTGGCCTTTTTGTCGTATTGGTTCCTAGCTCTGGTGCAGCACTCTGGGCGGGACTGACCGGCTTTGTGCCCCCATAGCGCATTCTGTTGTAGCAATGGACCAATAGTGCACTCTGCACACATTGGCAAGTTGGATATTTCGGCACAGCTGGCAGTTCACCCCAAGTCAACACCTGTAGTTAGGACTAGGGTGTGTCCTGCAAGGTGGTGGGTGGGACACAGGCCACATCCTAGGTTGCCAAAAAACGACGAACAATTATTTATTTATTTTTTTTTTAATTTTTAAAAAAAAAATCAAAACTAATGCCCAGATATTACTTTAAAATACGAAATCTGTGGTGAATTGGCCTTTTTGTCGTATTGGTTCCTAGCTCTGGTGCAGCACTCTGGGCGGGACTGACCGGCTTTGTGCCCCCATAGCGCATTCAGTTGTAGCAATGGACCAAGAGCGCCCTTGCATACATTGGCAAATTAGATATTTAGGAACAGCTGGCAGTTCACCCCAAGTCAACACCTGGAGTTAGGACTAGGGTGTGTCCTGTAAGGTGGTGGGTGGGACAAAGGCCACATCCTAGGTTGCCAAAAAACGACGAACAATTATTTTTTTTTTTTTTGTTTGTTTAAAAAAAGCAAAACTAATGCCCAGATATTACTTTTAAAAATACGAAATCTGTGGTAAATTGGCCTTTTTGTCGTATTGGTTCCTAGCTCTGGTGAAGCACTCTGGGCGGGACTGACCGGCTTTGTGCCCCCATAGCGCAGTCAGTTGTAGCAATGGACCAATAGTGCACTCTGCACACATTGGCAAGTTGGATATTTCGGCACAGCTGGCAGTTCACCCCAAGTCAACACCTGTAGTTAGGACTAGGGTGTGTCCTGTAAGGTGGTGGGTGGGACACAGGCCACATCCTAGGTTGCCAAAAAACGACGAACAATTAGGTTTTTGTTTTTTTTTTTGTTTAAAAAAAGCAAAACTAATGCCCAGATATTACTTTAAAATACGAAATCTGTGGTGAATTGGCCTTTTTGTCATATTGGTTCCTAGCTCTGGTGCAGCACTCTGGGCGGGACTGACCGGCTTTGTGCCCCCATAGCGCAGTCAGTTGTAGCAATGGACCAATAGTGCACTCTGCACACATTGGCAAGTTGGATATTTCGGCAAAGCTGGCAGTTCACCCCAAGTCAACACCTGTAGTTAGGACTAGGGTATGTCCTGTAAGGTGGTGGGTGGGACACAGGCCACATCCTAGGTTGCCAAAAAACTACGAACAATTAGGTTTTTGTTTTTTTTTTGTTTAAAAAAAGCAAAACTAATGCCCAAATATTACTTTAAAATAAGAAATCTGTGGTAAATTGGCCTTTTTGTCGTATTGGTTCCTAGCTCTGGTGCAGCACTCTGGGCGGGACTGACCGGCTTTGTGCCCCCATAGTGCAGTCAGTTGTAGCAATGGACCAATAGTGCACTCTGCACACATTGGCAAGTTGGATATTTCGGCACAGCTGGCAGTTCACCCCAAGTCAACACCTGTAGTTAGGACTAGGGTGTGTCCTGTAAGGTGGTGGGTGGGACACAGGCCACATCCTAGGTTGCCAAAAAACGACGAACAATTAGGTTTTTTTTTTTTTTTTTTTTTTAAAAAGCAAAACTAATGCCCAGATATTACTTTAAAATACGAAATCTGTGGTGAATTGGCCTTTTTGTCGTATTGGTTCCTAGCTCTGGTGCAGCACTCTGGGCGGGACTGACCGGCTTTGTGCCCCCATAGCACAGTCAGTTGTAGCAATGGACCAATAGTGCACTCTGCACACATTGGCAAGTTGGATATTTCGGCAAAGCTGGCAGTTCACCCCAAGTCAACACCTGTAGTTAGGACTAGGGTGTGTCCTGTAAGGTGGTGGGTGGGACACAGGCCACATCCTAGGTTGCCAAAAAACGACGAACAATTATTTATTTATTTTTTTTTGTTTAAAAAAAGCAAAACTAATTCCCAGATATTACTTTAAAATACGAAATCTGTGGTAAATTGGCCTTTTTGTCGTATTGGTTCCTAGCTCTGGTGCAGCACTCTGGGCGGGACTGACCGGCTTTGTGCCCCCATAGCACAGTCAGTAGTAGCAATGGACCAATAGTGCACTCTGCACACATTGGCAAGTTGGATATTTCGGCACAGCTGGCAGTTCACCCCAAGTCAACACCTGTAGTTAGGACTAGGGTGTGTCCTCTAAGGTGGTGGGTGGGACACAGGCCACATCCTAGGTTGCCAAAAAACGACGAACAATTAGGTTTTTTGTTTTTTTTTTTGTTTAAAAAAAGCAAAACTAATGACCAGATATTACTTTAAAATACGAAATCTGTGGTGAATTGGCCTTTTTGTCGTATTGGTTCCTAGCTCTGGTGCAGCACTCTGGGCGGGACTGACCGGCTTTGTGCCCCCATAGCGCATTCAGTTGTAGCAATGGACCAATAGTGCACTCTGCACACATTGGCAAGTTGGATATTTCGGCACAGCTGGCAGTTCACCCCAAGTCAACACCTGTAGTTAGGACTAGGGTGTGTCCTGCAAGGTGGTGGGTGGGACACAGGCCACATCCTAGGTTGCCAAAAAACGACGAACAATTATTTATTTTATTTTTTTTTAATTTTTTTAAAAAAAAATCAAAACTAATGCCCAGATATTACTTTAAAATACGAAATCTGTGGTGAATTGGCCTTTTTGTCGTATTGGTTCCCAGCTCTGGTGCAGCACTCTGGGCGGGACTGACCGGCTTTGTGCCCCCATAGCGCATTCAGTTGTAGCAATGGACCAATAGTGCACTCTGCACACATTGGCAAGTTGGATATTTAGGAACAGCTGGCAGTTCACCCCAAGTCAACACCTGGAGTTAGGACTAGGGTGTGTCCTGTAAGGTGGTGGGTGGGACAAAGGCCACATCCTAGGTTGCCAAAAAACGACGAACAATTATTTTTGTCGTATTGGTTCCTAGCTCTGGTGAAGCACTCTGGGCGGGACTGACCGGCTTTGTGCCCCCATAGCGCAGTCAGTTGTAGCAATGGACCAATAGTGCACTCTGCACACATTGGCAAGTTGGATATTTCGGCACAGCTGGCAGTTCACCCCAAGTCAACACCTGTAGTTAGGACTAGGGTGTGTCCTGTAAGGTGGTGGGTGGGACACAGGCCACATCCTAGGTTGCCAAAAAACGACGAACAATTAGGTTTTTGTTTTTTTTTTTGTTTAAAAAAAGCAAAACTAATGCCCAGATATTACTTTAAAATACGAAATCTGTGGTGAATTGGCCTTTTTGTCATATTGGTTCCTAGCTCTGGTGCAGCACTCTGGGCGGGACTGACCGGCTTTGTGCCCCCATAGCGCAGTCAGTTGTAGCAATGGACCAATAGTGCACTCTGCACACATTGGCAAGTTGGATATTTCGGCAAAGCTGGCAGTTCACCCCAAGTCAACACCTGTAGTTAGGACTAGGGTATGTCCTGTAAGGTGGTGGGTGGGACACAGGCCACATCCTAGGTTGCCAAAAAACTACGAACAATTAGGTTTTTGTTTTTTTTTTGTTTAAAAAAAGCAAAACTAATGCCCAAATATTACTTTAAAATAAGAAATCTGTGGTAAATTGGCCTTTTTGTCGTATTGGTTCCTAGCTCTGGTGCAGCACTCTGGGCGGGACTGACCGGCTTTGTGCCCCCATAGTGCAGTCAGTTGTAGCAATGGACCAATAGTGCACTCTGCACACATTGGCAAGTTGGATATTTCGGCACAGCTGGCAGTTCACCCCAAGTCAACACCTGTAGTTAGGACTAGGGTGTGTCCTGTAAGGTGGTGGGTGGGACACAGGCCACATCCTAGGTTGCCAAAAAACGACGAACAATTAGGTTTTTTTTTTTTTTTTTTTTTAAAAAAGCAAAACTAATGCCCAGATATTACTTTAAAATACGAAATCTGTGGTGAATTGGCCTTTTTGTCGTATTGGTTCCTAGCTCTGGTGCAGCACTCTGGGCGGGACTGACCGGCTTTGTGCCCCCATAGCACAGTCAGTTGTAGCAATGGACCAATAGTGCACTCTGCACACATTGGCAAGTTGGATATTTCGGCAAAGCTGGCAGTTCACCCCAAGTCAACACCTGTAGTTAGGACTAGGGTGTGTCCTGTAAGGTGGTGGGTGGGACACAGGCCACATCCTAGGTTGCCAAAAAACGACGAACAATTATTTATTTATTTTTTTTTGTTTAAAAAAAGCAAAACTAATTCCCAGATATTACTTTAAAATACGAAATCTGTGGTAAATTGGCCTTTTTGTCGTATTGGTTCCTAGCTCTGGTGCAGCACTCTGGGCGGGACTGACCGGCTTTGTGCCCCCATAGCACAGTCAGTAGTAGCAATGGACCAATAGTGCACTCTGCACACATTGGCAAGTTGGATATTTCGGCACAGCTGGCAGTTCACCCCAAGTCAACACCTGTAGTTAGGACTAGGGTGTGTCCTCTAAGGTGGTGGGTGGGACACAGGCCACATCCTAGGTTGCCAAAAAACGACGAACAATTAGGTTTTTTGTTTTTTTTTTTGTTTAAAAAAAGCAAAACTAATGACCAGATATTACTTTAAAATACGAAATCTGTGGTGAATTGGCCTTTTTGTCGTATTGGTTCCTAGCTCTGGTGCAGCACTCTGGGCGGGACTGACCGGCTTTGTGCCCCCATAGCGCATTCAGTTGTAGCAATGGACCAATAGTGCACTCTGCACACATTGGCAAGTTGGATATTTCGGCACAGCTGGCAGTTCACCCCAAGTCAACACCTGTAGTTAGGACTAGGGTGTGTCCTGCAAGGTGGTGGGTGGGACACAGGCCACATCCTAGGTTGCCAAAAAACGACGAACAATTATTTATTTTATTTTTTTTTAATTTTTTTAAAAAAAAATCAAAACTAATGCCCAGATATTACTTTAAAATACGAAATCTGTGGTGAATTGGCCTTTTTGTCGTATTGGTTCCCAGCTCTGGTGCAGCACTCTGGGCGGGACTGACCGGCTTTGTGCCCCCATAGCGCATTCAGTTGTAGCAATGGACCAATAGTGCACTCTGCACACATTGGCAAGTTGGATATTTCGGCAAAGCTGGCAGTTCACCCCAAGTCAACACCTGTAGTTAGGACTAGGGTGTGTCCTGTAAGGTGGTGGGTGGGACACAGGCCACATCCTAGGTTGCCAAAAAACGACGAACAATTATTATTATTTTTTTTCTTAATTTTTAAAAAAAAAATCAAAACTAATGCCCAGATATTACTTTAAAATACGACATCTGTGGTGAATTGGCCTTTTTGTCGTATTGGTTCCTAGCTCTGGTGCAGCACTCTGGGCGGGACTGACCGGCTTTGTGCCCCCATAGTGCAGTCAGTTTTAGGAATGGACCAATAGTGCACTCTGCACACATTGGCAAGTTGGATATTTCGGCACAGCTGGCAGTTCACCCCAAGTCAACACCTGTAGTTAGGACTAGGGTGTGTCCTGTAAGGTGGTGGGTGGGACACAGGCCACATCCTAGGTTGCCAAAAAACGACGAACAATTATTTATTTATTTATTTTTAATTTTTAAAAAAAAAAAGCAAAACTAATGCCCAGATATTACTTTAAAATACGAAATCTGTGGTGAATTGGCCTTTTTGTCGTATTGGTTCCTAGCTCTGGTGCAGCACTCTGGGCGGGACTGACCGGCTTTGTGCCCCCATAGCGCATTCAGTTGTAGCAATGGACCAAGAGCGCCCTTGCATACATTGGCAAATTAGATATTTAGGAACAGCGGGCAGTTCACCCCAAGTCAACACTTGGAGTTAGGACTAGGGTGTGTCCTGTAAGGTGGTGGGTGGGACACAGGCCACATCCTAGGTTGCCAAAAAACGACGAACAATTATTATTATTTTTTTTGTTTGTTTAAAAAAAGCAAAACTAATGCCCAGATATTACTTTTAAAAATACGAAATCTGTGGTAAATTGGCCTTTTTGTCGTATTGGTTCCTAGCTCTGGTGCAGCACTCTGGGCGGGACTGACCGGCTTTGTGCCCCCATAGCGCAGTCAGTTGTAGCAATGGACCAATAGTGCACTCTGCACACATTGGCAAGTTGGATATTTCGGCAAAGCTGGCAGTTCACCCCAAGTCAACACCTGTAGTTAGGACTAGGGTATGTCCTGTAAGGTGGTGGGTGGGACACAGGCCACATCCTAGGTTGCCAAAAAACTACGAACAATTAGGTTTTTGTTTTTTTTTTGTTTAAAAAAAGCAAAACTAATGCCCAGATATTACTTTAAAATAAGAAATCTGTGGTAAATTGGCCTTTTTGTCGTATTGGTTCCTAGCTCTGGTGCAGCACTCTGGGCGGGACTGACCGGCTTTGTGCCCCCATAGTGCAGTCAGTTGTAGCAATGGACCAATAGTGCACTCTGCACACATTGGCAAGTTGGATATTTCGGCACAGCTGGCAGTTCACCCCAAGTCAACACCTGTAGTTAGGACTAGGGTGTGTCCTGTAAGGTGGTGGGTGGGACACAGGCCACATCCTAGATTGCCAAAAAACGACGAACAATTAGGTTTTTTTTTTTTTTTTTTTTTTAAAAAGCAAAACTAATGCCCAGATATTACTTTAAAATACGAAATCTGTGGTGAATTGGCCTTTTTGTCGTATTGGTTCCTAGCTCTGGTGCAGCACTCTGGGCGGGACTGACCGGCTTTGTACCCCCATAGCGCATTCAGTTGTAGCAATGGACCAATAGTGCACTCTGCACACATTGGCAAGTTGGATATTTTGGCAAAGCTGGCAGTTCACCCCAAGTCAACACCTGTAGTTAGGACTAGGGTGTGTCCTGTAAGGTGGTGGGTGGGACACAGGCCACATCCTAGGTTGCCAAAAAACGACGAACAATTATTTATTTATTTATTTTTGTTTAAAAAAAGCAAAACTAATGCCCAGATATTACTTTAAAATACGAAATCTGTGGTAAATTGGCCTTTTTGTCGTATTGGTTCCTAGCTCTGGTGCAGCACTCTGGGCGGGACTGACCGGCTTTGTGCCCCCATAGCACAGTCAGTAGTAGCAATGGACCAATAGTGCACTCTGCACACATTGGCAAGTTGGATATTTCGGCACAGCTGGCAGTTCACCCCAAGTCAACACCTGTAGTTAGGACTAGGGTGTGTCCTGTAAGGTGGTGGGTGGGACACAGGCCACATCCTAGGTTGCCAAAAAACGACGAACAATTAGGTTTTTGTTTTTTTTTTTGTTTAAAAAAAGCAAAACTAATGACCAGATATTACTTTAAAATACGAAATCTGTGGTGAATTTGCCTTTTTGTCGTATTGGTTCCTAGCTCTGGTGCAGCACTCTGGGCGGGACTGACCGGCTTTGTGCCCCCATAGCACAGTCAGTTGTAGCAATGGACCAATAGTGCACTCTGCACACATTGGCAAGTTGGATATTTCGGCAAAGCTGGCAGTTCACCCCAAGTCAACACCTGTAGTTAGGACTAGGGTGTGTCCTGTAAGGTGGTGGGTGGGACACAGGCCACATCCTAGGTTGCCAAAAAACGACGAACAATTATTATTATTTTTTTTTTTTAATTTTTAAAAAAAAAATCAAAACTAATGCCCAGATATTACTTTAAAATACGAAATCTGTGGTGAATTGGCCTTTTTGTCGTATTGGTTCCTAGCTCTGGTGCAGCACTCTGGGCGGGACTGACCGGCTTTGTGCCCCCATAGCACATTCAGTTGTAGCAATGGACCAATAGTGCACTCTGCACACATTGGCAAGTTGGATATTTCGGCAAAGCTGGCAGTTCACCCCAAGTCAACACCTGTAGTTAGGACTAGGGTGTGTCCTGTAAGGTGGTGGGTGGGACACAGGCCACATCCTAGGTTGCCAAAAAACGACGAACAATTATTATTTTTTTTTTTCTTAATTTTTAAAAAAAAAATCAAAACTAATGCCCAGATATTACTTTAAAATACGAAATCTGTGGTGAATTGGCCTTTTTGTCGTATTGGTTCCTAGCTCTGGTGCAGCACTCTGGGCGGGACTGACCGGCTTTGTGCCCCCATAGCGCATTCAGTTGTAGCAATGGACCAATAGTGCACTCTGCACACATTGGCAAGTTGGATATTTCGGCAAAGCTGGCAGTTCACCCCAAGTCAACATCTGTAGTTAGGACTAGGGTATGTCCTGTAAGGTGGTGGGTGGGACACAGGCCACATCCTAGGTTGCCAAAAAACTACTAACAATTAGGTTTTTGTTTTTTTTTTGTTCAAAAAAAGCAAAACTAATGCCCAGATATTACTTTAAAATAAGAAATCTGTGGTAAATTGGCCTTTTTGTCGTATTGGTTCCTAGCTCTGGTGCAGCACTCTGGGCGGGACTGACCGGCTTTGTGCCCCCATAGTGCAGTCAGTTGTAGGAATGGACCAATAGTGCACTCTGCACACATTGGCAAGTTGGATATTTCGGCACAGCTGGCAGTTCACCCCAAGTCAACACCTGTAGTTAGGACTAGGGTGTGTCCTGTAAGGTGGTGGGTGGGACACAGGCCACATCCTAGGTTGCCAAAAAACGACGAACAATTATTTATTTATTTATTTTTAATTTTAAAAAAAAAAAAGCAAAACTAATGCCCAGATATTACTTTAAAATACGAAATCTGTGGTGAATTGGCCTTTTTGTCGTATTGGTTCCTAGCTCTGGTGCAGCACTCTGGGCGGGACTGACCGGCTTTGTGCCCCCATAGCGCATTCAGTTGTAGCAATGGACCAAGAGCGCCCTTGCATACATTGGCAAATTAGATATTTAGGAACAGCTGGCAGTTCACCCCAAGTCAACACCTGGAGTTAGGACTAGGGTGTGTCCTGTAAGGTGGTGGGTGGGACACAGGCCACATCCTAGGTTGCCAAAAAACGACGAACAATTATTATTATTTTTTTTGTTTGTTTAAAAAAAGCAAAACTAATGCCCAGATATTACTTTTAAAAATACGAAATCTGTGGTAAATTGGCCTTTTTGTCGTATTGGTTCCTAGCTCTGGTGCAGCACTCTGGGCGGGACTGACCGGCTTTGTGCCCCCATAGCGCAGTCAGTTGTAGCAATGGACCAATAGTGCACTCTGCACACATTGGCAAGTTGGATATTTCGGCACAGCTGGCAGTTCACCCCAAGTCAACACCTGTAGTTAGGACTAGGGTGTGTCCTGTAAGGTGGTGGGTGGGACACAGGCCACATCCTAGGTTGCCAAAAAACGACGAACAATTAGGTTTTTGTTTTTTTTTTTGTTTAAAAAAAGCAAAACTAATGCCCAGATATTACTTTAAAATACGAAATCTGTGGTGAATTGGCCTTTTTGTCATATTGGTTCCTAGCTCTGGTGCAGCACTCTGGGCGGGACTGACCGGCTTTGTGCCCCCATAGCGCAGTCAGTTGTAGCAATGGACCAATAGTGCACTCTGCACACATTGGCAAGTTGGATATTTCGGCAAAGCTGGCAGTTCACCCCAAGTCAACACCTGTAGTTAGGACTAGGGTATGTCCTGTAAGGTGGTGGGTGGGACACAGGCCACATCCTAGGTTGCCAAAAAACTACGAACAATTAGGTTTTTTTTTTTTTTTTTTTTTAAAAAAAGCAAAACTAATGCCCAGATATTACTTTAAAATAAGAAATCTGTGGTAAATTGGCCTTTTTGTCGTATTGGTTCCTAGCTCTGGTGCAGCACTCTGGGCGGGACTGACCGGCTTTGTGCCCCCATAGTGCAGTCAGTTGTAGCAATGGACCAATAGTGCACTCTGCACACATTGGCAAGTTGGATATTTCGGCACAGCTGGCAGTTCACCCCAAGTCAACACCTGTAGTTAGGACTAGGGTGTGTCCTGTAAGGTGGTGGGTGGGACACAGGCCACATCCTAGATTGCCAAAAAACGACGAACAATTAGGTTTTTTTTTTTTTTTTTTTTTAAAAAAGCAAAACTAATGCCCAGATATTACTTTAAAATACGAAATCTGTGGTGAATTGGCCTTTTTGTCGTATTGGTTCCTAGCTCTGGTGCAGCACTCTGGGCGGGACTGACCGGCTTTATGCCCCCATAGCACAGTCAGTTGTAGCAATGGACCAATAGTGCACTCTGCACACATTGGCAAGTTGGATATTTCGGCAAAGCTGGCAGTTCACCCCAAGTCAACACCTGTAGTTAGGACTAGGGTGTGTCCTGTAAGGTGGTGGGTGGGACACAGGCCACATCCTAGGTTGCCAAAAAACGACGAACAATTATTTATTTATTTTTTTTTGTTTAAAAAAAGCAAAACTAATGCCCAGATATTACTTTAAAATACGAAATCTGTGGTAAATTGGCCTTTTTGTCGTATTGGTTCCTAGCTCTGGTGCAGCACTCTGGGCGGGACTGACCGGCTTTGTGCCCCCATAGCACAGTCAGTAGTAGCAATGGACCAATAGTGCACTCTGCACACATTGGCAAGTTGGATATTTCGGCACAGCTGGCAGTTCACCCCAAGTCAACACCTGTAGTTAGGACTAGGGTGTGTCCTCTAAGGTGGTGGGTGGGACACAGGCCACATCCTAGGTTGCCAAAAAACGACGAACAATTAGGTTTTTGTTTTTTTTTTTGTTTAAAAAAAGCAAAACTAATGACCAGATATTACTTTAAAATACGAAATCTGTGGTGAATTGGCCTTTTTGTCGTATTGGTTCCTAGCTCTGGTGCAGCACTCTGGGCGGGACTGACCGGCTTTGTGCCCCCATAGCACAGTCAGTTGTAGCAATGGACCAATAGTGCACTCTGCACACATTGGCAAGTTGGATATTTCGGCAAAGCTGGCAGTTCACCCCAAGTCAACACCTGTAGTTAGGACTAGGGTGTGTCCTGTAAGGTGGTGGGTGGGACACAGGCCACATCCTTGGTTGCCAAAAAACGACGAACAATTATTATTATTTTTTTTTTTTAATTTTTAAAAAAAAAATCAAAACTAATGCCCAGATATTACTTTAAAATACGAAATCTGTGGTGAATTGGCCTTTTTGTCGTATTGGTTCCTAGCTCTGGTGCAGCACTCTGGGCGGGACTGACCGGCTTTGTGCCCCCATAGCGCATTCAGTTGTAGCAATGGACCAATAGTGCACTCTGCACACATTGGCAAGTTGGATATTTCGGCAAAGCTGGCAGTTCACCCCAAGTCAACACCTGTAGTTAGGACTAGGGTGTGTCCTGTAAGGTGGTGGGTGGGACACAGGCCACATCCTAGGTTGCCAAAAAACGACGAACAATTATTATTTTTTTTTTTCTTAATTTTTAAAAAAAAAATCAAAACTAATGCCCAGATATTACTTTAAAATACGAAATCTGTGGTGAATTGGCCTTTTTGTCGTATTGGTTCCTAGCTCTGGTGCAGCACTCTGGGCGGGACTGACCGGCTTTGTGCCCCCATAGCGCATTCAGTTGTAGCAATGGACCAATAGTGCACTCTGCACACATTGGCAAGTTGGATATTTCGGCAAAGCTGGCAGTTCACCCCAAGTCAACATCTGTAGTTAGGACTAGGGTATGTCCTGTAAGGTGGTGGGTGGGACACAGGCCACATCCTAGGTTGCCAAAAAACTACTAACAATTAGGTTTTTGTTTTTTTTTTGTTCAAAAAAAGCAAAACTAATGCCCAGATATTACTTTAAAATAAGAAATCTGTGGTAAATTGGCCTTTTTGTCGTATTGGTTCCTAGCTCTGGTGCAGCACTCTGGGCGGGACTGACCGGCTTTGTGCCCCCATAGTGCAGTCAGTTGTAGGAATGGACCAATAGTGCACTCTGCACACATTGGCAAGTTGGATATTTCGGCACAGCTGGCAGTTCACCCCAAGTCAACACCTGTAGTTAGGACTAGGGTGTGTCCTGTAAGGTGGTGGGTGGGACACAGGCCACATCCTAGGTTGCCAAAAAACGACGAACAATTATTTATTTATTTATTTTTAATTTTTAAAAAAAAAAAGCAAAACTAATGCCCAGATATTACTTTAAAATACGAAATCTGTGGTGAATTGGCCTTTTTGTCGTATTGGTTCCTAGCTCTGGTGCAGCACTCTGGGCGGGACTGACCGGCTTTGTGCCCCCATAGCGCATTCAGTTGTAGCAATGGACCAAGAGCGCCCTTGCATACATTGGCAAATTAGATATTTAGGAACAGCTGGCAGTTCACCCCAAGTCAACACCTGGAGTTAGGACTAGGGTGTGTCCTGTAAGGTGGTGGGTGGGACACAGGCCACATCCTAGGTTGCCAAAAAACGACGAACAATTATTATTATTTTTTTTGTTTGTTTAAAAAAAGCAAAACTAATGCCCAGATATTACTTTTAAAAATACGAAATCTGTGGTAAATTGGCCTTTTTGTCGTATTGGTTCCTAGCTCTGGTGCAGCACTCTGGGCGGGACTGACCGGCTTTGTGCCCCCATAGCGCAGTCAGTTGTAGCAATGGACCAATAGTGCACTCTGCACACATTGGCAAGTTGGATATTTCGGCACAGCTGGCAGTTCACCCCAAGTCAACACCTGTAGTTAGGACTAGGGTGTGTCCTGTAAGGTGGTGGGTGGGACACAGGCCACATCCTAGGTTGCCAAAAAACGACGAACAATTAGGTTTTTGTTTTTTTTTTTGTTTAAAAAAAGGAAAACTAATGCCCAGATATTACTTTAAAATACGAAATCTGTGGTGAATTGGCCTTTTTGTCATATTGGTTCCTAGCTCTGGTGCAGCACTCTGGGCGGGACTGACCGGCTTTGTGCCCCCATAGCGCAGTCAGTTGTAGCAATGGACCAATAGTGCACTCTGCACACATTGGCAAGTTGGATATTTCGGCAAAGCTGGCAGTTCACCCCAAGTCAACACCTGTAGTTAGGACTAGGGTATGTCCTGTAAGGTGGTGGGTGGGACACAGGCCACATCCTAGGTTGCCAAAAAACTACGAACAATTAGGTTTTTGTTTTTTTTTTGTTTAAAAAAAGCAAAACTAATGCCCAGATATTACTTTAAAATAAGAAATCTGTGGTAAATTGGCCTTTTTGTCGTATTGGTTCCTAGCTCTGGTGCAGCACTCTGGGCGGGACTGACCGGCTTTGTGCCCCCATAGTGCAGTCAGTTGTAGCAATGGACCAATAGTGCACTCTGCACACATTGGCAAGTTGGATATTTCGGCACAGCTGGCAGTTCACCCCAAGTCAACACCTGTAGTTAGGACTAGGGTGTGTCCTGTAAGGTGGTGGGTGGGACACAGGCCACATCCTAGATTGCCAAAAAACGACGAACAATTAGGTTTTTTTTTTTTTTTTTTTTTTAAAAAGCAAAACTAATGCCCAGATATTACTTTAAAATACGAAATCTGTGGTGAATTGGCCTTTTTGTCGTATTGGTTCCTAGCTCTGGTGCAGCACTCTGGGCGGGACTGACCGGCTTTATGCCCCCATAGCACAGTCAGTTGTAGCAATGGACCAATAGTGCACTCTGCACACATTGGCAAGTTGGATATTTCGGCAAAGCTGGCAGTTCACCCCAAGTCAACACCTGTAGTTAGGACTAGGGTGTGTCCTGTAAGGTGGTGGGTGGGACACAGGCCACATCCTATGTTGCCAAAAAACGACGAACAATTATTTATTTATTTTTTTTTGTTTAAAAAAAGCAAAACTAATGCCCAGATATTACTTTAAAATACGAAATCTGTGGTAAATTGGCCTTTTTGTCGTATTGGTTCCTAGCTCTGGTGCAGCACTCTGGGCGGGACTGACCGGCTTTGTGCCCCCATAGCACAGTCAGTAGTAGCAATGGACCAATAGTGCACTCTGCACACATTGGCAAGTTGGATATTTCGGCACAGCTGGCAGTTCACCCCAAGTCAACACCTGTAGTTAGGACTAGGGTGTGTCCTCTAAGGTGGTGGGTGGGACACAGGCCACATCCTAGGTTGCCAAAAAACGACGAACAATTAGGTTTTTGTTTTTTTTTTTTGTTTAAAAAAAGCAAAACTAATGACCAGATATTACTTTAAAATACGAAATCTGTGGTGAATTGGCCTTTTTGTCGTATTGGTTCCTAGCTCTGGTGCAGCACTCTGGGCGGGACTGACCGGCTTTGTGCCCCCATAGCGCATTCAGTTGTAGCAATGGACCAATAGTGCACTCTGCACACATTGGCAAGTTGGATATTTCGGCACAGCTGGCAGTTCACCCCAAGTCAACACCTGTAGTTAGGACTAGGGTGTGTCCTGCAAGGTGGTGGGTGGGACACAGGCCACATCCTAGGTTGCCAAAAAACGACGAACAATTATTTATTTATTTTTTTTTTAATTTTTAAAAAAAAAATCAAAACTAATGCCCAGATATTACTTTAAAATACGAAATCTGTGGTGAATTGGCCTTTTTGTCGTATTGGTTCCTAGCTCTGGTGCAGCACTCTGGGCGGGACTGACCGGCTTTGTGCCCCCATAGCGCATTCAGTTGTAGCAATGGACCAAGAGCGCCCTTGCATACATTGGCAAATTAGATATTTAGGAACAGCTGGCAGTTCACCCCAAGTCAACACCTGGAGTTAGGACTAGGGTGTGTCCTGTAAGGTGGTGGGTGGGACAAAGGCCACATCCTAGGTTGCCAAAAAACGACGAACAATTATTTTTTTTTTTTTTGTTTGTTTAAAAAAAGCAAAACTAATGCCCAGATATTACTTTTAAAAATACGAAATCTGTGGTAAATTGGCCTTTTTGTCGTATTGGTTCCTAGCTCTGGTGAAGCACTCTGGGCGGGACTGACCGGCTTTGTGCCCCCATAGCGCAGTCAGTTGTAGCAATGGACCAATAGTGCACTCTGCACACATTGGCAAGTTGGATATTTCGGCACAGCTGGCAGTTCACCCCAAGTCAACACCTGTAGTTAGGACTAGGGTGTGTCCTGTAAGGTGGTGGGTGGGACACAGGCCACATCCTAGGTTGCCAAAAAACGACGAACAATTAGGTTTTTGTTTTTTTTTTTGTTTAAAAAAAGCAAAACTAATGCCCAGATATTACTTTAAAATACGAAATCTGTGGTGAATTGGCCTTTTTGTCATATTGGTTCCTAGCTCTGGTGCAGCACTCTGGGCGGGACTGACCGGCTTTGTGCCCCCATAGCGCAGTCAGTTGTAGCAATGGACCAATAGTGCACTCTGCACACATTGGCAAGTTGGATATTTCGGCAAAGCTGGCAGTTCACCCCAAGTCAACACCTGTAGTTAGGACTAGGGTATGTCCTGTAAGGTGGTGGGTGGGACACAGGCCACATCCTAGGTTGCCAAAAAACTACGAACAATTAGGTTTTTGTTTTTTTTTTGTTTAAAAAAAGCAAAACTAATGCCCAAATATTACTTTAAAATAAGAAATCTGTGGTAAATTGGCCTTTTTGTCGTATTGGTTCCTAGCTCTGGTGCAGCACTCTGGGCGGGACTGACCGGCTTTGTGCCCCCATAGTGCAGTCAGTTGTAGCAATGGACCAATAGTGCACTCTGCACACATTGGCAAGTTGGATATTTCGGCACAGCTGGCAGTTCACCCCAAGTCAACACCTGTAGTTAGGACTAGGGTGTGTCCTGTAAGGTGGTGGGTGGGACACAGGCCACATCCTAGGTTGCCAAAAAACGACGAACAATTAGGTTTTTTTTTTTTTTTTTTTTTTAAAAAAGCAAAACTAATGCCCAGATATTACTTTAAAATACGAAATCTGTGGTGAATTGGCCTTTTTGTCGTATTGGTTCCTAGCTCTGGTGCAGCACTCTGGGCGGGACTGACCGGCTTTGTGCCCCCATAGCACAGTCAGTTGTAGCAATGGACCAATAGTGCACTCTGCACACATTGGCAAGTTGGATATTTCGGCAAAGCTGGCAGTTCACCCCAAGTCAACACCTGTAGTTAGGACTAGGGTGTGTCCTGTAAGGTGGTGGGTGGGACACAGGCCACATCCTAGGTTGCCAAAAAACGACGAACAATTATTTATTTATTTTTTTTTGTTTAAAAAAAGCAAAACTAATTCCCAGATATTACTTTAAAATACGAAATCTGTGGTAAATTGGCCTTTTTGTCGTATTGGTTCCTAGCTCTGGTGCAGCACTCTGGGCGGGACTGACCGGCTTTGTGCCCCCATAGCACAGTCAGTAGTAGCAATGGACCAATAGTGCACTCTGCACACATTGGCAAGTTGGATATTTCGGCACAGCTGGCAGTTCACCCCAAGTCAACACCTGTAGTTAGGACTAGGGTGTGTCCTCTAAGGTGGTGGGTGGGACACAGGCCACATCCTAGGTTGCCAAAAAACGACGAACAATTAGGTTTTTTGTTTTTTTTTTTGTTTAAAAAAAGCAAAACTAATGACCAGATATTACTTTAAAATACGAAATCTGTGGTGAATTGGCCTTTTTGTCGTATTGGTTCCTAGCTCTGGTGCAGCACTCTGGGCGGGACTGACCGGCTTTGTGCCCCCATAGCGCATTCAGTTGTAGCAATGGACCAATAGTGCACTCTGCACACATTGGCAAGTTGGATATTTCGGCACAGCTGGCAGTTCACCCCAAGTCAACACCTGTAGTTAGGACTAGGGTGTGTCCTGCAAGGTGGTGGGTGGGACACAGGCCACATCCTAGGTTGCCAAAAAACGACGAACAATTATTTATTTTATTTTTTTTTAATTTTTTTAAAAAAAAATCAAAACTAATGCCCAGATATTACTTTAAAATACGAAATCTGTGGTGAATTGGCCTTTTTGTCGTATTGGTTCCCAGCTCTGGTGCAGCACTCTGGGCGGGACTGACCGGCTTTGTGCCCCCATAGCGCATTCAGTTGTAGCAATGGACCAATAGTGCACTCTGCACACATTGGCAAGTTGGATATTTCGGCAAAGCTGGCAGTTCACCCCAAGTCAACACCTGTAGTTAGGACTAGGGTGTGTCCTGTAAGGTGGTGGGTGGGACACAGGCCACATCCTAGGTTGCCAAAAAACGACGAACAATTATTTATTAATTTTTTTTAAAATTTAAAAAAAAAAAATCAAAACTAATGCCCAGATATTACTTTAAAATACGAAATCTGTGGTGAATTGGCCTTTTTGTCGTATTGGTTCCTAGCTCTGGTGCAACACTCTGGGCGGGACTGACCGGCTTTGTGCCCCTATAGCACAGTCAGTTGTAGCAATGGACCAATAGTGCACTCTGCACACATTGGCAAGTTGGATATTTCGGCAAAGCTGGCAGTTCACCCCAAGTCAACACCTGTAGTTAGGACTAGGGTGTGTCCTGTAAGGTGGTGGGTGGGACACAGGCCACATCCTAGGTTGCCAAAAAACGACGAACAATTATTTATTTATTAATTTTTAAATTTTTTAAAAAAAAAGCAAAACTAATGCCCAGATATTACTTTAAAATACGAAATCTGTGGTGAATTGGCCTTTTTGTCGTATTGGTTCCTAGCTCTGGTGCAGCACTCTGGGCGGGACTGACCGGCTTTGTGCCCCCATAGCGCAGTCAGCTGTAGCAGTGGACCAATAGTGCACTCTGCACACATTGGCAAGTTGGATATTTCGGCACAGCTGGCAGTTCACCCCAAGTCAACACCTGTAGTTAGGACTAGGGTGTGTCCTGTAAGGTGGTGGGTGGGACACAGGCCACATCCTAGGTTGCCAAAAAACGACGAACAATTAGGTTTTTGTTTTTTTTTGTTTAAAAAAAGCAAAACTAATGCCCAGATATTACTTTAAAATACGAAATCTGTGGTGAATTGGCCTTTTTGTCGTATTGGTTCCTAGCTCTGGTGCAGCACTCTGGGCGGGACTGACCGGCTTTGTGCCCCCACAGCGCATTCAGTTGTAGCAATGGACCAATAGTGCACTCTGCACACATTGGCAAGTTGGATATTTCGGCAAAGCTGGCAGTTCACCCCAAGTCAACACCTGTAGTTAGGACTAGGGTGTGTCCTGTAAGGTGGTGGGTGGGACATAGGCCACATCCTAGGTTGCCAAAAAACGACGAACAATTAGGTTTTTGTTTTTTTTTTGTTTAAAAAAAGCAAAACTAATGCCCAGATATTACTTTAAAATACGAAATCTGTGGTAAATTGGCCTTTTTGTCGTATTGGTTCCTAGCTCTGGTGCAGCACTCTGGGCGGGACTGACCGGCTTTGTGCCCCCATAGCGCAGTCAGTTGTAGCAATGGACCAATAGTGCACTCTACACACATTGGCAAGTTGGATATTTCGGCAAAGCTGGCAGTTCACCCCAAGTCAACACCTGTAGTTAGGACTAGGGTATGTCCTGTAAGGTGGTGGGTGGGACACAGGCCACATCCTAGGTTGCCAAAAAACGACGAAAAATCATTTATTTATTTATTTTTTAATTTTTAAAAAAAAAATCAAAACTAATGCCCAGATATTACTTTAAAATACGAAATCTGTGGTGAATTGGCCTTTTTGTCGTATTGGTTCCTAGCTCTGGTGCAGCACTCTGGGCGGGACTGACCGGCTTTGTGCCCCCATAGCGCATTCAGTTGTAGCAATGGACCAATAGTGCACTCTGCACACATTGGCAAGTTGGATATTTTGGCAAAGCTGGCAGTTCACCCCAAGTCAACACCTGTAGTTAGGACTAGGGTGTGTCCTGTAAGGTGGTGGGTGGGACACAGGCCACATCCTAGGTTGCCAAAAAACGACGAACAATTATTTATTTATTTTTTTTTGTTTAAAAAAAGCAAAACTAATGCCCAGATATTACTTTAAAATACGAAATCTGTGGTAAATTGGCCTTTTTGTCGTATTGGTTCCTAGCTCTGGTGCAGCACTCTGGGCGGGACTGACCGGCTTTGTGCCCCCATAGCGCATTCAGTTGTAGCAATGGACCAAGAGCGCCCTTGCATACATTGGCAAATTAGATATTTAGGGACAGCTGGCAGTTCACCCCAAGTCAACACCTGGAGTTAGGACTAGGGTGTGTCCTGTAAGGTGGTGGGTGGGACACAGGCCACATCCTAGGTTGCCAAAAAACGACGAACAATTATTATTTTTTTTTTTGTTTGTTTAAAAAAAGCAAAACTAATGCCCAGATATTACTTTAAAATACGAAATCTGTGGTAAATTGGCCTTTTTGTCGTATTGGTTCCTAGCTCTGGTGCAGCACTCTGGGCGGGACTGACAGGCTTTGTGCCCCCATAGTGCAGTCAGTTGTAGCAATGGACCAATAGTGCACTCTGCACACATTGGCAAGTTGGATATTTCGGCACAGCTGGCAGTTCACCCCAAGTCAACACCTGTAGTTAGGACTAGGGTGTGTCCTGTAAGGTGGTGGGTGGGACACAGGCCACATCCTAGGTTGCCAAAAAACGACGAACAATTATTATTATTTTTTTTTTTTCAATTTTTAAAAAAAAAATCAAAACTAATGCCCAGATATTACTTTAAAATACGAAATCTGTGGTGAATTGGCCTTTTTGTCGTATTGGTTCCTAGCTCTGGTGCAGCACTCTGGGCGGGACTGACCGGCTTTGTACCCCCATAGCGCATTCAGTTGTAGCAATGGACCAATAGTGCACTCTGCACACATTGGCAAGTTGGATATTTCGGCAAAGCTGGCAGTTCACCCCAAGTCAACACCTGTAGTTAGGACTAGGGTGTGTCCTGTAAGGTGGTGGGTGGGACACAGGCCACATCCTAGGTTGCCAAAAAACGACGAACAATTAGGTTTTTGTTTTTTTTTTGTTTAAAAAAAGCAAAACTAATGCCCAGATATTACTTTAAAATACGAAATCTGTGGTGAATTTGCCTTTTTGTCGTATTGGTTCCTAGCTCTGGTGCAGCACTCTGGGCGGGACTGACCGGCTTTGTGCCCCCATAGCACAGTCAGTTGTAGCAATGGACCAATAGTGCACTCTGCACACATTGGCAAGTTGGATATTTCGGCAAAGCTGGCAGTTCACCCCAAGTCAACACCTGTAGTTAGGACTAGGGTGTGTCCTGTAAGGTGGTGGGTGGGACACAGGCCACATCCTAGGTTGCCAAAAAACGACGAACAATTATTATTATTTTTTTTTTTTCAATTTTTAAAAAAAAAATCAAAACTAATGCCCAGATATTACTTTAAAATACGAAATCTGTGGTGAATTGGCCTTTTTGTCATATTGGTTCCTAGCTCTGGTGCAGCACTCTGGGCGGGACTGACCGGCTTTGTACCCCCATAGCGCATTCAGTTGTAGCAATGGACCAATAGTGCACTCTGCACACATTGGCAAGTTGGATATTTTGGCAAAGCTGGCAGTTCACCCCAAGTCAACACCTGTAGTTAGGACTAGGGTGTGTCCTGTAAGGTGGTGGGTGGGACACAGGCCACATCCTAGGTTGCCAAAAAACGACGAACAATTATTTATTTTTTTTTTTTTGTTTAAAAAAAGCAAAACTAATGCCCAGATATTACTTTAAAATACGAAATCTGTGGTAAATTGGCCTTTTTGTCGTATTGGTTCCTAGCTCTGGTGCAGCACTCTGGGCGGGACTGACCGGCTTTGTGCCCCCATAGCACAGTCAGTAGTAGCAATGGACCAATAGTGCACTCTGCACACATTGGCAAGTTGGATATTTCGGCACAGCTGGCAGTTCACCCCAAGTCAACACCTGTAGTTAGGACTAGGGTGTGTCCTGTAAGGTGGTGGGTGGGACACAGGCCACATCCTAGGTTGCCAAAAAACGACGAACAATTAGGTTTTTGTTTTTTTTTTTGTTTAAAAAAAGCAAAACTAATGACCAGATATTACTTTAAAATACGAAATCTGTGGTGAATTGGCCTTTTTGTCGTATTGGTTCCTAGCTCTGGTGCAGCACTCTGGGCGGGACTGACCGGCTTTGTGCCCCCATAGCGCAGTCAGTTGTAGCAATGGACCAATAGTGCACTCTGCACACATTGGCAAGTTGGATATTTCGGCACAGCTGGCAGTTCACCCCAAGTCAACACCTGTAGTTAGGACTAGGGTGTGTCCTGTAAGGTGGTGGGTGGGACACAGGCCACATCCTAGGTTGCCAAAAAACGACGAACAATTAGGTTTTTGTTTTTTTTTTTGTTTAAAAAAAGCAAAACTAATGCCCAGATATTACTTTAAAATACGAAATCTGTGGTGAATTTGCCTTTTTGTCGTATTGGTTCCTAGCTCTGGTGCAGCACTCTGGGCGGGACTGACCGGCTTTGTGCCCCCATAGCACAGTCAGTTGTAGCAATGGACCAATAGTGCACTCTGCACACATTGGCAAGTTGGATATTTCGGCAAAGCTGGCAGTTCACCCCAAGTCAACACCTGTAGTTAGGACTAGGGTGTGTCCTGTAAGGTGGTGGGTGGGACACAGGCCACATCCTAGGTTGCCAAAAAACGACGAACAATTATTATTATTTTTTTTTTTTAATTTAAAAAAAAAAAATCAAAACTAATACCCAGATATTACTTTAAAATACGAAATCTGTGGTGAATTGGCCTTTTTGTCGTATTGGTTCCTAGCTCTGGTGCAGCACTCTGGGCGGGACTGACCGGCTTTGTGCCCCCATAGCGCATTCAGTTGTAGCAATGGACCAATAGTGCACTCTGCACACATTGGCAAGTTGGATATTTCGGCAAAGCTGGCAGTTCACCCCAAGTCAACACCTGTAGTTAGGACTAGGGTGTGTCCTGTAAGGTGGTGGGTGGGACACAGGCCACATCCTAGGTTGCCAAAAAACGACGAACAATTATTATTATTTTTTTTTCTTAATTTTTAAAAAAAAAATCAAAACTAATGCCCAGATATTACTTTAAAATACGAAATCTGTGGTGAATTGGCCTTTTTGTCGTATTGGTTCCTAGCTCTGGTGCAGCACTCTGGGCGGGACTGACCGGCTTTGTGCCCCCATAGCACAGTCAGTTGTAGCAATGGACCAATAGTGCACTCTGCACACATTGGCAAGTTGGATATTTCGGCAAAGCTGGCAGTTCACCCCAAGTCAACACCTGTAGTTAGGACTAGGGTATGTCCTGTAAGGTGGTGAGTGGGACACAGGCCACATCCTAGGTTGCCAAAAAACTACGAACAATTAGGTTTTTGTTTTTTTTTTGTTTAAAAAAAGCAAAACTAATGCCCAGATATTACTTTAAAATAAGAAATCTGTGGTAAATTGGCCTTTTTGTCGTATTGGTTCCTAGCTCTGGTGCAGCACTCTGGGCGGGACTGACCGGCTTTGTGCCCCCATAGTACAGTCAGTTGTAGCAATGGACCAATAGTGCACTCTGCACACATTGGCAAGTTGGATATTTCGGCACAGCTGGCAGTTCACCCCAAGTCAACACCTGTAGTTAGGACTAGGGTGTGTCCTGCAAGGTGGTGGGTGGGACACAGGCCACATCCTAGGTTGCCAAAAAACGACGAACAATTATGTATTTTATTTTTTTTTAATTTTTAAAAAAAAAATCAAAACTAATGCCCAGATATTACTTTAAAATACGAAATCTGTGGTGAATTGGCCTTTTTGTCGTATTGGTTCCTAGCTCTGGTGCAGCACTCTGGGCGGGACTGACCGGCTTTGTGCCCCCATAGCGCATTCAGTTGTAGCAATGGACCAAGAGCGCCCTTGCATACATTGGCAAATTAGATATTTAGGAACAGCTGGCAGTTCACCCCAAGTCAACACCTGGAGTTAGGACTAGGGTGTGTCCTGTAAGGTGGTGGGTGGGACACAGGCCACATCCTAGGTTGCCAAAAAACGACGAACAATTTTTTTTTTTTTTTTTGTTTGTTTAAAAAAAGCAAAACTAATGCCCAGATATTACTTTTAAAAATACGAAATCTGTGGTAAATTGGCCTTTTTGTCGTATTGGTTCCTAGCTCTGGTGCAGCACTCTGGGCGGGACTGACCGGCTTTGTGCCCCCATAGCGCAGTCAGTTGTAGCAATGGACCAATAGTGCACTCTGCACACATTGGCAAGTTGGATATTTCGGCAAAGCTGGCAGTTCACCCCAAGTCAACACCTGTAGTTAGGACTAGGGTGTGTCCTGTAAGGTGGTGGGTGGGACACAGGCCACATCCTAGGTTGCCAAAAAACGACGAACAATTAGGTTTTTGTTTTTTTTTTTGTTTAAAAAAAGCAAAACTAATGCCCAGATATTACTTTAAAATACGAAATCTGTGGTGAATTGGCCTTTTTGTCATATTGGTTCCTAGCTCTGGTGCAGCACTCTGGGCGGGACTGACCGGCTTTGTGCCCCCATAGCGCAGTCAGTTGTAGCAATGGACCAATAGTGCACTCTGCACACATTGGCAAGTTGGATATTTCGGCAAAGCTGGCAGTTCACCCCAAGTCAACACCTGTAGTTAGGACTAGGGTATGTCCTGTAAGGTGGTGGGTGGGACACAGGCCACATCCTAGGTTGCCAAAAAACTACGAACAATTAGGTTTTTGTTTTTTTTTTGTTTAAAAAAAGCAAAACTAATGCCCAGATATTACTTTAAAATAAGAAATCTGTGGTAAATTGGCCTTTTTGTCGTATTGGTTCCTAGCTCTGGTGCAGCACTCTGGGCGGGACTGACCGGCTTTGTGCCCCCATAGTGCAGTCAGTTGTAGCAATGGACCAACAGTGCACTCTGCACACATTGGCAAGTTGGATATTTCGGCACAGCTGGCAGTTCACCCCAAGTCAACACCTGTAGTTAGGACTAGGGTGTGTCCTGTAAGGTGGTGGGTGGGACACAGGCCACATCCTAGGTTGCCAAATAACGACGAACAATTAGGTTTTTTTTTTTTTTTTTTTTTAAAAAAGCAAAACTAATGCCCAGATATTACTTTAAAATACGAAATCTGTGGTGAATTGGCCTTTTTGTCGTATTGGTTCCTAGCTCTGGTGCAGCACTCTGGGCGGGACTGACCGGCTTTGTGCCCCCATAGC
This sequence comes from Coreius guichenoti, assembly GCA_039654105.1. Lineage (NCBI taxonomy): Eukaryota > Metazoa > Chordata > Actinopteri > Cypriniformes > Gobionidae > Coreius > Coreius guichenoti. The sequence goes on from CM077176.1 coordinate 4,821,997, forward strand.
ACAGTCAGTTGTAGCAATGGACCAATAGTGCACTCTGCACACATTGGCAAGTTGGATATTTCGGCAAAGCTGGCAGTTCACCCCAAGTCAACACCTGTAGTTAGGACTAGGGTGTGTCCTGTAAGGTGGTGGGTGGGACACAGGCCACATCCTAGGTTGCCAAAAAACGACGAACAATTATTTATTTATTTTTTTTTGTTTAAAAAAAGCAAAACTAATGCCCAGATATTACTTTAAAATACGAAATCTGTGGTAAATTGGCCTTTTTGTCGTATTGGTTCCTAGCTCTGGTGCAGCACTCTGGGCGGGACTGACCGGCTTTGTGCCCCCATAGCGCAGTCAGTTGTAGCAATGGACCAATAGTGCACTCTGCACACATTGGCAAGTTGGATATTTCGGCACAGCTGGCAGTTCACCCCAAGTCAACACCTGTAGTTAGGACTAGGGTGTGTCCTGTAAGGTGGTGGGTGGGACACAGGCCACATCCTAGGTTGCCAAAAAACGACGAACAATTAGGTTTTTGTTTTTTTTTTTGTTTAAAAAAAGCAAAACTAATGCCCAGATATTACTTTAAAATACGAAATCTGTGGTGAATTGGCCTTTTTGTCGTATTGGTTCCTAGCTCTGGTGCAGCACTCTGGGCGGGACTGACCGGCTTTGTGCCCCCATAGCACAGTCAGTTGTAGCAATGGACCAATAGTGCACTCTGCACACATTGGCAAGTTGGATATTTCGGCAAAGCTGGCAGTTCACCCCAAGTCAACACCTGTAGTTAGGACTAGGGTGTGTCCTGTAAGGTGGTGGGTGGGACACAGGCCACATCCTAGGTTGCCAAAAAACGACGAACAATTATTATTATTTTTTTTTTTTAATTTAAAAAAAAAAAATCAAAACTAATACCCAGATATTACTTTAAAATACGAAATCTGTGGTGAATTGGCCTTTTTGTCGTATTGGTTCCTAGCTCTGGTGCAGCACTCTGGGCGGGACTGACCGGCTTTGTGCCCCCATAGCGCATTCAGTTGTAGCAATGGACCAATAGTGCACTCTGCACACATTGGCAAGTTGGATATTTCGGCAAAGCTGGCAGTTCACCCCAAGTCAACACCTGTAGTTAGGACTAGGGTGTGTCCTGTAAGGTGGTGGGTGGGACACAGGCCACATCCTAGGTTGCCAAAAAACGACGAACAATTATTATTATTTTTTTTTTTTAATTTAAAAAAAAAAAATCAAAACTAATACCCAGATATTACTTTAAAATACGAAATCTGTGGTGAATTGGCCTTTTTGTCGTATTGGTTCCTAGCTCTGGTGCAGCACTCTGGGCGGGACTGACCGGCTTTGTGCCCCCATAGCGCATTCAGTTGTAGCAATGGACCAATAGTGCACTCTGCACACATTGGCAAGTTGGATATTTCGGCAAAGCTGGCAGTTCACCCCAAGTCAACACCTGTAGTTAGGACTAGGGTGTGTCCTGTAAGGTGGTGGGTGGGACACAGGCCACATCCTAGGTTGCCAAAAAACGACGAACAATTATTTATTTATTTTTTTTTGTTTAAAAAAAGCAAAACTAATGCCCAGATATTACTTTAAAATACGAAATCTGTGGTAAATTGGCCTTTTTGTCGTATTGGTTCCTAGCTCTGGTGCAGCACTCTGGGCGGGACTGACCGGCTTTGTGCCCCCATAGCACAGTCAGTAGTAGCAATGGACCAATAGTGCACTCTGCACACATTGGCAAGTTGGATATTTCGGCACAGCTGGCAGTTCACCCCAAGTCAACACCTGTAGTTAGGACTAGGGTGTGTCCTGTAAGGTGGTGGGTGGGACACAGGCCACATCCTAGGTTGCCAAAAAACGACGAACAATTATTATTATTTTTTTTTTTTAATTTAAAAAAAAAAAATCAAAACTAATACCCAGATATTACTTTAAAATACGAAATCTGTGGTGAATTGGCCTTTTTGTCGTATTGGTTCCTAGCTCTGGTGCAGCACTCTGGGCGGGACTGACCGGCTTTGTGCCCCCATAGCACAGTCAGTTGTAGCAATGGACCAATAGTGCACTCTGCACACATTGGCAAGTTGGATATTTCGGCAAAGCTGGCAGTTCACCCCAAGTCAACACCTGTAGTTAGGACTAGGGTATGTCCTGTAAGGTGGTGGGTGGGACACAGGCCACATCCTAGGTTGCCAAAAAACTACGAACAATTAGGTTTTTGTTTTTTTTTTGTTTAAAAAAAGCAAAACTAATGCCCAGATATTACTTTAAAATAAGAAATCTGTGGTAAATTGGCCTTTTTGTCGTATTGGTTCCTAGCTCTGGTGCAGCACTCTGGGCGGGACTGACCGGCTTTGTGCCCCCATAGTGCAGTCAGTTGTAGCAATGGACCAATAGTGCACTCTGCACACATTGGCAAGTTGGATATTTCGGCACAGCTGGCAGTTCACCCCAAGTCAACACCTGTAGTTAGGACTAGGGTGTGTCCTGTAAGGTGGTGGGTGGGACACAGGCCACATCCTAGATTGCCAAAAAACGACGAACAATTAGGTTTTTTTTTTTTTTTTTTTTTTAAAAAAGCAAAACTAATGCCCAGATATTACTTTAAAATACGAAATCTGTGGTGAATTGGCCTTTTTGTCGTATTGGTTCCTAGCTCTGGTGCAGCACTCTGGGCGGGACTGACCGGCTTTGTGCCCCCATAGCACAGTCAGTTGTAGCAATGGACCAATAGTGCACTCTGCACACATTGGCAAGTTGGATATTTCGGCAAAGCTGGCAGTTCACCCCAAGTCAACACCTGTAGTTAGGACTAGGGTGTGTCCTGTAAGGTGGTGGGTGGGACACAGGCCACATCCTAGGTTGCCAAAAAACGACGAACAATTATTTATTTATTTATTTTTGTTTAAAAAAAGCAAAACTAATGCCCAGATATTACTTTAAAATACGAAATCTGTGGTAAATTGGCCTTTTTGTCGTATTGGTTCCTAGCTCTGGTGCAGCACTCTGGGCGGGACTGACCGGCTTTGTGCCCCCATAGCACAGTCAGTAGTAGCAATGGACCAATAGTGCACTCTGCACACATTGGCAAGTTGGATATTTTGGCACAGCTGGCAGTTCACCCCAAGTCAACACCTGTAGTTAGGACTAGGGTGTGTCCTCTAAGGTGGTGGGTGGGACACAGGCCACATCCTAGGTTGCCAAAAAACGACGAACAATTAGGTTTTTGTTTTTTTTTTTGTTTAAAAAAAGCAAAACTAATGACCAGATATTACTTTAAAATACGAAATCTGTGGTGAATTGGCCTTTTTGTCGTATTGGTTCCTAGCTCTGGTGCAGCACTCTGGGCGGGACTGACCGGCTTTGTGCCCCCACAGCGCATTCAGTTGTAGCAATGGACCAATAGTGCACTCTGCACACATTGGCAAGTTGGATATTTCGGCACAGCTGGCAGTTCACCCCAAGTCAACACCTGTAGTTAGGACTAGGGTGTGTCCTGCAAGGTGGTGGGTGGGACACAGGCCACATCCTAGGTTGCCAAAAAACGACGAACAATTATTTATTTTATTTTTTTTTAATTTTTAAAAAAAAAATCAAAACTAATGCCCAGATATTACTTTAAAATACGAAATCTGTGGTGAATTGGCCTTTTTGTCGTATTGGTTCCTAGCTCTGATGCAGCACTCTGGGCGGGACTGACCGGCTTTGTGCCCCCATAGCGCATTCAGTTGTAGCAATGGACCAAGAGCGCCCTTGCATACATTGGCAAATTAGATATTTAGGAACAGCTGGCAGTTCACCCCAAGTCAACACCTGGAGTTAGGACTAGGGTGTGTCCTGTAAGGTGGTGGGTGGGACACAGGCCACATCCTAGGTTGCCAAAAAACGACGAACAATTAGGTTTTTGTTTTTTTTTTTTTTAAAAAAAGCAAAACTAATGACCAGATATTACTTTAAAATACGAAATCTGTGGTGAATTGGCCTTTTTGTCGTATTGGTTCCTAGCTCTGGTGCAGCACTCTGGGCGGGACTGACCGGCTTTGTGCCCCCATAGCGCATTCAGTTGTAGCAATGGACCAAGAGCGCCCTTGCACACATTGGCAAGTTGGATATTTCGGCACAGCTGGCAGTTCACCCCAAGTCAACACCTGTAGTTAGGAGTAGGGTGTGTCCTGCAAGGTGGTGGGTGGGACACAGGCCACATCCTAGGTTGCCAAAAAACGACGAACAATTATTTATTTATTTTTTTTTTAATTTTTAAAAAAAAAATCAAAACTAATGCCCAGATATTACTTTAAAATACGAAATCTGTGGTGAATTGGCCTTTTTGTCGTATTGGTTCCTAGCTCTGGTGCAGCACTCTGGGCGGGACTGACCGGCTTTGTGCCCCCATAGCGCATTCAGTTGTAGCAATGGACCAATAGTGCACTCTGCACACATTGGCAAGTTGGATATTTCGGCAAAGCTGGCAGTTCACCCCAAGTCAACACCTGTAGTTAGGACTAGGGTGTGTCCTGTAAGGTGGTGGGTGGGACACAGGCCACATCCTAGGTTGCCAAAAAACGACGAACAATTAGGTTTTTGTTTTTTTTTTGTTTAAAAAAAGCAAAACTAATTCCCAGATATTACTTTAAAATACGAAATCTGTGGTGAATTGGCCTTTTTGTCGTATTGGTTCCTAGCTCTGGTGCAGCACTCTGGGCGTGACTGACCGGCTTTGTGCCCCAATAGCACAGTCAGTTGTAGCAATGGACCAGTAGTGCACTCTGCACACATTGGCAAGTTGGATATTTCGGCAAAGCTGGCAGTTCACCCCAAGTCAACACCTGTAGTTAGGACTAGGGTGTGTCCTGTAAGGTGGTGGGTGGGACACAGGCCACATCCTAGGTTGCCAAAAAACGTCGAACAATTATTTATTAATTTTTTTTTAAATTTTAAAAAAAAAAATCAAAACTAATGCCCAGATATTACTTTAAAATACGAAATCTTTGGTGAATTGGCCTTTTTGTCGTATTGGTTCCTAGCTCTGGTGCAGCACTCTGGGCGGGACTGACCGGCTTTGTGCCCCTATAGCACAGTCAGTTGTAGCAATGGACCAATAGTGCACTCTGCACACATTGGCAAGTTGGATATTTCGGCAAAGCTGGCAGTTCACCCCAAGTCAACACCTGTAGTTAGGACTAGGGTGTGTCCTGTAAGGTGGTGGGTGGGATACAGGCCACATCCTAGGTTGCCAAAAAACGACGAACAATTATTTATTTATTAATTTTTAAATTTTTAAAAAAAAAATCAAAACTAATGCCCAGATATTACTTTAAAATACGAAATCTGTGGTGAATTGGCCTTTTTGTCGTATTGGTTCCTAGCTCTGGTGCAGCACTCTGGGCGGGACTGACCGGCTTTGTGCCCCCATAGCACAGTCAGTTGTAGCAATGGACCAATAGTGCACTCTGCACACATTGGCAAGTTGGATATTTCGGCAAAGCTGGCAGTTCACCCCAAGTCAACACCTGTAGTTAGGACTAGGGTATGTCCTGTAAGGTGGTGGGTGGGACACAGGCCACATCCTAGGTTGCCAAAAAACTACGAACAATTAGGTTTTTGTTTTTTTTTTGTTTAAAAAAAGCAAAACTAATGCCCAGATATTACTTTAAAATAAGAAATCTGTGGTAAATTGGCCTTTTTGTCGTATTGGTTCCTAGCTCTGGTGCAGCACTCTGGGCGGGACTGACCGGCTTTGTGCCCCCATAGTACAGTCAGTTGTAGCAATGGACCAATAGTGCACTCTGCACACATTGGCAAGTTGGATATTTCGGCACAGCTGGCAGTTCACCCCAAGTCAACACCTGTAGTTAGGACTAGGGTGTGTCCTGTAAGGTGGTGGGTGGGACACAGGCCACATCCTAGATTGCCAAAAAACGACGAACAATTAGGTTTTTTTTTTTTTTTTTTTTTAAAAAAGCAAAACTAATGCCCAGATATTACTTTAAAATACGAAATCTGTGGTGAATTGGCCTTTTTGTCGTATTGGTTCCTAGCTCTGGTGCAGCACTCTGGGCGGGACTGACCGGCTTTGTGCCCCCATAGCACAGTCAGTTGTAGCAATGGACCAATAGTGCACTCTGCACACATTGGCAAGTTGGATATTTCGGCAAAGCTGGCAGTTCACCCCAAGTCAACACCTGTAGTTAGGACTAGGGTGTGTCCTGTAAGGTGGTGGGTGGGACACAGGCCACATCCTAGGTTGCCAAAAAACGACGAACAATTATTTATTTATTTTTTTTTTTTAAAAAAAAGCAAAACTAATGCCCAGATATTACTTTAAAATACGAAATCTGTGGTAAATTGGCCTTTTTGTCGTATTGGTTCCTAGCTCTGGTGCAGCACTCTGGGCGGGACTGACCGGCTTTGTGCCCCCATAGCACAGTCAGTAGTAGCAATGGACCAATAGTGCACTCTGCACACATTGGCAAGTTGGATATTTCGGCACAGCTGGCAGTTCACCCCAAGTCAACACCTGTAGTTAGGACTAGGGTGTGTCCTCTAAGGTGGTGGGTGGGACACAGGCCACATCCTAGGTTGCCAAAAAACGACGAACAATTAGGTTTTTGTTTTTTTTTTTGTTTAAAAAAAGCAAAACTAATGACCAGATATTACTTTAAAATACGAAATCTGTGGTGAATTGGCCTTTTTGTCGTATTGGTTCCTAGCTCTGGTGCAGCACTCTGGGCGGGACTGACCGGCTTTGTGCCCCCACAGCGCATTCAGTTGTAGCAATGGACCAATAGTGCACTCTGCACACATTGGCAAGTTGGATATTTCGGCACAGCTGGCAGTTCACCCCAAGTCAACACCTGTAGTTAGGACTAGGGTGTGTCCTGCAAGGTGGTGGGTGGGACACAGGCCACATCCTAGGTTGCCAAAAAACGACGAACAATTATTTATTTTTTTTTTTTTTAATTTTTAAAAAAAAAATCAAAACTAATGCCCAGATATTACTTTAAAATACGAAATCTGTGGTGAATTGGCCTTTTTGTCGTATTGGTTCCTAGCTCTGGTGCAGCACTCTGGGCGGGACTGACCGGCTTTGTGCCCCCATAGCGCATTCAGTTGTAGCAATGGACCAAGAGCGCCCTTGCATACATTGGCAAATTAGATATTTAGGAACAGCTGGCAGTTCACCCCAAGTCAACACCTGGAGTTAGGACTAGGGTGTGTCCTGTAAGGTGGTGGGTGGGACACAGGCCACATCCTAGGTTGCCAAAAAACGACGAACAATTTTTTTTTTTTTTTTTGTTTGTTTAAAAAAAGCAAAACTAATGCCCAGATATTACTTTTAAAAATACGAAATCTGTGGTAAATTGGCCTTTTTGTCGTATTGGTTCCTAGCTCTGGTGCAGCACTCTGGGCGGGACTGACCGGCTTTGTGCCCCCATAGCGCAGTCAGTTGTAGCAATGGACCAATAGTGCACTCTGCACACATTGGCAAGTTGGATATTTCGGCACAGCTGGCAGTTCACCCCAAGTCAACACCTGTAGTTAGGACTAGGGTGTGTCCTGTAAGGTGGTGGGTGGGACACAGGCCACATCCTAGGTTGCCAAAAAACGACGAACAATTAGGTTTTTGTTTTTTTTTTTGTTTAAAAAAAGCAAAACTAATGCCCAGATATTACTTTAAAATACGAAATCTGTGGTGAATTGGCCTTTTTGTCATATTGGTTCCTAGCTCTGGTGCAGCACTCTGGGCGGGACTGACCGGCTTTGTGCCCCCATAGCGCAGTCAGTTGTAGCAATGGACCAATAGTGCACTCTGCACACATTGGCAAGTTGGATATTTCGGCAAAGCTGGCAGTTCACCCCAAGTCAACACCTGTAGTTAGGACTAGGGTATGTCCTGTAAGGTGGTGGGTGGGACACAGGCCACATCCTAGGTTGCCAAAAAACTACGAACAATTAGGTTTTTGTTTTTTTTTTGTTTAAAAAAAGCAAAACTAATGCCCAGATATTACTTTAAAATAAGAAATCTGTGGTAAATTGGCCTTTTTGTCGTATTGGTTCCTAGCTCTGGTGCAGCACTCTGGGCGGGACTGACCGGCTTTGTGCCCCCATAGTGCAGTCAGTTGTAGCAATGGACCAACAGTGCACTCTGCAAACATTGGCAAGTTGGATATTTCGGCACAGCTGGCAGTTCACCCCAAGTCAACACCTGTAGTTAGGACTAGGGTGTGTCCTGTAAGGTGGTGGGTGGGACACAGGCCACATCCTAGGTTGCCAAAAAACGACGAACAATTAGGTTTTTTTTTTTTTTTTTTTTTAAAAAAGCAAAACTAATGCCCAGATATTACTTTAAAATACGAAATCTGTGGTGAATTGGCCTTTTTGTCGTATTGGTTCCTAGCTCTGGTGCAGCACTCTGGGCGGGACTGACCGGCTTTGTGCCCCCATAGCACAGTCAGTTGTAGCAATGGACCAATAGTGCACTCTGCACACATTGGCAAGTTGGATATTTCGGCAAAGCTGGCAGTTCACCCCAAGTCAACACCTGTAGTTAGGACTAGGGTGTGTCCTGTAAGGTGGTGGGTGGGACACAGGCCACATCCTAGGTTGCCAAAAAACGACGAACAATTAGGTTTTTGTTTTTTTTTTGTTTAAAAAAAGCAAAACTAATGCCCAGATATTACTTTAAAATACGAAATCTGTGGTGAATTGGCCTTTTTGTCGTATTGGTTCCTAGCTCTGGTGCAGCACTCTGGGCGGGACTGACCGGCTTTGTGCCCCCATAGCGCAGTCAGTTGTAGCAATGGACCAATAGTGCACTCTGCACACATTGGCAAGTTGGATATTTCGGCACAGCTGGCAGTTCACCCCAAGTCAACACCTGTAGTTAGGACTAGGGTGTGTCCTGTAAGGTGGTGGGTGGGACACAGGCCACATCCTAGGTTGCCAAAAAACGACGAACAATTAGGTTTTTGTTTTTTTTTTTGTTTAAAAAAAGCAAAACTAATGCCCAGATATTACTTTAAAATACGAAATCTGTGGTGAATTGGCCTTTTTGTCGTATTGGTTCCTAGCTCTGGTGCAGCACTCTGGGCGGGACTGACCGGCTTTGTGCCCCCATAGCGCAGTCAGTTGTAGCAATGGACCAATAGTGCACTCTGCACACATTGGCAAGTTGGATATTTCGGCACAGCTGGCAGTTCACCCCAAGTCAACACCTGTAGTTAGGACTAGGGTGTGTCCTGTAAGGTGGTGGGTGGGACACAGGCCACATCCTAGGTTGCCAAAAAACGACGAACAATTAGGTTTTTGTTTTTTTTTTGTTTAAAAAAAGCAAAACTAATGCCCAGATATTACTTTAAAATACGAAATCTGTGGTGAATTGGCCTTTTTGTCGTATTGGTTCCTAGCTCTGGTGCAGCACTCTGGGCGGGACTGACCGGCTTTGTGCCCCCATAGCGCAGTCAGTTGTAGCAATGGACCAATAGTGCACTCTGCACACATTGGCAAGTTGGATATTTCGGCACAGCTGGCAGTTCACCCCAAGTCAACACCTGTAGTTAGGACTAGGGTGTGTCCTGTAAGGTGGTGGGTGGGACACAGGCCACATCCTAGGTTGCCAAAAAACGACGAACAATTATTTATTTATTTTTTTTTGTTTAAAAAAAGCAAAACTAATGCCCAGATATTACTTTAAAATACGAAATCTGTGGTAAATTGGCCTTTTTGTCGTATTGGTTCCTAGCTCTGGTGCAGCACTCTGGGCGGGACTGACCGGCTTTGTGCCCCCATAGCACAGTCAGTAGTAGCAATGGACCAATAGTGCACTCTGCACACATTGGCAAGTTGGATATTTCGGCACAGCTGGCAGTTCACCCCAAGTCAACACCTGTAGTTAGGACTAGGGTGTGTCCTGTAAGGTGGTGGGTGGGACACAGGCCACATCCTAGGTTGCCAAAAAACGACGAACAATTATTATTATTTTTTTTTTTTAATTTAAAAAAAAAAAATCAAAACTAATACCCAGATATTACTTTAAAATACGAAATCTGTGGTGAATTGGCCTTTTTGTCGTATTGGTTCCTAGCTCTGGTGCAGCACTCTGGGCGGGACTGACCGGCTTTGTGCCCCCATAGCACAGTCAGTTGTAGCAATGGACCAATAGTGCACTCTGCACACATTGGCAAGTTGGATATTTCGGCAAAGCTGGCAGTTCACCCCAAGTCAACACCTGTAGTTAGGACTAGGGTATGTCCTGTAAGGTGGTGGGTGGGACACAGGCCACATCCTAGGTTGCCAAAAAACTATGAACAATTAGGTTTTTGTTTTTTTTTTGTTTAAAAAAAGCAAAACTAATGCCCAGATATTACTTTAAAATAAGAAATCTGTGGTAAATTGGCCTTTTTGTCGTATTGGTTCCTAGCTCTGGTGCAGCACTCTGGGCGGGACTGACCGGCTTTGTGCCCCCATAGTGCAGTCAGTTGTAGCAATGGACCAATAGTGCACTCTGCACACATTGGCAAGTTGGATATTTCGGCACAGCTGGCAGTTCACCCCAAGTCAACACCTGTAGTTAGGACTAGGGTGTGTCCTGTAAGGTGGTGGGTGGGACACAGGCCACATCCTAGATTGCCAAAAAACGACGAACAATTAGGTTTTTTTTTTTTTTTTTTTTTTAAAAAAGCAAAACTAATGCCCAGATATTACTTTAAAATACGAAATCTGTGGTGAATTGGCCTTTTTGTCGTATTGGTTCCTAGCTCTGGTGCAGCACTCTGGGCGGGACTGACCGGCTTTGTGCCCCCATAGCACAGTCAGTTGTAGCAATGGACCAATAGTGCACTCTGCACACATTGGCAAGTTGGATATTTCGGCAAAGCTGGCAGTTCACCCCAAGTCAACTCCTGTAGTTAGGACTAGGGTGTGTCCTGTAAGGTGGTGGGTGGGACACAGGCCACATCCTAGGTTGCCAAAAAACGACGAACAATTATTTATTTATTTATTTTTGTTTAAAAAAAGCAAAACTAATGCCCAGATATTACTTTAAAATACGAAATCTGTGGTAAATTGGCCTTTTTGTCGTATTGGTTCCTAGCTCTGGTGCAGCACTCTGGGCGGGACTGACCGGCTTTGTGCCCCCATAGCACAGTCAGTAGTAGCAATGGACCAATAGTGCACTCTGCACACATTGGCAAGTTGGATATTTCGGCACAGCTGGCAGTTCACCCCAAGTCAACACCTGTAGTTAGGACTAGGGTGTGTCCTCTAAGGTGGTGGGTGGGACACAGGCCACATCCTAGGTTGCCAAAAAACGACGAACAATTAGGTTTTTGTTTTTTTTTTTGTTTAAAAAAAGCAAAACTAATGACCAGATATTACTTTAAAATACGAAATCTGTGGTGAATTGGCCTTTTTGTCGTATTGGTTCCTAGCTCTGGTGCAGCACTCTGGGCGGGACTGACCGGCTTTGTGCCCCCACAGCGCATTCAGTTGTAGCAATGGACCAATAGTGCACTCTGCACACATTGGCAAGTTGGATATTTCGGCACAGCTGGCAGTTCACCCCAAGTCAACACCTGTAGTTAGGACTAGGGTGTGTCCTGCAAGGTGGTGGGTGGGACACAGGCCACATCCTAGGTTGCCAAAAAACGACGAACAATTATTTATTTTATTTTTTTTTAATTTTTAAAAAAAAAATCAAAACTAATGCCCAGATATTACTTTAAAATACGAAATCTGTGGTGAATTGGCCTTTTTGTCGTATTGGTTCCTAGCTCTGATGCAGCACTCTGGGCGGGACTGACCGGCTTTGTGCCCCCATAGCGCATTCAGTTGTAGCAATGGACCAAGAGCGCCCTTGCATACATTGGCAAATTAGATATTTAGGAACAGCTGGCAGTTCACCCCAAGTCAACACCTGGAGTTAGGACTAGGGTGTGTCCTGTAAGGTGGTGGGTGGGACACAGGCCACATCCTAGGTTGCCAAAAAACGACGAACAATTAGGTTTTTGTTTTTTTTTTTGTTTAAAAAAAGCAAAACTAATGACCAGATATTACTTTAAAATACGAAATCTGTGGTGAATTGGCCTTTTTGTCGTATTGGTTCCTAGCTCTGGTGCAGCACTCTGGGCGGGACTGACCGGCTTTGTGCCCCCATAGCGCATTCAGTTGTAGCAATGGACCAAGAGCGCCCTTGCACACATTGGCAAGTTGGATATTTCGGCACAGCTGGCAGTTCACCCCAAGTCAACACCTGTAGTTAGGAGTAGGGTGTGTCCTGCAAGGTGGTGGGTGGGACACAGGCCACATCCTAGGTTGCCAAAAAACGACGAACAATTATTTATTTATTTTTTTTTTAATTTTTAAAAAAAAAATCAAAACTAATGCCCAGATATTACTTTAAAATACGAAATCTGTGGTGAATTGGCCTTTTTGTCGTATTGGTTCCTAGCTCTGGTGCAGCACTCTGGGCGGGACTGACCGGCTTTGTGCCCCCATAGCGCATTCAGTTGTAGCAATGGACCAATAGTGCACTCTGCACACATTGGCAAGTTGGATATTTCGGCAAAGCTGGCAGTTCACCCCAAGTCAACACCTGTAGTTAGGACTAGGGTGTGTCCTGTAAGGTGGTGGGTGGGACACAGGCCACATCCTAGGTTGCCAAAAAACGACGAACAATTAGGTTTTTGTTTTTTTTTTGTTTAAAAAAAGCAAAACTAATTCCCAGATATTACTTTAAAATACGAAATCTGTGGTGAATTGGCCTTTTTGTCGTATTGGTTCCTAGCTCTGGTGCAGCACTCTGGGCGTGACTGACCGGCTTTGTGCCCCAATAGCACAGTCAGTTGTAGCAATGGACCAGTAGTGCACTCTGCACACATTGGCAAGTTGGATATTTCGGCAAAGCTGGCAGTTCACCCCAAGTCAACACCTGTAGTTAGGACTAGGGTGTGTCCTGTAAGGTGGTGGGTGGGACACAGGCCACATCCTAGGTTGCCAAAAAACGTCGAACAATTATTTATTAATTTTTTTTTAAATTTAAAAAAAAAAAATCAAAACTAATGCCCAGATATTACTTTAAAATACGAAATCTGTGGTGAATTGGCCTTTTTGTCGTATTGGTTCCTAGCTCTGGTGCAGCACTCTGGGCGGGACTGACCGGCTTTGTGCCCCTATAGCACAGTCAGTTGTAGCAATGGACCAATAGTGCACTCTGCACACATTGGCAAGTTGGATATTTCGGCAAAGCTGGCAGTTCACCCCAAGTCAACACCTGTAGTTAGGACTAGGGTGTGTCCTGTAAGGTGGTGGGTGGGATACAGGCCACATCCTAGGTTGCCAAAAAACGACGAACAATTATTTATTTATTAATTTTTAAATTTTAAAAAAAAAAATCAAAACTAATGCCCAGATATTACTTTAAAATACGAAATCTGTGGTGAATTGGCCTTTTTGTCGTATTGGTTCCTAGCTCTGGTGCAGCACTCTGGGCGGGACTGACCGGCTTTGTGCCCCCATAGCACAGTCAGTTGTAGCAATGGACCAATAGTGCACTCTGCACACATTGGCAAGTTGGATATTTCGGCAAAGCTGGCAGTTCACCCCAAGTCAACACCTGTAGTTAGGACTAGGGTATGTCCTGTAAGGTGGTGGGTGGGACACAGGCCACATCCTAGGTTGCCAAAAAACTACGAACAATTAGGTTTTTGTTTTTTTTTTGTTTAAAAAAAGCAAAACTAATGCCCAGATATTACTTTAAAATAAGAAATCTGTGGTAAATTGGCCTTTTTGTCGTATTGGTTCCTAGCTCTGGTGCAGCACTCTGGGCGGGACTGACCGGCTTTGTGCCCCCATAGTACAGTCAGTTGTAGCAATGGACCAATAGTGCACTCTGCACACATTGGCAAGTTGGATATTTCGGCACAGCTGGCAGTTCACCCCAAGTCAACACCTGTAGTTAGGACTAGGGTGTGTCCTGTAAGGTGGTGGGTGGGACACAGGCCACATCCTAGATTGCCAAAAAACGACGAACAATTAGGTTTTTTTTTTTTTTTTTTTTTAAAAAAGCAAAACTAATGCCCAGATATTACTTTAAAATACGAAATCTGTGGTGAATTGGCCTTTTTGTCGTATTGGTTCCTAGCTCTGGTGCAGCACTCTGGGCGGGACTGACCGGCTTTGTGCCCCCATAGCACAGTCAGTTGTAGCAATGGACCAATAGTGCACTCTGCACACATTGGCAAGTTGGATATTTCGGCAAAGCTGGCAGTTCACCCCAAGTCAACACCTGTAGTTAGGACTAGGGTGTGTCCTGTAAGGTGGTGGGTGGGACACAGGCCACATCCTAGGTTGCCAAAAAACGACGAACAATTATTTATTTATTTTTTTTTTTTTAAAAAAAGCAAAACTAATGCCCAGATATTACTTTAAAATACGAAATCTGTGGTAAATTGGCCTTTTTGTCGTATTGGTTCCTAGCTCTGGTGCAGCACTCTGGGCGGGACTGACCGGCTTTGTGCCCCCATAGCACAGTCAGTAGTAGCAATGGACCAATAGTGCACTCTGCACACATTGGCAAGTTGGATATTTCGGCACAGCTGGCAGTTCACCCCAAGTCAACACCTGTAGTTAGGACTAGGGTGTGTCCTCTAAGGTGGTGGGTGGGACACAGGCCACATCCTAGGTTGCCAAAAAACGACGAACAATTAGGTTTTTGTTTTTTTTTTTGTTTAAAAAAAGCAAAACTAATGACCAGATATTACTTTAAAATACGAAATCTGTGGTGAATTGGCCTTTTTGTCGTATTGGTTCCTAGCTCTGGTGCAGCACTCTGGGCGGGACTGACCGGCTTTGTGCCCCCACAGCGCATTCAGTTGTAGCAATGGACCAATAGTGCACTCTGCACACATTGGCAAGTTGGATATTTCGGCACAGCTGGCAGTTCACCCCAAGTCAACACCTGTAGTTAGGACTAGGGTGTGTCCTGCAAGGTGGTGGGTGGGACACAGGCCACATCCTAGGTTGCCAAAAAACGACGAACAATTATTTATTTTATTTTTTTTTAATTTTTAAAAAAAAAATCAAAACTAATGCCCAGATATTACTTTAAAATACGAAATCTGTGGTGAATTGGCCTTTTTGTCGTATTGGTTCCTAGCTCTGGTGCAGCACTCTGGGCGGGACTGACCGGCTTTGTGCCCCCATAGCGCATTCAGTTGTAGCAATGGACCAAGAGCGCCCTTGCATACATTGGCAAATTAGATATTTAGGAACAGCTGGCAGTTCACCCCAAGTCAACACCTGGAGTTAGGACTAGGGTGTGTCCTGTAAGGTGGTGGGTGGGACACAGGCCACATCCTAGGTTGCCAAAAAACGACGAACAATTTTTTTTTTTTTTTTTGTTTGTTTAAAAAAAGCAAAACTAATGCCCAGATATTACTTTTAAAAATACGAAATCTGTGGTAAATTGGCCTTTTTGTCGTATTGGTTCCTAGCTCTGGTGCAGCACTCTGGGCGGGACTGACCGGCTTTGTGCCCCCATAGCGCAGTCAGTTGTAGCAATGGACCAATAGTGCACTCTGCACACATTGGCAAGTTGGATATTTCGGCACAGCTGGCAGTTCACCCCAAGTCAACACCTGTAGTTAGGACTAGGGTGTGTCCTGTAAGGTGGTGGGTGGGACACAGGCCACATCCTAGGTTGCCAAAAAACGACGAACAATTAGGTTTTTGTTTTTTTTTTTGTTTAAAAAAAGCAAAACTAATGCCCAGATATTACTTTAAAATACGAAATCTGTGGTGAATTGGCCTTTTTGTCATATTGGTTCCTAGCTCTGGTGCAGCACTCTGGGCGGGACTGACCGGCTTTGTGCCCCCATAGCGCAGTCAGTTGTAGCAATGGACCAATAGTGCACTCTGCACACATTGGCAAGTTGGATATTTCGGCAAAGCTGGCAGTTCACCCCAAGTCAACACCTGTAGTTAGGACTAGGGTATGTCCTGTAAGGTGGTGGGTGGGACACAGGCCACATCCTAGGTTGCCAAAAAACTACGAACAATTAGGTTTTTGTTTTTTTTTTGTTTAAAAAAAGCAAAACTAATGCCCAGATATTACTTTAAAATAAGAAATCTGTGGTAAATTGGCCTTTTTGTCGTATTGGTTCCTAGCTCTGGTGCAGCACTCTGGGCGGGACTGACCGGCTTTGTGCCCCCATAGTGCAGTCAGTTGTAGCAATGGACCAACAGTGCACTCTGCAAACATTGGCAAGTTGGATATTTTGGCACAGCTGGCAGTTCACCCCAAGTCAACACCTGTAGTTAGGACTAGGGTGTGTCCTGTAAGGTGGTGGGTGGGACACAGGCCACATCCTAGGTTGCCAAAAAACGACGAACAATTAGGTTTTTTTTTTTTTTTTTTTTTAAAAAAGCAAAACTAATGCCCAGATATTACTTTAAAATACGAAATCTGTGGTGAATTGGCCTTTTTGTCGTATTGGTTCCTAGCTCTGGTGCAGCACTCTGGGCGGGACTGACCGGCTTTGTGCCCCCATAGCACAGTCAGTTGTAGCAATGGACCAATAGTGCACTCTGCACACATTGGCAAGTTGGATATTTCGGCAAAGCTGGCAGTTCACCCCAAGTCAACACCTGTAGTTAGGACTAGGGTGTGTCCTGTAAGGTGGTGGGTGGGACACAGGCCACATCCTAGGTTGCCAAAAAACGACGAACAATTAGGTTTTTGTTTTTTTTTTGTTTAAAAAAAGCAAAACTAATGCCCAGATATTACTTTAAAATACGAAATCTGTGGTGAATTGGCCTTTTTGTCGTATTGGTTCCTAGCTCTGGTGCAGCACTCTGGGCGGGACTGACCGGCTTTGTGCCCCCATAGCGCAGTCAGTTGTAGCAATGGACCAATAGTGCACTCTGCACACATTGGCAAGTTGGATATTTCGGCACAGCTGGCAGTTCACCCCAAGTCAACACCTGTAGTTAGGACTAGGGTGTGTCCTGTAAGGTGGTGGGTGGGACACAGGCCACATCCTAGGTTGCCAAAAAACGACGAACAATTAGGTTTTTGTTTTTTTTTTTGTTTAAAAAAAGCAAAACTAATGCCCAGATATTACTTTAAAATACGAAATCTGTGGTGAATTGGCCTTTTTGTCGTATTGGTTCCTAGCTCTGGTGCAGCACTCTGGGCGGGACTGACCGGCTTTGTGCCCCCATAGCGCAGTCAGTTGTAGCAATGGACCAATAGTGCACTCTGCACACATTGGCAAGTTGGATATTTCGGCACAGCTGGCAGTTCACCCCAAGTCAACACCTGTAGTTAGGACTAGGGTGTGTCCTGTAAGGTGGTGGGTGGGACACAGGCCACATCCTAGGTTGCCAAAAAACGACGAACAATTAGGTTTTTGTTTTTTTTTTGTTTAAAAAAAGCAAAACTAATGCCCAGATATTACTTTAAAATACGAAATCTGTGGTGAATTGGCCTTTTTGTCGTATTGGTTCCTAGCTCTGGTGCAGCACTCTGGGCGGGACTGACCGGCTTTGTGCCCCCATAGCGCAGTCAGTTGTAGCAATGGACCAATAGTGCACTCTGCACACATTGGCAAGTTGGATATTTCGGCACAGCTGGCAGTTCACCCCAAGTCAACACCTGTAGTTAGGACTAGGGTGTGTCCTGTAAGGTGGTGGGTGGGACACAGGCCACATCCTAGGTTGCCAAAAAACGACGAACAATTAGGTTTTTGTTTTTTTTTTTGTTTAAAAAAAGCAAAACTAATGCCCAGATATTACTTTAAAATACGAAATCTGTGGTGAATTTGCCTTTTTGTCGTATTGGTTCCTAGCTCTGGTGCAGCACTCTGGGCGGGACTGACCGGCTTTGTGCCCCCATAGCACAGTCAATTGTAGCAATGGACCAATAGTGCACTCTGCACACATTGGCAAGTTGGATATTTCGGCAAAGCTGGCAGTTCACCCCAAGTCAACACCTGTAGTTAGGACTAGGGTGTGTCCTGTAAGGTGGTGGGTGGGACACAGGCCACATCCTAGGTTGCCAAAAAACGACGAACAATTATTATTATTTTTTTTTTTTAATTTAAAAAAAAAAAATCAAAACTAATACCCAGATATTACTTTAAAATACGAAATCTGTGGTGAATTGGCCTTTTTGTCGTATTGGTTCCTAGCTCTGGTGCAGCACTCTGGGAGGGACTGACCGGCTTTGTGCCCCCATAGCGCATTCAGTTGTAGCAATGGACCAATAGTGCACTCTGCACACATTGGCAAGTTGGATATTTCGGCAAAGCTGGCAGTTCACCCCAAGTCAACACCTGTAGTTAGGACTAGGGTGTGTCCTGTAAGGTGGTGGGTGGGACACAGGCCACATCCTAGGTTGCCAAAAAACGACGAACAATTATTATTATTTATTTTTTTTCAATTTTTAAAAAAAAAATCAAAACTAATGCCCAGATATTACTTTAAAATACGAAATCTGTGGTGAATTGGCCTTTTTGTCGTATTGGTTCCTAGCTCTGGTGCAGCACTCTGGGCGGGACTGACCGGCTTTGTACCCCCATAGCGCATTCAGTTGTAGCAATGGACCAATAGTGCACTCTGCACACATTGGCAAGTTGGATATTTTGGCAAAGCTGGCAGTTCACCCCAAGTCAACACCTGTAGTTAGGACTAGGGTGTGTCCTGTAAGGTGGTGGGTGGGACACAGGCCACATCCTAGGTTGCCAAAAAACGACGAACAATTATTTATTTATTTTTTTTTGTTTAAAAAAAGCAAAACTAATGCCCAGATATTACTTTAAAATACGAAATCTGTGGTAAATTGGCCTTTTTGTCGTATTGGTTCCTAGCTCTGGTGCAGCACTCTGGGCGGCACTGACCGGCTTTGTGCCCCCATAGCACAGTCAGTAGTAGCAATGGACCAATAGTGCACTCTGCACACATTGGCAAGTTGGATATTTCGGCACAGCTGGCAGTTCACCCCAAGTCAACACCTGTAGTTAGGACTAGGGTGTGTCCTGTAAGGTGGTGGGTGGGACACAGGCCACATCCTAGGTTGCCAAAAAACGACGAACAATTAGGTTTTTGTTTGTTTTTTTGTTTAAAAAAAGCAAAACTAATGCCCAGATATTACTTTAAAATACGAAATCTGTGGTGAATTTGCATTTTGTCGTATTGGTTCCTAGCTCTGGTGCAGCACTCTGGGCGGGACTGACCGGCTTTGTGCCCCCATAGCACAGTCAGTTGTAGCAATGGACCAATAGTGCACTCTGCACACATTGGCAAGTTGGATATTTCGGCAAAGCTGGCAGTTCACCCCAAGTCAACACCTGTAGTTAGGACTAGGGTGTGTCCTGTAAGGTGGTGGGTGGGACACAGGCCACATCCTAGGTTGCCAAAAAACGACGAACAATTATTATTATTTTTTTTTTTTAATTTAAAAAAAAAAATCAAAACTAATACCCAGATATTACTTTAAAATACGAAATCTGTGGTGAATTGGCCTTTTTGTCGTATTGGTTCCTAGCTCTGGTGCAGCACTCTGGGCGGGACTGACCGGCTTTGTGCCCCCATAGCACAGTCAGTTGTAGCAATGGACCAATAGTGCACTCTGCACACATTGGCAAGTTGGATATTTCGGCAAAGCTGGCAGTTCACCCCAAGTCAACACCTGTAGTTAGGACTAGGGTATGTCCTGTAAGGTGGTGGGTGGGACACAGGCCACATCCTAGGTTGCCAAAAAACTACGAACAATTAGGTTTTTGTTTTTTTTTTGTTTAAAAAAAGCAAAACTAATGCCCAGATATTACTTTAAAATAAGAAATCTGTGGTAAATTGGCCTTTTTGTCGTATTGGTTCCTAGCTCTGGTGCAGCACTCTGGGCGGGACTGACCGGCTTTGTGCCCCCATAGCACAGTCAGTTGTAGCAATGGACCAATAGTGCACTCTGCACACATTGGCAAGTTGGATATTTCGGCAAAGCTGGCAGTTCACCCCAAGTCAACACCTGTAGTTAGGACTAGGGTGTGTCCTGTAAGGTGGTGGGTGGGACACAGGCCACATCCTAGGTTGCCAAAAAACGACGAACAATTATTTATTTATTTTTTTTTTGTTTAAAAAAAGCAAAACTAATGCCCAGATATTACTTTAAAATACGAAATCTGTGGTAAATTGGCCTTTTTGTCGTATTGGTTCCTAGCTCTGGTGCAGCACTCTGGGCGGGACTGACCGGCTTTGTGCCCCCATAGCACAGTCAGTAGTAGCAATGGACCAATAGTGCACTCTGCACACATTGGCAAGTTGGATATTTCAGCACAGCTGGCAGTTCACCCCAAGTCAACACCTGTAGTTAGGACTAGGGTGTGTCCTCTAAGGTGGTGGGTGGGACACAGGCCACATCCTAGGTTGCCAAAAAACGACGAACAATTAGGTTTTTGTTTTTTTTTTTGTTTAAAAAAAGCAAAACTAATGACCAGATATTACTTTAAAATACGAAATCTGTGGTGAATTGGCCTTTTTGTCGTATTGGTTCCTAGCTCTGGTGCAGCACTCTGGGCGGGACTGACCGGCTTTGTGCCCCCACAGCGCATTCAGTTGTAGCAATGGACCAATAGTGCACTCTGCACACATTGGCAAGTTGGATATTTCGGCACAGCTGGCAGTTCACCCCAAGTCAACACCTGTAGTTAGGACTAGGGTGTGTCCTGCAAGGTGGTGGGTGGGACACAGGCCACATCCTAGGTTGCCAAAAAACGACGAACAATTATTTATTTTATTTTTTTTTAATTTTAAAAAAAAAAATCAAAACTAATGCCCAGATATTACTTTAAAATACGAAATCTGTGGTGAATTGGCCTTTTTGTCGTATTGGTTCCTAGCTCTGGTGCAGCACTCTGGGCGGGACTGACCGGCTTTGTGCCCCCATAGCACAGTCAGTAGTAGCAATGGACCAATAGTGCACTCTGCACACATTGGCAAGTTGGATATTTCGGCACAGCTGGCAGTTCACCCCAAGTCAACACCTGTAGTTAGGACTAGGGTGTGTCCTCTAAGGTGGTGGGTGGGACACAGGCCACATCCTAGGTTGCCAAAAAACGACGAACAATTAGGTTTTTGTTTTTTTTTTTGTTTAAAAAAAGCAAAACTAATGACCAGATATTACTTTAAAATACGAAATCTGTGGTGAATTGGCCTTTTTGTCGTATTGGTTCCTAGCTCTGGTGCAGCACTCTGGGCGGGACTGACCGGCTTTGTGCCCCCATAGCGCATTCAGTTGTAGCAATGGACCAAGAGCGCCCTTGCACACATTGGCAAGTTGGATATTTCGGCACAGCTGGCAGTTCACCCCAAGTCAACACCTGTAGTTAGGAGTAGGGTGTGTCCTGCAAGGTGGTGGGTGGGACACAGGCAACATCCTAGGTTGCCAAAAAACGACGAACAATTATTTATTTTATTTTTTTTTAATTTTTAAAAAAAAAATCAAAACTAATGCCCAGATATTACTTTAAAATACGAAATCTGTGGTGAATTGGCCTTTTTGTCGTATTGGTTCCTAGCTCTGGTGCAGCACTCTGGGCGGGACTGACCGGCTTTGTGCCCCCATAGCGCATTCAGTTGTAGCAATGGACCAATAGTGCACTCTGCACACATTGGCAAGTTGGATATTTCGGCAAAGCTGGCAGTTCACCCCAAGTCAACACCTGTAGTTAGGACTAGGGTGTGTCCTGTAAGGTGGTGGGTGGGACACAGGCCACATCCTAGGTTGCCAAAAAACGACGAACAATTATTATTTTTTTTTAATTTTTAAAAAAAAAATCAAAACTAATGCCCAGATATTACTTTAAAATACGAAATCTGTGGTGAATTGGCCTTTTTGTCGTATTGGTTCCTAGCTCTGGTGCAGCACTCTGGGCGGGACTGACCGGCTTTGTGCCCCCATAGTGCAGTCAGTTGTAGGAATGGACCAATAGTGCACTCTGCACACATTGGCAAGTTGGATATTTCGGCACAGCTGGCAGTTCACCCCAAGTCAACACCTGTAGTTAGGACTAGGGTGTGTCCTGTAAGGTGGTGGGTGGGACACAGGCCACATCCTAGGTTGCCAAAAAACGACGAACAATTATTTATTTATTTATTTTTAATTTTTTTTAAAAAAAGCAAAACTAATGCCCAGATATTACTTTAAAATACGAAATCTGTGGTGAATTGGCCTTTTTGTCGTATTGGTTCCTAGCTCTGGTGCAGCACTCTGGGCGGGACTGACCGGCTTTGTGCCCCCATAGCGCATTCAGTTGTAGCAATGGACCAAGAGCGCCCTTGCATACATTGGCAAATTAGATATTTAGGAACAGCTGGCAGTTCACCCCAAGTCAACACCTGGAGTTAGGACTAGGGTGTGTCCTGTAAGGTGGTGGGTGGGACACAGGCCACATCCTAGGTTGCCAAAAAACGACGAACAATTATTATTTTTTTTTTTGTTTGTTTAAAAAAAGCAAAACTAATGCCCAGATATTACTTTTAAAAATACGAAATCTGTGGTAAATTGGCCTTTTTGTCGTATTGGTTCCTAGCTCTGGTGCAGCACTCTGGGCGGGACTGACCGGCTTTGTGCCCCCATAGCGCAGTCAGTTGTAGCAATGGACCAATAGTGCACTCTGCACACATTGGCAAGTTGGATATTTCGGCACAGCTGGCAGTTCACCCCAAGTCAACACCTGTAGTTAGGACTAGGGTGTGTCCTGTAAGGTGGTGGGTGGGACACAGGCCACATCCTAGGTTGCCAAAAAACGACGAACAATTAGGTTTTTGTTTTTTTTTTTGTTTAAAAAAAGCAAAACTAATGCCCAGATATTACTTTAAAATACGAAATCTGTGGTGAATTGGCCTTTTTGTCATATTGGTTCCTAGCTCTGGTGCAGCACTCTGGGCGGGACTGACCGGCTTTGTGCCCCCATAGCGCAGTCAGTTGTAGCAATGGACCAATAGTGCACTCTGCACACATTGGCAAGTTGGATATTTCGGCAAAGCTGGCAGTTCACCCCAAGTCAACACCTGTAGTTAGGACTAGGGTATGTCCTGTAAGGTGGTGGGTGGGACACAGGCCACATCCTAGGTTGCCAAAAAACTACGAACAATTAGGTTTTTGTTTTTTTTTTGTTTAAAAAAAGCAAAACTAATGCCCAGATATTACTTTAAAATAAGAAATCTGTGGTAAATTGGCCTTTTTGTCGTATTGGTTCCTAGCTCTGGTGCAGCACTCTGGGCGGGACTGACCGGCTTTGTGCCCCCATAGTGCAGTCAGTTGTAGCAATGGACCAATAGTGCACTCTGCACACATTGGCAAGTTGGATATTTCGGCACAGCTGGCAGTTCACCCCAAGTCAACACCTGTAGTTAGGACTAGGGTGTGTCCTGTAAGGTGGTGGGTGGGACACAGGCCACATCCTAGGTTGCCAAAAAACGACGAACAATTAGGTTTTTTTTTTTTTTTTTTTTTTAAAAAGCAAAACTAATGCCCAGATATTACTTTAAAATACGAAATCTGTGGTGAATTTGCCTTTTTGTCGTATTGGTTCCTAGCTCTGGTGCAGCACTCTGGGCGGGACTGACCGGCTTTGTGCCCCCATAGCACAGTCAGCTGTAGCAGTGGACCAATAGTGCACTCTGCACACATTGGCAAGTTGGATATTTCGGCACAGCTGGCAGTTCACCCCAAGTCAACACCTGTAGTTAGGACTAGGGTGTGTCCTGTAAGGTGGTGGGTGGGACACAGGCCACATCCTAGGTTGCCAAAAAACGACGAACAATTAGGTTTTTGTTTTTTTTTTGTTTAAAAAAAGCAAAACTAATGCCCAGATATTACTTTAAAATACGAAATCTGTGGTGAATTGGCCTTTTTGTCGTATTGGTTCCTAGCTCTGGTGCAGCACTCTGGGCGGGACTGACCGGCTTTGTGCCCCCACAGCGCATTCAGTTGTAGCAATGGACCAATAGTGCACTCTGCACACATTGGCAAGTTGGATATTTCGGCAAAGCTGGCAGTTCACCCCAAGTCAACACCTGTAGTTAGGACTAGGGTGTGTCCTGTAAGGTGGTGGGTGGGACATAGGCCACATCCTAGGTTGCCAAAAACGACGAACAATTAGGTTTTTGTTTTTTTTTTGTTTAAAAAAAGCAAAACTAATGCCCAGATATTACTTTAAAATACGAAATCTGTGGTAAATTGGCCTTTTTGTCGTATTGGTTCCTAGCTCTGGTGCAGCACTCTGGGCGGGACTGACCGGCTTTGTGCCCCCATAGCACAGTCAGTAGTAGCAATGGACCAATAGTGCACTCTGCACACATTGGCAAGTTGGATATTTCGGCACAGCTGGCAGTTCACCCCAAGTCAACACCTGTAGTTAGGACTAGGGTGTGTCCTGTAAGGTGGTGGGTGGGACAGAGGCCACATCCTAGGTTGCCAAAAAACGACGAACAATTAGGTTTTTGTTTTTTTTTTTTGTTTAAAAAAAGCAAAACTAATGACCAGATATTACTTTAAAATACGAAATCTGTGGTGAATTGGCCTTTTTGTCATATTGGTTCCTAGCTCTGGTGCAGCACTCTGGGCGGGACTGACCGGCTTTGTGCCCCCATAGCGCAGTCAGTTGTAGCAATGGACCAATAGTGCACTCTGCACACATTGGCAAGTTGGATATTTCGGCACAGCTGGCAGTTCACCCCAAGTCAACACCTGTAGTTAGGACTAGGGTGTGTCCTGTAAGGTGGTGGGTGGGACACAGGCCACATCCTAGGTTGCCAAAAAACGACGAACAATTATTTATTGATTTTTTTTTTTATTTTTAAAAAAAAAATCAAAACTAATGCCCAGATATTACTTTAAAATACGAAATCTGTGGTGAATTGGCCTTTTTGTCGTATTGGTTCCTAGCTCTGGTGCAGCACTCTGGGCGGGACTGACCGGCTTTGTGCCCCCATAGCGCATTCAGTTGTAGCAATGGACCAATAGTGCACTCTGCACACATTGGCAAGTTGGATATTTCGGCAAAGCTGGCAGTTCACCCCAAGTCAACACCTGTAGTTAGGACTAGGGTATGTCCTGTAAGGTGGTGGGTGGGACACAGGCCACATCCTAGCTTGCCAAAAAACTACGAACAATTAGGTTTTTGTTTTTTTTTTGTTTAAAAAAAGCAAAACTAATGCCCACATATTACTTTAAAATAAGAAATCTGTGGTAAATTGGCCTTTTTGTCGTATTGGTTCCTAGCTCTGGTGCAGCACTCTGGGCGGGACTGACCGGCTTTCTGCCCCCATAGTGCAGTCAGTTGTAGCAATTGACCAATAGTGCACTCTGCACACATTGGCAAGTTGGATATTTCGGCACAGCTGGCAGTTCACCCCAAGTCAACACCTGTAGTTAGGACTAGGGTGTGTCCTGTAAGGTGGTGGGTGGGACACAGGCCACATCCTAGGTTGCCAAAAAACGACGAACAATTAGGTTTTTTTTTTTTTTTTTTTTTTTTTTTTTTAAAAGCAAAACTAATGCCCAGATATTACTTTAAAATACGAAATCTGTGGTGAATTGGCCTTTTTGTCGTATTGGTTCCTAGCTCTGGTGCAGCACTCTGGGCGGGACTGACCGGCTTTGTGCCCCCATAGCACAGTCAGTTGTAGCAATGGACCAATAGTGCACTCTGCACACATTGGCAAGTTGGATATTTCGGCAAAGCTGGCAGTTCACCCCAAGTCAACACCTGTAGTTAGGACTAGGGTGTGTCCTGTAAGGTGGTGGGTGGGACACAGGCCACATCCTAGGTTGCCAAAAAACGACGAACAATTATTTATTTATTTTTTTTTGTTTAAAAAAAGCAAAAATAATGCCCAGATATTACTTTAAAATACGAAATCTGTGGTAAATTGGCCTTTTTGTCGTATAGGTTCCTAGCTCTGGTGCAGCACTCTGGGCGGGACTGACCGGCTTTGTGCCCCCATAGCACAGTCAGTTGTAGCAATGGACCAATAGTGCACTCTGCACACATTGGCAAGTTGGATATTTCGGCACAGCTGGCAGTTCACCCCAAGTCAACACCTGTAGTTAGGACTAGGGTGTGTCCTGCAAGGTGGTGGGTGGGACACAGGCCACATCCTAGGTTGCCAAAAAACGACGAACAATTATTTATTTTATTTTTTTTTAATTTTTAAAAAAAAAATCAAAACTAATGCCCAGATATTACTTTAAAATACGAAATCTGTGGTGAATTGGCCTTTTTGTCGTATTGGTTCCTAGCTCTGGTGCAGCACTCTGGGCGGGACTGACCGGCTTTGTGCCCCCATAGCGCATTCAGTTGTAGCAATGGACCAATAGTGCACTCTGCACACATTGGCAAGTTGGATATTTCGGCAAAGCTGGCAGTTCACCCCAAGTCAACACCTGTAGTTAGGACTAGGGTATGTCCTGTAAGGTGGTGGGTGGGACACAGGCCACATCCTAGGTTGCTAAAAAACTACGAACAATTAGGTTTTTGTTTTTTTTTTGTTTAAAAAAAGCAAAACTAATGCCCAGATATTACTTTAAAATAAGAAATCTGTGGTAAATTGGCCTTTTTGTCGTATTGGTTCCTAGCTCTGGTGCAGCACTCTGGGCGGGACTGACCGGCTTTGTGCCCCCATAGTGCAGTCAGTTGTAGCAATGGACCAATAGTGCACTCTGCACACATTGGCAAGTTGGATATTTCGGCACAGCTGGCAGTTCACCCCAAGTCAACACCTGTAGTTAGGACTAGGGTGTGTCCTGTAAGGTGGTGGGTGGGACACAGGCCACATCCTAGGTTGCCAAAAAACGACGAACAATTAGGATTTTGGGTTTTTTTTTGTTTAAAAAAAGCAAAACTAATGCCCAGATATTACTTTAAAATACGAAATCTGTGGTGAATTGGCCTTTTTGTCGTATTGGTTCCTAGCTCTGGTGCAGCACTCTGGGCGGGACTGACCGGCTTTGTGCCCCCATAGCGCATTCAGTTGTGGCAATGGACCAATGGTGCACTCTGCACACATTGGCAAGTTGGATATTTCGGCACAGCTGGCAGTTCACCCCAAGTCAACACCTGTAGTTAGGACTAGGGTGTGTCCTGTAAGGTGGTGGGTGGGACACAGGCCACATCCTAGGTTGCCAAAAAACGACGAACAATTAGGTTTTTGTTTTTTTTTTGTTTAAAAAAAGCAAAACTAATGCCCAGATATTACTTTAAAATACGAAATCTGTGGTGAATTGGCCTTTTTGTCGTATTGGTTCCTAGCTCTGGTGCAGCACTCTGGGCGTGACTGACCGGCTTTGTGCCCCCATAGCACAGTCAGTTGTAGCAATGGACCAATAGTGCACTCTGCACACATTGGCAAGTTGGATATTTCGGCAAAGCTGGCAGTTCACCCCAAGTCAACACCTGTAGTTAGGACTAGGGTGTGTCCTGTAAGGTGGTGGGTGGGACACAGGCCACATCCTATGTTGCCAAAAAACGTCGAACAATTATTTATTAATTTTTTTTTAAATTAAAAAAAAAAAAATCAAAACTAACGCCCAGATATTACTTTAAAATACGAAATCTGTGGTGAATTGGCCTTTTTGTCGTATTGGTTCCTAGCTCTGGTGCAGCACTCTGGGCGGGACTGACCGGCTTTGTGCCCCTATAGCACAGTCAGTTGTAGCAATGGACCAATAGTGCACTCTGCACACATTGGCAAGTTGGATATTTCGGCAAAGCTGGCAGTTCACCCCAAGTCAACACCTGTAGTTAGGACTAGGGTGTGTCCTGTAAGGTGGTGGGTGGGATACAGGCCACATCCTAGGTTGCCAAAAAACGACGAACAATTATTTATTTATTTTTTTTTTAAATTTTTAAAAAAAAAAAGCAAAACTAATGCCCAGATATTACTTTAAAATACGAAATCTGTGGTGAATTGGCCTTTTTGTCGTATTGGTTCCTAGCTCTGGTGCAGCACTCTGGGCGGGACTGACCGGCTTTGTGCCCCCATAGCGCAGTCAGCTGTAGCAGTGGACCAATAGTGCACTCTGCACACATTGGCAAGTTGGATATTTCGGCACAGCTGGCAGTTCACCCCAAGTCAACACCTGTAGTTAGGACTAGGGTGTGTCCTGTAAGGTGGTGGGTGGGACACAGGCCACATCCTAGGTTGCCAAAAAACGACGAACAATTAGGTTTTTGTTTTTTTTTGTTTAAAAAAAGCAAAACTAATGCCCAGATATTACTTTAAAATACGAAATCTGTGGTGAATTGGCCTTTTTGTCGTATTGGTTCCTAGCTCTGGTGCAGCACTCTGGGCGGGACTGACCGGCTTTGTGCCCCCACAGCACATTCAGTTGTAGCAATGGACCAATAGTGCACTCTGCACACATTGGCAAGTTGGATATTTCGGCAAAGCTGGCAGTTCACCCCAAGTCAACACCTGTAGTTAGGACTAGGGTGTGTCCTGTAAGGTGGTGGGTGGGACATAGGCCACATCCTAGGTTGCCAAAAAACGACGAACAATTAGGTTTTTGTTTTTTTTTTGTTTAAAAAAAGCAAAACTAATGCCCAGATATTACTTTAAAATACGAAATCTGTGGTAAATTGGCCTTTTTGTCGTATTGGTTCCTAGCTCTGGTGCAGCACTCTGGGCGGGACTGACCGGCTTTGTGCCCCCATAGCGCAGTCAGTTGTAGCAATGGACCAATAGTGCACTCTACACACATTGGCAAGTTGGATATTTCGGCAAAGCTGGCAGTTCACCCCAAGTCAACACCTGTAGTTAGGACTAGGGTGTGTCCTGTAAGGTGGTGGGTGGGACACAGGCCACATCCTAGGTTGCCAAAAAACGACGAACAATTATTTATTTATTTTTTTTTGTTTAAAAAAAGCAAAACTAATGCCCAGATATTACTTTAAAATACGAAATCTGTGGTAAATTGGCCTTTTTGTCGTATTGGTTCCTAGCTCTGGTGCAGCACTCTGGGCGGGACTGACCGGCTTTGTGCCCCCATAGCACAGTCAGTAGTAGCAATGGACCAATAGTGCACTCTGCACACATTGGCAAGTTGGATATTTCGGCACAGCTGGCAGTTCACCCCAAGTCAACACCTGTAGTTAGGACTAGGGTGTGTCCTGTAAGGTGGTGGGTGGGACACAGGCCACATCCTAGGTTGCCAAAAAACGACGAACAATTAGGTTTTTGTTTTTTTTTTTTGTTTAAAAAAAGCAAAACTAATGACCAGATATTACTTTAAAATACGAAATCTGTGGTGAATTGGCCTTTTTGTCATATTGGTTCCTAGCTCTGGTGCAGCACTCTGGGCGGGACTGACCGGCTTTGTGCCCCCATAGCGCAGTCAGTTGTAGCAATGGACCAATAGTGCACTCTGCACACATTGGCAAGTTGGATATTTCGGCAAAGCTGGCAGTTCACCCCAAGTCAACACCTGTAGTTAGGACTAGGGTATGTCCTGTAAGGTGGTGGGTGGGACACAGGCCACATCCTAGGTTGCTAAAAAACTACGAACAATTAGGTTTTTGTTTTTTTTTTGTTTAAAAAAAGCAAAACTAATGCCCAGATATTACTTTAAAATAAGAAATCTGTGGTAAATTGGCCTTTTTGTCGTATTGGTTCCTAGCTCTGGTGCAGCACTCTGGGCGGGACTGACCGGCTTTGTGCCCCCATAGTGCAGTCAGTTGTAGCAATGGACCAATAGTGCACTCTGCACACATTGGCAAGTTGGATATTTCGGCACAGCTGGCAGTTCACCCCAAGTCAACACCTGTAGTTAGGACTAGGGTGTGTCCTGTAAGGTGGTGGGTGGGACACAGGCCACATCCTAGGTTGCCAAAAAACGACGAACAATTAGGATTTTGGGTTTTTTTTTGTTTAAAAAAAGCAAAACTAATGCCCAGATATTACTTTAAAATACGAAATCTGTGGTGAATTGGCCTTTTTGTCGTATTGGTTCCTAGCTCTGGTGCAGCACTCTGGGCGGGACTGACCGGCTTTGTGCCCCCATAGCGCATTCAGTTGTGGCAATGGACCAATGGTGCACTCTGCACACATTGGCAAGTTGGATATTTCGGCACAGCTGGCAGTTCACCCCAAGTCAACACCTGTAGTTAGGACTAGGGTGTGTCCTGTAAGGTGGTGGGTGGGACACAGGCCACATCCTAGGTTGCCAAAAAACGACGAACAATTAGGTTTTTGTTTTTTTTTTGTTTAAAAAAAGCAAAACTAATGCCCAGATATTACTTTAAAATACGAAATCTGTGGTGAATTGGCCTTTTTGTCGTATTGGTTCCTAGCTCTGGTGCAGCACTCTGGGCGTGACTGACCGGCTTTGTGCCCCCATAGCACAGTCAGTTGTAGCAATGGACCAATAGTGCACTCTGCACACATTGGCAAGTTGGATATTTCGGCAAAGCTGGCAGTTCACCCCAAGTCAACACCTGTAGTTAGGACTAGGGTGTGTCCTGTAAGGTGGTGGGTGGGACACAGGCCACATCCTATGTTGCCAAAAAACGTCGAACAATTATTTATTAATTTTTTTTTAAATTAAAAAAAAAAAAATCAAAACTAACGCCCAGATATTACTTTAAAATACGAAATCTGTGGTGAATTGGCCTTTTTGTCGTATTGGTTCCTAGCTCTGGTGCAGCACTCTGGGCGGGACTGACCGGCTTTGTGCCCCTATAGCACAGTCAGTTGTAGCAATGGACCAATAGTGCACTCTGCACACATTGGCAAGTTGGATATTTCGGCAAAGCTGGCAGTTCACCCCAAGTCAACACCTGTAGTTAGGACTAGGGTGTGTCCTGTAAGGTGGTGGGTGGGATACAGGCCACATCCTAGGTTGCCAAAAAACGACGAACAATTATTTATTTATTTTTTTTTAAATTTTTTTAAAAAAAAAGCAAAACTAATGCCCAGATATTACTTTAAAATACGAAATCTGTGGTGAATTGGCCTTTTTGTCGTATTGGTTCCTAGCTCTGGTGCAGCACTCTGGGCGGGACTGACCGGCTTTGTGCCCCCATAGCGCAGTCAGCTGTAGCAGTGGACCAATAGTGCACTCTGCACACATTGGCAAGTTGGATATTTCGGCACAGCTGGCAGTTCACCCCAAGTCAACACCTGTAGTTAGGACTAGGGTGTGTCCTGTAAGGTGGTGGGTGGGACACAGGCCACATCCTAGGTTGCCAAAAAACGACGAACAATTAGGTTTTTGTTTTTTTTTGTTTAAAAAAAGCAAAACTAATGCCCAGATATTACTTTAAAATACGAAATCTGTGGTGAATTGGCCTTTTTGTCGTATTGGTTCCTAGCTCTGGTGCAGCACTCTGGGCGGGACTGACCGGCTTTGTGCCCCCACAGCACATTCAGTTGTAGCAATGGACCAATAGTGCACTCTGCACACATTGGCAAGTTGGATATTTCGGCAAAGCTGGCAGTTCACCCCAAGTCAACACCTGTAGTTAGGACTAGGGTGTGTCCTGTAAGGTGGTGGGTGGGACATAGGCCACATCCTAGGTTGCCAAAAAACGACGAACAATTAGGTTTTTGTTTTTTTTTTGTTTAAAAAAAGCAAAACTAATGCCCAGATATTACTTTAAAATACGAAATCTGTGGTAAATTGGCCTTTTTGTCGTATTGGTTCCTAGCTCTGGTGCAGCACTCTGGGCGGGACTGACCGGCTTTGTGCCCCCATAGCGCAGTCAGTTGTAGCAATGGACCAATAGTGCACTCTACACACATTGGCAAGTTGGATATTTCGGCAAAGCTGGCAGTTCACCCCAAGTCAACACCTGTAGTTAGGACTAGGGTGTGTCCTGTAAGGTGGTGGGTGGGACACAGGCCACATCCTAGGTTGCCAAAAAACGACGAACAATTATTTATTTATTTTTTTTTGTTTAAAAAAAGCAAAACTAATGCCCAGATATTACTATAAAATACGAAATCTGTGGTAAATTGGCCTTTTTGTCGTATTGGTTCCTAGCTCTGGTGCAGCACTCTGGGCGGGACTGACCGGCTTTGTGCCCCCATAGCACAGTCAGTAGTAGCAATGGACCAATAGTGCACTCTGCACACATTGGCAAGTTGGATATTTCGGCACAGCTGGCAGTTCACCCCAAGTCAACACCTGTAGTTAGGACTAGGGTGTGTCCTGTAAGGTGGTGGGTGGGACACAGGCCACATCCTAGGTTGCCAAAAAACGACGAACAATTAGGTTTTTGTTTTTTTTTTTTGTTTAAAAAAAGCAAAACTAATGACCAGATATTACTTTAAAATACGAAATCTGTGGTGAATTGGCCTTTTTGTCATATTGGTTCCTAGCTCTGGTGCAGCACTCTGGGCGGGACTGACCGGCTTTGTGCCCCCATAGCGCAGTCAGTTGTAGCAATGGACCAATAGTGCACTCTGCACACATTGGCAAGTTGGATATTTCGGCACAGCTGGCAGTTCACCCCAAGTCAACACCTGTAGTTAGGACTAGGGTGTGTCCTGTAAGGTGGTGGGTGGGACACAGGCCACATCCTAGGTTGCCAAAAAACGACGAACAATTAGGTTTTTTTTTTTTTTTTTTGTTTAAAAAAAGCAAAACTAATGCCCAGATATTACTTTAAAATACGAAATCTGTGGTGAATTGGCCTTTTTGTCGTATTGGTTCCTAGCTCTGGTGCAGCACTCTGGGCGGGACTGACCGGCTTTGTGCCCCCATAGCGCATTCAGTTGTAGCAATGGACCAATAGTGCACTCTGCACACATTGGCAAGTTGGATATTTCGGCAAAGCTGGCAGTTCACCCCAAGTCAACACCTGTAGTTAGGACTAGGGTGTGTCCTGTAAGGTGGTGGGTGGGACACAGGCCACATCCTAGGTTGCCAAAAAACGACAAACAATTAGGTTTTTGTTTTTTTTTTGTTTAAAAAAAGCAAAACTAATGCCCAGATATTACTTTAAAATACGAAATCTGTGGTAAATTGGCCTTTTTGTCGTATTGGTTCCTAGCTCTGGTGCAGCACTCTGGGCGGGACTGACCGGCTTTGTGCCCCCATAGCGCAGTCAGTTGTAGCAATGGACCAATAGTGCACTCTGCACACATTGGCAAGTTGGATATTTCGGCACAGCTGGCAGTTCACCCCAAGTCAACACCTGTAGTTAGGACTAGGGTGTGTCCTGTAAGGTGGTGGGTGGGACACAGGCCACATCCTAGGTTGCCAAAAAACGACGAATAATTAGGTTTTTGTTTTTTTTTTGTTTAAAAAAAGCAAAACTAATGCCCAGATATTACTTTAAAATACGAAATCTGTGGTGAATTGGCCTTTTTGTCGTATTGGTTCCTAGCTCTGGTGCAGCACTCTGGGCGGGACTGACCGGCTTTGTGCCCCCATAGCACAGTCAGTTGTAGCAATGGACCAATAGTGCACTCTGCACACATTGGCAAGTTGGATATTTCGGCAAAGCTGGCAGTTCACCCCAAGTCAACACCTGTAGTTAGGACTAGGGTGTGTCCTGTAAGGTGGTGGGTGGGACACAGGCCACATCCTAGGTTGCCAAAAAACTACGAACAATTAGGTTTTTGTTTTTTTTTTTGTTTAAAAAAAGCAAAACTAATGCCCAGATATTACTTTAAAATAAGAAATCTGTGGTAAATTGGCCTTTTTGTCGTATTGATTCCTAGCTCTGATGCAGCACTCTGGGCGGGACTGACCGGCTTTGTGCCCCCATAGCGCAGTCAGTTGTAGCAATGGACCAATAGTGCACTCTGCACACATTGGCAAGTTGGATATTTCGGCACAGCTGGCAGTTCACCCCAAGTCAACACCTGTAGTTAGGACTAGGGTGTGTCCTGTAAGGTGGTGGGTGGGACACAGGCCACATCCTAGGTTGCCAAAAAACGACGAATAATTAGGTTTTTGTTTTTTTTTTGTTTAAAAAAAGCAAAACTAATGCCCAGATATTACTTTAAAATACGAAATCTGTGGTAAATTGGCCTTTTTGTCGTATTGGTTCCTAGCTCTGGTGCAGCACTCTGGGCGGGACTGACCGGCTTTGTGCCCCCATAGCGCAGTCAGTTGTAGCAATGGACCAATAGTGCACTCTGCACACATTGGCAAGTTGGATATTTCGGCACAGCTGGCAGTTCACCCCAAGTCAACACCTGTAGTTAGGACTAGGGTGTGTCCTGTAAGGTGGTGGGTGGGACACAGGCCACATCCTAGGTTGCCAAAAAACGACGAACAATTAGGATTTTGGGTTTTTTTTTGTTTAAAAAAAGCAAAACTAATGCCCAGATATTACTTTAAAATACGAAATCTGTGGTGAATTGGCCTTTTTGTCGTATTGGTTCCTAGCTCTGGTGCAGCACTCTGGGCGGGACTGACCGGCTTTGTGCCCCCATAGCGCATTCAGTTGTAGCAATGGACCAATAGTGCACTCTGCACACATTGGCAAGTTGGATATTTCGGCAAAGCTGGCAGTTCACCCCAAGTCAACACCTGTAGTTAGGACTAGGGTGTGTCCTGTAAGGTGGTGGGTGGGACACAGGCCACATCCTAGGTTGCCAAAAAACGACGAACAATTATTTATTTATTTATTTTTAATTTAAAAAAAAAAAAAAGCAAAACTAATGCCCAAATATTACTTTAAAATACGAAATCTGTGGTGAATTGGCCTTTTTGTCGTATTGGTTCCTAGCTCTGGTGCAGCACTCTGGGCGGGACTGACCGGCTTTGTGCCCCCATAGCGCATTCAGTTGTAGCAATGGACCAAGAGCGCCCTTGCATACATTGGCAAATTGGATATTTAGGGACAGCTGGCAGTTCACCCCAAGTCAACACCTGGAGTTAGGACTAGGGTGTGTCCTGTAAGGTGGTGGGTGGGACACAGGCCACATCCTAGGTTGCCAAAAAACTACGAACAATTAGGTTTTTGTTTTTTTTTTGTTTAAAAAAAGCAAAACTAATGCCCAGATATTACTTTAAAATACGAAATCTGTGGTGAATTGGCCTTTTTGTCGTATTGGTTCCTAGCTCTGGTGCAGCACTCTGGGCGGGACTGACCGGCTTTGTGCCCCCATAGCACAGTCAGTTGTAGCAATGGACCAATAGTGCACTCTGCACACATTGGCAAGTTGGATATTTCGGCAAAGCTGGCAGTTCACCCCAAGTCAACACCTGTAGTTAGGACTAGGGTGTGTCCTGTAAGGTGGTGGGTGGGACACAGGCCACATCCTAGGTTGCCAAAAAACTACGAACAATTAGGTTTTTGTTTTTTTTTTGTTTAAAAAAAGCAAAACTAATGCCCAGATATTACTTTAAAATAAGAAATCTGTGGTAAATTGGCCTTTTTGTCGTATTGGTTCCTAGCTCTGGTGCAGCACTCTGGGCGGGACTGACCGGCTTTGTGCCCCCATAGCGCATTCAGTTGTAGCAATGGACCAATAGTGCACTCTGCACACATTGGCAAGTTGGATATTTCGGCAAAGCTGGCAGTTCACCCCAAGTCAACACCTGTAGTTAGGACTAGGGTATGTCCTGTAAGGTGGTGGGTGGGACACAGGCCACATCCTAGGTTGCCAAAAAACTACGAACAATTAGGTTTTTGTTTTTTTTTTTGTTTAAAAAAAGCAAAACTAATGCCCAGATATTACTTTAAAATAAGAAATCTGTGGTAAATTGGCCTTTTTGTCGTATTGGTTCCTAGCTCTGGTGCAGCACTCTGGGCGGGACTGACCGGCTTTGTGCCCCCATAGCACAGTCAGTTGTAGCAATGGACCAATAGTGCACTCTGCACACATTGGCAAGTTGGATATTTCGGCACAGCTGGCAGTTCACCCCAAGTCAACACCTGTAGTTAGGACTAGGGTGTGTCCTGTAAGGTGGTGGGTGGGACACAGGCCACATCCTAGGTTGCCAAAAAACGACGAACAATTAGGTTTTTGTTTTTTTTTGTTTAAAAAAAGCAAAACTAATGCCCAGATATTACTTTAAAATACGAAATCTGTGGTGAATTGGCCTTTTTGTCGTATTGGTTCCTAGCTCTGGTGTAGCACTCTGGGCGGGACTGACCGGCTTTGTGCCCCCACAGCGCATTCAGTTGTAGCAATGGACCAATAGTGCACTCTGCACACATTGGCAAGTTGGATATTTCGGCAAAGCTGGCAGTTCACCCCAAGTCAACACCTGTAGTTAGGACTAGGGTGTGTCCTGTAAGGTGGTGGGTGGGACATAGGCCACATCCTAGGTTGCCAAAAAACGACGAACAATTAGGTTTTTGTTTTTTTTTTGTTTAAAAAAAGCAAAACTAATGCCCAGATATTACTTTAAAATACGAAATCTGTGGTAAATTGGCCTTTTTGTCGTATTGGTTCCTAGCTCTGGTGCAGCACTCTGGGCGGGACTGACCGGCTTTGTGCCCCCATAGCGCAGTCAGTTGTAGCAATGGACCAATAGTGCACTCTACACACATTGGCAAGTTGGATATTTCGGCAAAGCTGGCAGTTCACCCCAAGTCAACACCTGTAGTTAGGACTAGGGTGTGTCCTGTAAGGTGGTGGGTGGGACACAGGCCACATCCTAGGTTGCCAAAAAACTACGAACAATTATTTATTTATTTATTTTTAATTTTTAAAAAAAAAAAGCAAAACTAATGTCCAGATATTACTTTAAAATACGAAATCTGTGGTGAATTGGCCTTTTTGTCGTATTGGTTCCTAGCTCTGGTGCAGCACTCTGGGCGGGACTGACCGGCTTTGTGCCCCCATAGCGCAGTCAGCTGTAGCAGTGGACCAATAGTGCACTCTGCACACATTGGCAAGTTGGATATTTCGGCACAGCTGGCAGTTCACCCCAAGTCAACACCTGTAGTTAGGACTAGGGTGTGTCCTGTAAGGTGGTGGGTGGGACACAGGCCACATCCTAGGTTGCCAAAAAACGACGAACAATTAGGTTTTTGTTTTTTTTTGTTTAAAAAAAGCAAAACTAATGCCCAGATATTACTTTAAAATACGAAATCTGTGGTGAATTGGCCTTTTTGTCGTATTGGTTCCTAGCTCTGGTGCAGCACTCTGGGCGGGACTGACCGGCTTTGTGCCCCCACAGCACATTCAGTTGTAGTAATGGACCAATAGTGCACTCTGCACACATTGGCAAGTTGGATATTTCGGCAAAGCTGGCAGTTCACCCCAAGTCAACACCTGTAGTTAGGACTAGGGTGTGTCCTGTAAGGTGGTGGGTGGGACATAGGCCACATCCTAGGTTGCCAAAAAACGACGAACAATTAGGTTTTTGTTTTTTTTTTGTTTAAAAAAAGCAAAACTAATGCCCAGATATTACTTTAAAATACGAAATCTGTGGTAAATTGGCCTTTTTGTCGTATTGGTTCCTAGCTCTGGTGCAGCACTCTGGGCGGGACTGACCGGCTTTGTGCCCCCATAGCGCAGTCAGTTGTAGCAATGGACCAATAGTGCACTCTACACACATTGGCAAGTTGGATATTTCGGCAAAGCTGGCAGTTCACCCCAAGTCAACACCTGTAGTTAGGACTAGGGTGTGTCCTGTAAGGTGGTGGGTGGGACACAGGCCACATCCTAGGTTGCCAAAAAACGACGAACAATTATTTATTTATTTTTTTTTGTTTAAAAAAAGCAAAACTAATGCCCAGATATTACTTTAAAATACGAAATCTGTGGTAAATTGGCCTTTTTGTCGTATTGGTTCCTAGCTCTGGTGCAGCACTCTGGGCGGGACTGACCGGCTTTGTGCCCCCATAGCACAGTCAGTAGTAGCAATGGACCAATAGTGCACTCTGCACACATTGGCAAGTTGGATATTTCGGCACAGCTGGCAGTTCACCCCAAGTCAACACCTGTAGTTAGGACTAGGGTGTGTCCTGTAAGGTGGTGGGTGGGACACAGGCCACATCCTAGGTTGCCAAAAAACGACGAACAATTAGGTTTTTGTTTTTTTTTTTTGTTTAAAAAAAGCAAAACTAATGACCAGATATTACTTTAAAATACGAAATCTGTGGTGAATTGGCCTTTTTGTCATATTGGTTCCTAGCTCTGGTGCAGCACTCTGGGCGGGACTGACCGGCTTTGTGCCCCCATAGCGCAGTCAGTTGTAGCAATGGACCAATAGTGCACTCTGCACACATTGGCAAGTTGGATATTTCGGCACAGCTGGCAGTTCACCCCAAGTCAACACCTGTAGTTAGGACTAGGGTGTGTCCTGTAAGGTGGTGGGTGGGACACAGGCCACATCCTAGGTTGCCAAAAAACGACGAACAATTAGGTTTTTTGTTTTTTTTTTTGTTTAAAAAAAGCAAAACTAATGCCCAGATATTACTTTAAAATACGAAATCTGTGGTGAATTGGCCTTTTTGTCGTATTGGTTCCTAGCTCTGGTGCAGCACTCTGGGCGGGACTGACCGGCTTTGTGCCCCCATAGCGCATTCAGTTGTAGCAATGGACCAATAGTGCACTCTGCACACATTGGCAAGTTGGATATTTCGGCACAGCTGGCAGTTCACCCCAAGTCAACACCTGTAGTTAGGACTAGGGTGTGTCCTGTAAGGTGGTGGGTGGGACACAGGCCACATCCTAGGTTGCCAAAAAACGACAAACAATTAGGTTTTTGTTTTTTTTTTGTTTAAAAAAAGCAAAACTAATGCCCAGATATTACTTTAAAATACGAAATCTGTGGTAAATTGGCCTTTTTGTCGTATTGGTTCCTAGCTCTGGTGCAGCACTCTGGGCGGGACTGACCGGCTTTGTGCCCCCATAGCGCAGTCAGTTGTAGCAATGGACCAATAGTGCACTCTGCACACATTGGCAAGTTGGATATTTCGGCACAGCTGGCAGTTCACCCCAAGTCAACACCTGTAGTTAGGACTAGGGTGTGTCCTGTAAGGTGGTGGGTGGGACACAGGCCACATCCTAGGTTGCCAAAAAACGACGAACAATTAGGATTTTGGGTTTTTTTTTGTTTAAAAAAAGCAAAACTAATGCCCAGATATTACTTTAAAATACGAAATCTGTGGTGAATTGGCCTTTTTGTCGTATTGGTTCCTAGCTCTGGTGCAGCACTCTGGGCGGGACTGACCGGCTTTGTGCCCCCATAGCGCATTCAGTTGTAGCAATGGACCAATAGTGCACTCTGCACACATTGGCAAGTTGGATATTTCGGCAAAGCTGGCAGTTCACCCCAAGTCAACACCTGTAGTTAGGACTAGGGTGTGTCCTGTAAGGTGGTGGGTGGGACACAGGCCACATCCTAGGTTGCCAAAAAACGACGAACAATTATTTATTTATTTATTTTTAATTTAAAAAAAAAAAAAAGCAAAACTAATGCCCAAATATTACTTTAAAATACGAAATCTGTGGTGAATTGGCCTTTTTGTCGTATTGGTTCCTAGCTCTGGTGCAGCACTCTGGGCGGGACTGACCGGCTTTGTGCCCCCATAGCGCATTCAGTTGTAGCAATGGACCAAGAGCGCCCTTGCATACATTGGCAAATTGGATATTTAGGGACAGCTGGCAGTTCACCCCAAGTCAACACCTGGAGTTAGGACTAGGGTGTGTCCTGTAAGGTGGTGGGTGGGACACAGGCCACATCCTAGGTTGCCAAAAAACTACGAACAATTAGGTTTTTGTTTTTTTTTTGTTTAAAAAAAGCAAAACTAATGCCCAGATATTACTTTAAAATACGAAATCTGTGGTGAATTGGCCTTTTTGTCGTATTGGTTCCTAGCTCTGGTGCAGCACTCTGGGCGGGACTGACCGGCTTTGTGCCCCCATAGCACAGTCAGTTGTAGCAATGGACCAATAGTGCACTCTGCACACATTGGCAAGTTGGATATTTCGGCAAAGCTGGCAGTTCACCCCAAGTCAACACCTGTAGTTAGGACTAGGGTGTGTCCTGTAAGGTGGTGGGTGGGACACAGGCCACATCCTAGGTTGCCAAAAAACTACGAACAATTAGGTTTTTGTTTTTTTTTTGTTTAAAAAAAGCAAAACTAATGCCCAGATATTACTTTAAAATAAGAAATCTGTGGTAAATTGGCCTTTTTGTCGTATTGGTTCCTAGCTCTGGTGCAGCACTCTGGGCGGGACTGACCGGCTTTGTGCCCCCATAGCGCATTCAGTTGTAGCAATGGACCAATAGTGCACTCTGCACACATTGGCAAGTTGGATATTTCGGCAAAGCTGGCAGTTCACCCCAAGTCAACACCTGTAGTTAGGACTAGGGTATGTCCTGTAAGGTGGTGGGTGGGACACAGGCCACATCCTAGGTTGCCAAAAAACTACGAACAATTAGGTTTTTGTTTTTTTTTTTGTTTAAAAAAAGCAAATCTAATGCCCAGATATTACTTTAAAATAAGAAATCTGTGGTAAATTGGCCTTTTTGTCGTATTGGTTCCTAGCTCTGGTGCAGCACTCTGGGCGGGACTGACCGGCTTTGTGCCCCCATAGCACAGTCAGTTGTAGCAATGGACCAATAGTGCACTCTGCACACATTGGCAAGTTGGATATTTCGGCACAGCTGGCAGTTCACCCCAAGTCAACACCTGTAGTTAGGACTAGGGTGTGTCCTGTAAGGTGGTGGGTGGGACACAGGCCACATCCTAGGTTGCCAAAAAACGACGAACAATTAGGTTTTTGTTTTTTTTTGTTTAAAAAAAGCAAAACTAATGCCCAGATATTACTTTAAAATACGAAATCTGTGGTGAATTGGCCTTTTTGTCGTATTGGTTCCTAGCTCTGGTGTAGCACTCTGGGCGGGACTGACCGGCTTTGTGCCCCCACAGCGCATTCAGTTGTAGCAATGGACCAATAGTGCACTCTGCACACATTGGCAAGTTGGATATTTCGGCAAAGCTGGCAGTTCACCCCAAGTCAACACCTGTAGTTAGGACTAGGGTGTGTCCTGTAAGGTGGTGGGTGGGACATAGGCCACATCCTAGGTTGCCAAAAAACGACGAACAATTAGGTTTTTGTTTTTTTTTTGTTTAAAAAAAGCAAAACTAATGCCCAGATATTACTTTAAAATACGAAATCTGTGGTAAATTGGCCTTTTTGTCGTATTGGTTCCTAGCTCTGGTGCAGCACTCTGGGCGGGACTGACCGGCTTTGTGCCCCCATAGCGCAGTCAGTTGTAGCAATGGACCAATAGTGCACTCTACACACATTGGCAAGTTGGATATTTCGGCAAAGCTGGCAGTTCACCCCAAGTCAACACCTGTAGTTAGGACTAGGGTGTGTCCTGTAAGGTGGTGGGTGGGACACAGGCCACATCCTAGGTTGCCAAAAAACTACGAACAATTATTTATTTATTTATTTTTAATTTAAAAAAAAAAAAAGCAAAACTAATGTCCAGATATTACTTTAAAATACGAAATCTGTGGTGAATTGGCCTTTTTGTCGTATTGGTTCCTAGCTCTGGTGCAGCACTCTGGGCGGGACTGACCGGCTTTGTGCCCCCATAGCGCAGTCAGCTGTAGCAGTGGACCAATAGTGCACTCTGCACACATTGGCAAGTTGGATATTTCGGCACAGCTGGCAGTTCACCCCAAGTCAACACCTGTAGTTAGGACTAGGGTGTGTCCTGTAAGGTGGTGGGTGGGACACAGGCCACATCCTAGGTTGCCAAAAAACGACGAACAATTAGGTTTTTGTTTTTTTTTGTTTAAAAAAAGCAAAACTAATGCCCAGATATTACTTTAAAATACGAAATCTGTGGTGAATTGGCCTTTTTGTCGTATTGGTTCCTAGCTCTGGTGCAGCACTCTGGGCGGGACTGACCGGCTTTGTGCCCCCACAGCACATTCAGTTGTAGCAATGGACCAATAGTGCACTCTGCACACATTGGCAAGTTGGATATTTCGGCAAAGCTGGCAGTTCACCCCAAGTCAACACCTGTAGTTAGGACTAGGGTGTGTCCTGTAAGGTGGTGGGTGGGACATAGGCCACATCCTAGGTTGCCAAAAAACGACGAACAATTAGGTTTTTGTTTTTTTTTTGTTTAAAAAAAGCAAAACTAATGCCCAGATATTACTTTAAAATACGAAATCTGTGGTAAATTGGCCTTTTTGTCGTATTGGTTCCTAGCTCTGGTGCAGCACTCTGGGCGGGACTGACCGGCTTTGTGCCCCCATAGCGCAGTCAGTTGTAGCAATGGACCAATAGTGCACTCTACACACATTGGCAAGTTGGATATTTCGGCAAAGCTGGCAGTTCACCCCAAGTCAACACCTG
This sequence comes from Coreius guichenoti, assembly GCA_039654105.1. Lineage (NCBI taxonomy): Eukaryota > Metazoa > Chordata > Actinopteri > Cypriniformes > Gobionidae > Coreius > Coreius guichenoti. The sequence continues at coordinate 4,864,297 of CM077176.1, forward strand.
TAGTTAGGACTAGGGTGTGTCCTGTAAGGTGGTGGGTGGGACACAGGCCACATCCTAGGTTGCCAAAAAACTACGAACAATTATTTATTTATTTATTTTTAATTTTTAAAAAAAAAAAGCAAAACTAATGTCCAGATATTACTTTAAAATACGAAATCTGTGGTGAATTGGCCTTTTTGTCGTATTGGTTCCTAGCTCTGGTGCAGCACTCTGGGCGGGACTGACCGGCTTTGTGCCCCCATAGCGCAGTCAGCTGTAGCAGTGGACCAATAGTGCACTCTGCACACATTGGCAAGTTGGATATTTCGGCACAGCTGGCAGTTCACCCCAAGTCAACACCTGTAGTTAGGACTAGGGTGTGTCCTGTAAGGTGGTGGGTGGGACACAGGCCACATCCTAGGTTGCCAAAAAACGACGAACAATTAGGTTTTTGTTTTTTTTTGTTTAAAAAAAGCAAAACTAATGCCCAGATATTACTTTAAAATACGAAATCTGTGGTGAATTGGCCTTTTTGTCGTATTGGTTCCTAGCTCTGGTGCAGCACTCTGGGCGGGACTGACCGGCTTTGTGCCCCCACAGCACATTCAGTTGTAGCAATGGACCAATAGTGCACTCTGCACACATTGGCAAGTTGGATATTTCGGCAAAGCTGGCAGTTCACCCCAAGTCAACACCTGTAGTTAGGACTAGGGTGTGTCCTGTAAGGTGGTGGGTGGGACATAGGCCACATCCTAGGTTGCCAAAAAACGACGAACAATTAGGTTTTTGTTTTTTTTTTGTTTAAAAAAAGCAAAACTAATGCCCAGATATTACTTTAAAATACGAAATCTGTGGTAAATTGGCCTTTTTGTCGTATTGGTTCCTAGCTCTGGTGCAGCACTCTGGGCGGGACTGACCGGCTTTGTGCCCCCATAGCGCAGTCAGTTGTAGCAATGGACCAATAGTGCACTCTACACACATTGGCAAGTTGGATATTTCGGCAAAGCTGGCAGTTCACCCCAAGTCAACACCTGTAGTTAGGACTAGGGTGTGTCCTGTAAGGTGGTGGGTGGGACACAGGCCACATCCTAGGTTGCCAAAAAACGACGAACAATTATTTATTTATTTTTTTTTGTTTAAAAAAAGCAAAACTAATGCCCAGATATTACTTTAAAATACGAAATCTGTGGTAAATTGGCCTTTTTGTCGTATTGGTTCCTAGCTCTGGTGCAGCACTCTGGGCGGGACTGACCGGCTTTGTGCCCCCATAGCACAGTCAGTAGTAGCAATGGACCAATAGTGCACTCTGCACACATTGGCAAGTTGGATATTTCGGCACAGCTGGCAGTTCACCCCAAGTCAACACCTGTAGTTAGGACTAGGGTGTGTCCTGTAAGGTGGTGGGTGGGACACAGGCCACATCCTAGGTTGCCAAAAAACGACGAACAATTAGGTTTTTGTTTTTTTTTTTTGTTTAAAAAAAGCAAAACTAATGACCAGATATTACTTTAAAATACGAAATCTGTGGTGAATTGGCCTTTTTGTCATATTGGTTCCTAGCTCTGGTGCAGCACTCTGGGCGGGACTGACCGGCTTTGTGCCCCCATAGCGCAGTCAGTTGTAGCAATGGACCAATAGTGCACTCTGCACACATTGGCAAGTTGGATATTTCGGCACAGCTGGCAGTTCACCCCAAGTCAACACCTGTAGTTAGGACTAGGGTGTGTCCTGTAAGGTGGTGGGTGGGACACAGGCCACATCCTAGGTTGCCAAAAAACGACGAACAATTAGGTTTTTTTTTTTTTTTTTTGTTTAAAAAAAGCAAAACTAATGCCCAGATATTACTTTAAAATACGAAATCTGTGGTGAATTGGCCTTTTTGTCGTATTGGTTCCTAGCTCTGGTGCAGCACTCTGGGCGGGACTGACCGGCTTTGTGCCCCCATAGCGCATTCAGTTGTAGCAATGGACCAATAGTGCACTCTGCACACATTGGCAAGTTGGATATTTCGGCACAGCTGGCAGTTCACCCCAAGTCAACACCTGTAGTTAGGACTAGGGTGTGTCCTGTAAGGTGGTGGGTGGGACACAGGCCACATCCTAGGTTGCCAAAAAACGACAAACAATTAGGTTTTTGTTTTTTTTTTGTTTAAAAAAAGCAAAACTAATGCCCAGATATTACTTTAAAATACGAAATCTGTGGTAAATTGGCCTTTTTGTCGTATTGGTTCCTAGCTCTGGTGCAGCACTCTGGGCGGGACTGACCGGCTTTGTGCCCCCATAGCGCAGTCAGTTGTAGCAATGGACCAATAGTGCTCTCTGCACACATTGGCAAGTTGGATATTTCGGCACAGCTGGCAGTTCACCCCAAGTCAACACCTGTAGTTAGGACTAGGGTGTGTCCTGTAAGGTGGTGGGTGGGACACAGGCCACATCCTAGGTTGCCAAAAAACGACGAACAATTAGGATTTTGGGTTTTTTTTTTTTAAAAAAAGCAAAACTAATGCCCAGATATTACTTTAAAATACGAAATCTGTGGTGAATTGGCCTTTTTGTCGTATTGGTTCCTAGCTCTGGTGCAGCACTCTGGGCGGGACTGACCGGCTTTGTGCCCCCATAGCGCATTCAGTTGTAGCAATGGACCAATAGTGCACTCTGCACACATTGGCAAGTTGGATATTTCGGCAAAGCTGGCAGTTCACCCCAAGTCAACACCTGTAGTTAGGACTAGGGTGTGTCCTGTAAGGTGGTGGGTGGGACACAGGCCACATCCTAGGTTGCCAAAAAACGACGAACAATTATTTATTTATTTATTTTTAATTTAAAAAAAAAAAAAAGCAAAACTAATGCCCAAATATTACTTTAAAATACGAAATCTGTGGTGAATTGGCCTTTTTGTCGTATTGGTTCCTAGCTCTGGTGCAGCACTCTGGGCGGGACTGACCGGCTTTGTGCCCCCATAGCGCATTCAGTTGTAGCAATGGACCAAGAGCGCCCTTGCATACATTGGCAAATTGGATATTTAGGGACAGCTGGCAGTTCACCCCAAGTCAACACCTGGAGTTAGGACTAGGGTGTGTCCTGTAAGGTGGTGGGTGGGACACAGGCCACATCCTAGGTTGCCAAAAAACTACGAACAATTAGGTTTTTGTTTTTTTTTTGTTTAAAAAAAGCAAAACTAATGCCCAGATATTACTTTAAAATACGAAATCTGTGGTGAATTGGCCTTTTTGTCGTATTGGTTCCTAGCTCTGGTGCAGCACTCTGGGCGGGACTGACCGGCTTTGTGCCCCCATAGCACAGTCAGTTGTAGCAATGGACCAATAGTGCACTCTGCACACATTGGCAAGTTGGATATTTCGGCAAAGCTGGCAGTTCACCCCAAGTCAACACCTGTAGTTAGGACTAGGGTGTGTCCTGTAAGGTGGTGGGTGGGACACAGGCCACATCCTAGGTTGCCAAAAAACTACGAACAATTAGGTTTTTGTTTTTTTTTTGTTTAAAAAAAGCAAAACTAATGCCCAGATATTACTTTAAAATAAGAAATCTGTGGTAAATTGGCCTTTTTGTCGTATTGGTTCCTAGCTCTGGTGCAGCACTCTGGGCGGGACTGACCGGCTTTGTGCCCCCATAGCGCATTCAGTTGTAGCAATGGACCAATAGTGCACTCTGCACACATTGGCAAGTTGGATATTTCGGCAAAGCTGGCAGTTCACCCCAAGTCAACACCTGTAGTTAGGACTAGGGTATGTCCTGTAAGGTGGTGGGTGGGACACAGGCCACATCCTAGGTTGCCAAAAAACTACGAACAATTAGGTTTTTGTTTTTTTTTTTGTTTAAAAAAAGCAAAACTAATGCCCAGATATTACTTTAAAATAAGAAATCTGTGGTAAATTGGCCTTTTTGTCGTATTGGTTCCTAGCTCTGGTGCAGCACTCTGGGCGGGACTGACCAGCTTTGTGCCCCCATAGCACAGTCAGTTGTAGCAATGGACCAATAGTGCACTCTGCACACATTGGCAAGTTGGATATTTCGGCACAGCTGGCAGTTCACCCCAAGTCAACACCTGTAGTTAGGACTAGGGTGTGTCCTGTAAGGTGGTGGGTGGGACACAGGCCACATCCTAGGTTGCCAAAAAACGACGAACAATTAGGTTTTTGTTTTTTTTTGTTTAAAAAAAGCAAAACTAATGCCCAGATATTACTTTAAAATACGAAATCTGTGGTGAATTGGCCTTTTTGTCGTATTGGTTCCTAGCTCTGGTGTAGCACTCTGGGCGGGACTGACCGGCTTTGTGCCCCCACAGCGCATTCAGTTGTAGCAATGGACCAATAGTGCACTCTGCACACATTGGCAAGTTGGATATTTCGGCAAAGCTGGCAGTTCACCCCAAGTCAACACCTGTAGTTAGGACTAGGGTGTGTCCTGTAAGGTGGTGGGTGGGACATAGGCCACATCCTAGGTTGCCAAAAAACGACGAATAATTAGGTTTTTGTTTTTTTTTTGTTTAAAAAAAGCAAAACTAATGCCCAGATATTACTTTAAAATACGAAATCTGTGGTAAATTGGCCTTTTTGTCGTATTGGTTCCTAGCTCTGGTGCAGCACTCTGGGCGGGACTGACCGGCTTTGTGCCCCCATAGCGCAGTCAGTTGTAGCAATGGACCAATAGTGCACTCTGCACACATTGGCAAGTTGGATATTTCGGCACAGCTGGCAGTTCACCCCAAGTCAACACCTGTAGTTAGGACTAGGGTGTGTCCTGTAAGGTGGTGGGTGGGACACAGGCCACATCCTAGGTTGCCAAAAAACGACGAACAATTAGGATTTTGGGTTTTTTTTTGTTTAAAAAAAGCAAAACTAATGCCCAGATATTACTTTAAAATACGAAATCTGTGGTGAATTGGCCTTTTTGTCGTATTGGTTCCTAGCTCTGGTGCAGCACTCTGGGCGGGACTGACCGGCTTTGTGCCCCCATAGCGCATTCAGTTGTAGCAATGGACCAATAGTGCACTCTGCACACATTGGCAAGTTGGATATTTCGGCAAAGCTGGCAGTTCACCCCAAGTCAACACCTGTAGTTAGGACTAGGGTGTGTCCTGTAAGGTGGTGGGTGGGACACAGGCCACATCCTAGGTTGCCAAAAAACGACGAACAATTATTTATTTATTTATTTTTAATTTAAAAAAAAAAAAAAGCAAAACTAATGCCCAAATATTACTTTAAAATACGAAATCTGTGGTGAATTGGCCTTTTTGTCGTATTGGTTCCTAGCTCTGGTGCAGCACTCTGGGCGGGACTGACCGGCTTTGTGCCCCCATAGCGCATTCAGTTGTAGCAATGGACCAAGAGCGCCCTTGCATACATTGGCAAATTGGATATTTAGGGACAGCTGGCAGTTCACCCCAAGTCAACACCTGGAGTTAGGACTAGGGTGTGTCCTGTAAGGTGGTGGGTGGGACACAGGCCACATCCTAGGTTGCCAAAAAACTACGAACAATTAGGTTTTTGTTTTTTTTTTGTTTAAAAAAAGCAAAACTAATGCCCAGATATTACTTTAAAATACGAAATCTGTAGTGAATTGGCCTTTTTGTCGTATTGGTTCCTAGCTCTGGTGCAGCACTCTGGGCGGGACTGACCGGCTTTGTGCCCCCATAGCACAGTCAGTTGTAGCAATGGACCAATAGTGCACTCTGCACACATTGGCAAGTTGGATATTTCGGCAAAGCTGGCAGTTCACCCCAAGTCAACACCTGTAGTTAGGACTAGGGTGTGTCCTGTAAGGTGGTGGGTGGGACACAGGCCACATCCTAGGTTGCCAAAAAACTACGAACAATTAGGTTTTTGTTTTTTTTTTGTTTAAAAAAAGCAAAACTAATGCCCAGATATTACTTTAAAATAAGAAATCTGTGGTAAATTGGCCTTTTTGTCGTATTGGTTCCTAGCTCTGGTGCAGCACTCTGGGCGGGACTGACCGGCTTTGTGCCCCCATAGCGCATTCAGTTGTAGCAATGGACCAATAGTGCACTCTGCACACATTGGCAAGTTGGATATTTCGGCAAAGCTGGCAGTTCACCCCAAGTCAACACCTGTAGTTAGGACTAGGGTATGTCCTGTAAGGTGGTGGGTGGGACACAGGCCACATCCTAGGTTGCCAAAAAACTACGAACAATTAGGTTTTTGTTTTTTTTTTTGTTTAAAAAAAGCAAAACTAATGCCCAGATATTACTTTAAAATAAGAAATCTGTGGTAAATTGGCCTTTTTGTCGTATTGGTTCCTAGCTCTGGTGCAGCACTCTGGGCGGGACTGACCGGCTTTGTGCCCCCATAGCACAGTCAGTTGTAGCAATGGACCAATAGTGCACTCTGCACACATTGGCAAGTTGGATATTTCGGCACAGCTGGCAGTTCACCCCAAGTCAACACCTGTAGTTAGGACTAGGGTGTGTCCTGTAAGGTGGTGGGTGGGACACAGGCCACATCCTAGGTTGCCAAAAAACGACGAACAATTAGGTTTTTGTTTTTTTTTGTTTAAAAAAAGCAAAACTAATGCCCAGATATTACTTTAAAATACGAAATCTGTGGTGAATTGGCCTTTTTGTCGTATTGGTTCCTAGCTCTGGTGTAGCACTCTGGGCGGGACTGACCGGCTTTGTGCCCCCACAGCGCATTCAGTTGTAGCAATGGACCAATAGTGCACTCTGCACACATTGGCAAGTTGGATATTTCGGCAAAGCTGGCAGTTCACCCCAAGTCAACACCTGTAGTTAGGACTAGGGTGTGTCCTGTAAGGTGGTGGGTGGGACATAGGCCACATCCTAGGTTGCCAAAAAACGACGAACAATTAGGTTTTTGTTTTTTTTTTGTTTAAAAAAAGCAAAACTAATGCCCAGATATTACTTTAAAATACGAAATCTGTGGTAAATTGGCCTTTTTGTCGTATTGGTTCCTAGCTCTGGTGCAGCACTCTGGGCGGGACTGACCGGCTTTGTGCCCCCATAGCGCAGTCAGTTGTAGCAATGGACCAATAGTGCACTCTACACACATTGGCAAGTTGGATATTTCGGCAAAGCTGGCAGTTCACCCCAAGTCAACACCTGTAGTTAGGACTAGGGTGTGTCCTGTAAGGTGGTGGGTGGGACACAGGCCACATCCTAGGTTGCCAAAAAACTACGAACAATTATTTATTTATTTATTTTTAATTTTAAAAAAAAAAAAGCAAAACTAATGTCCAGATATTACTTTAAAATACGAAATCTGTGGTGAATTGGCCTTTTTGTCGTATTGGTTCCTAGCTCTGGTGCAGCACTCTGGGCGGGACTGACCGGCTTTGTGCCCCCATAGCGCAGTCAGCTGTAGCAGTGGACCAATAGTGCACTCTGCACACATTGGCAAGTTGGATATTTCGGCACAGCTGGCAGTTCACCCCAAGTCAACACCTGTAGTTAGGACTAGGGTGTGTCCTGTAAGGTGGTGGGTGGGACACAGGCCACATCCTAGGTTGCCAAAAAACGACGAACAATTAGGTTTTTGTTTTTTTTTGTTTAAAAAAAGCAAAACTAATGCCCAGATATTACTTTAAAATACGAAATCTGTGGTGAATTGGCCTTTTTGTCGTATTGGTTCCTAGCTCTGGTGCAGCACTCTGGGCGGGACTGACCGGCTTTGTGCCCCCACAGCACATTCAGTTGTAGCAATGGACCAATAGTGCACTCTGCACACATTGGCAAGTTGGATATTTCGGCAAAGCTGGCAGTTCACCCCAAGTCAACACCTGTAGTTAGGACTAGGGTGTGTCCTGTAAGGTGGTGGGTGGGACATAGGCCACATCCTAGGTTGCCAAAAAACGACGAACAATTAGGTTTTTGTTTTTTTTTTGTTTAAAAAAAGCAAAACTAATGCCCAGATATTACTTTAAAATACGAAATCTGTGGTAAATTGGCCTTTTTGTCGTATTGGTTCCTAGCTCTGGTGCAGCACTCTGGGCGGGACTGACCGGCTTTGTGCCCCCATAGCGCAGTCAGTTGTAGCAATGGACCAATAGTGCACTCTACACACATTGGCAAGTTGGATATTTCGGCAAAGCTGGCAGTTCACCCCAAGTCAACACCTGTAGTTAGGACTAGGGTGTGTCCTGTAAGGTGGTGGGTGGGACACAGGCCACATCCTAGGTTGCCAAAAAACGACGAACAATTATTTATTTATTTATTTTTAATTTTTAAAAAAAAAAAGCAAAACTAATGTCCAGATATTACTTTAAAATACGAAATCTGTGGTGAATTGGCCTTTTTGTCGTATTGGTTCCTAGCTCTGGTGCAGCACTCTGGGCGGGACTGACCGGCTTTGTGCCCCCATAGCACAGTCAGTAGTAGCAATGGACCAATAGTGCACTCTGCACACATTGGCAAGTTGGATATTTCGGCACAGCTGGCAGTTCACCCCAAGTCAACACCTGTAGTTAGGACTAGGGTGTGTCCTGTAAGGTGGTGGGTGGGACACAGGCCACATCCTAGGTTGCCAAAAAACGACGAACAATTAGGTTTTTGTTTTTTTTTTTTGTTTAAAAAAAGCAAAACTAATGACCAGATATTACTTTAAAATACGAAATCTGTGGTGAATTGGCCTTTTTGTCATATTGGTTCCTAGCTCTGGTGCAGCACTCTGGGCGGGACTGACCGGCTTTGTGCCCCCATAGCGCAGTCAGTTGTAGCAATGGACCAATAGTGCACTCTGCACACATTGGCAAGTTGGATATTTCGGCACAGCTGGCAGTTCACCCCAAGTCAACACCTGTAGTTAGGACTAGGGTGTGTCCTGTAAGGTGGTGGGTGGGACACAGGCCACATCCTAGGTTGCCAAAAAACGACGAACAATTAGGTTTTTTGTTTTTTTTTTTGTTTAAAAAAAGCAAAACTAATGCCCAGATATTACTTTAAAATACGAAATCTGTGGTGAATTGGCCTTTTTGTCGTATTGGTTCCTAGCTCTGGTGCAGCACTCTGGGCGGGACTGACCGGCTTTGTGCCCCCATAGCGCATTCAGTTGTAGCAATGGACCAATAGTGCACTCTGCACACATTGGCAAGTTGGATATTTCGGCACAGCTGGCAGTTCACCCCAAGTCAACACCTGTAGTTAGGACTAGGGTGTGTCCTGTAAGGTGGTGGGTGGGACACAGGCCACATCCTAGGTTGCCAAAAAACGACAAACAATTAGGTTTTTGTTTTTTTTTTGTTTAAAAAAAGCAAAACTAATGCCCAGATATTACTTTAAAATACGAAATCTGTGGTAAATTGGCCTTTTTGTCGTATTGGTTCCTAGCTCTGGTGCAGCACTCTGGGCGGGACTGACCGGCTTTGTGCCCCCATAGCGCAGTCAGTTGTAGCAATGGACCAATAGTGCTCTCTGCACACATTGGCAAGTTGGATATTTCGGCACAGCTGGCAGTTCACCCCAAGTCAACACCTGTAGTTAGGACTAGGGTGTGTCCTGTAAGGTGGTGGGTGGGACACAGGCCACATCCTAGGTTGCCAAAAAACGACGAACAATTAGGATTTTGGGTTTTTTTTTGTTTAAAAAAAGCAAAACTAATGCCCAGATATTACTTTAAAATACGAAATCTGTGGTGAATTGGCCTTTTTGTCGTATTGGTTCCTAGCTCTGGTGCAGCACTCTGGGCGGGACTGACCGGCTTTGTGCCCCCATAGCGCATTCAGTTGTAGCAATGGACCAATAGTGCACTCTGCACACATTGGCAAGTTGGATATTTCGGCAAAGCTGGCAGTTCACCCCAAGTCAACACCTGTAGTTAGGACTAGGGTGTGTCCTGTAAGGTGGTGGGTGGGACACAGGCCACATCCTAGGTTGCCAAAAAACGACGAACAATTATTTATTTATTTATTTTTAATTTAAAAAAAAAAAAAAGCAAAACTAATGCCCAAATATTACTTTAAAATACGAAATCTGTGGTGAATTGGCCTTTTTGTCGTATTGGTTCCTAGCTCTGGTGCAGCACTCTGGGCGGGACTGACCGGCTTTGTGCCCCCATAGCGCATTCAGTTGTAGCAATGGACCAAGAGCGCCCTTGCATACATTGGCAAATTGGATATTTAGGGACAGCTGGCAGTTCACCCCAAGTCAACACCTGGAGTTAGGACTAGGGTGTGTCCTGTAAGGTGGTGGGTGGGACACAGGCCACATCCTAGGTTGCCAAAAAACTACGAACAATTAGGTTTTTGTTTTTTTTTTTGTTTAAAAAAAGCAAAACTAATGCCCAGATATTACTTTAAAATAAGAAATCTGTGGTAAATTGGCCTTTTTGTCGTATTGGTTCCTAGCTCTGGTGCAGCACTCTGGGCGGGACTGACCGGCTTTGTGCCCCCATAGCACAGTCAGTTGTAGCAATGGACCAATAGTGCACTCTGCACACATTGGCAAGTTGGATATTTCGGCACAGCTGGCAGTTCACCCCAAGTCAACACCTGTAGTTAGGACTAGGGTGTGTCCTGTAAGGTGGTGGGTGGGACACAGGCCACATCCTAGGTTGCCAAAAAACGACGAACAATTAGGTTTTTGTTTTTTTTTGTTTAAAAAAAGCAAAACTAATGCCCAGATATTACTTTAAAATACGAAATCTGTGGTGAATTGGCCTTTTTGTCGTATTGGTTCCTAGCTCTGGTGTAGCACTCTGGGCGGGACTGACCGGCTTTGTGCCCCCACAGCGCATTCAGTTGTAGCAATGGACCAATAGTGCACTCTGCACACATTGGCAAGTTGGATATTTCGGCAAAGCTGGCAGTTCACCCCAAGTCAACACCTGTAGTTAGGACTAGGGTGTGTCCTGTAAGGTGGTGGGTGGGACATAGGCCACATCCTAGGTTGCCAAAAAACGACGAATAATTAGGTTTTTGTTTTTTTTTTGTTTAAAAAAAGCAAAACTAATGCCCAGATATTACTTTAAAATACGAAATCTGTGGTAAATTGGCCTTTTTGTCGTATTGGTTCCTAGCTCTGGTGCAGCACTCTGGGCGGGACTGACCGGCTTTGTGCCCCCATAGCGCAGTCAGTTGTAGCAATGGACCAATAGTGCACTCTACACACATTGGCAAGTTGGATATTTCGGCAAAGCTGGCAGTTCACCCCAAGTCAACACCTGTAGTTAGGACTAGGGTGTGTCCTGTAAGGTGGTGGGTGGGACACAGGCCACATCCTAGGTTGCCAAAAAACTACGAACAATTATTTATTTATTTATTTTTAATTTAAAAAAAAAAAAAGCAAAACTAATGTCCAGATATTACTTTAAAATACGAAATCTGTGGTGAATTGGCCTTTTTGTCGTATTGGTTCCTAGCTCTGGTGCAGCACTCTGGGCGGGACTGACCGGCTTTGTGCCCCCATAGCGCAGTCAGCTGTAGCAGTGGACCAATAGTGCACTCTGCACACATTGGCAAGTTGGATATTTCGGCACAGCTGGCAGTTCACCCCAAGTCAACACCTGTAGTTAGGACTAGGGTGTGTCCTGTAAGGTGGTGGGTGGGACACAGGCCACATCCTAGGTTGCCAAAAAACGACGAACAATTAGGTTTTTGTTTTTTTTTGTTTAAAAAAAGCAAAACTAATGCCCAGATATTACTTTAAAATACGAAATCTGTGGTGAATTGGCCTTTTTGTCGTATTGGTTCCTAGCTCTGGTGCAGCACTCTGGGCGGGACTGACCGGCTTTGTGCCCCCACAGCACATTCAGTTGTAGCAATGGACCAATAGTGCACTCTGCACACATTGGCAAGTTGGATATTTCGGCAAAGCTGGCAGTTCACCCCAAGTCAACACCTGTAGTTAGGACTAGGGTGTGTCCTGTAAGGTGGTGGGTGGGACATAGGCCACATCCTAGGTTGCCAAAAAACGACGAACAATTAGGTTTTTGTTTTTTTTTTGTTTAAAAAAAGCAAAACTAATGCCCAGATATTACTTTAAAATACGAAATCTGTGGTAAATTGGCCTTTTTGTCGTATTGGTTCCTAGCTCTGGTGCAGCACTCTGGGCGGGACTGACCGGCTTTGTGCCCCCATAGCGCAGTCAGTTGTAGCAATGGACCAATAGTGCACTCTACACACATTGGCAAGTTGGATATTTCGGCAAAGCTGGCAGTTCACCCCAAGTCAACACCTGTAGTTAGGACTAGGGTGTGTCCTGTAAGGTGGTGGGTGGGACACAGGCCACATCCTAGGTTGCCAAAAAACGACGAACAATTATTTATTTATTTTTTTTTGTTTAAAAAAAGCAAAACTAATGCCCAGATATTACTTTAAAATACGAAATCTGTGGTAAATTGGCCTTTTTGTCGTATTGGTTCCTAGCTCTGGTGCAGCACTCTGGGCGGGACTGACCGGCTTTGTGCCCCCATAGCACAGTCAGTAGTAGCAATGGACCAATAGTGCACTCTGCACACATTGGCAAGTTGGATATTTCGGCACAGCTGGCAGTTCACCCCAAGTCAACACCTGTAGTTAGGACTAGGGTGTGTCCTGTAAGGTGGTGGGTGGGACACAGGCCACATCCTAGGTTGCCAAAAAACGACGAACAATTAGGTTTTTGTTTTTTTTTTTTGTTTAAAAAAAGCAAAACTAATGACCAGATATTACTTTAAAATACGAAATCTGTGGTGAATTGGCCTTTTTGTCATATTGGTTCCTAGCTCTGGTGCAGCACTCTGGGCGGGACTGACCGGCTTTGTGCCCCCATAGCGCAGTCAGTTGTAGCAATGGACCAATAGTGCACTCTGCACACATTGGCAAGTTGGATATTTCGGCACAGCTGGCAGTTCACCCCAAGTCAACACCTGTAGTTAGGACTAGGGTGTGTCCTGTAAGGTGGTGGGTGGGACACAGGCCACATCCTAGGTTGCCAAAAAACGACGAACAATTAGGTTTTTTTTTTTTTTTTTTGTTTAAAAAAAGCAAAACTAATGCCCAGATATTACTTTAAAATACGAAATCTGTGGTGAATTGGCCTTTTTGTCGTATTGGTTCCTAGCTCTGGTGCAGCACTCTGGGCGGGACTGACCGGCTTTGTGCCCCCATAGCGCATTCAGTTGTAGCAATGGACCAATAGTGCACTCTGCACACATTGGCAAGTTGGATATTTCGGCACAGCTGGCAGTTCACCCCAAGTCAACACCTGTAGTTAGGACTAGGGTGTGTCCTGTAAGGTGGTGGGTGGGACACAGGCCACATCCTAGGTTGCCAAAAAACGACGAACAATTAGGATTTTGGGTTTTTTTTTGTTTAAAAAAAGCAAAACTAATGCCCAGATATTACTTTAAAATACGAAATCTGTGGTGAATTGGCCTTTTTGTCGTATTGGTTCCTAGCTCTGGTGCAGCACTCTGGGCGGGACTGACCGGCTTTGTGCCCCCATAGCGCATTCAGTTGTAGCAATGGACCAATAGTGCACTCTGCACACATTGGCAAGTTGGATATTTCGGCAAAGCTGGCAGTTCACCCCAAGTCAACACCTGTAGTTAGGACTAGGGTGTGTCCTGTAAGGTGGTGGGTGGGACACAGGCCACATCCTAGGTTGCCAAAAAACGACGAACAATTATTTATTTATTTATTTTTAATTTTTAAAAAAAAAAAAGCAAAACTAATGCCCAAATATTACTTTAAAATACGAAATCTGTGGTGAATTGGCCTTTTTGTCGTATTGGTTCCTAGCTCTGGTGCAGCACTCTGGGCGGGACTGACCGGCTTTGTGCCCCCATAGCGCATTCAGCTGTAGCAATGGACCAAGAGCGCCCTTGCATACATTGGCAAATTGGATATTTAGGGACAGCTGGCAGTTCACCCCAAGTCAACACCTGGAGTTAGGACTAGGGTGTGTCCTGTAAGGTGGTGGGTGGGACACAGGCCACATCCTAGGTTGCCAAAAAACTACGAACAATTAGGTTTTTGTTTTTTTTTTGTTTAAAAAAAGCAAAACTAATGCCCAGATATTACTTTAAAATACGAAATCTGTGGTGAATTGGCCTTTTTGTCGTATTGGTTCCTAGCTCTGGTGCAGCACTCTGGGCGGGACTGACCGGCTTTGTGCCCCCATAGCACAGTCAGTTGTAGCAATGGACCAATAGTGCACTCTGCACACATTGGAAAGTTGGATATTTCGGCAAAGCTGGCAGTTCACCCCAAGTCAACACCTGTAGTTAGGACTAGGGTGTGTCCTGTAAGGTGGTGGGTGGGACACAGGCCACATCCTAGGTTGCCAAAAAACTACGAACAATTAGGTTTTTGTTTTTTTTTTGTTTAAAAAAAGCAAAACTAATGCCCAGATATTACTTTAAAATAAGAAATCTGTGGTAAATTGGCCTTTTTGTCGTATTGGTTCCTAGCTCTGGTGCAGCACTCTGGGCGGGACTGACCGGCTTTGTGCCCCCATAGCGCATTCAGTTGTAGCAATGGACCAATAGTGCACTCTGCACACATTGGCAAGTTGGATATTTCGGCAAAGCTGGCAGTTCACCCCAAGTCAACACCTGTAGTTAGGACTAGGGTATGTCCTGTAAGGTGGTGGGTGGGACACAGGCCACATCCTAGGTTGCCAAAAAACTACGAACAATTAGGTTTTTGTTTTTTTTTTGTTTAAAAAAAGCAAAACTAATGCCCAGATATTACTTTAAAATAAGAAATCTGTGGTAAATTGGCCTTTTTGTCGTATTGGTTCCTAGCTCTGGTGCAGCACTCTGGGCGGGACTGACCGGCTTTGTGCCCCCATAGCACAGTCAGTTGTAGCAATGGACCAATAGTGCACTCTGCACACATTGGCAAGTTGGATATTTCGGCACAGCTGGCAGTTCACCCCAAGTCAACACCTGTAGTTAGGACTAGGGTGTGTCCTGTAAGGTGGTGGGTGGGACACAGGCCACATCCTAGGTTGCCAAAAAACGACGAACAATTAGGTTTTTGTTTTTTTTTTGTTTAAAAAAAGCAAAACTAATGCCCAGATATTACTTTAAAATACGAAATCTGTGGTGAATTGGCCTTTTTGTCGTATTGGTTCCTAGCTCTGGTGTAGCACTCTGGGCGGGACTGACCGGCTTTGTGCCCCCACAGCGCATTCAGTTGTAGCAATGGACCAATAGTGCACTCTGCACACATTGGCAAGTTGGATATTTCGGCAAAGCTGGCAGTTCACCCCAAGTCAACACCTGTAGTTAGGACTAGGGTGTGTCCTGTAAGGTGGTGGGTGGGACATAGGCCACATCCTAGGTTGCCAAAAAACGACGAACAATTAGGTTTTTGTTTTTTTTTTGTTTAAAAAAAGCAAAACTAATGCCCAGATATTACTTTAAAATACGAAATCTGTGGTAAATTGGCCTTTTTGTCGTATTGGTTCCTAGCTCTGGTGCAGCACTCTGGGCGGGACTGACCGGCTTTGTGCCCCCATAGCGCAGTCAGTTGTAGCAATGGACCAATAGTGCACTCTACACACATTGGCAAGTTGGATATTTCGGCAAAGCTGGCAGTTCACCCCAAGTCAACACCTGTAGTTAGGACTAGGGTGTGTCCTGTAAGGTGGTGGGTGGGACACAGGCCACATCCTAGGTTGCCAAAAAACGACGAACAATTATTTATTTATTTTTTTTTGTTTAAAAAAAGCAAAACTAATGCCCAGATATTACTTTAAAATACGAAATCTGTGGTGAATTGGCCTTTTTGTCGTATTGGTTCCTAGCTCTGGTGCAGCACTCTGGGCGGGACTGACCGGCTTTGTGCCCCCATAGCGCATTCAGTTGTAGCAATGGACCAATAGTGCACTCTGCACACATTGGCAAGTTGGATATTTCGGCAAAGCTGGCAGTTCACCCCAAGTCAACACCTGTAGTTAGGACTAGGGTATGTCCTGTAAGGTGGTGGGTGGGACACAGGCCACATCCTAGGTTGCCAAAAAACTACGAACAATTAGGTTTTTGTTTTTTTTTTGTTTAAAAAAAGCAAAACTAATGCCCAGATATTACTTTAAAATAAGAAATCTGTGGTAAATTGGCCTTTTTGTCGTATTGGTTCCTAGCTCTGATGCAGCACTCTGGGCGGGACTGACCGGCTTTGTGCCCCCATAGCGCATTCAGTTGTAGCAATGGACCAATAATGCACTCTGCACACATTGGCAAGTTGGATATTTCGGCAAAGCTGGCAGTTCACCCCAAGTCAACACCTGTAGTTAGGACTAGGGTGTGTCCTGTAAGGTGGTGGGTGGGACACAGGCCACATCCTAGGTTGCCAAAAAACGACGAACAATTATTTATTTATTTATTTTTAATTTTTTTAAAAAAAAAAGCAAAACTAATGTCCAGATATTACTTTAAAATACGAAATCTGTGGTGAATTGGCCTTTTTGTCGTATTGGTTCCTAGCTCTGGTGCAGCACTCTGGGCGGGACTGACCGGCTTTGTGCCCCCATAGCGCATTCAATTGTAGCAATGGACCAAGAGCGCCCTTGCATACATTGGCAAATTGGATATTTAGGGACAGCTGGCAGTTCACCCCAAGTCAACACCTGGAGTTAGGACTAGGGTGTGTCCTGTAAGGTGGTGGGTGGGACACAGGCCACATCCTAGGTTGCCAAAAAACGACGAACAATTATTATTATTTTTTTTTTATGTTTAAAAAAAGCAAAACTATTGCCCAGATATTACTTTAAAATACGAAATCTGTGGTAAATTGGCCTTTTTGTCGTATTGGTTCCTAGCTCTGGTGCAGCACTCTGGGCGGGACTGACCGGCTTTGTGCCCCCATAGCGCATTCAGTTGTAGCAATGGACCAATAGTGCACTCTGCACACATTGGCAAGTTGGATATTTCGGCAAAGCTGGCAGTTCACCCCAAGTCAACACCTGTAGTTAGGACTAGGGTGTGTCCTGTAAGGTGGTGGGTGGGACACAGGCCACATCCTAGGTTGCCAAAAAACGACAAACAATTAGGTTTTTGTTTTTTTTTTGTTTAAAAAAAGCAAAACTAATGCCCAGATATTACTTTAAAATACGAAATCTGTGGTAAATTGGCCTTTTTGTCGTATTGGTTCCTAGCTCTGGTGCAGCACTCTGGGCGGGACTGACCGGCTTTGTGCCCCCATAGCGCAGTCAGTTGTAGCAATGGACCAATAGTGCACTCTGCACACATTGGCAAGTTGGATATTTCGGCACAGCTGGCAGTTCACCCCAAGTCAACACCTGTAGTTAGGACTAGGGTGTGTCCTGTAAGGTGGTGGGTGGGACACAGGCCACATCCTAGGTTGCCAAAAAACGACGAATAATTAGGTTTTTGTTTTTTTTTTGTTTAAAAAAAGCAAAACTAATGCCCAGATATTACTTTAAAATACGAAATCTGTGGTGAATTGGCCTTTTTGTCGTATTGGTTCCTAGCTCTGGTGCAGCACTCTGGGCGGGACTGACCGGCTTTGTGCCCCCATAGCACAGTCAGTTGTAGCAATGGACCAATAGTGCACTCTGCACACATTGGCAAGTTGGATATTTCGGCAAAGCTGGCAGTTCACCCCAAGTCAACACCTGTAGTTAGGACTAGGGTGTGTCCTGTAAGGTGGTGGGTGGGACACAGGCCACATCCTAGGTTGCCAAAAAACTACGAACAATTAGGTTTTTGTTTTTTTTTTTGTTTAAAAAAAGCAAAACTAATGCCCAGATATTACTTTAAAATAAGAAATCTGTGGTAAATTGGCCTTTTTGTCGTATTGGTTCCTAGCTCTGATGCAGCACTCTGGGCGGGACTGACCGGCTTTGTGCCCCCATAGCGCAGTCAGTTGTAGCAATGGACCAATAGTGCACTCTGCACACATTGGCAAGTTGGATATTTCGGCACAGCTGGCAGTTCACCCCAAGTCAACACCTGTAGTTAGGACTAGGGTGTGTCCTGTAAGGTGGTGGGTGGGACACAGGCCACATCCTAGGTTGCCAAAAAACGACGAATAATTAGGTTTTTGTTTTTTTTTTGTTTAAAAAAAGCAAAACTAATGCCCAGATATTACTTTAAAATACGAAATCTGTGGTAAATTGGCCTTTTTGTCGTATTGGTTCCTAGCTCTGGTGCAGCACTCTGGGCGGGACTGACCGGCTTTGTGCCCCCATAGCGCAGTCAGTTGTAGCAATGGACCAATAGTGCACTCTGCACACATTGGCAAGTTGGATATTTCGGCACAGCTGGCAGTTCACCCCAAGTCAACACCTGTAGTTAGGACTAGGGTGTGTCCTGTAAGGTGGTGGGTGGGACACAGGCCACATCCTAGGTTGCCAAAAAACGACGAATAATTAGGTTTTTGTTTTTTTTTTTGTTTAAAAAAAGCAAAACTAATGACCAGATATTACTTTAAAATACGAAATCTGTGGTGAATTGGCCTTTTTGTCGTATTGGTTCCTAGCTCTGGTGCAGCACTCTGGGCGGGACTGACCGGCTTTGTGCCCCCATAGCACAGTCAGTTGTAGCAATGGACCAATAGTGCACTCTGCACACATTGGCAAGTTGGATATTTCGGCACAGCTGGCAGTTCACCCCAAGTCAACACCTGTAGTTAGGACTAGGGTGTGTCCTGTAAGGTGGTGGGTGGGACACAGGCCACATCCTAGGTTGCCAAAAAACGACGAACAATTAGGTTTTTGGGTTTTTTTTTGTTTAAAAAAAGCAAAACTAATGCCCAGATATTACTTTAAAATACGAAATCTGTGGTAAATTGGCCTTTTTGTCGTATTGGTTCCTAGCTCTGATGCAGCACTCTGGGCGGGACTGACCGGCTTTGTGCCCCCATAGCGCATTCAGTTGTAGCAATGGACCAATAATGCACTCTGCACACATTGGCAAGTTGGATATTTCGGCAAAGCTGGCAGTTCACCCCAAGTCAACACCTGTAGTTAGGACTAGGGTGTGTCCTGTAAGGTGGTGGGTGGGACACAGGCCACATCCTAGGTTGCCAAAAAACGACGAACAATTATTTATTTATTTATTTTTAATTTTTTAAAAAAAAAAGCAAAACTAATGTCCAGATATTACTTTAAAATACGAAATCTGTGGTGAATTGGCCTTTTTGTCGTATTGGTTCCTAGCTCTGGTGCAGCACTCTGGGCGGGACTGACCGGCTTTGTGCCCCCATAGCGCATTCAGTTGTAGCAATGGACCAAGAGCGCCCTTGCATACATTGGCAAATTGGATATTTAGGGACAGCTGGCAGTTCACCCCAAGTCAACACCTGGAGTTAGGACTAGGGTGTGTCCTGTAAGGTGGTGGGTGGGACACAGGCCACATCCTAGGTTGCCAAAAAACGACGAACAATTATTATTATTTTTTTTTTATGTTTAAAAAAAGCAAAACTATTGCCCAGATATTACTTTAAAATACGAAATCTGTGGTAAATTGGCCTTTTTGTCGTATTGGTTCCTAGCTCTGGTGCAGCACTCTGGGCGGGACTGACCGGCTTTGTGCCCCCATAGCGCAGTCAGTTGTAGCAATGGACCAATAGTGCACTCTGCACACATTGGCAAGTTGGATATTTCGGCACAGCTGGCAGTTCACCTCAAGTCAACACCTGTAGTTAGGACTAGGGTGTGTCCTGTAAGGTGGTGGGTGGGACACAGGCCACATCCTAGGTTGCCAAAAAACGACGAACAATTATTTATTTATTTTTAATTTTTAAAAAAAAAAAAGCAAAACTAATGCCCAAATATTACTTTAAAATAAGAAATCTGTGGTAAATTGGCCTTTTTGTCGTATTGGTTCCTAGCTCTGATGCAGCACTCTGGGCGGGACTGACCGGCTTTGTGCCCCCATAGCACAGTCAGTTGTAGCAATGGACCAATAGTGCACTCTGCACACATTGGCAAGTTGGATATTTCGGCACAGCTGGCAGTTCACCCCAAGTCAACACCTGTAGTTAGGACTAGGGTGTGTCCTGTAAGGTGGTGGGTGGGACACAGGCCACATCCTAGGTTGCCAAAAAACGACGAATAATTAGGTTTTTGTTTTTTTTTTGTTTAAAAAAAGCAAAACTAATGACCAGATATTACTTTAAAATACGAAATCTGTGGTGAATTGGCTTTTTTGTCGTATTGGTTCCTAGCTCTGGTGCAGCACTCTGGGCGGGACTGACCGGCTTTGTGCCCCCATAGCACAGTCAGTTGTAGCAATGGACCAATAGTGCACTCTGCACACATTGGCAAGTTGGATATTTCGGCACAGCTGGCAGTTCACCCCAAGTCAACACCTGTAGTTAGGACTAGGGTGTGTCCTGTAAGGTGGTGGGTGGGACACAGGCCACATCCTAGGTTGCCAAAAAACGACGAACAATTAGGTTTTTGGGGTTTTTTTTGTTTAAAAAAAGCAAAACTAATGCCCAGATATTACTTTAAAATACGAAATCTGTGGTAAATTGGCCTTTTTGTCGTATTGGTTCCTAGCTCTGATGCAGCACTCTGGGCGGGACTGACCGGCTTTGTGCCCCCATAGCGCATTCAGTTGTAGCAATGGACCAATAATGCACTCTGCACACATTGGCAAGTTGGATATTTCGGCAAAGCTGGCAGTTCACCCCAAGTCAACACCTGTAGTTAGGACTAGGGTGTGTCCTGTAAGGTGGTGGGTGGGACACAGGCCACATCCTAGGTTGCCAAAAAACGACGAACAATTATTTATTTATTTATTTTTAATTTTTAAAAAAAAAAAGCAAAACTAATGTCCAGATATTACTTTAAAATACGAAATCTGTGGTGAATTGGCCTTTTTGTCGTATTGGTTCCTAGCTCTGGTGCAGCACTCTGGGCGGGACTGACCGGCTTTGTGCCCCCATAGCGCATTCAGTTGTAGCAATGGACCAAGAGCGCCCTTGCATACATTGGCAAATTGGATATTTAGGGACAGCTGGCAGTTCACCCCAAGTCAACACCTGGAGTTAGGACTAGGGTGTGTCCTGTAAGGTGGTGGGTGGGACACAGGCCACATCCTAGGTTGCCAAAAAACGACGAACAATTATTATTATTTTTTTTTTATGTTTAAAAAAAGCAAAACTATTGCCCAGATATTACTTTAAAATACGAAATCTGTGGTAAATTGGCCTTTTTGTCGTATTGGTTCCTAGCTCTGGTGCAGCACTCTGGGCGGGACTGACCGGCTTTGTGCCCCCATAGCGCAGTCAGTTGTAGCAATGGACCAATAGTGCACTCTGCACACATTGGCAAGTTGGATATTTCGGCACAGCTGGCAGTTCACCTCAAGTCAACACCTGTAGTTAGGACTAGGGTGTGTCCTGTAAGGTGGTGGGTGGGACACAGGCCACATCCTAGGTTGCCAAAAAACGACGAACAATTAGGTT
This sequence comes from Coreius guichenoti, assembly GCA_039654105.1. Lineage (NCBI taxonomy): Eukaryota > Metazoa > Chordata > Actinopteri > Cypriniformes > Gobionidae > Coreius > Coreius guichenoti. The sequence goes on from CM077176.1 coordinate 4,885,632, forward strand.
TTTGTTTTTTTTTTTGTTTAAAAAAAGCAAAACTAATGCCCAGATATTACTTTAAAATACGAAATCTGTGGTAAATTGGCCTTTTTGTCGTATTGGTTCCTAGCTCTGGTGCAGCACTCTGGGCGGGACTGACCGGCTTTGTGCCCCCATAGCGCATTCAGTTGTAGCAATGGACCAATAGTGCACTCTGCACACATTGGCAAGTTGGATATTTCGGCAAAGCTGGCAGTTCACCCCAAGTCAACACCTGTAGTTAGGACTAGGGTGTGTCCTGTAAGGTGGTGGGTGGGACACAGGCCACATCCTAGGTTGCCAAAAAACGACAAACAATTAGGTTTTTGTTTTTTTTTTGTTTAAAAAAAGCAAAACTAATGCCCAGATATTACTTTAAAATACGAAATCTGTGGTAAATTGGCCTTTTTGTCGTATTGGTTCCTAGCTCTGGTGCAGCACTCTGGGCGGGACTGACCGGCTTTGTGCCCCCATAGCGCAGTCAGTTGTAGCAATGGACCAATAGTGCACTCTGCACACATTGGCAAGTTGGATATTTCGGCACAGCTGGCAGTTCACCCCAAGTCAACACCTGTAGTTAGGACTAGGGTGTGTCCTGTAAGGTGGTGGGTGGGACACAGGCCACATCCTAGGTTGCCAAAAAACGACGAACAATTAGGTTTTTGTTTTTTTTTTGTTTAAAAAAAGCAAAACTAATGCCCAGATATTACTTTAAAATACGAAATCTGTGGTGAATTGGCCTTTTTGTCGTATTGGTTCCTAGCTCTGGTGCAGCACTCTGGGCGGGACTGACCGGCTTTGTGCCCCCATAGCACAGTCAGTTGTAGCAATGGACCAATAGTGCACTCTGCACACATTGGCAAGTTGGATATTTCGGCAAAGCTGGCAGTTCACCCCAAGTCAACACCTGTAGTTAGGACTAGGGTGTGTCCTGTAAGGTGGTGGGTGGGACACAGGCCACATCCTAGGTTGCCAAAAAACTACGAACAATTAGGTTTTTGTTTTTTTTTTGTTTAAAAAAAGCAAAACTAATGCCCAGATATTACTTTAAAATAAGAAATCTGTGGTAAATTGGCCTTTTTGTCGTATTGGTTCCTAGCTCTGGTGCAGCACTCTGGGCGGGACTGACCGGCTTTGCGCCCCCATAGCGCATTCAGTTGTAGCAATGGACCAATAGTGCACTCTGCACACATTGGCAAGTTGGATATTTCGGCACAGCTGGCAGTTCACCCCAAGTCAACACCTGTAGTTAGGACTAGGGTGTGTCCTGTAAGGTGGTGGGTGGGACACAGGCCACATCCTAGGTTGCCAAAAAACGACGAACAATTAGGATTTTGGGTTTTTTTTTGTTTAAAAAAAGCAAAACTAATGCCCAGATATTACTTTAAAATACGAAATCTGTGGTGAATTGGCCTTTTTGTCGTATTGGTTCCTAGCTCTGGTGCAGCACTCTGGGCGGGACTGACCGGCTTTGTGCCCCCATAGCGCATTCAGTTGTAGCAATGGACCAATAGTGCACTCTGCACACATTGGCAAGTTGGATATTTCGGCAAAGCTGGCAGTTCACCCCAAGTCAACACCTGTAGTTAGGACTAGGGTGTGTCCTGTAAGGTGGTGGGTGGGACACAGGCCACATCCTAGGTTGCCAAAAAACGACGAACAATTATTTATTTATTTATTTTTAATTTTTAAAAAAAAAAAAGCAAAACTAATGCCCAAATATTACTTTAAAATACGAAATCTGTGGTGAATTGGCCTTTTTGTCGTATTGGTTCCTAGCTCTGGTGCAGCACTCTGGGCGGGACTGACCGGCTTTGTGCCCCCATAGCGCATTCAGTTGTAGCAATGGACCAAGAGCGCCCTTGCATACATTGGCAAATTGGATATTTAGGGACAGCTGGCAGTTCACCCCAAGTCAACACCTGGAGTTAGGACTAGGGTGTGTCCTGTAAGGTGGTGGGTGGGACACAGGCCACATCCTAGGTTGCCAAAAAACTACGAACAATTAGGTTTTTGTTTTTTTTTTGTTTAAAAAAAGCAAAACTAATGCCCAGATATTACTTTAAAATACGAAATCTGTGGTGAATTGGCCTTTTTGTCGTATTGGTTCCTAGCTCTGGTGCAGCACTCTGGGCGGGACTGACCGGCTTTGTGCCCCCATAGCACAGTCAGTTGTAGCAATGGACCAATAGTGCACTCTGCACACATTGGCAAGTTGGATATTTCGGCACAGCTGGCAGTTCACCCCAAGTCAACACCTGTAGTTAGGACTAGGGTGTGTCCTGTAAGGTGGTGGGTGGGACACAGGCCACATCCTAGGTTGCCAAAAAACGACGAACAATTAGGATTTTGGGTTTGTTTTTGTTTAAAAAAGCTAAACTAATGCCCAGATATTACTTTAAAATACGAAATCTGTGGTAAATTGGCCTTTTTGTCGTATTGGTTCCTAGCTCTGATGCAGCACTCTGGGCGGGACTGACCGGCTTTGTGCCCCCATAGCGCATTCAGTTGTAGCAATGGACCAATAATGCACTCTGCACACATTGGCAAGTTGGATATTTCGGCAAAGCTGGCAGTTCACCCCAAGTCAACACCTGTAGTTAGGACTAGGGTGTGTCCTGTAAGGTGGTGGGTGGGACACAGGCCACATCCTAGGTTGCCAAAAAACGACGAACAATTATTTATTTATTTATTTTTAATTTTTAAAAAAAAAAAGCAAAACTAATGTCCAGATATTACTTTAAAATACGAAATCTGTGGTGAATTGGCCTTTTTGTCGTATTGGTTCCTAGCTCTGGTGCAGCACTCTGGGCGGGACTGACCGGCTTTGTGCCCCCATAGCGCATTCAGTTGTAGCAATGGACCAAGAGCGCCCTTGCATACATTGGCAAATTGGATATTTAGGGACAGCTGGCAGTTCACCCCAAGTCAACACCTGGAGTTAGGACTAGGGTGTGTCCTGTAAGGTGGTGGGTGGGACACAGGCCACATCCTAGGTTGCCAAAAAACGACGAACAATTATTATTATTTTTTTTTTATGTTTAAAAAAAGCAAAACTATTGCCCAGATATTACTTTAAAATACGAAATCTGTGGTAAATTGGCCTTTTTGTCGTATTGGTTCCTAGCTCTGGTGCAGCACTCTGGGCGGGACTGACCGGCTTTGTGCCCCCATAGCGCAGTCAGTTGTAGCAATGGACCAATAGTGCACTCTGCACACATTGGCAAGTTGGATATTTCGGCACAGCTGGCAGTTCACCTCAAGTCAACACCTGTAGTTAGGACTAGGGTGTGTCCTGTAAGGTGGTGGGTGGGACACAGGCCACATCCTAGGTTGCCAAAAAACGACAAACAATTATTTATTTATTTTTAATTTAAAAAAAAAAAAAAGCAAAACTAATGCCCAAATATTACTTTAAAATACGAAATCTGTGGTGAATTGGCCTTTTTGTCGTATTGGTTCCTAGCTCTGGTGCAGCACTCTGGGCGGGACTGACCGGCTTTGTGCCCCCATAGCGCATTCAGTTGTAGCAATGGACCAAGAGCGCCCTTGCATACATTGGCAAATTGGATATTTAGGGACAGCTGGCAGTTCACCCCAAGTCAACACCTGGAGTTAGGACTAGGGTGTGTCCTGTAAGGTGGTGGGTGGGACACAGGCCACATCCTAGGTTGCCAAAAAACTACGAACAATTAGGTTTTTGTTTTTTTTTTGTTTAAAAAAAGCAAAACTAATGCCCAGATATTACTTTAAAATACGAAATCTGTGGTGAATTGGCCTTTTTGTCGTATTGGTTCCTAGCTCTGGTGCAGCACTCTGGGCGGGACTGACCGGCTTTGTGCCCCCATAGCACAGTCAGTTGTAGCAATGGACCAATAGTGCACTCTGCACACATTGGCAAGTTGGATATTTCGGCAAAGCTGGCAGTTCACCCCAAGTCAACACCTGTAGTTAGGACTAGGGTGTGTCCTGTAAGGTGGTGGGTGGGACACAGGCCACATCCTAGGTTGCCAAAAAACTACGAACAATTAGGTTTTTGTTTTTTTTTTGTTTAAAAAAAGCAAAACTAATGCCCAGATATTACTTTAAAATAAGAAATCTGTGGTAAATTGGCCTTTTTGTCGTATTGGTTCCTAGCTCTGATGCAGCACTCTGGGCGGGACTGACCGGCTTTGTGCCCCCATAGCACAGTCAGTTGTAGCAATGGACCAATAGTGCACTCTGCACACATTGGCAAGTTGGATATTTCGGCACAGCTGGCAGTTCACCCCAAGTCAACACCTGTAGTTAGGACTAGGGTGTGTCCTGTAAGGTGGTGGGTGGGACACAGGCCACATCCTAGGTTGCCAAAAAACGACGAACAATTATTTATTTATTTATTTTTGTTTAAAAAAAGCAAAACTAATGCCCAGATATTACTTTAAAATACGAAATCTGTGGTGAATTGGCCTTTTTGTCGTATTGGTTCCTAGCTCTGATGCAGCACTCTGGGCGGGACTGACCGGCTTTGTGCCCCCATAGCGCATTCAGTTGTAGCAATGGACCAATAATGCACTCTGCACACATTGGCAAGTTGGATATTTCGGCAAAGCTGGCAGTTCACCCCAAGTCAACACCTGTAGTTAGGACTAGGGTGTGTCCTGTAAGGTGGTGGGTGGGACACAGGCCACATCCTAGGTTGCCAAAAAACGACGAACAATTATTTATTTATTTATTTTTAATTTTAAAAAAAAAAAAGCAAAACTAATGTCCAGATATTACTTTAAAATACGAAATCTGTGGTGAATTGGCCTTTTTGTCGTATTGGTTCCTAGCTCTGGTGCAGCACTCTGGGCGGGACTGACCGGCTTTGTGCCCCCATAGCGCATTCAGTTGTAGCAATGGACCAAGAGCGCCCTTGCATACATTGGCAAATTGGATATTTAGGGACAGCTGGCAGTTCACCCCAAGTCAACACCTGGAGTTAGGACTAGGGTGTGTCCTGTAAGGTGGTGGGTGGGACACAGGCCACATCCTAGGTTGCCAAAAAACGACGAACAATTAGGTTTTTGTTTTTTTTTTATGTTTAAAAAAAGCAAAACTAATGCCCAGATATTACTTTAAAATACGAAATCTGTGGTAAATTGGCCTTTTTGTCGTATTGGTTCCTAGCTCTGGTGCAGCACTCTGGGCGGGACTGACCGGCTTTGTGCCCCCATAGCGCATTCAGTTGTAGCAATGGACCAATAGTGCACTCTGCACACATTGGCAAGTTGGATATTTCGGCAAAGCTGGCAGTTCACCCCAAGTCAACACCTGTAGTTAGGACTAGGGTGTGTCCTGTAAGGTGGTGGGTGGGACACAGGCCACATCCTAGGTTGCCAAAAAACGACGAACAATTAGGTTTTTGTTTTTTTTTTGTTTAAAAAAAGCAAAACTAATGCCCAGATATTACTTTAAAATACGAAATCTGTGGTGAATTGGCCTTTTTGTCGTATTGGTTCCTAGCTCTGGTGCAGCACTCTGGGCGGGACTGACCGGCTTTGTGCCCCCATAGCACAGTCAGTTGTAGCAATGGACCAATAGTGCACTCTGCACACATTGGCAAGTTGGATATTTCGGCAAAGCTGGCAGTTCACCCCAAGTCAACACCTGTAGTTAGGACTAGGGTGTGTCCTGTAAGGTGGTGGGTGGGACACAGGCCACATCCTAGGTTGCCAAAAAACTACGAACAATTAGGTTTTTGTTTTTTTTTTGTTTAAAAAAAGCAAAACTAATGCCCAGATATTACTTTAAAATAAGAAATCTGTGGTAAATTGGCCTTTTTGTCGTATTGGTTCCTAGCTCTGATGCAGCACTCTGGGCGGGACTGACCGGCTTTGTGCCCCCATAGCGCATTCAGTTGTAGCAATGGACCAATAGTGCACTCTGCACACATTGGCAAGTTGGATATTTCGGCACAGCTGGCAGTTCACCCCAAGTCAACACCTGTAGTTAGGACTAGGGTGTGTCCTGTAAGGTGGTGGGTGGGACACAGGCCACATCCTAGGTTGCCAAAAAACGACGAACAATTAGGATTTTGGGTTTTTTTTTGTTTAAAAAAAGCAAAACTAATGCCCAGATATTACTTTAAAATACGAAATCTGTGGTGAATTGGCCTTTTTGTCGTATTGGTTCCTAGCTCTGGTGCAGCACTCTGGGCGGGACTGACCGGCTTTGTGCCCCCATAGCGCATTCAGTTGTAGCAATGGACCAATAGTGCACTCTGCACACATTGGCAAGTTGGATATTTCGGCAAAGCTGGCAGTTCACCCCAAGTCAACACCTGTAGTTAGGACTAGGGTGTGTCCTGTAAGGTGGTGGGTGGGACACAGGCCACATCCTAGGTTGCCAAAAAACGACGAACAATTATTTTATTTATTTTTAATTTTAAAAAAAAAAAAAGCAAAACTAATGCCCAAATATTACTTTAAAATACGAAATCTGTGGTGAATTGGCCTTTTTGTCGTATTGGTTCCTAGCTCTGGTGCAGCACTCTGGGCGGGACTGACCGGCTTTGTGCCCCCATAGCGCATTCAGTTGTAGCAATGGACCAAGAGCGCCCTTGCATACATTGGCAAATTGGATATTTAGGGACAGCTGGCAGTTCACCCCAAGTCAACACCTGGAGTTAGGACTAGGGTGTGTCCTGTAAGGTGGTGGGTGGGACACAGGCCACATCCTAGGTTGCCAAAAAACTACGAACAATTAGGTTTTTGTTTTTTTTTTGTTTAAAAAAAGCAAAACTAATGCCCAGATATTACTTTAAAATACGAAATCTGTGGTGAATTGGCCTTTTTGTCGTATTGGTTCCTAGCTCTGGTGCAGCACTCTGGGCGGGACTGACCGGCTTTGTGCCCCCATAGCACAGTCAGTTGTAGCAATGGACCAATAGTGCACTCTGCACACATTGGCAAGTTGGATATTTCGGCAAAGCTGGCAGTTCACCCCAAGTCAACACCTGTAGTTAGGACTAGGGTGTGTCCTGTAAGGTGGTGGGTGGGATACAGGCCACATCCTAGGTTGCCAAAAAACTACGAACAATTAGGTTTTTGTTTTTTTTTTGTTTAAAAAAAGCAAAACTAATGCCCAGATATTACTTTAAAATAAGAAATCTGTGGTAAATTGGCCTTTTTGTCGTATTGGTTCCTAGCTCTGATGCAGCACTCTGGGCGGGACTGACCGGCTTTGTGCCCCCATAGCGCATTCAGTTGTAGCAATGGACCAATAATGCACTCTGCACACATTGGCAAGTTGGATATTTCGGCAAAGCTGGCAGTTCACCCCAAGTCAACACCTGTAGTTAGGACTAGGGTGTGTCCTGTAAGGTGGTGGGTGGGACACAGGCCACATCCTAGGTTGCCAAAAAACGACGAACAATTATTTATTTATTTATTTTTAATTTTTAAAAAAAAAAAGCAAAACTAATGTCCAGATATTACTTTAAAATACGAAATCTGTGGTGAATTGGCCTTTTTGTCGTATTGGTTCCTAGCTCTGGTGCAGCACTCTGGGCGGGACTGACCGGCTTTGTGCCCCCATAGCGCATTCAGTTGTAGCAATGGACCAAGAGCGCCCTTGCATACATTGGCAAATTGGATATTTAGGGACAGCTGGCAGTTCACCCCAAGTCAACACCTGGAGTTAGGACTAGGGTGTGTCCTGTAAGGTGGTGGGTGGGACACAGGCCACATCCTAGGTTGCCAAAAAACGACGAACAATTATTATTATTTTTTTTTTATGTTTAAAAAAAGCAAAACTATTGCCCAGATATTACTTTAAAATACGAAATCTGTGGTAAATTGGCCTTTTTGTCGTATTGGTTCCTAGCTCTGGTGCAGCACTCTGGGCGGGACTGACCGGCTTTGTGCCCCCATAGCGCAGTCAGTTGTAGCAATGGACCAATAGTGCACTCTGCACACATTGGCAAGTTGGATATTTCGGCACAGCTGGCAGTTCACCTCAAGTCAACACCTGTAGTTAGGACTAGGGTGTGTCCTGTAAGGTGGTGGGTGGGACACAGGCCACATCCTAGGTTGCCAAAAAACGACGAACAATTAGGTTTTTGTTTTTTTTTTTGTTTAAAAAAAGCAAAACTAATGCCCAGATATTACTTTAAAATACGAAATCTGTGGTAAATTGGCCTTTTTGTCGTATTGGTTCCTAGCTCTGGTGCAGCACTCTGGGCGGGACTGACCGGCTTTGTGCCCCCATAGCGCATTCAGTTGTAGCAATGGACCAATAGTGCACTCTGCACACATTGGCAAGTTGGATATTTCGGCAAAGCTGGCAGTTCACCCCAAGTCAACACCTGTAGTTAGGACTAGGGTGTGTCCTGTAAGGTGGTGGGTGGGACACAGGCCACATCCTAGGTTGCCAAAAAACGACAAACAATTAGGTTTTTGTTTTTTTTTTGTTTAAAAAAAGCAAAACTAATGCCCAGATATTACTTTAAAATACGAAATCTGTGGTAAATTGGCCTTTTTGTCGTATTGGTTCCTAGCTCTGGTGCAGCACTCTGGGCGGGACTGACCGGCTTTGTGCCCCCATAGCGCAGTCAGTTGTAGCAATGGACCAATAGTGCACTCTGCACACATTGGCAAGTTGGATATTTCGGCACAGCTGGCAGTTCACCCCAAGTCAACACCTGTAGTTAGGACTAGGGTGTGTCCTGTAAGGTGGTGGGTGGGACACAGGCCACATCCTAGGTTGCAAAAAACGACGAACAATTAGGTTTTTGTTTTTTTTTTGTTTAAAAAAAGCAAAACTAATGCCCAGATATTACTTTAAAATACGAAATCTGTGGTGAATTGGCCTTTTTGTCGTATTGGTTCCTAGCTCTGGTGCAGCACTCTGGGCGGGACTGACCGGCTTTGTGCCCCCATAGCACAGTCAGTTGTAGCAATGGACCAATAGTGCACTCTGCACACATTGGCAAGTTGGATATTTCGGCAAAGCTGGCAGTTCACCCCAAGTCAACACCTGTAGTTAGGACTAGGGTGTGTCCTGTAAGGTGGTGGGTGGGACACAGGCCACATCCTAGGTTGCCAAAAAACTACGAACAATTAGGTTTTTGTTTTTTTTTTGTTTAAAAAAAGCAAAACTAATGCCCAGATATTACTTTAAAATAAGAAATCTGTGGTAAATTGGCCTTTTTGTCGTATTGGTTCCTAGCTCTGATGCAGCACTCTGGGCGGGACTGACCGGCTTTGCGCCCCCATAGCGCATTCAGTTGTAGCAATGGACCAATAGTGCACTCTGCACACATTGGCAAGTTGGATATTTCGGCACAGCTGGCAGTTCACCCCAAGTCAACACCTGTAGTTAGGACTAGGGTGTGTCCTGTAAGGTGGTGGGTGGGACACAGGCCACATCCTAGGTTGCCAAAAAACGACGAACAATTAGGATTTTGGGTTTTTTTTTGTTTAAAAAAAGCAAAACTAATGCCCAGATATTACTTTAAAATACGAAATCTGTGGTGAATTGGCCTTTTTGTCGTATTGGTTCCTAGCTCTGGTGCAGCACTCTGGGCGGGACTGACCGGCTTTGTGCCCCCATAGCGCATTCAGTTGTAGCAATGGACCAATAGTGCACTCTGCACACATTGGCAAGTTGGATATTTCGGCAAAGCTGGCAGTTCACCCCAAGTCAACACCTGTAGTTAGGACTAGGGTGTGTCCTGTAAGGTGGTGGGTGGGACACAGGCCACATCCTAGGTTGCCAAAAAACTACGAACAATTAGGTTTTTGGGTTTTTTTTGTTTAAAAAAAGCAAAACTAATGCCCAGATATTACTTTAAAATAAGAAATCTGTGGTAAATTGGCCTTTTTGTCGTATTGGTTCCTAGCTCTGATGCAGCACTCTGGGCGGGACTGACCGGCTTTGTGCCCCCATAGCGCATTCAGTTGTAGCAATGGACCAATAGTGCACTCTGCACACATTGGCAAGTTGGATATTTCGGCAAAGCTGGCAGTTCACCCCAAGTCAACACCTGTAGTTAGGACTAGGGTATGTCCTGTAAGGTGGTGGGTGGGACACAGGCCACATCCTAGGTTGCCAAAAAACTACGAACAATTAGGTTTTTGTTTTTTTTTTTGTTTAAAAAAAGCAAAACTAATGCCCAGATATTACTTTAAAATAAGAAATCTGTGGTAAATTGGCCTTTTTGTCGTATTGGTTCCTAGCTCTGGTGCAGCACTCTGGGCGGGACTGACCGGCTTTGTGCCCCCATAGCACAGTCAGTTGTAGCAATGGACCAATAGTGCACTCTGCACACATTGGCAAGTTGGATATTTCGGCACAGCTGGCAGTTCACCCCAAGTCAACACCTGTAGTTAGGACTAGGGTGTGTCCTGTAAGGTGGTGGGTGGGACACAGGCCACATCCTAGGTTGCCAAAAAACGACGAACAATTAGGATTTTGGGTTTTTTTTTGTTTAAAAAAAGCAAAACTAATGCCCAGATATTACTTTAAAATACGAAATCTGTGGTGAATTGGCCTTTTTGTCGTATTGGTTCCTAGCTCTGGTGCAGCACTCTGGGCGGGACTGACCGGCTTTGTACCCCCATAGCACAGTCAGTTGTAGCAATGGACCAATAGTGCACTCTGCACACATTGGCAAGTTGGATATTTCGGCAAAGCTGGCAGTTCACCCCAAGTCAACACCTGTAGTTAGGACTAGGGTGTGTCCTGTAAGGTGGTGGGTGGGACACAGGCCACATCCTAGGTTGCCAAAAAACGACGAACAATTATTTATTTATTTATTTTTAATTTAAAAAAAAAAAAAAGCAAAACTAATGCCCAAATATTACTTTAAAATACGAAATCTGTGGTGAATTGGCCTTTTTGTCGTATTGGTTCCTAGCTCTGGTGCAGCACTCTGGGCGGGACTGACCGGCTTTGTGCCCCCATAGCGCATTCAGTTGTAGCAATGGACCAAGAGCGCCCTTGCATACATTGGCAAATTGGATATTTAGGGACAGCTGGCAGTTCACCCCAAGTCAACACCTGGAGTTAGGACTAGGGTGTGTCCTGTAAGGTGGTGGGTGGGACACAGGCCACATCCTAGGTTGCCAAAAAACTACGAACAATTAGGTTTTTGTTTTTTTTTTGTTTAAAAAAAGCAAAACTAATGCCCAGATATTACTTTAAAATACGAAATCTGTGGTGAATTGGCCTTTTTGTCGTATTGGTTCCTAGCTCTGGTGCAGCACTCTGGGCGGGACTGACCGGCTTTGTGCCCCCATAGCACAGTCAGTTGTAGCAATGGACCAATAGTGCACTCTGCACACATTGGCAAGTTGGATATTTCGGCAAAGCTGGCAGTTCACCCCAAGTCAACACCTGTAGTTAGGACTAGGGTGTGTCCTGTAAGGTGGTGGGTGGGATACAGGCCACATCCTAGGTTGCCAAAAAACTACGAACAATTAGGTTTTTGTTTTTTTTTTGTTTAAAAAAAGCAAAACTAATGCCCAGATATTACTTTAAAATAAGAAATCTGTGGTAAATTGGCCTTTTTGTCGTATTGGTTCCTAGCTCTGATGCAGCACTCTGGGCGGGACTGACCGGCTTTGTGCCCCCATAGCGCATTCAGTTGTAGCAATGGACCAATAATGCACTCTGCACACATTGGCAAGTTGGATATTTCGGCAAAGCTGGCAGTTCACCCCAAGTCAACACCTGTAGTTAGGACTAGGGTGTGTCCTGTAAGGTGGTGGGTGGGACACAGGCCACATCCTAGGTTGCCAAAAAACGACGAACAATTATTTATTTATTTATTTTTAATTTTTAAAAAAAAAAAGCAAAACTAATGTCCAGATATTACTTTAAAATACGAAATCTGTGGTGAATTGGCCTTTTTGTCGTATTGGTTCCTAGCTCTGGTGCAGCACTCTGGGCGGGACTGACCGGCTTTGTGCCCCCATAGCGCATTCAGTTGTAGCAATGGACCAAGAGCGCCCTTGCATACATTGGCAAATTGGATATTTAGGGACAGCTGGCAGTTCACCCCAAGTCAACACCTGGAGTTAGGACTAGGGTGTGTCCTGTAAGGTGGTGGGTGGGACACAGGCCACATCCTAGGTTGCCAAAAAACGACGAACAATTATTATTATTTTTTTTTTATGTTTAAAAAAAGCAAAACTATTGCCCAGATATTACTTTAAAATACGAAATCTGTGGTAAATTGGCCTTTTTGTCGTATTGGTTCCTAGCTCTGGTGCAGCACTCTGGGCGGGACTGACCGGCTTTGTGCCCCCATAGCGCAGTCAGTTGTAGCAATGGACCAATAGTGCACTCTGCACACATTGGCAAGTTGGATATTTCGGCACAGCTGGCAGTTCACCTCAAGTCAACACCTGTAGTTAGGACTAGGGTGTGTCCTGTAAGGTGGTGGGTGGGACACAGGCCACATCCTAGGTTGCCAAAAAACGACGAACAATTAGGTTTTTGTTTTTTTTTTTGTTTAAAAAAAGCAAAACTAATGCCCAGATATTACTTTAAAATACGAAATCTGTGGTAAATTGGCCTTTTTGTCGTATTGGTTCCTAGCTCTGGTGCAGCACTCTGGGCGGGACTGACCGGCTTTGTGCCCCCATAGCGCATTCAGTTGTAGCAATGGACCAATAGTGCACTCTGCACACATTGGCAAGTTGGATATTTCGGCAAAGCTGGCAGTTCACCCCAAGTCAACACCTGTAGTTAGGACTAGGGTGTGTCCTGTAAGGTGGTGGGTGGGACACAGGCCACATCCTAGGTTGCCAAAAAACGACAAACAATTAGGTTTTTGTTTTTTTTTTGTTTAAAAAAAGCAAAACTAATGCCCAGATATTACTTTAAAATACGAAATCTGTGGTAAATTGGCCTTTTTGTCGTATTGGTTCCTAGCTCTGGTGCAGCACTCTGGGCGGGACTGACCGGCTTTGTGCCCCCATAGCGCAGTCAGTTGTAGCAATGGACCAATAGTGCACTCTGCACACATTGGCAAGTTGGATATTTCGGCACAGCTGGCAGTTCACCCCAAGTCAACACCTGTAGTTAGGACTAGGGTGTGTCCTGTAAGGTGGTGGGTGGGACACAGGCCACATCCTAGGTTGCCAAAAAACGACGAACAATTAGGTTTTTGTTTTTTTTTTGTTTAAAAAAAGCAAAACTAATGCCCAGATATTACTTTAAAATACGAAATCTGTGGTGAATTGGCCTTTTTGTCGTATTGGTTCCTAGCTCTGGTGCAGCACTCTGGGCGGGACTGACCGGCTTTGTGCCCCCATAGCACAGTCAGTTGTAGCAATGGACCAATAGTGCACTCTGCACACATTGGCAAGTTGGATATTTCGGCAAAGCTGGCAGTTCACCCCAAGTCAACACCTGTAGTTAGGACTAGGGTGTGTCCTGTAAGGTGGTGGGTGGGACACAGGCCACATCCTAGGTTGCCAAAAAACTACGAACAATTAGGTTTTTGTTTTTTTTTTGTTTAAAAAAAGCAAAACTAATGCCCAGATATTACTTTAAAATAAGAAATCTGTGGTAAATTGGCCTTTTTGTCGTATTGGTTCCTAGCTCTGATGCAGCACTCTGGGCGGGACTGACCGGCTTTGCGCCCCCATAGCGCATTCAGTTGTAGCAATGGACCAATAGTGCACTCTGCACACATTGGCAAGTTGGATATTTCGGCACAGCTGGCAGTTCACCCCAAGTCAACACCTGTAGTTAGGACTAGGGTGTGTCCTGTAAGGTGGTGGGTGGGACACAGGCCACATCCTAGGTTGCCAAAAAACGACGAACAATTAGGATTTTGGGTTTTTTTTTGTTTAAAAAAAGCAAAACTAATGCCCAGATATTACTTTAAAATACGAAATCTGTGGTAAATTGGCCTTTTTGTCGTATTGGTTCCTAGCTCTGGTGCAGCACTCTGGGCGGGACTGACCGGCTTTGTGCCCCCATAGCGCAGTCAGTTGTAGCAATGGACCAATAGTGCACTCTGCACACATTGGCAAGTTGGATATTTCGGCACAGCTGGCAGTTCACCCCAAGTCAACACCTGTAGTTAGGACTAGGGTGTGTCCTGTAAGGTGGTGGGTGGGACACAGGCCACATCCTAGGTTGCCAAAAAACGACGAACAATTAGGTTTTTGTTTTTTTTTTGTTTAAAAAAAGCAAAACTAATGCCCAGATATTACTTTAAAATACGAAATCTGTGGTGAATTGGCCTTTTTGTCGTATTGGTTCCTAGCTCTGGTGCAGCACTCTGGGCGGGACTGACCGGCTTTGTGCCCCCATAGCACAGTCAGTTGTAGCAATGGACCAATAGTGCACTCTGCACACATTGGCAAGTTGGATATTTCGGCAAAGCTGGCAGTTCACCCCAAGTCAACACCTGTAGTTAGGACTAGGGTGTGTCCTGTAAGGTGGTGGGTGGGACACAGGCCACATCCTAGGTTGCCAAAAAACTACGAACAATTAGGTTTTTGTTTTTTTTTTGTTTAAAAAAAGCAAAACTAATGCCCAGATATTACTTTAAAATAAGAAATCTGTGGTAAATTGGCCTTTTTGTCGTATTGGTTCCTAGCTCTGATGCAGCACTCTGGGCGGGACTGACCGGCTTTGCGCCCCCATAGCGCATTCAGTTGTAGCAATGGACCAATAGTGCACTCTGCACACATTGGCAAGTTGGATATTTCGGCACAGCTGGCAGTTCACCCCAAGTCAACACCTGTAGTTAGGACTAGGGTGTGTCCTGTAAGGTGGTGGGTGGGACACAGGCCACATCCTAGGTTGCCAAAAAACGACGAACAATTAGGATTTTGGGTTTTTTTTTGTTTAAAAAAAGCTAAACTAATGCCCAGATATTACTTTAAAATACGAAATCTGTGGTGAATTGGCCTTTTTGTCGTATTGGTTCCTAGCTCTGGTGCAGCACTCTGGGCGGGACTGACCGGCTTTGTGCCCCCATAGCGCATTCAGTTGTAGCAATGGACCAATAGTGCACTCTGCACACATTGGCAAGTTGGATATTTCGGCAAAGCTGGCAGTTCACCCCAAGTCAACACCTGTAGTTAGGACTAGGGTGTGTCCTGTAAGGTGGTGGGTGGGACACAGGCCACATCCTAGGTTGCCAAAAAACGACGAACAATTATTTATTTATTTATTTTTAAAAAAAAAAAAGCAAAACTAATGCCCAAATATTACTTTAAAATACGAAATCTGTGGTGAATTGGCCTTTTTGTCGTATTGGTTCCTAGCTCTGGTGCAGCACTCTGGGCGGGACTGACCGGCTTTGTGCCCCCATAGCGCATTCAGTTGTAGCAATGGACCAAGAGCGCCCTTGCATACATTGGCAAATTGGATATTTAGGGACAGCTGGCAGTTCACCCCAAGTCAACACCTGGAGTTAGGACTAGGGTGTGTCCTGTAAGGTGGTGGGTGGGACACAGGCCACATCCTAGGTTGCCAAAAAACTACGAACAATTAGGTTTTTGTTTTTTTTTTGTTTAAAAAAAGCAAAACTAATGCCCAGATATTACTTTAAAATACGAAATCTGTGGTGAATTGGCCTTTTTGTCGTATTGGTTCCTAGCTCTGGTGCAGCACTCTGGGCGGGACTGACCGGCTTTGTGCCCCCATAGCACAGTCAGTTGTAGCAATGGACCAATAGTGCACTCTGCACACATTGGCAAGTTGGATATTTCGGCAAAGCTGGCAGTTCACCCCAAGTCAACACCTGTAGTTAGGACTAGGGTGTGTCCTGTAAGGTGGTGGGTGGGACACAGGCCACATCCTAGGTTGCCAAAAAACTACGAACAATTAGGTTTTTGTTTTTTTTTTGTTTAAAAAAAGCAAAACTAATGCCCAGATATTACTTTAAAATAAGAAATCTGTGGTAAATTGGCCTTTTTGTCGTATTGGTTCCTAGCTCTGATGCAGCACTCTGGGCGGGACTGACCGGCTTTGTGCCCCCATAGCGCATTCAGTTGTAGCAATGGACCAATAGTGCACTCTGCACACATTGGCAAGTTGGATATTTCGGCAAAGCTGGCAGTTCACCCCAAGTCAACACCTGTAGTTAGGACTAGGGTATGTCCTGTAAGGTGGTGGGTGGGACACAGGCCACATCCTAGGTTGCCAAAAAACTACGAACAATTAGGTTTTTGTTTTTTTTTTTGTTTAAAAAAAGCAAAACTAATGCCCAGATATTACTTTAAAATAAGAAATCTGTGGTAAATTGGCCTTTTTGTCGTATTGGTTCCTAGCTCTGGTGCAGCACTCTGGGCGGGACTGACCGGCTTTGTGCCCCCATAGCACAGTCAGTTGTAGCAATGGACCAATAGTGCACTCTGCACACATTGGCAAGTTGGATATTTCGGCACAGCTGGCAGTTCACCCCAAGTCAACACCTGTAGTTAGGACTAGGGTGTGTCCTGTAAGGTGGTGGGTGGGACACAGGCCACATCCTAGGTTGCCAAAAAACGACGAACAATTAGGATTTTGGGTTTTTTTTTGTTTAAAAAAACCAAAACTAATGCCCAGATATTACTTTAAAATACGAAATCTGTGGTGAATTGGCCTTTTTGTCGTATTGGTTCCTAGCTCTGGTGCAGCACTCTGGGCGGGACTGACCGGCTTTGTGCCCCCATAGCGCATTCAGTTGTAGCAATGGACCAATAGTGCACTCTGCACACATTGGCAAGTTGGATATTTCGGCAAAGCTGGCAGTTCACCCCAAGTCAACACCTGTAGTTAGGACTAGGGTGTGTCCTGTAAGGTGGTGGGTGGGACACAGGCCACATCCTAGGTTGCCAAAAAACGACGAACAATTATTTATTTATTTATTTTTAATTTAAAAAAAAAAAAAAGCAAAACTAATGCCCAAATATTTCTTTAAAATACGAAATCTGTGGTGAATTGGCCTTTTTGTCGTATTGGTTCCTAGCTCTGGTGCAGCACTCTGGGCGGGACTGACCGGCTTTGTGCCCCCATAGCGCATTCAGTTGTAGCAATGGACCAAGAGCGCCCTTGCATACATTGGCAAATTGGATATTTAGGGACAGCTGGCAGTTCACCCCAAGTCAACACCTGGAGTTAGGACTAGGGTGTGTCCTGTAAGGTGGTGGGTGGGACACAGGCCACATCCTAGGTTGCCAAAAAACTACGAACAATTAGGTTTTTGTTTTTTTTTTGTTTAAAAAAAGCAAAACTAATGCCCAGATATTACTTTAAAATAAGAAATCTGTGGTAAATTGGCCTTTTTGTCGTATTGGTTCCTAGCTCTGATGCAGCACTCTGGGCGGGACTGACCGGCTTTGTGCCCCCATAGCGCATTCAGTTGTAGCAATGGACCAATAGTGCACTCTGCACACATTGGCAAGTTGGATATTTCGGCACAGCTGGCAGTTCACCCTAAGTCAACACCTGGAGTTAGGACTAGGGTGTGTCCTGTAAGGTGGTGGGTGGGACATAGGCCACATCCTAGGTTGCCAAAAAACGACAAACAATTAGGTTTTTTCTTTTTTTTTTTTTGTTTAAAAAAAGCAAAACTAATGCCCAGATATTACTTTAAAATACGAAATCTGTGGTGAATTGGCCTTTTTGTCGTATTGGTTCCTAGCTCTGGTGCAGCACTCTGGGCGGGACTGACCGGCTTTGTGCCCCCATAGCGCATTCAGTTGTAGCAATGGACCAATAGTGCACTCTGCACACATTGGCAAGTTGGATATTTCGGCAAAGCTGGCAGTTCACCCCAAGTCAACACCTGTAGTTAGGACTAGGGTGTGTCCTGTAAGGTGGTGGGTGGGACACAGGCCACATCCTAGGTTGCCAAAAAACGACGAACAATTATTTATTTATTTATTTTTAATTTTTAAAAAAAAAAAAGCAAAACTAATGCCCAAATATTACTTTAAAATACGAAATCTGTGGTGAATTGGCCTTTTTGTCGTATTGGTTCCTAGCTCTGGTGCAGCACTCTGGGCGGGACTGACCGGCTTTGTGCCCCCATAGCGCATTCAGTTGTAGCAATGGACCAAGAGCGCCCTTGCATACATTGGCAAATTGGATATTTAGGGACAGCTGGCAGTTCACCCCAAGTCAACACCTGGAGTTAGGACTAGGGTGTGTCCTGTAAGGTGGTGGGTGGGACACAGGCCACATCCTAGGTTGCCAAAAAACTACGAACAATTAGGTTTTTGTTTTTTTTTTGTTTAAAAAAAGCAAAACTAATGCCCAGATATTACTTTAAAATACGAAATCTGTGGTGAATTGGCCTTTTTGTCGTATTGGTTCCTAGCTCTGGTGCAGCACTCTGGGCGGGACTGACCGGCTTTGTGCCCCCATAGCACAGTCAGTTGTAGCAATGGACCAATAGTGCACTCTGCACACATTGGCAAGTTGGATATTTCGGCAAAGCTGGCAGTTCACCCCAAGTCAACACCTGTAGTTAGGACTAGGGTGTGTCCTGTAAGGTGGTGGGTGGGACACAGGCCACATCCTAGGTTGCCAAAAAACTACGAACAATTAGGTTTTTGTTTTTTTTTTGTTTAAAAAAAGCAAAACTAATGCCCAGATATTACTTTAAAATACGAAATCTGTGGTAAATTGGCCTTTTTGTCGTATTTGTTCCTAGCTCTGGTGCAGCACTCTGGGCGGGACTGACCAGCTTTGTGCCCCCATAGCGCAGTCAGTTGTAGCAATGGACCAATAGTGCACTCTGCACACATTGGCAAGTTGGATATTTTGGCAAAGCTGGCAGTTCACCCCAAGTCAACACCTGTAGTTAGGACTAGGGTGTGTCCTGTAAGGTGGTGGGTGGGACACAGGCCACATCCTATGTTGCCAAAAAACGACAAACAATTAGGTTTTTTTTTGTTTTTTTTGTTTTTTAAAAAGCAAAACCAATGCCCAGATATTACTTTAAAATACGAAATCTGTGGTGAATTGGCCCTTTTGTCGTATTGGTTCCTCGCTCTGGTGCAGCACTCTAGGCGGGACTGACTGGCTTTGTGCCCCCATAGCGCAGTCAGTTGTAGCAATGGACCAATAGTGCACTCTGCACACATTGGCAAGTTGGATATTTCGGCAAAGCTGGCAGTTCACCCCAATTCAACACCTGTAGTTAGGACTAGGGTGTGTCCTGTAAGGTGGTGGGTGGGACACAGGCCATATCCTAGGTTGCCAAAAAACGACGAACAATTAGGTTTTTGTTTTTTGTTTTTTTTTTAAAAAAAAAGCAAAACTAATGCCCAGATATAATTACTTTAAAATACAAAATCTGTGGTGAATTGGCCTTTTTGTCGTATTGGTTCCTCGCTCTGGTGTAGCACTCTGGGCGGGACTTACCGGCTTTGTGCCCCCATAGCGCAGTCAGTTGTAGCAATGGACCAACATCGCACTCTGTACACATTGGCAAGTTGGATATTTCGGCAAAGCTGGCAGTTCAGCCCAAGTCAACACCTGTAGTTAGGACTAGGGTGTGTCCTGTAAGGTGGTGGGTGGGACACAGGCCATACCCTAGATTGCCAAAAAACGATAAACAGTTATTTAAATAAAAGCTAAAAGCAAAACTAATGCCCAGATATTATTATTTTAAAATACGAAATCTGTGGTGAATTGGGGTCAACTTTAAACGTTTACCTTATTGATTATTAAACTCACGTCATCTGCCAATAAGGGCAACCATTAAAACATTTTAGGTGTGTTCGACATCGGCTGCGGCTGGATGTAACCGATCGGTGAGAGTTGCCACATGCAGGCGGGGAGGAGCTGCAAACGGAGACGTAAAATTGTCAAGACACTTTCTGCTTCCCATAGTGAAGCTTGCGCTGTGTTTGCATTCTTTACCAAAGATTAAGTGAAATAAATGCAATATTTGTCAAATACACAGAGACATTTTCATTCAGTAGCCTACGTTATGTACTGCTTAATACAGCGTCTGATTGCAAAAGAATAAAGTTCAACATAAACCTATACTATCAATGAAGTGGTGTCTACGTTTTTTTTAATCAGTTTTATTTTGATAAACATGGCACAATATAACATTGTGACTACATGAAAAGAGCGTTTACTGTTAAAAAAATACAGATTTGTGAGCATTAGTAGAACGTTTTAGAATAAACCAAGCGGCAACCTCCCGCGGTCTCTCTTGAAGCCAACACGGAAGTGACTTAAACTGCAATTCATCGACTGGCTGCTAGAGACAGGCTCCAAAAGGGAGCAGAATCTCATTAAGTCCCATGTTAAAATGCCCAACTTTACAGCTGAAAAAACATGTTTACTGCCTGGTACAAATTGTGGTTTTGGTCTATATAGATAATTTTGCCCTTCATGACAACTGTGAGGGGGGTGGATTTTTTTAGAACTCATCCGTTTAAATTACATTAAGCCTTAATGTCTGTGCACACCGGGACGATTATCATGAGCGTTTATGGCCAACATTTAACGCCTCGTGACTAAACAAAGGGCGGCAATGTGAGTGTGCACGCCGATGCGCAAAACGTCAGCCGTAAAAGCGTCATTTAAAAATAAAAAAACCTCGAGTTCGTTTTTTTGTTTGTTTGATGCACCGTGTTAAAAACTGACCGACCAATGAGATTGGCACTTGGAGCTGCTGAAGTTACAGTAAAACACGACTTGGTGGCGCTCAAGCACAAAATAGTCTCGCTAAGCACACATTGAAGAAGAAGACGACGACAACGAAGCTGCTGCTGCTTGAAATATCCATGTTCTGTTTGCCAGTTATCAAAAAGTGTGTGAAATGGTTTTGCCAGGCACGTAAATACTGGCTCTCTTCTTCTGTGTGACAAGCGAGTGTCAGAAGCTTTGCGCAGCGGCACCTTGTGTACACTGGGTATTTCGGTTTTTCAATAAGCAGCATCTACTGTCAGGGAGTGAATTTGCATGTTCACTAGGCGCATCGCCAGTGAAAATCGCTTGGGTATGAACACAAAGATGCGACCAAAAACGTCTCGAAAAACTCTGGCGATAAGCGCGCACGATAATTGTCCCGGTGTGCACAGGCCTTTAAAGTTCTGCATAATTAAGGGGGTGGCCACTTTGAGTGACAGGTGGATTGCTGTTTGTCTGCTGTCTGTTAGCCATCACGTCACCTCAGCTCCACCCTCGTCCTGCCTCCCGCCGTGGCATCGGCGCTGTCTCAAGTTGGACAAAATTTCTAACCGGCATGCACTGCTTCAAATCAGCCACCGATCGGTCTGTGAAGCGCTGTATGAAGTCGAACAAGCCTAAAGTAAAGGAAAGCTGATGTTATAAACAGTCGATTCCTTCCTATAAAAATACTATTAAATATTTAATAGAAACTTTTATAAAACTGTAGAAATGAATTTATGTGTAGCTGCTTGATGAAAAGATGGAGAAGTTTGTGAATTGTGGCTATGTAGAGAAAGTTTGCTGAAGGTGACTGTTCACGCTCGAGACGCTTACACAGATAAAAAAAATCTTGTCTGATAGGTTCTTCATACTGTTAGACTGCATAATTGTGTGACATCTTTATAGGTAGTCTCAGCCTACGGACCGTTGGCTGAATGTCTGTGGCACCTTCCTTGTGATTTACGTGTGCAAATCTTTTACGTAAGCAACCGTTGCTCAAGACAATATAGAGGGTATGCATCCACGTCACTTTCCCGGTGGAACACGCCCCCTCAGCCGGGACTGAGTGGCAGAAGAGCTCCTGCATGACTGGAGTTAATAGAGGAAAATGTGAGTAAAACAAACGGTTATCAGTTTAAAGGTGCTGTATGTAAGTTTTTCACTTTACTAAAGCATTAAAAATACCATAATATGCTTGCAGATATGTAGGAAACATGCTAAATTCACCTACTTGTTTATCAGAAAAACAATGCTACAGCCAGTTATTCTACTTTGAAATGTGTGTTCCATGACGGAAATGTCTGTTTTTGTTTTGGTCTGTGCGATACCGCATGCTGCCAGTTTACCCAATAGTATTTCGACACCACAGGTTGCCAGTTGGCGGAAAACACAGCGTATTGCCAGTTGGCGGAAAACAAACTGGGTCAGAGATCGCAGATTCTACCCGACCTAAAAAGCTTAAGCATCCATCTAAAAATCTCTATGAACGAAAGCATATTAAAACGCGGATAAATCAACTCATCAATTTAGTGTAGCTTTGACTGTCAATTGCGCTCGCTCCTGTTGCGTCCTCAAGCTGGCAACCCGCGTGAGTCTGAGGAGGAGGGGGCATGGGAAACATCCTACATACCGCACCTTTAAACTAAAGGTTGGACTCAATATAGTGTTCCTTACAACTTACCAAAGATCCAGTGATCCATGGATATTGACATGCAGCCAGGAATCGTGTTTTCCTGACATTTATATGAGCCTGATTTCGATACATAAATATTTCCTGAACACCTGTGATTGGCCATTGCGTTCAAGAAATCAACAAACAAGTCTGTGATTGGCTACATTACTCACCGAAGCTAAAACATGTTGGAAATTGAATCATTTGACGAGCGCAAATACAGATACTCACTGGATCTTTGGCCAACACTTTTTAGCTAATAATATGGTATTATTACGAAGAAAACAGATCCTAGACCAGCAGTTATGGGCAGCTTTTCCCTCTAAAAGCAATCAGTAGCAGAAGCAGCAGGCGGCAGTGGTTTGAGTGAGAAAATTACGCGCTATTATGAAGTCCGTCTCCCTCGGTCCGGAGGGGGGCACAGGGATGTCCAAGGGGTCTGTGGCCAAGCCTCCCCCAACCCCCCTCTGACGCCGGGCCTGGTTTTGTGTGTTTTCGCGGCATTCACGCTGAAAACCAATGCTGCCTCTCAGTCTTTTTGTCACTCAGTGGCGTAACAGCAGTCACGCCGGCTGACGGTGACGTCACGTGCATACCCTCTATAAGGAGAAGACTATGCGCGTATCCGCGAAATAGTAAAAATCTGCCATATAAACAAGTAAAAAGTAACTATCACGTCCTTTAATAAAGTGTTTATTCATAAAAAAAAAACAATGACAAATTGACTCTTTATGAATTGATTAATTAAAATATAAAATCATTTGGAAATAAAATAAAATATATATATAATATAATTATGTTTAATAACTAGTAGATCTCAGTCTGTTGCGTCTAAGTGCTGAAATCACACGCGCCCGTGTTTATATGAATGCGCGTTCACGGTGACGCGCAACATCGCCGCGTGCGTCTCAACAGATCTGCTGATCCCCGCGCGAGATGAGAATGACTGCAGCAGATCTGAGCTCGTGTGTGTGAGGATGCTCACGGGCTCGATGGGCTGTGGGGGAAGCAGATCCGCCGCGATCGAACCCCGATATTACGAGAGCAGAGACACCGAGTCGACGTGGCTCACGAGCACGGACACAGAGACGCAACGGTCAGCTGCCGGTAACGGAACCGGCGCGAGCGAGAATGATAAAACAGCAACAGCAGCAGCAGCTGCAGCATCCGGATCAGGTAAGACACCATCATCTTTATTAAAAACAGACATAATATAGATAATATAGGCATTACTAGTGATACACACCCTTATGAAAGTACCATGGCATTGCCATGAAAATATAAATGGCATTCATATTCGTTGTACCTTACTGTATATGAATGAATATGTTAATATGACACCCTCACTGAGGCCCATATGTATAGTAAACAGAACAAATAGAAATATAGAATATACCTAACTAATATTTACCATAGTAGTGCCCAAATCCCATAGTTACTATGAACACTGTGGTAATTTGGTATTAGTCTACCTTGTCATCATAATTTCAAGCATTAAAAGCTGACGCTTTTAGATTAAAAACTTAAATTCAGTCCAAATGTTTGTCTGGTTGTGTACATCAGTGGTTCTCAATGTGCCTTGAGATGACTTAAAATGATTCAAAATAAGAAAAAACAAGCGTTAAAATAAAAAAATCAAGGTATTTTTTATTTTGGTTTACACTGTAACTGTTTGCTTTTAAAAACCAGGATTCCCACTGTCAACCTGTATATATTTATTTAAAAGTCATGTAAATGTAAATGAATAAAATCTTAAAACTTCATAGGCATTTCTATAATGAATACATATTTTACTAGTTATGCCAAGCTCTAAAATATTTTATCGAGTAGAAATTGTGAGTAAAAATATTTATGAAAATCTCTATCCTCAATCCTTATCCAGTAAATAATGAATGACTGGAAGACCCATGTAAATTAATTGGTTACATAGAGTGGGAAACGTGAAAACTTCTAGAATCCTGAAATTTAAGTACAAACCCGATTCCAAAAAAGTTGGGACACTGTACAAATTGTGAATAAAAAAGGAATGCAATAATTTACAAATCTCATAAACTTATATTTTATTCACAATAGAATATAGATAACATATCAAATGTTGAAAGTGAGACATTTTGAAATGTCATGCCAAATATTGGCTCATTTTGGATTTCATGAGAGCTACACATTCCAAAAAAGTTGGGACAGGTAGCAATAAGAGGCCGGAAAAGTTAAATGTACATATAAGGAACAGCTGGAGGACCAATTTGCAACTTATTAGGTCAATTGGCAACATGATTGGGTATAAAAAGAGCCTCTCAGAGTGGCAGTGTCTCTCAGAAGTCAAGATGGGCAGAGGATCACCAATTCCCCCAATGCTGCGGCAAAAAATAGTGGAGCAATATCAGAAAGGAGTTTCTCAGAGAAAAATTGCAAAGAGTTTGAAGTTATCATCATCTACAGTGCATAATATCATCCAAAGATTCAGAGAATCTGGAACAATCTCTGTGTGTAAGGGTCAAGGCCGGAAAACCATACTGGATGCCCGTGATCTTCAGACCCTTAGACGGCACTGCATCACATACAGGAATGCTACTGTAATGGAAATCACAACATGGGCTCAGGAATACTTCCAGAAAACATTGTCGGTGAACACAATCCACCGTGCCATTTGCCGTTGCCGTCTATAGGTCAAAAAAGGAGCCATATCTAAACATGATCCAGAAGCGCAGGCGTTTTCTCTGGGCCAAGGCTCATTTAAAATGGACTGTGGCAAAGTGGAAAACTGTTCTGTGGTCAGATGACTCAAAATTTGAAGTTCTTTTTGGAAAACTGGGACGCCATGTCATCCGGACTAAAGAGGACAAGGACAACCCAAGTTGTCATCAGCGCTCAGTTCAGAAGCCTGCATCTCTGATGGTATGGGGTTGCATGAGTGCGTGTGGCATGGGCAGCTTACACATCTGGAAAGGCACCATCAATGCTGAAAGGTATATCCAAGTTCTAGAACAACATATGCTCCCATCCAGACGTCGTCTCTTTCAGGGAAGACCTTGCATTTTCCAACATGACAATGCCAGACCACATACTGCATCAATTACAACATCATGGCTGTGTAGAAGGATCCGGGTACTGAAATGGCCAGCCTGCAGTCCAGATCTTTCACCCACAGAAAACATTTGGCGCATCATAAAGAGGAAGATGCGACAAAGAAGACCTAAGACAGTTGAGCAACTAGAAGCCTGTATTAGACAAGAATGGGACAACATTCCTATTCCTAAACTTGAGCAACTTGTCTCCTCAGTCCCCAGACGTTTGCAGACTGTTATAAAAAGAAGAGGGGATGCCACACAGTGGTAAACATGGCCTTGTCCCAACTTTTTTGAGATGTGTTGATGCCATGAAATTTAAAATCAACTTATTTTCCCCTTAAAATGATAAATTTTCTCAGTTTAAACATTTGATATGTCATCTATGTTGTACTCTGAATAAAATATTGAAATTTGAAACTTCCACATCATTGCATTCTGTTTTTATTCACAATTTGTACAGTGTCCCAACTTTTTTGGAATCGGGTTTGTATTTTAATTATAATTATTGTTATGTTTTTTATTTATTTATAGAAACTACAGTAGTGACCAAAGGTGATGTCTGGCCTAAGGAAATTGATATTTTCGCCCTTTATTCAAAAGTTTGTAAGCAGTTGTACTTGGGAGTCAATTATATTATTTATGATAACGCAATGAAACATGGCAAATTGTGCAGACATAATGTATGCTTTTTCCTGTGAGCTTTATTTTCTTCTATGCATTTTTTAATACGGACTGTAGGAACTGCTGTAGGAGTGCCCATAGATTAATATAAGTTATGAAAAGCAAAACTACAGCTAGGGAGCCTTTGTCAAAAATCTATTGGTGTATATGCATATGAAGAACTTCTGTGCTGTTGTTGCTGTAAAGGTCAAAGGGAAGAGAAGCCCATGACGGTGACCAGAGGCTCTTCTGCCAAGGAGAAGAAGCTGGTGAACGCCGGCACACAGTGTGGCAGACGCGCCACGCTCACCGACAGCACCCAGAGGAGACCGGCGCACAGAGACGAGGTCAGATGCATCAACACTCATGCTCACGTCATATTTCACCTCATAATCAAAAAAGATATAGTTCTTAAAGGAATCGTTCACCCAAAAATGTACATTCTTTCATTAATTACTCACACTTATGTCGTTCCAAACCCGTAAGACTTTTTTTCATCTTCAGAACACAAATGATGAAATCTGAGAGATTTATGTCCCTCCATTGACAGCTACAAAACTACCACTTTGACGCTTCAAAAAGTTAAGAGAACCTCATTGGTTCTTGCTGAAGCTCAAACGTGCTGTGTAACACGAGAATTAACCTCATTGGTTCTTGCTGAAGCTCAAACGTGCTGCGTAACACGAGAATGAACCTCATTGGTTCTTGCTGAAGCTCAAACGTGCTGCGTAACACGAGAATGAACCTCATTGGTTCTTGCTGAAGCTCAAACCTGCTGCGTAACACGAGAATGAATCTCATTGGTTCTCGCACGTCAAGCGAACATGCTTGAGCTTCCGTTTACCACAACTGATGTGTGAGTTGATGAATGTTTATATGTGAATAAAAGCCTAAATTCAATCTGTTCATCATATAAAGCGATCGAGTCTAATGAGAAAATTTGGACTAAACCGCTCCATTCATATGGATTAGTTTTACTTAATTGTCTTTTACTTCATGCAACATATAGTTCCCTTTCAGTCAGTACACTACGAGTTACGTCAGTTACTGACGAAATGGGGGTTTCGCTTAGAAGCCAATCGCCTTTGAGCTCTACAAAACGAGCCAATGGCATGAAGATGCCATGGGTCTGCGGAATTTGCATAACGCAACCCCGCCCCACCGTGTGGGTATAAAGGGCGTTGCGTGGCAATCTCGCATTATGTTTCTGCTTCAGAGCCGAGTGTTACTGCCTGAGTGTTTTCCTCTTCAAGACGAGTGTCTCTCCAGAGTGTTGGTGTTACGGCGCGTTCTAGCGAGTTCCGCATTCCTGTCTGATCTGTGCAGTGATCTAGCACATCGTGTGTGTTCTCCCTAGGCGCTTCGGCATTCTGCAGAGCAAAAACTCTTCTTTAAAAGAGCTGCACGCGGCACGTCTGTTTCAAGATGTCTCGTCCGTGCTCCGTTCCTGGGTGCGGTCGGCTGGTTCCTCCGTTTGACGGGCATGATCCCTGTTTGGCGTGCTTCGGCCTCGTGCACGCCGAATGCGCATTCATGGATGAGTCATGTTCACACTGGGGGAACATGGC
Organism: Coreius guichenoti; assembly: GCA_039654105.1. Taxonomy (NCBI): domain Eukaryota; kingdom Metazoa; phylum Chordata; class Actinopteri; order Cypriniformes; family Gobionidae; genus Coreius; species Coreius guichenoti. Next base: position 4,913,225 of record CM077176.1, read on the forward strand.
CATCGCAGTGTTGCGGTCAAGACTCCGTGATCTCCGTGCTGGAGGGAGAGTCCCCTCTACCACACCCCAATCTATTCCCTCCACGAGTGGGAATACTTTGGGTGGTGGTCAGGGTGACTTGAGGGTGACGGTGTGGGCCAACCCGACGAATCCTCCTCGGGCCACACCCCCTTCTAGCACACTGCAACCTGTGGTGTTGCCAGATGAGGGCGCAGGTGTTTCCCGTCCTGGGCCCTGCGTTTCATTTGGCGCACCGGCGGAGGATGCTATGTCGATCGCCGCATCACAAGGTGGGCTGGATTCCTCCGGAGATGACAATTCGGCTGTGTTGCCTCAGCATTGTCCGAGTCTGATCCAGAGCTCACAGCCATGCTTTCCCGGGCGGCCGAGGCTCTTGGGCTTGTGTGGAACCCTCCGCCATGTCCCGAGCGCTCTCGGCTAGATGATTGGTATCTGGGGGCGGCCCATGCCGAAGGCGCCCGTCAGCCCCCAGTGCCCTTCTTCCCGGAAGTGCATGAAGAGGTGTCGAAGTCGTGGAAGTCTCCCTTGACTTTTCACGATCGTTCGGCAGCCACTTCCGCCTTCACTGCCCTCAATGGTGGCGCAGTGAAAGGGTACACTGGGGTTCCCCCTGTTGAGCGCTCTGTTGCGATGCAACTGTGTCCGCAGAGCGCTGCGACATGGCGTGGTGACCCAAAGCACCCGTCCAAGGTCTGTAGGTTTACGTCTACTCTGGTGGCGAAGACCTACAGAGCTGCGGGCCAGGCCGCGTCTGCCCTGCATGCGATGGCCACTCTTCAGGTCTACCAGGCCAAGGTGCTCAGAGACATGCAAGAGGGCAATGCTGACCCCAAGCTAATGCAGGAGCTGCGGGCGGGCACCGACCTCACTCTACGAGCAACGAAGGTGACCGATTGCTCTCTCGGTCAGGCGCGGCTGGCAGTGTGCGACGCCAAGCAGCCTCACCACTCTCGGCCCCCTCTGTCGCCAGCCCCCTGGCAGACGAGACCCCCGTGGAACGCTGGTCCTTCCCTGGTCTCCTCTGTCAGGGCGTGGAATTCGACCCCACCCACACCTCGGGGCGCTCCCACGCCTCCCATGTCTGGGCCGGTCATTCCGCCTCGCTGCTCCTTCGGGGGTGCGCCTGTGATCCGCATGACCCCGCTGGTACAGTTTCTGGGAGCCTGGCTAGCGCTTCCCAATCTGTCCAGCTGGCTCGCTCGCACCATCAGGTTCGGCTATGCGATTCAGTTCGCACGGTCTCCTCCCCGCTTTCGGGGAGTCCGCTATACCATGGTGGGTGGCAATGCCCCTGTCATGCGTGCGGAGGTCGCCACCCTACTGGCGAAGGGTACGGTCGAGATCGTCCCTCCAGCCGAGATGGAGTCCGGCTTCTACAGCCCTTACTTCATTGTACCCAAGAAAACCGGTGGGCTACGGCCAATCCTGGACCTGCGCATCTTGAACCGAACCCTTCACAGGCTTCCATTCAGGATGTTGACAGCCAAACGCATTTTCGAATGCGTTCGTCCATTGGATTGGTTTGCAGCGATCGACCTGAAGGACACGTACTTTCATGTCTCCATTCTTCCTCGACACAGACCGTTTCTACGGTTTGCCTTCGAGGGGCAGGCATATCAGTACACAGTTCTCCCATTCGGGCTAGCCCTGTCCCCTCGCGTCTTTACGAAGGTCGTCGAGGCAGCCCTTGTGCCGCTCAGGCAACATGGGGTTCGCATCCTGAACTATCTCGACGACTGGCTGATTCTAGGCCACTCTCGGGATCAGGTTTGCGAAAACAGGGACCTGGTGCTTCAGCACCTCGCCCGTCTGGGCCTTCGGGTCAACTGGGAAAAGAGCAAACTCTCCCCAGTGCAGAGGATCTCTTTTCTCGGTATGGAAATCGACTCGGTTGCCATGTACGCGCAGCTTACGAGCGAGCGCGCGCAGTCACTGCTGACTTGTCTTCGCCAGTTCGAGGGCAAGAGTGCGGTTCAACTGAAATATTTTCAGAGGCTCCTGGGGCATATGGCATCCGCAGCCGTGGTAACACCGCTCGGTTTGCTTCATATGAGACCGCTTCAGCACTGGCTTCGCGATCGAGTCCCGAGATGGGCATGGGTGATATGTGTATTCTTAAGTCCTCCCTTCGGGCAGGCATTGTGTTGCATTTCTCCACGTGGGATATGCTTCCCAGTGTACCTTGGTATTAGCGTTAAGCCTAGCCCCTCGTTCGTGCTAAGACTCACGGCAGGGAGCCCTGGTCAGCGCAGGACGCTGGAAGACAGCCATCGTGGCGAGATTGTATTGGGACCCCCATTTCGTCAGTAACTGACGTAACTCGTAGTGTACTGACTGAAAGGGAACGTCTCGGTTACGTATGTAACCCTCGTTCCCTGAAGGAAGGGAACAGAGACGTTACATCCCCATGCCACTTCCGCTGTACCGCTGGAACGGCCGGACGCTCATGCCTCGGCTCTTCAGCAGGTAACATAATGCGAGATTGGCACGCAACGCCCTTTATACCCACACGGTGGGGCGGGGTTGCGTTATGCAAATTCCGCAGACCCATGGCATCTTCATGCCATTGGCTCGTTTTGTAGAGCTCAAAGGCAATTGGCTTCTAAGCGAAACCCCCATTTCATCAGTAACTGACGTAACATCTCCGTTCCCTTCCTTCAGGGAACGAGGGTTACATACGTAACCGAGATTTTGGGTTAAATAAAGATGAGCTGGACCCTCATCCATTTATCTTCATCTGTTATGCATCTTATCTCATCATGCAGTGCATCTTTATAGGCTGATGTTCTTTTCTTGCAGGGTAAAAGTAAATCAAAGAAAATCCCCCACGCTGAAGGGGTTAAAAGTGTCCGTCCGGCTGTAAACGCTGAGGTGATGCCTTGACGTGAGAGTTTGTGGAAGAGCCGCTGCTGTCGAACACAATCACAGTGCCACAGTCTAACGAGGGACTTTCATTGTAATTAAATGCACGTTAAATCAGATGGCAAATCTGATCTAGTTCCGTCTGTTTGTCTGCATGTAAACGTCGAGCGCTGGAGCAGATGGTGACCCTAACATGCTGCAACGTGCCATTTTGAACTGGTTCAAGCATTTATAGAGCTGCATCTCTGTTTCTGAAGTATTCAAATGTTATTTATTTCCCAGCCCTTGTTGATGTTTAATATTCTGCTGGTATTATGTATTTGCCAGTGTGATTTCCATCAGTATTGTGCAGGTTAGTGATATTCTAGTGCCTAATGAGTCTGTTTGATAATGCAGATATACAGAAGTCTCAGGTTGTGATTGTATGAAATGAAGACACATTCAAACATAACATTGTCTTGCTCCTCTGAATGGAATAGAAACTGTTTGGTTTCCAGTCTGCAGGCTGATTGATTTATGATTTAGTGAAGTAACATGTTTGATTTGAATCGGTCGGTTATTTTATCATAATTATGACATTTTTACAGGGACGCTGGAAAGGATTCCCCGAGTAAAAACAGCACAAGAATATTTTGACTCGATATTTTACTACAAAACTAAGCAATTGATTAAAAAAAAAATAAAAGCATTATAAACATTCTCAAATTGAAAGATTTTCTTGCATCACATCTTATAAATGACATTTATATCTCAACAATGTGTTTGTTTGTTTCACCCCCAAATCAACTGAAATAAGTTATAATAAAATTGTATACATTAAAAATGTTTATGACATAAAAGAGAATCTAATGAAGGGGAAAAGCTACATAGAACCAAAGGAAGATGCACTCCGATTACTTATGAATGGGAGAAAGTGCAACGCCCAATATGGCGAATAAGCCCCGCCTTCTAAATGAAAGAGCCAATTGTTGATTAGTAAAGTCATCTCGTCACTGCAGCTGCCGTTGCTATAGAAACAGGCAGAAACGCGCTTAGGACTGCGCATGAGCATTAGCTTTGTCCAGGCTGAAAAAGTTGAGATGAAAAGTCATGATTCAAGTGTTTAGGAACAAAATTTACGAGACAGTTGTTGTCAGATTTCATTGGTGATTTCAAATATGAAATTTAATCGTACGCTTGGCGAACCGTTTCGGAGAATTTGATGTTTCCCCATTCAAAGAGCTTTGCTTTCATGCCCGAGAGGCGTTTCAAAGATGGCCGCCGAGTGAAAGGACTTGTATAACTAAATAGAATGTCGTGACGTGTTTTGTATGAACCAGACACTTCACAAGTAATGAATTACTTATGAATGAGTAAAATTCTCACACAATTATTATTGTATTTTTTTATTTTATTCTGGTGATCATCACTGGCTGAGAAAAAATGACAGCCATAAATCAAATTACCATGTGGACCGTTTCTCATGCATGCACATTGCATTGCATTTTTTTTTTTTACACATTTATTTACTGTACATGTTCTTAGTTTTCATAACTTCAATGATACTCCAACATGTCAGCAGTTTACAAATCTACAGCATTTGTGCAGATGTTAAAATGCATGAGACAGATTTGGGACTGTATATTAAATTGACGATGATATTGCAATGCTTAAAAAGGCAGTGTTCATAAGGCAAATTAATTGCTTTAAAGAAGGAATCAAGCGACACTTCAGAGCAAATGATTAAAACGAACAACATCCCCACAACGCTGTCTCAGCACTCATGCACACTGATATCAGTCTCTCTTCATTTCATACTGGATTATTGAAGGAAAAAGGCAACTTTACAAGATCTTGCTTCAATGATTTACCAGGTACAAATGAGATTTTTCTATAAAATGAAACCATTGTTACATTATCAGATGATTAAAAAAACCCAAAGAGGACAGAAACAACTAGCAAAATTATAAATCGAGGTTGTACTGAATACATCACATGAATGAATGAATGAATGAATATTATAAAATATTCTGAAACTGTATTCTTTATTTTATCACAACAATGCGAGAAACAAACTATCAAAAAAGTAATGTATCAGCTGGTCCAAACATAAAAATACAATCCCCAGGTAATAAAAATAAGATTAAAATAGCTCTTTTACAGATGATGTCTTGGCAAATAGTTGTCAAAAAGAAACTGACTAACCGATATGAAAATTCTGTCCGATACCGATAATTCTTTATATTTGGAAGCCAATAACCGATATATTGCCCGATAAATCTACATCCAAGTTTTTATATAATTTTTGAGAGCCTAATTACAAAAACAAAAGTCTCACCATTAAAAGCCACGTCCCAAACAATGTTCTCATTATAATTTTATGTAGCCTATATGACAGACTTGCGCTGCACATGTTGCACTGAACTGTATTTTCCTTTTTTAAAGTGATTTCAATCATATTTCAAGCAATTCAAAACCATCATGGCGAACATGCACATCTGAAGTGTCTCAGTGGAAGGAAATAATACATTATTTATCGGCTTTGATATATCAGCCAAATTTTCTTATCAGATCGATAATGTAACATTAAAAATGAACATATATCGGCCGATACTGATGGTGGTCGATATATCGTGCATCCCTAACCTTTGACCCAGATCATATGAAACGACACAATACTTCACTGTCCGAACGCTTGGGAAAATCTATTTAAATCATTACAGTTTCTGAATGAGATTTTTGTACCATCATCATCATCATCACAAACTAATAAAAAAATCTCTCTGACTGACCTGATTAAAAGCTGTACATCCCAGAATAATCACCTGACATATAAAGCATAAATTATGTAAAAATTACTAAAAATAAATGCAACTCTTAATGTTTATAAACCCGGACTGACCTCATCATGCCTGCCAATAAATAAAACGGCGCATATGGCTTGCAGGGGTACAATTATCTTGAATTACTCAAAGTCAATCAACATACGGATCATTTACAGTCAAATAACTGAGATATGAGTAACATGAGCTGTACAAATATATACACACCGCCAACATATACAAAAGTCACGAATAAAAAACAATATCTCATGGTGCTTCTAATAGGATCCCAAATGATTTTTAGCTTCTGTGTTGAGTGATGTATTTGTGCTTATTGGTTTAAACGTCCATAAATGAGAACGTCTATATATGAGACATACACAGTAAACTGTAGACCTTTATACAATTAAAGTCCTGATCTTATTGTGAACAATATGCAATGCGCACTTTTCTCGACCCATCCTGTGTTTGTCTTGTTGAATATCCTGGATGCAAGTCACGAGACAAGGAAAGATTGTGAAAGTAGTGAATACTGTCACATTACGGAAGTACAACGGCTTGTGAAAATCATTTCATGCTGACTTCAACAGCTGCATCTTCTCCCTGTATGAAGACAGCAGAGGAACAATAGGGCTTTTTACATGGCCTTCAAGTGCTATCGGAAATTTCCGACTTCCCACTTCAGAAGTCGTGATTACGAGCTTTGTTCTCGGAACGAACAGGAATCATGGAGGACACCAGGTTTATTCTTGCCTATTTATTGGGAATATCTTATTAAAGCTAAAATGATATTTAGCATCCCATTCATTGACAACCATATAAACATTCACCACACTATCTAGATACTCAGCTTGCTGATGATTCTGGAATTTCAGTCAAATACAGACTATTTTCACTGTGTATAAAACATACGATACGCTTCAAATGATTATTCATATATGTAAATATGCACTACTTTAACGACAAAAAGTGATGTAGCTGTTGTGGAAAAAACTAATAAAGCAGTCACAGCAATCATTCTCCCCTCCGCCATGTTTAGAGTTTATGGCCCGCCCAACTCGGGAACTTGGGAATACGACTTGAGAGGGCGTTCATGTCCAATTTTTAACTAGGAAACTCGTATTTATGATAATTCCGATAGCACGTGAAGGAAACATTAATTATGGAAGTCCATTTCTGTCACATAAAAAAAAAACATGCAATGGTAAATCTTATGACAATCATAATTATGAGACAAAAAGTCGAAATTATGATATACTAAGTCATAATTTAGATTCTTTGGCCCAGTTTCACAGACAGGGCTTAGATTAAACCAGGATTAGGCCTTAGTTCAATAAGGACATTTAAGTAGCTTTTATAAACATGCCTTAGAAAAAAAAACATTACTGGTGTGAATCTTGAGACAAAACAATGACACTGACATTTATTTTAAGATATATCAGTACAAGTTGCTTTCAGTTAAAACAGCTCAAACATGCATTTTAGTCTGGGACTAGGCTTAAGCCTTGTCTGTGAAACGGGGATAATGTCATAATTTTGACTTTTTATGTCATAATTACACTTTAGTAATATGTCATAATTATGACTTTAAGTCATAATTTACCAAGGCATTTTTTATGTGATGGAAATGGGCTTCCATATTTAACCCTGGGTTATCCCCATTCTAAACCCTGCTTTTAACCCCAGGTAAGGGAACGTTTAACACTTGTAATTTTAGAAGCACCGCTTTTTACCCAGGGTTATGAAACTCTTCTCTGGAGCAGGGATAGCACTGCTTTTTCGTTGGTAGCCCTGCAATGCGGTACCAAATCAAAGATGGTCTTATTCAGGGCCGTCCTTAGGGCGGTGCCATTGGTGCGACCACACTGGGCCCCGCCCTGTAGGGGGCCCCGAAAGGCGATCGCTAACTGGTCCCTGCCCCATGCTTGGGACGGCCCTGTGGTCTTATTTTTGGGAGATACCAAGGTCCGTGGCACTACCATTGGAGAAAGCGTAACCGCCAACTTGGATCACGTGTGCCCTGATAACCAATCACATTACAGCCTTGACGTCATTGAATTGAATCCTACTGTCGCAATATTTTCTGACTTCTCTTAAACAGCGGTATAAATCTAAAAAAATAAATAAAACGTTTAATTTGATTGTTTAATGGCAAACATGTTGAAGATTAGCCTAGGATAGGCTGTCGATTCATTAAATGATAAGCTGTTATCTCACAAAAGAATCATATTCAACGTAGTGAAGCCTCTCCTCCATTGACATCCATTAAAAAAACCAGCCTCTGGTCTTCCCTGCATACCGCAGCGTTACGCTTTTTTTTGCTAATCTTGGAGGCTTGCCTTAAAGCGGCTTTGGCCAAACTCGTGCAGTGTGAAAAATGCAGTGATAAGCCGCCTTTCCACTATCTCCGACCTTCGAATACGATTGTCACATTTCTCCTCCTTGTGGCAGTCGCACAGAACTAGTAGCGAAACAGCCGTTGCTTTCTATGTCATAATTATTACTTTTTACGTCATCATTTCAACCTTATGTATTTTTACACTTAGTATGTCATAATTATGACATAGTATGTCAATTATGACTTAGTATGTCATAATGACTTGTCAATTTCGATTTAGTATGTCATAATTTTGACTTTTTAATCTGATAATTATAACTTTTTATGTCATAATTATGATTTACCAAAGAATGACTTTTTTAATCTTATGTAGTGGAAATGGGCTTCCATACAATCGCATGGATTCCTATTGAAACGTCTGGATTTCGCCCGTAAAAATTCACCATACAATACTAGCCTAAATATGAGAACAACTTGAAACGTGAAATAAGATAACCCAGGATTGTGACCCAGGGTTAACTATTTCAAGAGTGAAAAGGCCTAATGAGTCAAAGTTCATTAATTACAGCATAGAATAGAAAACGGCCCACGTGTGGAAGATCTGCTACACATCCATAAGTTTATTGGCTCTGTACAACACGGCTGACAGACTGATCTCCCTCTTGACCCGTGCTAATCTACACAACTACAACAGGATGACACACGGCGTGAGCCGCGTCTAAACCTCATTGATAGTTCTCTCCGATGGCCGGTATTCTGCGCCCTTCTCAGATGCCGTGATGAAGGACTGAGTCTTGCGTTTGAAGTGCGCACGCTTGTTGGCCAGAGACAGGCTGTGCTTGCTGGAGGCGATGATGTCGGAGATGAACTTCTTGCAGTCGACGCAAACCTCCATGGTGTTCCAGTCTTCCATCAGCTCTTTCGGGAGCTCAATTTCCTCCTGAGATGAGGACGACTGCCGAGTATGCTTAGATAATCTTAGAGGAATGGAAAAGAGACGGTAAATATAAATATCAGCTCGTAGAGACAAGCTCTATGCTATGGAAGCTTGTTTCCGCCATAAAATAAAAACATAAAAAAAAGGTAATTGCTAATTTTTCTCTCACAATTATGACTTTTTTCTCTTTTCTCTTTATTTCATGTTAATATATTAACTAATGTTAACAAATGAGACCTTATTTTAAATTAACGCAAGTTTTTTCTCAGAATTCTGAGTTTACATATCACAATTCTGTTTTTATTTTGTTTCTGCAACAACAAAATTAAAAATATAGCTACAAGCAGCAATTAATGGGGTTCAAGCGCTTTAAGGCCTTTAAGCACATGTGTGAAAAGGTATTATGTTGTATTTAGCAAGCATGTAACTACCTAGATCATAGATGGAAAAGACCATTTACAGCCAAAACAGGCAATTTACTAAGGAAATATGTTTTAAAGTTTTTTTTTAAACAGTCATCAAGGTTGACTCACAAACCTAGGACTAGTTCGCGAAAGTAGGTGTTTTGAAATACTCTCCAATATTTAACGAACGGTTCGATTGACAGCGACGGTCCTAGAGGCAAGGTTGCTCAGAATGAGCAGTTCTACCATGTGGTATGAATTTCGTGGGCATGTGCGAAAAATCGTGTGATATACAATACTTTACGCACGTGAAAAATGTGAAGTCTCCTTTCTCACAGGCTTCTAGGGCCGTGAGTAAAAACAGGCCCAGTGAGTTTCATTCCGATTGCCGTCCATTAACTCTTCCCCCGCCGCCAGGGTTTTTGATCATTTTCACAAAAATGTAATGGCCCACAGAATATTTTGTTGTATGAATATCTGAGCATGCAATATATCAAAAGAAAGAGCAGACCCTCTGCTTTTTTTTTTTTTAAAAAAAGAAGGTTTTATTTTAGCTTCATGTATTCCTTTTTTATCAACACTTAAATATGGGTAAGTTTCATTTAAAAAAGCAACATTTTGAACAAAAAGCTGAGAAAATCCAGGGTTTCTGCAGGTTTCACCAGGTTTCACCAAGTCAAATTTAAGACTTTTTAAGACCTTTTTAAGACCATTATGAATGAAATTTAAGACCTATAATCATGCAATTAAAAAAACGTACAAAGGAAATGCAGAATCACAAAATTACTCATAAAGCAAATTAATTTATTTAAATTGAACAAGGTATCAGTAAACTTGCACTCCCCCATAGCTCAATCCCACCAGGATTTCACAATATATACATACACTACCAGTTTGAGAACAGTAAGATTTTTTTAATGTTTTTAAAGAGGTCTCTTCTGCTCACCAGGGCTGCATTTATGTTATTAAAAATACAAAAAAAGCTGTAATATTGTGAAATATTATTAAAATGTAAAATAACTGCTTTCTATGTGAATATATAGTAAAAAGTAATTTATTTCTGTGATCAAAGCTGAATTTTCAGCATCATTACTCCAGTCTTCAGTGTCACATGATCCTTCAGAAATCATTCTAATATGATGATTTACTGCTCAAGAAACATTTATGATTATTATCAGTGTTGAAAGCAGTTGTGTAAAACATTTTTTTAGGATTTTTTAGGAATAGAAAGTTCAAAAGAAAAGTATTTATCTGAAATAGAAAGCTTTTGTAACATTGTACTACCGTTCAAAAGTTTTGGGCCGGTAAGAATTTTTTTTTTTTTTTTTGGGAAAGAACTTAAAGAAATTAATACATTTATTCAGCAAGGATGCATTAAATTGATCAAGTGACAGTAAAGACATTTATAATGTTGCAAAAGCTTTATATGTTTCTTATGATAGTTTTGGGAAACGCAGCTTCCCATGCTCTCTCTGTGATTGATTGGTTCTGTCTTGCAGCATTTGCGTGTGTACTGTGTTCAGATCATGGTTCAGACGAGCAGAAAAACACAATTATTCTGTAACATAGGTTATTCGTATTGTATGCATAAAATAATCTTTTTTAAAAAAAACAAAATTACTGGTAAAAAAAAAAAACATTACGATAAAAAAAAAACATTACGATATTTTTATTTGAGTATCGATACTTTTCGATGCTCACATCAGTATCGATATATCGATACGCCCATCCCTAACACACACACACACACACACACACACACACACACACACTAAAGCGCTGCGGGAGCATTTCAGTGAGCAATAGAGGTAGCGCTACATGGACGTAGGAAAATTAAGACCTGTTTAAAATTATTTAAGACCTAGAACTCAATACTTCAGTGAATTTAAGACTTTTGATTTTTAAATTTAATACTTTTTTAGACTTAAGACCCCGCGGAAACCCTGTACATCCAGATCAGATTCAGAATGATGATCAAACACAGATGGAGTAGATGGAGTCCATCAACACCCCTACTGCTTGCACAGTCCTATAGCTTGCCCTGGGTCGACATTTCATTCAGTAACATTAGGCAGTTTTGATGTATATGCTGTTTAATGGTGATGATCACGTTATTTTACATATGCATCTGCTTACATACGATCGCTTGTTTTTTTGCGTCTTCTTCGCCTGTGTTTTGATCAGGAGATTCTGTAGTCATTCAGAAGATGCGTAATAGCGCCCCCTAGCATATAACAGTGAAAACACGGAAACCCGGAAAATTCCGTGTTTGGCGGGGAAAGAGTTAAACCTTGTCTGAAAGCCGCTCGAACTTCACTGGCCAATGGCGGCCGTGTTTTTAGAGATACGTGAATGACCTCGTAGACAACAGCGACACCTTGGACAAAGACACTGCATGCCAGTTTTCAAAGCAATCGGACTGACTGTTGCGTAGCTACAAAGTTTTCATGTTTTGTTTCATTTTATAGCGCCACCAAGTGGCCAGTCACCGCATCCTTTTTCACACGACCACTGACCGAGCCCGTACATAGGTGTACCAAGTTTGGTGAAATGATCTCACTCCGTTCAAGAAGGATAGCCGTTTTAGTAAAACGCCCACTTCAAAGTTCAAACAATTTGGCGAAAAATCCAAAATACCGAAAATCCCGCCCATATGAGACACTTGAGCCTGCGATGATCGGTTTAGGAGTTATGAGCCATTATGTACTTTTGACCACTGTAGCGCCACTATCAGGCCGATTGGGGCGAGCCTTGATGATGTTGTAGACGGGGTGGGTACTGCCATCCCTCAAAGTTTCGACTTTTGGTTTGGTCTGCCTGATCACTTTTAGGGGAGAATAATGAGCCTCAGAAATTTGAACAATTACAATATTGTTTCAGCACTATGCGCTTGAACCCCTAAAAAGGTAATTGTGACTTTTTTTTTTCCCCCTCACAATTGCAAGTTTATATCCTACCTCTTATATATTTCAGAATTGAGAGGGAAAAAAGGCAGAATTGTGAGATTAAAAGTCGCAATTACATATTTTATTTTTTTATTGTGATATACAAACCTTTCCACATGTAAAAAAATGTGAAGGCGCCCCCCGGTGGCCGATTTCTTTCATATTTCTTACAGGCCTCTAGGGCCGTGAGTCAAACAGGCCCAGCGAGTTTCGTTCCAATTGCCGTCCATTAACCTTGTCTGACAGCCACTAGAACTTCTCTGGCCGACGGCAGCGGTGTTTTTTCGAGATATGTGAATGACCTCATAGACAGTCACAGCACCTTGGACAAAGACGCCGCATGCCAGTTTTCAAGTCGATCGGACTGACTGTTGCATAGCTATAGCCGTTTTCGTGTTTTGTCATTTTATAGTGCCACCAAGTGGCCAGTCGCCACGTCCTTTTTCACACAACCACTGACTGAGCCCGTACATAGGTGTACCGAGTTTGGTGAAATTATCTCACTCTGTTCAAGAGGAATAGCCATTTTAGTAAAAGCCACAAAAGTAGGTTTTTTAGAAATACCCGAAAATTCCGCCGATATGAGCCTGTGACAAACGGTTTAGGATTTACGAGCCATTATGTACTTTTGATTGCTGTAGCGCCATGATTAGGCCGACTGGGGTGAGCCTTGGTGACGCTGGGGTAGTGCTATGTGCTAGAACCCCTAAAAAGGACTTATTATCCCACAATTCTGACTTTTTTTCTGAAAGTGCGGGTTTATATCCTACATCTTACATTTTTCAGAATTGTGAGATTAAAAGTCACAATAACCTATTTTATTTTTGTATTCTGTGGCGGAAGCAAGCTTCCATACTATGCTGTTTTTTTGTACTTGGACATCGTGCGCTGAAGGCTGGGTCGATGGTGGCTCGTGCTGGGCTTCTCTGGCTTGTGGACGGCCTTGTCCCGTTTCAGCGTGGACGTGGACGGACCCAGAGAGTAAATGGGTAGACTGGCGTATGGCTTCGATGGCAGTCGCATCTAAAGCAACAGAAAAGACTGTTATGAGCACAAAATGAGCTTCCATCAGCTCTTGATTTCCTGAAGGTCAGAGAACAGAACGTTCCAAACGTGATGAGATTTACAGGCCCAAATGGAGTCACGATGAGCTTGCCACAAATAATGTGAAATGAGAATTACATGAAGTTATGTGAACAGTATGTAGAGATCATGACTTACTTTTTTACAGCATTGTGAACACACAGGCCTGCAAAAATCAAGAACAAGATGATTCAGCACCACTAAAAATAAGTTTTTGTTGGCTTCTATTGAAATATCTAAAAATCCTAAATGAGCACTGACTAAAAAGATGGATGGCAGGTTATTTATTACCTTTTACAAAACTGACAGGTGTAGGACCAGGTAAAGAAGGAAAACCGTTTAGCTCGGCAGCAGAAGCACAGCTGTGAAAAGAGAAATAGAGTTACTGAGAGCCATACTCAGTATTCACAATATATTTGCAATGATTTTGCTGCCAGACTACCAATAAGCAGTATTGTAAATATGGCAATGATTTTAAAGCACCTTTTATTTTCCATTAAGTTCATGATTCTTCCTCGTCTTGTGACTTGCATGAGAGTGTTTAATAGTGTCTGATTCATACTTCATCAGTAAAAACAAGAGTTCAAGTTGATAAGTTTGATTCAAACATTTCAAAATGTCTCTTTCAGTAAATCGATTCAAAACTGTGATTCTACGATTTGTTCACTTCAACTCTCCAAATGTTAAAAGAAGACCTTATGTGGCATATATCATGTATCAAGATGTTTTAGTAAAATATATGGAATATACACACTACCGTTCAAAAGTTTGGGTTCAATATGATTTGTAATGTTTTTGAAAGAAGTCTCTTCTTCTCACCAAGGCTGCATTTATTTGATCAAAAATACAGTAAAAACAGTAATATTGTTTTTACATTGTAAAATAACTTTTCTATGTGAATATAATTTTAAAATGCAATTTATTTCTGTGATCAAAGCTGAATTTTCAGCATCATTACTCCAGTCTTCAGTGTCACATGATCCTTCAGAAATCATTCTAATATGATGATTTGATGCTCAAGAAACATTTATGATTATTATCAATGTTGAAAACAGTTGTGCTGCTTCATATTTTTGTGAAAACAGTGATACATTTGTGTCAAGATTCTTTAATGATTAGAAAGTTCAAAAGAACAGCATTTATTTCAAATAGAAGCTTTTGTAACATTATAAATAAAAGCTCTTACTAGGCCTAAACGTTTGAGCAGTATATTTGAGTGTATATATTTTAAATATTGCCGTTCATGTTTTGTTATGCTGATACATATAAATGAAAATATGCCTTGATAATTTTAATTAAATTAACTAATTTCTTCTGTTGTTTACTTCATGCATTAAAGCTTTTCAGTCTATTTGATTGCAATGACCGTTTTGCTGACATGATGCTTCCTCTGATTGGTTCCTCTCAATGGTTGCAGTAAAGCGCTAATATAAAAGCAGTTCCCACCTTCCCCTTCTTCAGGGCATTATAGACGTCTTTGTACTGCTGAAACTTTTCCAGTTCGGCTTTGACCAAAACCTGCCGAATGTGCATCACTTCCTCCACCGTCAGTGCCAGACACTCCACCGGGAAACAAAACTCCTCCTGTCCAAAGACATCGGCCAGACGTTACCAGAGACAAAACTACAGCAGCAATGCCACCCATAACAGTATGTACACTGCAATATACAGTAGTGTCCAAAAGTGATATTTGTTTTTTATGACCCTACAAGTTTGATTAAATCGTCAAAATATGAGGAAAATATTTTATATTTTTAAATATTTTAAATATGAGGGAAGAGCAAAACACTAAACTGGGTTAAGGTATTTATCTGAAAAAAATTATTTGGCAAAAAAAATGCATAGAAAAACAAAAAGCTCTGGAAAATGTATACATTGCCAACAACATAATCAGCTATTAATATTTCATTGGTTATCTCTTGTTCATAATTTCTTTGGATGACGGACTGGCCAAAAGTGATGTCGGTGCAACTTGTCATGTTTCATTGCGTTATCAGAAATAAAACAACTGACTCCAAGCACAACTACGCAATATGCTGATAAAATCTATAATAATATTTGAAGAAAGCGTGAAGATATCAAATTTTACTAGGCCTGACATCACCTTTGGCCACTACTGTATGACAGTACAAACTTTGTGGAACACAATGCAATGCTCTCATTTCTAGTGTGACAAATAAAATATAAGTAAATACAGCCATGATTTTTAACATTTAATTTTCATGTGAATATTGATCAGGCTGTCAAAAAGGTTCACTTAAAAAAAAAGCAAAGTAGCCAAAATGAAAACGAACCAAAAAATAACTATTTTCAAAATGATAAATAGATGCAACTCATTGTAAAATAATTAGGTAATTTAACAACAGTGTAGCATAAGACTGTTTGAAACGTGTTGCATTATTTGCTTCTGTCAATGACCAAAAGATTATGACTGAAAATCGGCTAAAGGGACAGCAGCAAACGTGGACAGAGGATGAAGGAGGAGTTTGTAAATGTTATTTTCTCACTTACTAAGGATTTTGAACTGTGCCTGGAGGGAGGCAGGAACTGGCGCACACTAGTGGGCGTTTCCTTCTCGATAGAGTGACGGCGCTGGGCGGGCTGGCGTCGCTCCGGCTGCGGCGTGGACGAGATGGGCAGGAACATGGGCGGAGCTGAGAGAGAGGATGATAAAGACCCATTATTATCAATAAAATTGATAGTAACTGGCAGGTAGCGCATTGTGATGCTGTGCATTTGCATTAAGCTGAACTACTGTAATCATGAAACAAATCAAATCGGAAAATGGACATGAACGACCTCTGGTTGCACTGTGAAACACTTTACACACTTAATGGTCCTAAATGAACAATAACAATCATGTTACTTGCTAGTTGGACCAGTAACTTTATTAAGAGCTGCAATTTAATAATCTGGAGCCAGATATGAAGTGTGGATCTGTTGAGTGTACATTATCCTTCTCATTTCACAGCTATTTAGCAAATAAAAAAGTAATAAATGGACAATAAATATTGTTTATTTATTTTAAAATAAGTTTAAAAGGGAAGAAAGATTATAGATTATTACATTATTAATATTTTGATATTTACATTTTCAGTTATTGAAATTTGTTTAGGTTTAAGCAATTTTGTTGTTTTTTTCATTTGTTTAAATATTTCTATTTAACTTACATTTTTCATATTATAAATTATATTAGTACATCAACTTAAACTTATTTCAGTTAGTTGCCAAGACAACATTTCACATTTTTGTTCTAACATTTCTAAGTTATTTCAGTTTTTCATGTAATATTTCTATTTCTATTTTATTTCAGCTTGATTTCAATGACCAAAAACATTTTTTTTAGTTTTAGTTAACAATAACAAGACTGAATGTAAGACATGAAACTAACAATTTAGGAAACTAGTTATCATGAACATCAGTCAAATATAGACTTTAGCATCATTATAAAAACGTATTTGACCACAGAACGCTGCGATTGACCAATTACGATTAAATACAGCCAAAAGTGATGTTCGGCCTAGGAAAATTGACATCTTTACCCTTTTTTTCAAATATTATTAAAGATTTTGTAAGCATATTGCGTAGTTGTGCTTGGAATCAATTGTTTTATTCATCATAACGGAATGAAACGTGTACGTTTGTGCTGACATAATTTTCAGCCAGGATGTCATACAAAGAAATTATGAACAAGAGAGAACCAACGAAATATTAATAACTGATTATGTTGTAGTAGTCAATGTATGCTTTTCCTGTGAGCTTTTTGTTTTTCTATGCATTTTTTTTTTGGCATAGTAAAATAAATCCTGTAGCTTGGCAAATAATTTTGTCCTATAAATACCTTAACCAAGTTTAGTGTTTTGTTTTTCCCTCATATTTTAAATAATATTAATATTTAAAAATTATTTCTCATATTTTGATGGTTTAATCAAACTTGTAGGGTTATTAAAAACCAATATTCCCTCTGGACATCACTTTTGGCCACTACTTTATTCCAGAGAGCCGCGTAAAAAGAAAAAAAAAGACAAAACAATGAATCCAATTGTCATCATAGAAAGACTCACTTTTCTTGTCCAGAACGGATTCTGGCGACGTGTCATCCACCATGGATGTAGATATGCTGGAGCAGCTGGCTGACCTTTGACCTATGGTCTCATCCTGAGTGAGATAACACATCACTGAAAATAAGTGGCTTTACATAAAGATTATATGACCAAAAATGATGTCCATAAAAATCCTCACGTCTGAATCTGAGCTCTCCAGTTCAGCCAGTGTCGGTGCTTGAAGCCTTCTCCTCTGAAACCCGCCAGAGCCTTTCTGCTGAAGCGACACTCCATTGGCCAACGACAGCGTGCTGGAGGCCTTCCGTGCCCCATCAGAGGACGACACATCTACAGAAAACAGCACAGAACAGTTACATGAAGAGCAAAACACGCATACAGACAAAGATAAGGAAGTATGCTTTACAAAATTAATTTTAAACTTTAAATTTGGATTAATTTCACAAACAATTACAAAGAAACGCAATAAACAAGTAGAAAGACTGAAATAGTATTTACTTGTAAAACAATAATCTTTATTTCCAACTTTGAAGTATAATTTTTTTATAGTGTTGAAGATTTGAGCAGCTCCTAAAATACAACACTAGCAGAGTCAATAGAAACTGTATATTCAGCACAATCTGCTAATGTTGGTCATTTATCCTTGTACATGATGTTGAAAGCATTTCTCTGCATTAGTCACAGGTGTCAGAAACAGCACAAACACAAGCACATGAAAACGTCACCACAGACACGACACCACAGATGAGAGCCGTGATTGAGCGTGTGACGAAAATACAAAATATCAAACACACTATATCACATACAGTTGGATCCAAACCTCTGAGACCGCTAGTGAAAATGTTTCTAAACATTTCTCTAAACACGTCTCTAAATGTTTTTCGCAGCACTGGAGCGACATAAAACACGATGATCATGTTGTCCGGCATTATTTGACATGATCCAAAGAGCCTGATAAGAGCCAGTACAAAAGTCACATGGCTAATGTCACACAGAAATAGAGCACTGATGATTAATTTAGTCTTAAAGGGGACCTATTATGTCCTTTTTCAGTCTTTATGTTGTTTTTGGGCTCTACTAGAACAGGTTTTCCTGCTTGAATGCTCAAAAAAACATTATTTTCCCCATATTCTCCATTGTTGCAGCTCCTCTCTTCCCAGTCTGTCAGTAACGCTCTGTTTAGTTCCTGTCTCTATGAAGACCCTCCTTCTGAAAAGCACAGTATGCTCTGATTGGTCGGCTGGACAAGTGTGTTGTGATTGGTCAAGCGCTTTAAGCGTGTTTGAGAAATGCCACGCCCCTTACCATTACTGCGAGTTTCAACACACTACTAACTAACTCAAGTCTACTTAGTCTGTACAAGCCAGTATTAATAAAATGACATTACAGACACATACAATAAAGTATCAGTGTGTGATATTTCAGAATGATATTTCCATGGTTTTTGGTACTATGATTGTACCTTGGCATGGTATAAGCAAGTAGCATCAAACAAATGATGCATAAGCTTTTATCAGAACAAACTGCACATTTCTGAGCATGTGCCATCTTTCTTTAAAACAAATAACAGTTCCTTTGATATTTTCATTCATGACATTCTAATGCAATGACATTCAGATATTTCAAGTGTGACTTAAGTGCCCAAACACTATTTGAGGCTGCTGTTTATCTAAAAAGTCACATGGTATAACCATTTGTTAGCATCACTGTACCGTGGTACCGCCCTTCAACTTTAACGTGCAGCCGCTACTGACTTTCAAACACAGGCTGTCTGTGGATCCTGCAAACTCCATTTTAACCTCAGATTAAATTCTGCACACTCATCCTCTCAGATGAGAAACCTTTTTGTGTGACTCTTTCTATGATCTGCTGTGAGCTGACCAGTTTCTAGTCACAATATGAGCAATTTTACATCTCAGCTACAGTACTTATCACAAGATAGTTATTTTAGCAGAAAGAATAGCATATATACACCGATCACTGACAGGTGAAGTGAATAACACTGATTATCCCTTCATCACGGCACCCGTTAGTGAATGGGATATATTAGGCAGCAAGTGAACATTTTGTCCTCAAAGTTGATGTGTTAGAAGCAGGAAAAATGGGCAAACGTAAGGATTTGAGTGAGTTTGACAAGGTCCAAATTGTGATGGCTAGACGACTGGGTCAGAGCATCTCCAAAACTGCAGCTCGTGAGGTATTCCCGGTCTGCAGTGGTCAGTATTTATCAAAAGTGGTCCAAGGAAGGAACAGTGGTGAACCGGCTACAAGGCTCATTGATGCACGTGGGGAGCGAAGGCTGGCCCATGTGGTCCGATCAAACAGACGAGCTACTGTAGCTCAAATTGCTCAAGAAGTTAATGCTGGTTCTGATAGAAAGGTGTCAGAATACACAGTGCATCGCAGTTTGTTGCTTATGGGGCTGCATAGCCGCAGACCAGTCAGGGTGCCCATGCTGACCCCTGTCCACCGCCGAAAGCGCCAACAGTGGGCACGTGAGCATCAGAACTTGACCACGGAGCAATGGAAGAAGGTGGCCTGGTCTGATGAATCACGTTATCTTTTACATCACGTGGATGGCCGTGTGCGTCGCTTACCTGGGGAACACATGGCACCAGGATGCACTATACGAAGAAGGCAAGCCGGCGGAGGCAGTGTGATGCTTTGGGCAATGTTTTGCTGGGAAACCTTGGGTCCTGCCATCCATGTGGATGTTCCTTTGACACGTACCACCTACCTAAGCATTGTTGCAGACCATGTATACCCTTTCATGGAAACGGTATTTCCTGGTGGCTGTGGCCTCTTTCAGCAGGATAATGCGCCCTGCCACAAAGCAAAAACGGTTCAGGAATGGTTTGAGGAGCACAACAACGAGTTTGAGGTGTTGACTTGGCCTCCAAATTCCCCAGATCTCAATCCAATCAAGCATCTGTGGGATGTGCTGAATAAACAAGTCCGATCCATGGAGGCCCCACCTCGCAACTTACAGGACTTAAAGGATCTGCTGCTAACATCTTGGTGCCAGATTTCACAGCACACCTTCAGGGGTCTAGTGGAGTCCATGCCTCGACAGGTCTGGGCTGTTTTGGCAGCAAAAGGGGGACCAACACAACATATATAGTCATAATGTTATGCCTGATCGGTTTATATATGAAATAAATAACCATGTGTGTAATGTCAGCTCTGCACTGATCAGTCAACACATCACATGAGCAAATCACATCTTCACATGTATTAATCCACTTCACCTTCATGTGAATCAATAACCCTATATTTATTGAGTTGCATAATTGATCTACTTCACATTGGGCATGTTTCAATTCGCTTGTTAAGTCGAATCGTAAGGAATACTGTTTCCGGGTCCAAGCCTCTACTTGTTTCACTTGAGAATAATATCTCAGCATTGTTTATGAGCACTATTTATTCACAGTACCCATTTAAGCTAAGATTTTAAAAACTTACGATCTACATTACAGTCTCCATGCTCATGGCATCCCAGACACAAACATTTTAACAATTCATAAAAGATGAATCGCTGTATGGAGATAAAGTTTAGGACCACACTTTTTTGGTAGTATTACATCACATTGTGAGTGTATATTATTAGCATTGTTGTTTGCTTTTGTCATCTGATAGAGAGTTTGGACCCGGAAGTGGTGATGCGTGACGAACGGATAATCATCAGTATATTGTAACAATAATAACAATAAATCATCATTAACAGTGTTAATAAGATGAAATCAAAGTGAATTTTATATTGGTCACACTTCATTTGAGGGTCAAAAAACATGATGTTTAAAAAAAAACTAACTAAATGAATTAATAAATAACATCCATGATCTTCATTACTGAACTGAAGGCACTTTGTTTATTTGATGGCATTAAAAAAAAAAAATTTGAGTATTAAATAGAAATTTAAAGCAGGACCCTCAAATGAACGGCTCCCAGTTTTATATATGAAATGACTAAGTTCTAATCATCACAGATGGCACTAATGGATCACAGACGGCACTAATGGATCACAGCTTTACCTGATGAATCAAAACTCTGAGACATGCTAAGAGGCCGAATGGCTGCAAGAAAACAGGCAGGGTGTTAAACAGGCAAGTATTTAGATTCACAATAGCAAAAGATGGCTAATTCACTAATACTTAACCGCAAGTCTAATCTTGCTATACATAAGACATTTCATCCATTTTTAATGTACATGGATGGACTAAATAATACGAGAGAGATAATCATCAGCCATGTATGAAGCAGATACATGCCACACAGAGAAACTGGTACTTGTGTGACTGTTGCATTGCAATCAGAGCAAATGTCAAGACGGGTTTGTTTCAGTGATTATTCATCTAAATTGAACATCACCAAGTCTGATTACAACATAAAGCAGTAAGCATGTGCAGTGACCTTCATACATGATCCATGATGCATATTCAGCCCTAGGACAGCTCCTTTAAATGACCTGCCATTTATGTCCATCTCAAAGAGTAAATGCATGTATAGTACTGTATGCTTGTGTGTGTGAGTTTCAAATCTCACCAAATCTACTTCTACGGATCTGATCGGGCGACACGGGCCTCAGTTTCCTCTCTGATTTGATCCCCTCCAGAATGCGCTCATGCAGGCTGGGAGGACGTTCGGCCTGCGGCTTGAGCTTTCGTGCTGCCACCTGAAATCACACGTAGATATCATGGAGTATTTTGGGAGCAAAGAGAAGAGTTGCATCAGTCAATTTCATTTACCATGTCACAAATTGTGATCGCTTCAGTTTCAAGTTAGTGGTGTTATCTAATTTACACAAATCCTTGATTGAATCATGCACTAAAACACAGGCATTAAAGTTCTTCGTCGCAGATCAGAGTGGAAATGAACAGGGGCTTGGGGCAAAAACAAGATAGGGGGGCAAAAATTATCCCTGCACATGTTGCATCAAAGATTTCTTTTTATGCTTTGTTTTTTTTTTTTGCACCATTGAGCATTATAACCAATCACACACATATTTATCATGAGTGCAAAGGCCAATTAGAGGCGTTTAGATTTGTCACTGCTGACAAAGATATCTGCTAAAAACGCTTAAGTTTGTTTCACTGCACACACTCACTAAGGCCCTGTTTTATTAAGATGCGTTTTGGTCGATCGGCTCACAAGTGGACGAGGAAGACATTCCTGTTTACACCTAGTGTTTAATCCGTCTCTTTTGTCCACTTTCAACCACTTCTGTCCTGATTTCTTCGAGGGGACAGTAGCAAATAAGCTTGCGCAATTTACATATGAACGCGATCGGAGAGGACGGAAAAAACATACGGAGAGCATCAGCTTTCGCTTTTTCTCTGACAGCCGAAAGACCAGCCGAACGCTGTGAGTGTGTGTTAGAAATCAGGAATGGTGAGTGAACATTGTGCTTGGTACATTTTACGTCTTCAAACCAAACTTGGGTCTTTAGCCGACAAAGTTTAAATCCCGTCTGGTTGGTGCTTCCCATAACGTTTACGCATTAGGTCAGTAGGCGGAGAGTAGGAGTCTTTTGTGGCTGTTTGAACACATTTGACCACATGAATGTTTTCACTACGAAAGCAATCCGGTCGAAATTAGTTTTCGACTACCTGGTCGAAAGTGGACAAGCTCAAAATGTTTTAGACCCTGTTTACACCTGTATTTTGCATCGTCCACTTGTGATCCGATCGACCAAAACGCATCTTAATACCAGGTGTAAACAGGGCCTAACTGAATTCTGCACTCTTGTGAATCTTCTCATCATAAACAAAGTGCAGATATGACATAAGTAAAAGATTTATTGCAGCGTAGACAGCTTCGTTGACTATAACGGGGGTTTTTGTGAGCATGCAGAAATCGCACTGAACATAATTCATGAACTGCTTCTCTGATGCGGAACGTTCTTTGCCTGCTTTCTATATATAAATCTGAATAACCATTTTGTTTTTCATGCTGCTAAGATGTTTTGTAGTGCGTAAAATGCAATGAACTATTTCCTAAATGCTTCTTGACTTTAGTCTGTGTAGACAAGAATATCATGTGCCTTTTCCCCAAACAAAAACTTTTTAAATGTATTCTATTAAATCAACATTAATAATCATTATTACAATACCAAGGGTAATAACTTGCATTAGTTTTATTTTATAGATTGAAAACAGCTTTGATATTATGCAAACTGGCAATAGAAAAGCTGTTCTAAAACATCATCTTCTCTTTAAACACTATTGGTCTTGAGTATTTAAATATAGTGACGGTTAAAGGAATACGGCATAGCCTGAAGCCTTTTTTTTACTTGAATCCCTGAAAACATTGCATAAGGAACAGCACATGCAAATTAATGCTGCTATCAGTGCATGCAATCTATTGCAAGTGAACTCCCTCCTAAGTTTTTAAGAAGTGACAAAGGAGCACTCACAGGGTTGAGGGGGGGTCTGGACCTGATAAAATCAAGTATGACCTCATGAGCGCTCTTCTTTAACTTGGGTGGAATATCTCCATTCACCTGAGAAAGAAAGAAAGAAAGAAAGAGAGAGACAGAGATTTGAACATGCACAGACCTAACAGAGACTCATTCCTGCTGGAAACATTAAACCCCAATAAATGCAGCCACTGCCTCTTAATCAGTGTTGGGGGTAACACATTATAAGTTACCCCCTATATAGTTATATAATCGAATTACTTTTTTCAAATAACTAGTAAAGTAACGCATTACTTTTAAATTTACAACAAAATATGAGTTACTTTTTCAAATATGTAAAGCAAGTTAGTTTGTTTTCATCTTCATTGACTGACATCTCTCCTGTCCCCATGTTGAGAAAAATTGTAAGTGCAGAGGCATTGTGTGTGCTGTGAACATGATGGTTATTATAGTACTAGACTAAATGTGAGCAGTCATTTACTAATCTCACTCGCACAAAGACAGATTCAGTATTCCTCAAAATGAATAAAAACTGAAATGCAAACTCAGAATATGCGAACCTGCAATAATTAAATATGTTACATAATGCAAATATACTTTATGCATTTAATCTCACTTTATTAACCAATGTCTTTGCTGCTGACCTTCGATGATCCAATTCAACCATATCAGTAAGCAAAATTGACTAAACATCATTTGCTATTCTTCTGTAATCCAGAATCGCAGCACAGCTGAAAGTTTTGTTTAAGCGGCGCCCTCTACTGTACAGGCGTGAATTTGCATTTCCTTCAGCCTGAAACCCAATTTATATTTCAGTGTACGCCGTAGCTACGTCGTAGGCTGTGTGTAGCACGCATAATCTACAGCGTAGCCTGACGTGCACCTCTCCAAAAATGTAACACGTCAATTCAACACGGACCACCAGCGCTGTGACTGGTCTGCCAGAACCCCTCCCTCAGGGGTTATCATGCTCCCTCTGCATGTGTAATTGCACGTCAACGCGGACAATGACGCAGCAGTATAAATGAAAATCAATGCGTAGCCCACAGCATAGAGGCTACGCCACAGGTACGACGCAGAAGTATAAATCAGCCATGAGGCATATTCATTTCACTTTTGGTGTGAAAGGGCCTTTACATTTGCCAAAAATAAAACTTATTAAAAAAAACTAACAAACAAGCCAAGCACAGGTGAGAAAAAGTAAAGCAAAAATAACATTACTTTTCATAAAAAATAACTAGTGCGAAAATGTATCTTAGATAACTAAGTTATTATGCAGTTTACCTGCCTCCAACAAATTTGATACCACAAACCCATTTTTGTGCAATCATTTTGTTGCATCCGTGTAGCTAAAAAAGTAGAGCAAGGTGTTGGATTCCCAGGGAATGCATGAACTTAATAAAAAGCATACCATGAATGCAATGTAAGTTGCTTTGGATAAAAGCATCTGCCAAATGCATAAATGTAAATGTAATGAAAATGAAATATGCATCAAATAGGTGTGCTGAGTAAACTCTTCATATGGTTCTAAATAGTAGGGCTGCAGCTAACGATTATTTTGATAATCGATTAGTTGGCTGATTATTTTTTCGATTAATCGGATAAAAGCCAATTTTTTTTAAATTGACAAAACACACTATTCCACATCCTGTCCAGTGCTGTCCTTCAAACAAACATGTCAGCTGTGCTATGAAAACATACATAGTGAATATATCTACCATTACATAAATTAACCATGGTTTTACATTGAATAAAACAAACAAAAATAATAATAAATAAATAACAGGTTTATTGTAGTTATTCAATGGTAACCACAAATTAACCATTGTTTTGCTTCAAATCCATAGTTAGATCTATATGGTATTTATGGGGTTATACAAATGGTAATCAATACGGCAAAAACATGGTTTTATTATAATAAAAACATGGTTAATTTTCGTAAGGGTATGTTTGTGCTATACAGTATGTACAAAAAAAAGTTACTAAGCAAAAGGAGTTTAAATCACTACATTAAAATGATATTAAACAAAAAAACAAACAAACTCAGTGTTACCAGATTAGACGAATGTTCTGCAGGAACACACACACACACACACACACACACACACACACACACACACACACTCGCTCTGGACACAGTAACCTGTTACTGTCATTTCTTTATCCTGTAAATAGGCTTCAAGAAACGTCTAACATTTATATTCAATTACACGCTGTTATCCCTTTACAGTTACTACTCTCATAAAATACTTGAATTACACGTTGACTTTTAAACCTAAATTTAGCGTCCAACAGCAGATATTTCAGCTAAATGAGTGTTTTTGCGCTGAATATTTGTCTCCCTCTCGACTGCGTTCTGTCTGTTTGACGCGCATGTGCGCGCCCGCCGCGCCAGCGCTCGTTCAGTGAAGTTTAACACAGACTGTCAGGACGTGCTTTCATGCAAAATGGAAATACTAGCATTAATTAATAGCATTTACAGATGAGGATATAATTACTGTTCTCTATATAGATCAGTGGATATAACCTGTAAAATGAACGTTTTGCACTGAGGACGCAGACGCACACACACACATCTGTCAAAGTGCATAACAGGGTATGTTAAACACTAATGCATTCGCTTAAGGCTTAAAATAAACAATACTCATGTTCTGGGCACTTGGATCATGTCCACTCCACTATTTCTAGATGCACATTTTGTCCATAGAAATGTGTTATTCAGTGCTGTAATTTGGCATGACTGTTTGAAGCTTTGCGTACAGAGGGCAGACCCGACTAATCGATAATCAGAATCGTTATCGATGATTTTTACTATCGATTATTATCGATTAGTTGTTGCAGCCCTACTAAACAGATCCATAAAATCCGGCCAAATCTGGTATTATGTGCTCTAAACTCACCATGACCTTGCGTAGCTTGTAGCGTTTGGAGCGGATGTCGTCCATGAGCATCTCGTACGGCGTGAGCTGGAACTCGATCGGCAGCGGGTTATATTGCCGTTCCTGCACCTTCTTCAACTTCACACCGTTCCTCAGATCTCTCATCAACTGCACCCAGAGCCACGTCTGACCATAGCAGACATGCATCAAAACGTTAGACGCACTCTAATGGAATATTCCAGGCTATTTTAAGCATAATATATTACTAAGTATTAATAATCCTTCAAGGCAAGATGCTATAGGCAGAAACAGTGTTTTTCATGTACTGGTCAATTTAGAGATTTTGGGCACTTTGGCTTGCCATAATGTGTTGTTTCAGACTAGTGGAAAGAAAACATCCAAAATACACATTTAAGTGCATTTTATTGCATTTATCTGTAGAGTTCAATGACTATATATTTTTAAAGGTGGTAAGTCAGAAATGTATCCAATGTTCAGATTTCTTTTCTGGAAATGTATGCAAATTAGTGCATATTTAATTAAGAGAATGCTTCATTTGCATGTTTAAACATGTCTTTTTAGAAAACTTATAATACAAAAAATGCTTGCAATTCATAATGTAATCAATCAACTGGGGAAGTATTGCCTTAAACTAAATTGGAATAAATGGAGCCAATCAAATGTCTCTGTTCTTTGAATGGCAGATCACTTACCCAATCAGCATTCTGCAACTCGTTTAGCTCCCTGCCAGGCTCGTCAATGGTGTCTCCCTCCATCTTACGCAGGTTCTGTCCAATCAGAGGGAGACACAATACTTCAGACAGCAGCTGAGTCGAGCAGAATCTTCTAGAATCTATAGATGCGGCAGTATGTCACTGCAACTGTCTATTATTACACCCAAAGTGATGAATCTCACGAAACATATTTCACCTCAAAATCAAAAGAATGAAATAGGAAATTACATTTTGCATAAAGAAAATTGAGCCTGTTTTGAGAACCACTGCAATTGTTTTTGCATTGTTACATTATTTTCCTGTCAATTGATGCCTTTTGCACATGCACATTTGCTTTCTGGAAGTTATGAATTTATAGGTGAGTCAAATAAAGGAAAATATATATTTTTTGCTATAATAACTGTGATTTTCATCTGATTTCCCTTTAAAACACAGAGAATAGGACAACAAAACTTGCTCATAATCACGTTTAGTTTTGTCTGTACTATGCAGCGTTTTGTTTTAAGTCATTTCCCTCTGCGCCTGAGCCCAAACGGTGGCGTCATTATGGCCGTATCCCAGCTTTAGTTTGGAAATAAGTGCAGTGCAGTAACAGTAAACCCTCATGGGAACGAGCACAGAGGGAGACGGTTTGTGAAGGCTGAGCAGCTCGTCTCATCTTACACTCAAAACCCGATCAAAAGGTGCTGTAGAGCCACAGCAGACACAGATTTTCCTGTGAGAATGATTCTGTGTTAAACAGAGGAGACATTTCAATGTGGAGATGCTCTAAACACATTTTGTGGTCAATGTGTGCCTGACATTATTAGCCTAAACATAAGCACATAAACAATGCCGACACCATTAGGATTTGAAGGACTTTTCTTAAAGTCCACATATAATGTTAGTCAAGGTTTGTTGCACCAAGAAAAGCTGTAATTTTGTTTTTCATGACCACAGTCCATCCTCTCCCTGGGTTTTTTTTTTTTTTTTGCTGTGCCTTTAAGACTATGTAAACACCCTCTGTTCATGTGAGATTAGACCAACTGAGACGAAACAAAATAAATTTCCATCTCTTCCAGGTCTGGGTTTTATGTTTCCCTAAGACAGTTTTATATAAGCCATGTTATTTGGCTGATACATAATAAAGGGCACAATCAAAGGAAACATGGAAATGTCACCATACCGTCTAATGTCAGAGTGTTTAACCGCCTGCAGTAAAACCAGCAGCGACCCTCCTTCACATATGACATCATTATATTTATTCAATCACAAATCATGTTATGAGACCAAGAGCAAAAATGTCAAACCTCAGATCATGGTTACGATTGACGACACTATTAAAAACATTTTTGTAAATTGAAATAAAGCTGAAATAAAATAAAATAAAATATATATCAGGGTCTTATTAACTAAAACTAAAACCATAAGAAATCATTTTCATTACTTGAAATAAAATGAACATATATAAAAATATATTTATATACTAAAATAAATCTAAAATGAACTAAAACTTATTAAAAACGAATGATAAAATTACAAAAACACACAAGAAACATTACTAAAACTTAAACTAAAATTAAAATGGAAACAGAAAGTATAAAAATAAAAGTCAAATTCAAAATATTAACAAAAACTATAACATAGTACATCAATAATACTAATATAACAATGATACAAATGTTAAATGAAAAACTAAAATGACTAACTGGAAATAAATAAAAACTAAAAATGAACCAAAACCAAAATTGAAGGAAAAATAAATTAAATCTAAATAAATAATTAATGACAAAAAGCACATAAAATATTAAAGGTGCAGTGTGTGAATTTCAGCGCCATCTAGCGGTAAGGTTGTGAATTGCAACCGCCCACCGCTCACCCCTCCCTTTCGAAGCACATAGAGAAGCTACGGGGGCCGACACAGGACAAAAATGTCGTCGTCGGAGAGAGCAGAGAGTGACTAGCGCTCTGTAGAGCAGTCCGTTTAGGGCTACTGTAGAAACATGGCGGCGGAAAATGGCGATTTCACTGTAAGGGGACCCGTGGTGTATGTAGATAGAAATGGCTCATTCTAAGGTAATAAAAACGGTACATTATGTAAGGTCTTTATACACCACTGAAAACATAGTTATGTATATTATATTGCATTTCTGTCAATAGATCCTCATAAATACTACACACTGCACCTTTAATATAAAAAAATAAAAAACTTAAAATATGAAAATAAAAGCTAATTCAAATATTACTGTCATGATCCCAGCCTGCGGTCCCCTGTCATGTGTGGACTTTTATGTAATTTCCTGTTCAGAGCCATGTTTTGTAGTCCTTTTGTTTATTGGTTCCCCGTTCATTAGACTTGATTGTTCCCGGGTGTGTCTTGTTATATTGTTAACCTCTTGTTACCCTGTGTATACATACCCCTGTGTTTCAGTCTAGGTTTGTCGGTTGTTGTCTTTGCATGTTTGTAAAGCTGTTGCGTTCTTTCTCTTTTAATTATGTTTCATGTTCCTGCTTCCCTTCAGCCTTCAGTTTGGATTATCTTTGTTTTTGCAAGTGGATTTTCGCCTCTCTTCATCCCTGCCCAAACATAACAGAACAGCCAACCAAACCAAGACTGAAACAAGACACACCTGGAAACAATCAAGTCTAATGAACGGGGAACCAATAAACAAAAGGACTACAAAACATGGAAACAGGAAATTACATAAGTCACACATGACAGGGGAACAGGCTGGGATCAGGACAATTACTAAAAACTATAATAGTATATAAATAATACTAAAAAACACTGCCTCAGATATAAAAGATTGTCTACTGGGAAGACAATGGGATGAATATCAAGAACATGTCCAGGTCAACTCAACATTAAAAATAAGGCTTGATTTTGGGAGGAAGTATAACCTCTCACCTCTTTTGCGCTCTTGATCTTCTCCAGGAAGGTGCGGAGCTCTTTGGTTTCGGTGTAAAGTGCTCGACACACGGCCTGGTAGTGATTGGGCGCATCTGCTGGGGTGGCCAGGTGAAGGGTGCACAGCTGGAGACAGTGAACAGGGCAATTCATTCAGCTAGATTCACACCATAATAAAGTTCACATTAAATTATTCATCACATGTCCGTGTTGGGAATACACAATGAATGTTTTGAACATGAGGACAGGTCAGAAGGAGACGCACTTATCCGTATTGAGGCGTACAAATGTCTCATAAATGAAATAAATGGACAGAAGGTATGGTGAGTCACTCTTGGCTTCATACTGGCAGCAGTCTGTGCATTTTGCAGCCCATTAATGCAACAAAAACATCAACATGATACTTAAATATTTGTTCATAAATGCCCTCACTGTGACCAGATTATTTACCACAACAGATATGTGAAAAAATATGTGAATTAATGCATGTGTACCAGTAAAAATAGCTCAGCCCACACTGAAAGGTTGAGTGCATTGCATTGTGGGATATATCTCATGCAGTAAGTTCTGGTTATATACTGCACATTTCACCTTGATATTCTATAAATACAGAAAATTAGCATATTGTACACAATACATGTAGCCTACTATATACTGCAGAAATTACACATGCAACCTACTGAGATCTTGTGTAGGGCTGCAACAACAAATCCATCAAATGAAAATATTAATAATAAATAATAATAAAAAAAATGTCAGTAAAGGCACTTTAAAGTAAAGAAAACACACACACATACACACACACAGTCATTCAAAAGTTTTTGTGAAAATATTGTGAAAACATTTTTTTTCAGGATTCTTTGATGAATAGAAAGTTCAAAATAACAGTATTTATCTGAAATAGAAAGAAATTAATAAATTTATTCAGCAACGATGCATAAAAAGTGACAGTAAATTCATTTATAATGTTACAAAAGATTCTATTTAAAATAAATGCTGTTCTTTTGAACTTTCTATTCATCAAAGAATCCTGAAAAAAAAATATTTTACACAACTGCTTTCAACATTGATAATAATCATAAATGTTTCTTGAGCAGCAAATCAGCATATTAGTATGATTTCTGAAGGATCATGTGACACTGAAGACTGGAGTGATGATGCTGAAAATTCAGCTTTGATCACAGAAATAAATTACATTTTATAATATATTCAAATAGAAAAGTTATTTTACATTTTAATAATATTTCACAATATTTTTGTATTTTTATTTAATAAAATAAATGCAACCTTGGTGAGCATAAGAGACTTCTAAAAACATTAATTAACATCTTACTGATCAAAAACTTTTAAACGGCAGTGTGTATATATTATAACATTTACATACAGTATCTGCATAATATATTCATTTTTGTTATGCAAAACATGCAATATGCCATTACAAGTGTCACAACTTAAATAAAATGGAGTGTAAGCGAGAAATGATCATTTACATTAAAACAATATTTGCAGTTAAAAGTCAAATTTAGGTTTTAAAATGACCAATGTGAAATCCTTTATGAAACATTTGCTTATTTAAAATGTCGTTACAACTGAATAATTTTTTTTTTTAATTAAAAATGTATATTGTAACTAATATTTTGAACCATTTTTGCACACACAAGCATAAAAGCATAAAACTTCATTTTGCACATTCAATTTGCACAAGGAGAGGACAGAAAATGTGATTAATCAATTATTCAAAAAAATAACTGCCCCGATTAATTGAAAGCATTTGTTAGTTGCAGCCCTAGTCATGTGACATCACTGCTGCATAATGTCTGCTTTTTAGTAATACTGTCACTTACTTTAAAAAAAAAAAAGATTCGCAGACAGTATACAGTGTTCACTTCTCAGTATTCAGTAAATAGTATGTTAGTATTCATTCCAAACACAGTCAAACTCTATAGACTCTGTTGTTGCTGCCTACCTTGATGATGTCACGGTATCCGCGGATACGGCAGGGGTGGGCGGGATTCCCCTCACGGTCATCCTCCTCTTCCTCAGTGGCGGCGTAGCCTTCGTCGGGGCAGGAGTCGCTCTCTGTGTCGGCCACATTGGTCATGAGGTCTATGAGCTGCTCGAGCGGCGGGCTCAGCTCTCGCTCCTCGTTCTCTTTCAGGCCATAATCCAGAGCCTTATAGATCATGATGCCCAGAGCCTCGATCACCTGCAGCACAAAGACACAAACACCCTGTCAGCACGACCCAAAGACGCATTAACTGCATTTTTTTTATTAATCAGTATGTTTGTCTTGCTTTTCTGTAATATGCTTCAAAGAAGATACATTTACTTTTATGACATATCGAGGCTTGTTATAACTTTTATAATCTCTTGGCAATACTTCCCAAAAATTTCATTTTTGAATTTAATTTTAGTGCACTGGAAGGATTTTGTCTCCGTGGGAAGAGCACTTACTACTGAAGTAGGTATATTTGAGACACAAGAAACAGCTTTTGTAAAACCTCAAATACAAACGTAAACTAAACACATTTCGTGCCACAAGAACCTTGAAGGCTCCAACAACAGCAGGTTTCAAGTTTTCTATCAGTCAATCCTGGGGCTGAACGGACACGGTGAAACTTTCTCTGTGACCTGATATGGCGAAACTAGTCTACTTGCATTGTGTAACAACAGCTGTAAACTGCTAAGGCGTCAATGAAAACCTGTAAGCGTTTGGTTTCTAATAACACACATATGGTAGGACACAGCAGTGGTTCTTGAACTGTGTTATATATAGCGTGGGTTGTACTCCCTTTTACCTTTGTTCATTGTTTTTGATGATGAGTTCACATCACATTACAGTCAGATTTAAGCCAAAATACTGGATTCACAACCTTTCACATCATCAACCATTTTCTTCTCTCTTGTATGAGCGGATAGTCAGAACAGTCATGTGACCCATTTTTTTGGGCTGTGACCCACCAGTTAAGACCCACTAGATATAGAGAACAGAGATGAGGTCTATTCGTCACATTACTAAATGTTTTTAGTTATGAATGTTAGGCTGATTAGTATAAAAATCAGCTGCCAAATGAACAGTCCTTGTTTCCTTCAATTTTACGCTGAAACACAGTTACATTTGCATTGCAGAATACACACAATCCCGCACTGAAATTCAGACTCTAAATATTGTGAACTTTTATTACAATTTAAAAAAGCTGTTTTGTTTTTGAATATATTTTAAAATGTAATTTATTCCTGTGATTAAAGCTGAATTTTTCAGTCTTCAGTGTCACATGATCCTTTAGAAATCATTCTAAAATGCTGATTTGCTGCTCAAAACACATTTATGATTATTATTAATATTGACAACAAAATTTTGTTTTTCAGGATTCTTTGAGTAACAGAAAATTCAAAACAACATTTGTTCTTTGATTTGAAAGGTAATTTTTTTGCAACGTTATAAATGTTTTTACTCCCATTTTTGATCAATTTAATGCGTCCTTGCTGAATAAAAGTAATCATTTCTTTAAACAAATTCTTGCTGACCCCAAACTTTTGAACGTGTGCAAAACGAATTGGATTTATTCATTACATTTTTCAATACTAGCTACCTAGCTTTTGATGGTGTTATCACATACTCACATATCCCAATCACATATAAATTTGTCTTCACATTGGTTTAGAAGAAGTTCTACTCTTGAGCCCCTGAAGTCCACTTTCCAGCAGTTCGCTCCTACCTTTATCAAACTCACCTGCCTGTAATCCTGAGACCGTGATTGATCAGGTGTGTTTAATTAGGGTTGGAGCTAAACTCTGCAGGAAAGTGGACCTCGAGGGCCAGAGTTTAGGGTACATTTACAAGACAACGATGTACTAAAAATGTAAATGTTTTTTCTTTGCGTTTTTTTGCATACAGCCGACAATGTTGTCAAAATGATTCCTGTTCACACTGATCCGCGAAAACGACTAAAAACGCTGTGTTATGCTGCCAGGCCAGTGGTGATGTCACTTGTAGTCACTTCCTGGAAATTTGTCGCTAAAGAAACACTACACGCCTATAGACTGAACACGTAATTTAGGGATGTGACGGTGAGGAAATGTTCCCACCGGTTAATCGACGTGTGCCAACACTGGTAATACCGGTATCACTGGATGGCGGTGACGTCAGAGTTTTACCTCTTTTGCGCCTCACTTTTAAATCGTTAATTCGCTAATTCTAAAGCGAACGTAAAATAGGCACGGCTGCACAGGCGTAACGGTGCGGAGCAGAGCAAGTGTTAAAACGCCTTTACATTTCACTTTGAAACCAAATCTTACGCCGTCATCTTGTTAGTCAGCTCCTCACTCTTGTGATAAATGAGATCTGACTCCTGCTGCTAATTTGTGCTGCGACTCTCGTTCGGCTCACGCTTTATTAAGCAGACATGTTCAGTTTTTAATTGTAGTGTCTGCTCTCTAACTGAACTAAATGATTTTTACTACTATAAAAAAATCAAAATGACAGTGGGGGCGGTGCTGCGGTGGGCAAGCGATATAACCGGTGTTGCGGCTGAAGACTGCTAACACAGGCAACACCGACTATCCCAGCAAGCCTAATGTGCATGACGTCAACGTTTTCACAAATTCGCATTATGATAACGATATCATTTTCAAAAACTTGCATTTTGAAACCCGTTTTCAGAAGTTTGTGTTTTCAAGCCCCCAAAACGCTGTTGTTGTGTAAATGAATGGTCAAAAAAGTTTAGTTTTAACGGCCCCATAGAATATAATAAAGATGTTACCTTGTGTATTTGAGTTTCAGCATGTGTCTCTCTTTCCACATGACTTAATGGGGGGGTCTAATGCTATTTCATGCATTCTGACTTATTTACAGTGTTAAAGAGCTGATTCTCATGCTAAACATGGCCAAAATTTCAAAAAATTAGTTGGACGTATGATGGAGTATTTCTGTGCCAAATACACTCCTTCAGGATTCGAACAAGTTTTGGAAAGTTTTTTTCGAGTATGGCCCTGTTTGATATCATTAAGGACACTTGTATGGGCTTGTATGGGCACTTCTCCCGGATGAGCGTGTGCACACATCAACCAGAGCGAGAGCAAGAGCGTCAACAACGAGCTTCGTTCGGGTTACGGGAGCCGTCGGCAGCGCTGTCATTTTGTTTTTAGACCACGAAATCAACAATGTCACTAAAGAAGTGTGTTTCTGGTTGTGAGGGAAAGATAACCTTGTTCAGCTTCCCAAATAACCCAGCGTTAAGGGAACAGTGGATGCAGTTTGTTTTTTCGGAGCAGCAACGGAGTTCTGCAAGTGTGTTTGTTTGTTCCCGGTCACGAGTTGAAACCGCATCAAATGTCTCTGTTTTGTTGGCAATCGGCGTGTAAATGCATATAATGTAAACAACACGAACGTATAGTGAATCCAAAGTTATCCCGGGAGTGTGTGTGCTCGAGATTCTTTAGCTCCGCCCACTGCACGCCATCACGAGTTCGGCTATTTTCGGAAAGAATCGGTACAGCGTATCTGTCTTTTATAAATCTGATAAAACTAAAGACTCTTCTGAGATATGAAGGATTCAATACTATATAGGTACTCAAGATTAACATGAGATTGGCAGAAACTGTGTGTGTTATGCCCCCTTTAATGGTAAAATCTGTTGCCCTTAGATGATCGGAGATCAAAACTCATATAAACTAGGCTATCATTTACATTTATACATTTGGCAGACCCTTTCATCCAAAGCAAAATTTTATAAGTTCATGCATTCCCTGGGAATCAAACCCATGACCTTGGCATTGAGCTACATGAATTTACTGTTAGAGCAGCATGAATACAGCAGCTTCCGTCCAGTCATAAAGAGCACTTTGTTAATAATCTCTGTGATGTTAATCAGACCCAAACAGTTTACCCACAAATTCTTAAAATAAATTTCATCCAGGATGCATGAGCCTGCAGTGAAGTGGACAACAGACTCCTTCACTGTGATGTCTGGCAACCTATTACCTCCACAAATAAAATCAATGGGTAACAATAGCTTCAGTTTAAAAACTGATCATTAACCCTGAGAATCTCATAAAGAAATTAAGTGCCATGACCAACACTGAGGTAATGAAGTTCAACTGATGTTTTGTCTAAACATGATAATAACCAAAAACACAGAGTTAATGGAGCACAGGAACTGGATCTCAGGGCCAGCTGCATAAACATAGCCAAGACTGTGTTTTAGGAACTAGTCTGACCAACTAGCAATTCGTTAGGACTAGGGCTAGTCTTACTTTTCAGATTCAAATTAGACCAATTTAACTTTTTAACTTAGTTTTTTACTAAGACTAGTCTAAGCAGTTTATACAACCGGTGGGTACTACTGATACTACTGTAACTTCAGATACTACTGTAACTTCATCAGTTCTTCGTGAATAACATCTAATTGCATCTAAGTCCATCTTGTCTCATGAATGCCAAATAATCCAGTATAACAAAGTGAAATACAAAGAGTGCAAATTAACATGCGCAAACAACAATACACTCCTACAGGGCTTTAAAGTCACCATGAAATCAAAATTGACAATTCTTATTTTTTTATGGAATATAGCAGTATTTATTATAAATGATTTATCCGTGCACATATTTTTTTTTAGTTCATGTGTCTCATAATCTTTAATCAAAATAACTTCCCCTCCCTCTTGCAGCAACATCTCTTCTCCTCTCTGATGATGTGTTTACTAGCACGAGGGCGGGGCAACCAACCTGTCACTCACATGAGATCGACCAATAGCAAACCACAACCATCAAATCAATTCACCATGTACAAAATCAAGCCCCACCCTACATTTGTTCTTGTTCGAGAAGCCGTTTCACTCGGATATACGTAACAATAGGGAAGAAAAGATGATCGCAACTTCCGTTTCATGCT
The DNA here is from genome assembly GCA_039654105.1 of Coreius guichenoti. Lineage (NCBI taxonomy): Eukaryota > Metazoa > Chordata > Actinopteri > Cypriniformes > Gobionidae > Coreius > Coreius guichenoti. The sequence continues at coordinate 4,950,485 of CM077176.1, forward strand.
GACTTTAATTTACACTGCACATGATCAACTAGACTCTCATTGACTCTCTGCATAAACTTCAGTCCAGTCTGCAGATTATTCTTGCCAAGAACTGCCAACTAAAACAGAGAAATGAAATGCAACCAAACAGAAAATACACAGTTCTGCTTGTGGATGTCTAGTTTACTTGATATTAAATACCTTGGAAAAAACTCTGAACACTTTTTTAGTCTGTTAGAGCTCTTCGCTTCTGGAAAGCTGCTTAACAAGGATTTGACTATGGAGTGAGTCTTACACATAAGATGGGTTTGCTGTAGACTGCAAATCTGTCTGTGTCCTTATCCACCAGCATGCAGTGCTAGACCTGTCAGTGCTTCTGTCAGGGACAGTTACTAATACTAAAGTGACAATTATTCACATTATATAAGAACACTAAGTCTAAAAAGTACATTAGCTATGTTTCCGCTCAAATGTGCAAATTTAACAGCGTTTCCATCCCATGTGTTCAAGAGAACAAAATCGTCACTTTCTGTGAAAAACATCTGTAGAGGCAAAGTCATGTGAGTTTTTGTTGTGCATCGAATGATTTATTCAGTAAATGTGTTTCCATCATAGTTTATGCGCATGTTTTCTTATCGGATAAATAATTATCCGACACAACTGAACACATATGTTATTTTTAGAATTTATGCACATTTGGCATTTCCATCCAGTGTTTTTTATGCTGCTGAATGAAAATAAACAAATGAGATTAAGAACCTTTCATTCAAATTTGATGAATGTTCAGCAAACAATAACTGTACCATGAATACAATCGGCTATGACCAGATAGTTAACGGTAGCCATTGACTTCCATAGTATTTTTTTCCTACTATGGAAGTCAATGGCTACCGTTAACTGTCTGGTTACCCACATTCTTCAACATATCTTCTTTTGTGTTCAACTGAAGAAAGAAACTCATACAGGTTTGGAACAACTTAAGGGTGAGTAAATGATGAATTTTCATTTTTGGGTGAACTATCCCTTTTAATAAGTCAGGTGAGAGTCCGTCACACAGTCAGCTCTAGTCGATCTACTGTACACATCATAAACCTGAAAGGTCAAAGATTCTTGGGATGCAAACAGTGATCCGTCGGGTCTATACATCTTTAATTGACCTTTAAAGTGTCAATAGCTGTTAACATCAAATGAATGAACTTGTGGAGTGACAAGCTGGTCAAGAGAGCAGAGAGAGCAGAAAATGACTTGGTGCTGAAAGCTCACATCTGAATTTAGAAGAACACAGATGTGTCTGCAAATGTCTCTAAGCTGCAAGAGATACTGTGTTAATAGAGCTGCTTATTCACTATTTTGTTAATTGAAAAAAGTTGAATTAAAATAAAATGTAAAAATTAGAAAAACAAACATATTTAGGCAACATTTCTAGTCTAATTTGAAGCACTAAAATTACTAACTGGACATAAATAATATCTAAAACTGAACTAAAAATAAATTAAACCTAAAAAGTAATTAAAAAAAATTATAAAAAACAAAAAAACAAAAGCACATAACATTATTGTTAAATGATTTTTTTAAATTATATTTATATTATAAATACATTTTATAATATGTATTATATTTTTATTATTAATATTAATAAAAACTATAAACGTATATAAATAAAATATTATGACTGGAAAGGAGGGATCTACAGACCAGAAGATCATAGGTCCAAAAGCTTAGGCTTGTTGCTGACTTTATCAATTATCAGGAAATGACTTTACAGGCAGCGTTTGCACAAGATGGCACCTCACGAAACTTCTGAGAGCACTTTGGTGAATATTTAATTACTACAATAGTAACTTCTGTCTACTAGTAGAAATGACAGCAAAAGTGGAAAATGTTGGTCAAAAATGCACATTTACACACAAACTGCTAACCACTAACCGCAACTTTCAGATGCCATGTTTATTTTTTTAAGCTTAACTGTCACGGAATGGAGCGCACAGGACTGTGGGATATCAAAGGCAGTGAAGGATATGTACATCCAGGGCCTAAAATTAACACTCTCCAAGTGCCAAATGCGAGTAAAGTTGGCGGGTAACATTTTATGAATTCTAACAATGCAAAATTGTGAGAACATGAACGTGAACAAACGTGAATGATGCTCGGGGCAGTTGACAGGGCAGTGTTACATCGTCACGAAAGTTTAAGCCTTGCCAATTTAAATATTCAAGCTCAAGAAGACGCGAAAGGGAACTCAATTAGTTAATCGTGAGCTGTGTGGGAAGTTTTCTGTGCGTAAACATCCGAAGCACGCGCCCAGACAGCTGCATCTCAGGCTGCGCGTGAATAATGAATCAAGCTCTCTTTCACGTCTTCTTGCGCTTGAACAGACAAATTCAAACAAAACTGTCAAAATCCCTGTCTTGGCAAGTATCCTTGTAAACATAGTCAGTTGTGTCTTAACTGAACATAAACAGTTGAGAAATAAAAAAACGCATGTGTATCAGTATATTGGATCCGTGCATTCGCTCTTAAAGTGACAGCAGCCTAATATTCCTGCTGCTGTCTGTGTTTTTAATGTTAATCAAACAACAAACGACAAAGAACAATCACTCATTGCTCTTGACTGAATAACTTTTGTAACTTTAATAAGGATTAACCTGTTTCACGGCTGGTAAAAAATATTTATGGCCGGTAAATTTTCGTAATTTTTGGCAGGTGTGGCAGAAAGTTAGTTTCAGCCCTCTATCTATGCTACCTTTAAAAATTGATCAGATGAAGGTATCTCAGTAGACAGGATGTGACACGATCATTGGATTCGGATGTTCCTTGTTGTCTTCTTACCTTTAGAGGCAGTATTTTTCAGCTTTTGGACGCAGCCTAAATCACACACAGAAAACTTTAACAACTGCATAGCAATGCCCTGGCAACCATCCACAACATCATAGCAACCACATAGCAACAGCTGGAAGAATTTCCATGTTACAGATCCGTGTCAAGACTGAACTAACACGGACATTTTACGCTCATGCTGTCATGAGGCATTACTGTACAGTACATCACTCACCTGTGTTGATGATCGGCTGGGATTAAGCACACCTATGGGAGAACAGAAGAGATGACAGTCAGGGACAGATAAAACGACAGCTCACTACACATCTGTTATGTAATTGACTGGACAATCCGCAGCGCTGTTTGTTCTTACATAAAACACACTGAAGGCTGCAAATGGGATGCACATATTCTTTGTCTTACTGACAAACCTGAGTGTGTCACATAATGTCAGTAGGCTTTGATTAAACATGCAAACACATGATAATGATTCTGAAATTCACTTAATCTCAGCACAAGGCAAAGTCAGCAAAGAAATCTCTCTCTGCTGTTATTCTGTCGTCGACAGCGAATGAGGAGCATGTTTACCACCGGCACTTTTGACAAAGCAACGTGAACCTGCTTTCTCCGCAAGACATATCGATCTTCTTGACACCATGCAAGCAATGACAGTAGTATTTATTAAAAGGCAAACTGAGCAAAATCACAAATGAGATCTCTTTCATATTTCAACAGACAGCAAAGAGAACAAATGGAGACTGTATGGAGACCAGATGTTTCTCTTGAGAAAAGACTCCAGTAATCTTACTTACAGTGGGGAGAACAAGTATTTGATACACTGCCGATTTTGCAGGTTTGCCCACTTACAAAGCATGTAGAAGTCTGTAATTTTTATCATAGGTACTCTTCAACTGTGAGAGACGGAATCTAAAACAAAAATCCAGAAAATCACATTGTATGATTTTTAAGTAATTAATTTGCATTTTATTGCATGACATAAGTATTTGATACATCAGAAAAGCAGAACTTAATATTTGGTACAGAAACCTTTGTTTGCAATTACAGAGATCATACGTTTCCTGTAGTTCTTGACCAGGTTTGCACACACTGCAGCAGGGATTTTGGCCCACTCCTCCATACAGACCTTCTCCAGATCCTTCAGGTTTCGGGGCTGTCGCTGGGCAATACGGACTTTCAGCTCCCTCCAAAGATTTTCTATTGGGTTCAGGTCTGGAGACTGGCTAGGCCACTCCAGGACCTTGAGATGCTTCTTACGGAGCCACTCCTTAGTTGCCCTGGCTGTGTGTTTCGGGTCGTTGTCATGCTGGAAGACCCAGCCACGACCCATCTTCAATGCTCTTATTGAGGGAAGGAGGTTGTTGGTCAAGATCTCGCGATACATGGCCCCATCCATCCTCCCCTCAATACGGTGCAGTCGTCCTGTCCCCTTTGCAGAAAAGCATCCCCAAAGAATGATGTTTCCACCTCCATGCTTCACGGTTGGGATGGTGTTCTTGGGATTGTACTCATCCTTCTTCTTCCTCCAAACACGGCGAGTGGAGTTTAGACCAAAAAGCTTTATTTTTGTCTCATCAGACCACATGACCTTCTCCCATTCCTCCTCTGGATCATCCAGATGGTCATTGGCAAACTTCAGACGGACCTGGACATGCGCTGGCTTGAGCAGGGGGACCTTGCGTGCGCTGCAGGATTTTAATCCATGACGGCGTAGTGTGTTACTAATGGTTTTCTTTGAGACTGTGGTCCCAGCTCTCTTCAGGTCATTGACCAGGTCCTGCCGTGTAGTTCTGGGACGATCCCTCACCTTCCTCATGATCATTGATGCCCCACGAGGTGAGATCTTGCATGGTGCCCCAGACCGAGGGAGATTGACCGTCATCTTGAACTTCTTCCATTTTCTAATAATTGTGCCAACAGTTGTTGCCTTCTCACCAAGCTGCTTGCCTATTGTCCTGTAGCCCATCCCAGCCTTGTGCAGGTCTACAATTTTATCCCTGATGTCCTTACACAGCTCTCTGGTCTTGGCCATTGTGGAGAGGTTGGAGTCTGTTTGATTGTGTGTGTGGACAGGTGTCTTTTATACAGGTAACGAGTTCAAACAGGTGCAGTTAATACAGGTAATGAGTGGAGAACAGGAGGGCTTCTTAAAGAAAAACTAACAGGTCTGTGAGAGCCGGAATTCTTACTGGTTGGTAGGTGATCAAATACTTATGTCATGCAATAAAATGCAAATTAATTACTTAAAAATCATACAATGTGATTTTCTGGATTTTTGTTTTAGATTCCGTCTCTCATAGTTGAAGTGTACCTATGATAAAAATTACAGACCTCTACATGCTTTGTAAGTAGGAAAACCTGCAAAATCGGCAGTGTATCAAATACTTGTAACAAAAACCACTGTAACTGTGCTCAGATCTGCCAAGTCTGCAATGAAAAATGTAAAAATCTTTGAACTCCAGCATTTCTCATCAAATGATCTAAGCTGCTGTTTTTTATATATCTATCCTCTTACCTATAGATTCAACTAATGAGTTAAGAAAGAGAAAGCAATAATGTAATCCTCTGGAATGGTAACAAATATGTTAATCTGTGAAACTGGATAATCTGCACAGTGAGCACATTTCATTATCAGCAGCATTTAAGCATATGAAACGATTAAAGCATTGGGGATATCGCAAGGCCTTTAATTGGGCTTGAACTAAAAAGATATTAATCTTATTCTCCATTCACAGGTGCTTAGCGGGGAACTTTCAGGCAGTATCACTGAGATACTATTATAGCTTTTATTAATATTTTAATTGAATTTATTTTTATTTTAGTTAAAGTTTTAGTAATGTTGTTGTGTTTTTGCATTTTAATATTTTTTAATATGTCTATATAGTTTTTATTATTTTATTATATTTCAGTATTCATTTTTGTTATTTTAGTGCATCAAGTTAAACTAAATGAAAAAGAGAAATTCTGCCAGCTTTTCAAAAAAAAAAAAAAAAATGTAATATGTTATTTTATTTCAGTTAACATTTTTTATGGTTTTAGTTAACTACACTGCCCAGCCCAAATAAAGTATTATTTAAATAGGCAAATGCTTAAGAGTCAATGATTGAATCATTATTGCAGTGATTATTATGTTTCTAGCATGTTATATGTTTGGCAACAGTTCTTCCAACCCTCACTGATGGAGTGTGTAACTTTTCATTTCTTAAACAACCATGTAGGAAGACACATCATGGCCATATTCCACTATGACAATGTCAAGACAACTTTGCAGAGTGCTTTGTCAATACAAGATCTTAACCAAAAAACTGATGCACCTCTTGATGGAAATAAATGCTGTGATGTTATTCCCATTAAGAGGTGCATCAATGTTTGGTCAAGATCTTGTATAGCCAATGCAAGAGTCCAGCACTCTGTAAAGTCTCCTCCAGCACATCCCAAAGACTTTCAATGAATTTAAGGTCTGGACTCGGAGGTGAAAATGATTCTTCATGCTCCCTCCCAACCATTCTTTCACAGTTTGAGCCTGATGAATCTTGACATTGTCATAGTGGAATATGGCCATGATGTGTCTTCCTTCATGGTTGTTTAAAAAATGAAAAGCTACACACTCCATCAGTGAGGGTTGGAAGAACTGTTGCCAAACATATAACATGCTAGAAACATAATAATCACTGCAATAATGATCCAATCATGGACTCTTAAGCATTTGCCTATTTAAATCCAAACAGCAACTTTTTTTCTGGCCGGTCAAAAAAGACACACCCGAACTACAAATCCTAAAAACAAAAATCATGGGCTTCTGGGTCATTTTAGTGCATTATGTCAGAATAAAATAAGTCGCACATGGAGTGACACAGCATGCATAATTCATTTGAGCCTGTACTGAAACAACATTATCTCAAAAAGAATATGAGTATGAAATTTCACAAGCCCTGAGCTATATGTTGTGTTTACCAGCATGTGCATCAGCGAGCATCCATAACTGTAAACAACAGTAACTGTGAGCACTTTCACTTTATTTATGCTTCATTTGAGCTTTCTTGTGTTTATTATAGACTCATGCATGCCAGGTTTTCAATTTAGTCCACTGATTGTGTCCTACTGGCCTGCTGATAAAGGCCTATTTCACAATATCATTCGTTCTCTGTTACATAACAGACCAGTGATGTCAAAAATGTAAAAATGCAAGAACTAAAGAAATGTGAAATATAAGATATTAGGAGCATGACACAATTACAAAACATTTCACATGCAAATTTGTATATAAGGTGATCACTCAATATTGTGCATTTTGTGATGCAGAACACTAGGGATAAAATGCAAACCATATTTAAAACCATATGCACTCAAATGCATAACAATTAACATGTTATATATAGAACTGCACATGCCGAAGTGTGTAATGGATGCGGAAGGTGTTGATTTGTCACCTGATCTGTCTCCGGAATGTAACCGTAACCGCACCGCTCCGTCTTTATAAATCCTCACATCTCCCGGTCCTCCGGTACCAGCAGAGCAATTGGAAGCGTACTTATCCTCCAAAAAAGAGCGACAGCACTGGTAACACACAGCCCACGCCTGCTCCTCGTTGATGGGCTGCTTATATAGATGTAAAATCTCGTCCAGAGACAGCTCATCTTCAGCCTCACTGTCCATGATGGGATGCGCATCCTCCTCCTCCTCCTCCTCCTCTATCAGCTTGTGTCCGTCATCTTCATCATCATCATCTCTCCTGCGGGCCATCGTCTCATCCTACGCCGCAGAGAGGAGAGAGAGCTGGAGATGAATGTGGATGCTGCTGCTGCTCTCACTGCTGTTTCTGCATCACAAACGCCAAGAATGGCAAACTACGTCAAACGGGGATGTCAAAGTAGGCGGGGCTCAAATAATAAGTGTATATTTAAAAATACATTTTAAAATTTAAATGAAAAATATAGCTGGCAGAACTATGAGTATGAATACGAATAATACTTGTACAATAATTTACTATACAAGTAAATAATATATTATTATTTATATTATAATATATATGACAATATATAATATAATACGTTAATATATCATAAACACACACACGCATACTATATATATATATATATATATTTATTTTTTATTTTTTTACATTTGAATAAAAAAAATAAAAAAAGACATCCAATGTATAAATTATCTACTTTGAAGAATATCACGTGGTACCTGTGCATTCGCTCAATTTAATCATTTAACAAAACAAGCAAATATTATGAAAATACTTTTTAAAAAATACTTTTATCAAAGTATAAATTCTTCATATTATTAAAGCACAGCGATGTCACGTGTTTCTGTTCCTTTGCTCAGCGCTGGCCAGGATGGACCAATCAGAGTCGTTGGAGCTCACACGATAAGGATGTCATTACTAAATACATTTGTAGAAATTGCTGAGGTGGATTTTCATTTTAATGTAAATTAACGTATAATTAATAGATTTAAAGAATTATACCTTTTAGATATAGCTTTTGAATGTGGCTCAATGTGGGATTCGGCTAAGTTATCTGAGCCTTTTAGCGCCCCTTGTGGAAAAACAACAGTATGACACAAGTGAATCGAGTGGCAATGTTTGATATTCTTTAAAATTTCATACCGTTTTGAGAATCAAAATATATATTAATTACCGCTAATCCAGATTCTATTATATATTTATATGATACATGCTCACATCCAGTTGTTTTGAAAGCATTCTGCTGTCTTTGGGATCACGGATCTCATATATTCATAGATCGAAAGCTATGAAGTGATTTTTATATGAATCCCTTGAATTACAATTTTGATGTTGATTCATTATTTGTGGTTTGTTTCGGAAAAACTGTCCAGAGTTGGCGTTGATTTGCCACCAGAGGGTGATACGCAAACATTTCTTTACATACTTTCTCAGTGGAGCACTTTACCAGCGCAGTCCTGGTCTGTTTCCGTAATTTTAAACTGTCCGTTGATGAAATATATTTCTGGTGTAGTTTGACAGCGTCCTCCTCGAAAGATTAATTATAAATACACTGTATTGTGGCTGTTGCTCGGTAACCCTCAAACGTTCAATCACGGTACGTAATTAATATTTATGAGGTGAGTCTTTACCACAGTTTGATTGGCTAATTCACCAACAGACTCTCCAACGTCTGTTTTTTAGCAAATCAGACGGGGCCTGCGTCGCTTTACGTATTTAATATGCATAAGCCAGCCATTCGCGATATGTTGTGCTGCTCATGCGCACTGTGAGTTAAATCTTCAAAACAATGGCGGTAGACGGTTTGACCATAACAGAGCAATGGATCAGAGAGAAACTGAACCTTCAACACAGTTGCTTAGGTAAACAATTTGCATTATATAGTCTAATATACAGTCACAATTTGATAAACTAATATTTGTAATAATTTATTGCAGCGGATGTCCGATCATTGACTCTTCCAGGAACATATGAAGGGAAAATCTGTCATTTAGGGACATCCCTAAAAAACTTTGTGCGTCTGAAAACACTGGATCTTTCACATAATGCACTGGTTACAGTTCAGGTGAAGATCAACATGTATATATATATATATATATATATATATATATATACATATATATTATTATTATTATATTTATATATATTATTTATATATATATATATATATATATATATATATATATGTGTGTGTGTGCATATATACTGTACTATATATATATATATATATGTATATGTGTGTATATATATATATATATATATATATATATATATATATATATATATATATATATATATATATATATATATATATATATTTGTGTGTACACACATACACATGTACACACATATTATATAAACACAAACTTTTAAGTTAGATGCGATTAATCATGATATAAATATATATAAATATATACAGTATAAATACATACACACACACACACACATATATATGTATGTGTGTGTGTGTGTAATAAAGTGAATTCTTATTGACTAAAAGTACTTGTTATTAGCAACCACTGATAGTAAATCAAAACTTACAGAAAGCTGAACGCTGTTTCACATCTGTCATGCTAATATTGCAGGGGATTGAGCATTTGGAAATGCTGGAGAGACTGAATCTGTACTATAACAGACTGGCGTCTCTACAGGACGTCTTTTCCCTGCACAAGCTGCAGAATTTAAAGGAACTGGACTTACGGCTGAATCCTGTGGTCAAGAGACACCCGCACTACCGTTTGTTCTTGGTCCATGCAATGACCAAACTCCGCAAACTTGGTACATCATCTCTTTTCTCTCTGTTTCTGTGTCGGGCTGACTGGGATGCCCAAATCAAGCAAATCAATGCTTTTTTTTCTCTCTATTATAGATGACTGTCCAGTGCGAGACAGAGAAAGAAAGGCGGCTCTCATGCATTTCTCATCAGAGGCAAATCTGGACACTAATCATAAGAAACATGTCTTAATACAAGACACAACTTGCAGGTACTGCAGTGCTATTATTGTTAACCAAAACTAAAACTATCAAAAATAGCTTTCAGAGGTCATTGATAATGTCACTGTTTTGCAGAAGTAGTGAGCTCAGAATAAAAGCGATGCAGAAGGTGATGAAGACGCTCTCGCTTCTAGAGGGGAATGAGGAAGCTGCACTCAATGATGTTTCTAGCAAGACCTGGAATAGCAAGAGACCTCAAACTCTTTCCGTCCGCTCTGAGAACGAGTGCAGCCCTCATCTGTTACAGGGTAAACACTGCAGTTACCACACGCTATATATCATTTGCTTTATCAGTATAATCTCCTGTAGCTAAAAGACTAACAGTATTTATTGCCAGTATATAGTTAATATTTAATGCATCATCCAGCCATACAGAGAAACAAATATACAAATCACATACCAGTGCTTTACCATGATTAATGCATGACTGAGTGTTAAACTTTACTGTTTTTGTACATATTGTCTATGCTTGTAATTGGCAATTGTTTTTCTTTTTTTTTCTTTTAGAAAATCCATCTGAATCTGATATCATACATTTAATCAATGATTCTGATTGTGAAAGGTTGGCAAAACAAAATCAGGTGCATCTGTGTCTATACAATATTATTAGTAATTACTATTACAATTACTATATATATATATATATATATAGTCTAATATAATCTATCTAATTATTTATTTTATTGTCTGTCATGTAGGAATTTGTTCCCAAGAGCTCAGATAAGAATGGTGAATATTTTTTGTTATTCCCACTTTATGTCCACGAGGAGTGATTTTTCTCTCATTTTGTTGTACAAGTGATTTGCTGTTTAACCTTTAACCGTACAGGGGTTGGACAATGAAACTGAAACACTGACCAATATAGTGTTGGAGGTTTCACTCCTATTTATGCGCAGCCTGGTGGCCAATTCTTGCTGATTTTACATCCCATCAGTAAGAACCGAGTGTGAAGGTTAAATTAGCAGAGCAATAGCACAGCTATACATAAAATATTGCAATCAACACAACATAATGGGAGAGATATAATATAGTTCAAAAAAGGACAAACTGTTGGTGTGCATCTCGCTGGCTCATCTGTGACCAGGACAGCAAGTCTTTGTGGTGTATTGAGAGCTCTGGTATCCAGGGTAATGTCGGCATACATCACGTAGGACAAACCACATCCAACAGGAGTAACTGTCGACGCAAGAGGAAACTGTCTGAAAATGATATCCAGGTACTAACCCGGATTCTATCCAAAAAATGCCTAACTCACTGCAGAATTAAATGACCACCTCGACTTTCCTGTTTACACCAAAACGGTTGGTCAGGAGCTCCAGCGAGTCAATATTCATGGTTCGGGCTGCTATATCCAAACCTTTGATCACTCGCGCCAATGCCAAATGTCGGTGTGGAGAAGTCAGAAAAACTCGGACTGTTGCTGTCCAGAGTGAAGCACGGCGGTGGATCAGTGATGGTTTGGGCTGCAATATCATGGCATTCCCTACTGTGCTTGATGGACGCGTCACTGCCCAGGACTACCGAACCATTCTGGAGGACCATGAGCACCTGATGCTTCAATCGTTGGACCCTGAAGGGGGTGCCGTGTATCAGCATGATAATGCACCAATACACACAGCAAGACTTGTGGAATGGCTCAAAATCTTATTGTCACTCCCAAGACGGATTGATGCTGTATTGACCGCAAAAGGAGGTCCTACACGATACTAACAAATTATTGTGATATAAAACCAGGTGTTTAAGTTTCATTGTCCAACCCCTGTATATCTACTCAGTATTGTCAATATTGCTATGGAATAATCTTTTTTCTGATTTACACCATTAGAGGCTCCCGTTCGTTCTCATAGAGTCAGGTTTGTGAGCCCCATCGTGGAGAGCCGTCATTCGGTCAGGAGTCTGACTCACAGTACAGTTCGAGGAGAACACGTCTTTACGCCACATCCTACAGACATCCAGTCCGCTTCACAGGGTACAGCAATACTAGTCTAATAATAGTTTGGTTCCAGACTGTTCCCTTTTAAATGAATTAAATAAGCTGTCATTGCAATATTACGATTATTTTTTGACTAATAGTTTTTGTTCCTCTATTTTAAGTGGCTTTGGATAAAAGCATCTGCTAAATGCATAAATGTTAATGTAAATAATTCACATTATTTTGTTGCAGAACATGATTGCACAGCCATTAAATGGCGAACCCAACATCAAGACAGAGCAAATCCAGTCATGCATCCTCCCAGATTAACTTATCAGATCACAGGAACCTCAGAGAGAAGCCCATCGGTATCAGAGAGAAGACACAAACCACAGAAGGTCAGTAACGGTCTCTGTTTCTGTAGGCTGCATCTTCTCAAACACAAACAGAGCTGACTGTACACTTTTTCATTGATCTGAATCAGGGTGCCTACAGGAAGCCTATGGAGTTGCTCCTCAACATGATGGAGGAGCTCTGGTCTGGGAAGGAGGAGAATCAACAAAACAGGACGTTACTCAGTAAGTGATCCTCTCCATAAAAGACCAGTCCATAACTGGTAAACTATTCCCACTAATCCAGTGCTTTCTGTCACCGATGTCAAGTGAAGATGGTTCAGATCCTCAGCATGATGGACCAGGATGTTGTGGGAGGAGAACAGGAGATCCAAACTCTTAAAGAGACGCTCAAAGCTTTGAATGCTCGGAATGAACTACAGGAAAAACAACAGCAGTCTGAGATTGAAGAACTGACACTTCAGCTTCAGCAGGCGCAGGAGTCCATCGTAAGATTATTTCAATCAGATTGAGTCTTTTTGTCTTAAAGGGGTCCTATTATGCTTTCTTTAGTGTGTAAAAAGTCACTCCAAAGGGAGTTATTCTCTATATCAGTGTGCAGTGTTTCTGAACTCCCTGAAACGCCTCCATTGTAGTCTTGAGTTTTTTTTCGGGAACAAACACTTCACAATATTCCTCATTTTAATAATTCCCGCCCAAGGCATGCACTAAATAAAGGGGCGGGGCCTGGTTGAGTGAGTTAGTAGTGTGTTGAAACTCACAGTTATGGTAAGGGGTGGGATATTTCACATTTGAAGGGCTTGACCAATCACAACACACTGGTCCAACTGACCAATCAGAGCACACTGTGCTTTTCAGAAGGAGGGGCTTCATAGAAACTGGAACTAAACAGAGCGTTACTGACAGACTGATGGCCTGTCCCAAATGGCACACTTCATATGAACTTTCTGTCTTGTGGACTTAAAATGGCTGCCGCGTGTCCGTTAAGTCCACGAGACCGTAGGGTGTCCCATTTGTCATTTTAGGTCTCAGAAGGGTGCTCGCGAGCGCCTCCTTTGCGGTCAATATCCACCCTCGATGTGCACTTTTGCCGAGCCCGCACTGATGCGAGCTCCACAGCGGACTTCTTCCCAACATTCAAAGTGGCAATACATCACGAAAGTGCGGACTCGTAGGAAGACCGCAAGTGTTTAGGGTGCCATTTGGGACAGAGCCTGGGAAGAGAGGAGCTGCAACAATGTTAATTATGTGAAAAATAATGCGTTTTTTGAACATTCAAGCATGAAAACCTATTCTAGTAGAACACAAAAACAAAGACTTTTGATAAAGGGCATAATGGGTTCCCTTTAAATGTTGAGCTGTGTTATTAGCTCATTCACTAAAGCCCAATGAACAACGTCCGAATGATTGGTGTGCTCTACTGTATATTGCAAGTTTTCAGGAGATTTCAGTGAATATGCCAAGACTTGTTGTAGCATTAGGCAAGTTGATATTCTGATCATATTTTTTTCCCAAGCACATTTTACCAATTCCAAACCACATCAATCTTAATAACTACTATTAATTTTGTATATAATCATTTAAAGTGATATATAGTTATTGACGAGTCTCTGAAAATCTGACACCTTGTACTTCTGGAGACTAAAGAGTTCCTGACGGTTTCACACCTAAATCTACACCTTAATTCTTAAAGTATTTTTGCAGTTAATATCTTTCCTTGTCAACCTGTTTATTTTTTTGTGACCCTGCTGCCCCAATGAGCATTTCTTGTCCAATGGTCCAACCTTAATTTTGCAGTTTCTATAGTATTGCATCCTTCTCATGGGCATTTCATAATTTTTGACTTTTTGATGTGAGTTAAATCTCTTTTTTTTGGCTCATTTTACCTGTAAAATAAATCCTGCTTACTAATTATGCACATCTGAATATAAGGTGTTTTTCACTTTCAGCCCTCGTCAACAGTTATACATCACTTATAAATGATTATATACAAAATTAATAGTAGTTATTAAGATTGAGGTTGCACTTTATTTTACAGTATGTGCACTTACTTAGAGAAAGTACTGGGTAATATAAGGTAACTACATGAGTTAAGGTTAGGTTCAGCGTTAGTACCTAGTTATTACCCAGTTATTGTAATAACTATAATAAGTACATAGTATGTACATGGGAACAGGACTGTAAAATAAAGTGCTACCAAGATTGATGTGGTTTGGACTTGGTATAATGTGACTGAAAAAAAAATCATCAGAATATCAACTTATATTATGCACAAACTATGTATACACAAAATGGGCATTGAGATGTGCATACACAATTTTCCATGCATATATCGGATTTATAAAAATATAAACATGGATATTTTCATTCTAAAACAAGATGAATTCTGAATGATTTTTAGCAATGTAATGTGATGGCATTTACAATGTCATATTTTCATTGTGTTTTGTACTGTTAACGGTAGTATCGTGTGGATGGGAATATGCATATGGAGATTATATGCAAAATGAGGTTATGCATAGTAAAACTAGTTTTATTCATGAGGCCCTTGGTGTTTTTTGTCCTTTTTTTCCTCTTTGGAAGTAAATAATGACAGGAGCTTTAATTTTTCATTCTTCATACGTCATATTTCTGCACTTGTCATTAATACAGGCAGGCCTTAATGAGCAGCTGAAGAGTGTGCTGGAGGAAAATGTGTCTTTACAGAAACAGCTCATCAAAGTAGAAAAGAAGCTGCTGTCCTCTCATCTGAAGAAAACCCCACACACGGAGAGCAAAGGTTAGTACTTCAATACTCCCAAGTTTTCAAAATGAGAGTTGTTGAAATTAAACGGGTTTGATAATGTTTGTGCTGGTGTTTTTTTAGGAGAGCAGTCAGTCCCTGAGGAGTTGAACGCGAAAAGAGACACGATTCAAGATGGAAACGGAGCGAATGACCCCCAAGAGAGCTACAGGTGGGTGTCAAGGTGATCCGAATGCAAAACAGCTATAAAACCCACACAATTTTCTTCATTTTTTTTTCTTTTTGCAGGTCTTTAATAGCAAGAAATGAGCGTTTGCTGCAGCAGTTGGAAGAGGCTCTAATGAGCTGATTGGTGCAAAGGTGCTTCCAATAGACGGTGACATCTGCATTTATAGAGAAAGTTTTAATTTATTATAAATCTGTCTTTTTGTAAAAGCCTTTTGTTTTATAGACAGTCTCAGCATGTGTTCTGTTTATTCCTACATCCAAGAATCAAACACATATTCACATCTTAATCTTATACAAATGTGTTTGTTCGACTAGAGATGGTATTCAAGGCAAGTGTTCTGTATAGACGGAGCTTTCATGTGGATAAAGGAAATAAACGAGAACCAGGCAGGTTTTTTTTTATTTTTTTACTCAATACGATGCTACAAAACACTAACACGTTAAAATCATTTTACCATCACCATATGACATGCATATCAGGATACTGTAGAACATTAAAAAACATTATTTAAAAAATAAGACAGTTTTGTTCCTCAAAATGGATGGTTAACCAGTATTTGGCATTAAGCACACAAAACATTAAAATCATACGTTAAATACGACAACATGTATACTTATTTGTGGTTTATTATCATAAATATGAGTCACTTTCTGAGCAGAACCTGCAGGAGAGCTTGACATTTATGATCCGTAGCCACTTTTCTTATCTGAAAATAGATGTTCTGTAGAAGAATATGTCTGTACACTCTCACTCGTCCCTTCTCTCCATAGACATGGCCAATATCATCTATTACAAAGGGTTCCCACCATCACGTAAAATATCAGGGAATTTTAAATCCATGTCTGGAAAAGTCATAAATTCTTAAAAGGTCTTAATCTTGAAAATGTATATAATGAATATAGATTTTTACTAGTGATGCTCTGTTTTAAACTACTAAATTAGCTAATAAATATTGCTTTTGCATTGAGTAAAGCCAAAGTGAGGTGATTTGTGAGCGAATCATTCCTTCGAGTTGGTTGTCTTTAGGCTCACGAACATTAGAATGATTCATTAGTGTGTCAGAACAATCAATTTAAAAAAAATCCACATCCAGTATTCACAAAACGACTGGAAAGTTCATGGAAAAGTCATTGAAATTCATTGGTCAGAAGTGTGGGAACCCTGAAGGTTGGATCTTGTCCAGTGTGTTCAGATGGCAGTGCGTTTATAAATAATTCAGAACACTAGTTATGGTAAAGGGAATGTATTCATTTAGACTTATGCCATGCCGGCATTAGTTACAGCATGTCACTTCTCTTGTAAACATTGTTCTGTAGGCAGAAACACTGCACGTATTTAAAAAAACAGCAAAGTGCCTTGATATGACATGTTAAATATAACAACAGTGCTTTTCAAACTGAAATCCACAGCAAAATACAAAACTTCCTTTTAATACCTTCATTTGCAGGTTGATCTATTGCTGATAAACAGGCCCAGGCAGAATCTGCAAACTTAATCGTGTTTTATATGCTGATTTTGGGATGAAATCTGCATAATGGATTTAAATATGTGCTAATTAGAGTTTAGAGTAGGCAGAAAGATTATCAGATTAGCCAAAATAATTCATAAACGAACAACATTTTGATTCAGCGCTGCAGGTTCTGTGCAAGTCTGATTATATGTGTTAAAATCATTCGAAACTATATTGTTTTTGGCATTTTGTTTGCCCAAAGCTCTTAGTTAAGATACACAGAGGAGTTTTGAATGGACAGTCAGCCATTAACCCCGTTGGTTTGACATTATTCAGTCTGTACTGAGGTATGATAATGTTGGTCAAAGGTATTATGATGCAGAGCAAATAGGGAAATGACAAGAAAATCCTGAACCTTTTGCTGATGGTGTTTCTTTTTACATGATATAGTTAATCATTCCACAATTAAAAACACACAGCAGTGTTTCATATTATGCAATTATAGAATCAGAAATACATAGTTATGCCATCAACTTGTCAAACCTACAAAAACATCGACCAAACAACTAGATATACAATCTTGAGCACCAGCGGTCAATTTTTTTATGCATCAAACAACAATTTATGATGGTTGGACTTTTGCATTCAGTTATAGATCATAGAGATGTGTACAAAATATATGAAATGCAAAAAGAGTAAGTAGATTTAAAAAAAAAAAAAAAAAATTTCAAATCTAGATGATCTTGGTACAGGTAAATTAGATGGGGAAGCAGAACAAAACAGTCAGTTTTTAAAGCCACGAATGCATCCAAATTACTTAAAGGGGTCATGACATTAGAAATCAAATTTGCCTTGATCTTTTGACATATAAGCTGTCTTTGTAGCATTAAAACATCCTGCAAGTTTCAGAGTTTAAAACGCCCTCCTCATTATAAACAAAGCATTTATTTAAAGCTCCAAAAGCAGCTTGTTTGGATATTGCGGGATTTGCTGCATTTGACATAATGCTTTGTCTGTAAATGATTTATATGGATAATGTTTTCAAAACACTAACTCATGTGCAGTAGCGAGTGGGCGTTGATACTGTTCCCTGTGCAATGACGTTAGCCAATCATAACAGTGGCTGTATTCTGCCTTAAAGGGATAGTTCACCCAAAAATTAAAATTACCCTATGATTTACTCACCCTCAAGTCATCCTAGGTTTATGTGACATTCTTCTTTCAGACAAACACAATCGTTGTTATATTAAAAAATGTCCTGGCTCTTCCAAGCTTTATAATGGCAGTGAATGGGAAGTTCTGAACCAAGTTTTGTTTCGCTCTATCCTCTGCACTTCCACGTTCATCACCTGAACTTACACTACGCCTGCGTCCTACTCTCGTGAACGTGCGTACGACAGTTAGCGGAAGTTAGAGATTACGGTTTGTAAAGTTTTAAATATGGATATTTTTCTTACACAAACACTTCGCTTCAGAAGGCCTTTATTAACCCCCTGGAGTCGTGTGGAGTACTTTTATGATGGATAGATGCACTTTTATGGACTTCAAAACAGAAACAGCCATTCACTGCCATTATAAAGTTTGGAAGAGCCAGGGCATTGTTTAATATAACTCCGATTGTATTTGTCTGAAAGAAGAATGTCATATACACCTAGGAAGACTTGAGGGTGAGTAAATTATGGGCTAAAGGAGCCGCACCTTAAAAATAGACAGAGGGCCGGATTTAGGTTGAAAATAATCGTTTTTTTGTGCAAAATACTTGAACACTTTAAGTGAACCTCAAGGAATATATTAAATGTCATGACCCCTTTAAATATTACAAGTCTGTAAATATATTTTTTCTATCTTAGGCCTGAAACATACTTTACAAGCATGCCGCTAGCAATGTCATGGGTTTGATTTCCAGGGAATGCATGAACTGATCAAATTTATACCTTGAATGCAATGTAAACGTCTGGCAAATACACTAAAATATAAGTGGAAAATATAAAATACATGACCACACCTAGTTTTGCAAGCTCAGTTTTGTGTGCTATTATAATGCACATTTTTTAATGACACAAACATTTGAAGGAAACCTTAACTTTCCCATGGGATTATGCATTTGCATTGCATTGCTCAAGCGGTTGCCAAAAAAGCCAAATATTCATATATGCATTTCAAGTCAATATTTATGACGGATTATCAGCAAAAAACACTTATAGAGCGTGCAATATTGTCTTTCTCTTGGCATCATTGTGTTTGTTAGGAACGTACCAGCTGGTGACGTCAATGTTTGGATGTAAACAGCGTTCCAGTTAACAGTAATAAAACACTTAAAGGAAGAGGAACATAAACTCAATGTTATTCAAGACGTACCCTCAATGGAAAATCCCTTTGTGCTTTAGAGTTGGGTTTCACGTTCACTGCTGGACGGAGAATCTCACATGGGTTTTTGTGGAGGTTTTTGAACCTTCTTCTCGTATGACCCCGCGTGCTTGTATCCAGGGACGTATCCGGACGTGTCCACCACTTCCACGCGCCCTGCCTTCCCCTTCCCGCGGCCCGTCTCGTCAAAACGCTCCTTGTGGGATCCGGTGAACTTGGTGGTGTCAGTCAAACGGGACACGGTCGGAGAAGCCACGGCTCTCTGTGTGTCGAGAAAAAGAAAGAAACTTTGAAAAGGAATAGTTTATCATCAATAGTTCAACATCATCAAACCATTTACTCATCTGTATTATTATCTATAGTTTTCTGGGAGAATTATTCCTTTAAAGCACCATCAGTATAATGAACATTTTCTGAGCCTGACGTTTAAAAAATGGATCTGGAAGAACAAGACCAGTTTGCTTTAAGATTTGTAATGTTTTTGAAAGAAGTCTCTTATGCCCACCAAAGCTGCATTTATTTGATCAAAAACACTAATAATAAGTAATATTCTGAAATATTATTACAATTTAAAATATCTGTTTTCTATTTTAATATATTTTAAAATGTTATTTATTTCTGTGATCAAAGCTGAATTTTCAGCATCATTACTCCAGTCTTCAGTGTCACATGATCCTTCAGAAATCATTCTAATATGATGATTTGATGCTCAAGAAACATTTATGATTATTATCAATGTTTAAAACAGTTGTGCTGCTTTATATTTTTGTGGAAACCATGATACATTTTATATTACATAAACATAAAATATAAACATATAATCATCACTATTATTTCATTTAGAAATCAGCAGACAGTTTAGCTGTTTAACTATAAACACTAATTATTCACATACTGTAGATTTAAAATAAATAATAAAAGAAATAAGTGAGTAGATTTCATCCATAATCTACAGCAAGGATTCACAAACTTTTTTTGTCAGCTAAAACCCCTGTGATCTAAAATATTTTCTTAAAATCCCCTTGAGATTTTAATTTAATATGTTATTAATTTAACAACACATTCGCATGTTCACAGTTCTCTGATGTCATATGACATGCAGGTAAACAAATAAAATATTTTTTCTTTTTTAATAAGTGTTTTGATTGTTTTAAAATGATTTAATTAATTCTTAGCTTTTCATCAACTCATAAACCCCAGTTTGTGAAAAACAGGATACTATTATTTACAAGTCAGGAATACACCAAGCGATTTATCTCAAAGGGTTAGTTCACCCAAAAAATTAAAATGATCCCATAATTTACTCACCCTCAAGCCATCCTAGGTGTATATGACACAATCGGAAACACAATCGGAGTTCTATTAAAAAATATCCTGGCTCTTCCAAGCTTTATAATGGGAGTGAATGGTACCTTAGATTTTGAAGCATCCATCCATCATAACAGTAATCCATACGACTCCAGGGGGTTAATAAAGGCCTTCTGAAGCGAAGCAATGTGTTTGTGTAAGAAAAATATCCATATTTATAACTTTATAAACTATAATCTCTAGCTTCCATACGTTGAGTCGAGTTCTGGCAGAAACGATTGAGCTCTGACCCGAGTAAGATTTTTCTTACACAAATACATAGCTTTGCTTCAGAAGGCCTTTATTAACCTCCTGCAGTCGTGTGGATTACTTTTATGATGGATGGATGCACTTTTTGGGCTTCAAAACTCTTACTATTCACTCCCATTATAAAGCTTGGAAGAGTCAAGATATGTTTTAATATAACTCCGATTGTGTGAAAGTCATATACACCTAGGAGGGCTTGAGGGTGAGTAAATTATGGGATAATTTTCATTTTTGGGTAAACTAACCCTTTAAAGAGGCAATGAACACGAGAAGTGCTAGTAATCCAAAGTTTCAGAATATAAATGTTTATTGATTTAGAGAAAGAACAGTACTTTTGCTCTGGGCTTTACCGTGACTCCAGATATAACGGGCGATTTCCCTTCTATCAGTTTGTGAAGCTCTTGTGCGGCGTCCTCGCTGTTCTTATCTTTGAAGCGTTTCCTGGCCAGCTCCGCCAGCGCTTCTTTGAACTGGCTGTATGTAATAGTGCGGCCAGATTTGTTCCTAGAAAACAATTACATAAAGCAAAGACAAACAGATGATAAATTCATCAGTGTATATTGTGGCATCAAATATAAACACATAGCGAAGCAGAAACCTGCAAGACCAGATTAAAAGAGCTTCTGTAAACACTTTTGATCTGATTGGCCGGTCTGTCTGAGAGTGACACATGCAAATTAATATATCATGTTCCAAACCTCTTCTGTGAAACAAAATTAGCATTCTGCTTAACATCAAAATAATACAACTTGAGGGCGAGTAAATGGATGAAATATACATTTGAGTTTGCGTGGTAACTGCCTCGATAAAGGCCTCTGAAAGTGTTGCATGCGCTCCGTCTGAACTGAGTTTCCATAAAGAACAGACACACTGTAAACAGCCGTGTGCGATAACACAAACATGTCAGCTCTGAGGGGCCCAGCGTTTGGGTCATTACACATGCCGGCCAACAGACTCAAATTCACTTTTAATCAACTTTTTAAAAAGAAGAGATGCTTTTCATATCTTATTTATAGCTTTTAAGGGCCGAGCGCCCAATCAAACTCAACGTTATTTCATTTACTTCTGTATGAAACAGTTTTGGTTCTGTGTTTGGTCACCAAAATCAGCAGAACTAGTTGAGAATGGCTGATTTATCTGAGCTTAAAGCAGGATCTGCATTATGACTCCAGACGTGCTCTGGTTGTTTCGATGAGCGCATTTGGCCCCTAAAGCAACAATGTTTAATATCACTGTGGTGCTTCCATTTCCACTGTAAAACAGTGCATAGTAACACAAACACAAACAGTTTTACCGTGGTGATCAAGAACCTAAACAAAGCCCCATAAAGCCTGCGGTCTCCCCCGGCAACCTGCTGTCATAGCAACAAGCTTCGGTAAACACGCCTCTTTGGCTTTATAATTAATTTGACTTGGTTTTGTTTGTGTGATCCTTCAGTGCTCCGACTGTTCGCTGCTGCCTAATGTCAGCCAAGAAATTCACCGCTGTTCCTCTCGGTGCGTCTTCTAAACTATGAGTATGCACTGAATGCTTTCATATTTACATGCATACATAGTCATAAACAGCCATATTTAACCCTACATACACAACAATACTGGTCAAAAGTTCTTAATGTTTTTGAAATAAATTTATTCCTGTGAATATAATTTATTCCTGTGATCAAAGCTGAATTTTCAGCATCATTACTCCAGTCTTCAGTGTCACATGATCCTTCAGAAATCATTCTAATATGATGATCTGCTCAAGAAACATTTATGATTATTATCAATGTTGAAAACAGTTGTGCTGCTTCATATTTTTGTGGAAACTGTGATAATTTTTTTTCAGGATTCTTTGATGAATAGAAAGTTCAACTTTGGAATAGTAGTATATCACAAAAATATGAACTGTTTTCAACATTGATAATAATCATAAATGTTTCTTGAGCAGCAAATCATCATATTAGAATGATTTCTGAAGGGTCATGTGACACTGAAGACTGGAGTAATGATGCTGAAAATTCAGCTTTGATCACAGGAATAAATTACATTTTAAAATATATTAAAATAGAAAACAGTTCATTTAAATTGTAATAATATTTCACAATATTGCTGTTTTTACTGTATTTTTGATCAAATAAATGCAGCCTTGGTGAGCACAGGAGACTTCTTTCAAAAACAAAAAAAAATGTTTTTGACCAGCTTTCACTGAAACATTTTAACACATAAAAACACATGAAGAACTAATTTTATAGTGATGACCCAAATGAATCATTATTATGATTTAAATTTACTTTTATCATGTCTATAATGTGGTATTATGAACGGGGGAGTTCTGTAGTGTTTGCATTGCTGTGTGCTGCAGCTTTAAATGAGGCAAGGCTTTATCAAGCATCATTAAGATGAATCGGCACTCATGAGGGGCTTTAATCTGTCATGGGCCACACTGATTAAAGGAAACACACGTCTTTAGTTCTGTGATACTGATCGACTCCAGTTTCCCTTTTAAACTCAATCCAATCTGTACACAGACAGACACACACACACACACACACACACACACACACACTGACTGACTGCACATATGTTCGGGCTCATGCAATCAAGCTCAAAAAGGGCAAGAAAAACTTTTTAACTGAAGTAACTTACATTTTGCTCACTTACTTCACAAGACTTTTGAGAGTTGTCTGGACTACTGTCATGATATGTCATTAATGTTTTTTTCCGTGTTTTGTGAAGCTTTACAGAAAGTGTATAGAAAAGATCTGCATTAATTTTTTTTTAAATAACAGCATACGGGTTTGGAATGGCATAAGAGTAAGTAAATGATGACAGAATTTTCATTTTTGGTTGCACTTTTCCTTTAATGTTAACGCACAGCGTGCAAGCGCACATATTGCATGCATTCATTCTTTCTGACTATCGTTTCTGCTCTTGCTCCGCAGGCATGTTGTTCTGACGCCGTCTAGCAGAATAATCTTTATTCTCTTGTCGGGGTAAAACAAATCTCTTGATAAAAGGCAGAGAATTTCTTCTACGCATAAATAGTACAAAGATTTTGATAAATTCATTCTCCTCCTGGAACAAACAAGCAGTGTTTTATAAACATCTCAAACTGAATGGATCAGTGTGTCTACGGTGCTCTATATTAAGGGCACATTATTAAAATCTGTCCCTACTGAAGCAGCGATGACTGTTTCTGTCCTGTAGTCATCAGGGTTATTCAGCATGAGCCATCATGGGCTGTGGCTGTGGGGGATGAGCCTGAGAAATATCAACACAACACGACTCCTCTTCACTGCATATTCAGAAATATGCATGAACAAAAATGCATGTATTGATTAAAGGCAAATATGTTACTGTTAGAGAAAATATCACACACTCCTAAACTTTAAAGCCTATTGCACTGTGAAAATAAGGTGTTTTTTGAACATTCAAGCATTAAAAACCTATTCTAGTATTATAAATCAAGACTTTGAAAAATGGCATATTAGGTCCCCTATAACATGCACATACCCCGCAAGAAATATGACCATAGAATAACCAATATGGAACGTCCCCCTAAAGTCATATCGGGAACTTTATTATATGACCAACAGAGGACCATATGGGAACGTTCTGTTAACGTCCCAAATGTCCTCTTTGTAACGTTGCTATGTGACCATAAAATAACCCAAATGGAACATCCCCCTAAAGTCATATCAGGAACGTTATTATATGACCAACAGAGGACCATGTGGGAACGTTCTGTTAACATCCCAATTGTCCTCTTTGTAACGTTGTCATGTGACCATAGAATAACCAATATGGAACGTCCCCCTAAAGTCATATCAGGAACGTTATTATATGACCAACAGTGGACCATGTGACCATAGAATAACCAAAATGGAACGTCCCCCTAAAGTCATATAATAACATTCCTGATATCCTCTTTGTAACATTGCTGTGTGACCACAGAATAACCAAAATGGAATGTCCCCCTAAAGTCATATCAGGAACGTTATTACATGACCAACAGAGGACCATGTGGGAACGTTCTGTTAACATCCTAATTGTCCTCTTTGTAACATTGCCATGTGACCATAGAATAACCAAAAGCATAGGCTACAGTTCAGGTTGCTCCAGCTAACGCGCATATGCAGTCTCAAGCGTGCGCACTTCATAATAATATAATGAATTAACCGTCTTGTTATATCTATATTTTTGGTCAGACTCGGCTCAGAGATGATTTTAAATAAGTAATGCTACCGTCCGCGGCCATGGCTCTGAACGAGCAATCGTTATTACATTTCAAAAGGGCAAACAGTTATCTTATGTGAGTTGACTCGAGATACAAAAAAAATGCAAAACTGCAAAAGTTGCATTTGTCATCCGTCACCGTGACAGCAAGTGGACTTTTGAAGCTGGAATAATGAGTGGATTAAGCATGCTCAGCAAGAGAGGAATAACATGGATGGAACTTTCTTGGCAAGGAAGATTGTATGCATCACAGACAGGTACAAAGGAGAAGACTGCTAACTAGAGGCAAGACAAAAAGTTGGGTAGGTAAGACAAATTTTCGCGACTTATTTATTGACTTGTTAATAAGAATTTGCTGTGGAATATGATCGGGTCCAGTCGGGTATGTGTCTGCATGGACCCAGCTTTCAAATAATAGATGGGTCTGCGTCGGTTCCTAGTAGTACATTTATGGTATTTCTCGGTTCTGCTAGGGTCCGGGTCCAACTTTTCAAATAATAGACGGGTCCGGGTCGGTTCCGTGTAGCACATTTACGGGTCTCTTCGGGTTCGGGTACAAATTTTTGGACCCGTGAAGACCTCTAGCGTGAGTAACAGGATATCAAATATCAAGAGCGGTTATTGCAGGACTGACTTAAAGGTCTCTTTTACTGCTTCTTTGAAAACTATGGAAGCCTTGATGGAACTAAGTGACTTTGACTGTTTTCCTTATTCCTCCTTTGAACAATTATTCTACTCCAAGACTATTTAAACTGTGTTGAAGAGGGTTTTGATATGATTAAGCAGTGTTTCTATGCTATCATTTTTGTGTATGTTTATTCCTATTCAAATGGTGATATGTGGTGTGATGAAATTGGTACACTGTCATGGTGAATACACTAAAATTTGCATTTTGAGTCGTAGTAGATTGGTTTTCCTTTGGTTTACTCTTACAACATTAAGGATTCATGTTAATTAACTGAGTCCCACTCTCCTTCTGACTTGACTAACGACCCTTAAACAATCATAATGAAATTCTGGCAGAATATATCTCTGTCTGGCACCCCAGCATAAATGTAAAGCGAAAGTGTTACAATGTGACCATAGAATAACCAAAATGGAACGTCCCCCTAAAGACATATAATAACGTTCCTGATATCCTCTTTGTAACATTGCTGTGTGACCATAGAATAACCAAAATTGGACGTCCCCCTAAAGTCATATCAGGAACGTTATTACATGACCAACAGAGGACCATGTGGGAACGTTCTCTTAACATCCCAATTGTCCTCTTTGTAATGTTGCTATGTGACCATAAAATAACCAAAATGGAACGTCCTCCTAAAGTCACATAAGGAACCTTGAACTGTAGCACTTTCATAACCAAAAGAGGACATTTTAGGAACGTCCCTAATGTTCTGTAAAGGTTCTGGATTTTTGTCACCTTTAGAGAACTTTTAGGGAACATCCCCTCCTACGTAGGTATTGCATACTACACAGATCAGTTTAGAAACACAATTTTGTGCCTCATTCTGAGCATTTGGCCTTGGTAAAAGAGATAAATATAACTTGATAAAAGAGGCTGCATGATTTACGTTGTAATCTGACATGCATATGTGAGAGTCAACTGAATAAATGCACATTAATCGCTTGCGCACGTCTTTCCTTGCATGATTCTCATGCATTCACTAACCTTACCTGAACCTGTTGTGAAACAGTGATACATTAAGAGGAGAATCAGATGTGAATGTGTAAAAGTGGGTGAGATAATTTAAAACCACATATGATCGCGGCCCAAATCAGATCTCGTAAGTGTTTTTGCTGTTTTCATGCATGCAACACACCAGATGTCTGCGAGAAAATCCAATTGGTTAACAGTGTAATCGTGACCCTCATGAGTGTCCTACCTCATGATAACAGATCTTGCTTGAGCATTTGAGGCACAACGTTTTGGCTAAAATCTAAGAAAGCATAGCATGTGTGATTCACAGACAATGCAATCCCAGGATACACTGCATCAAACTCAAAGTGAGTGATCCAAGAAGGCAAATGGAAATTAATTGTATGTATATTTAATCAATACTAAATAAGTATAAGTTCAGATTGGTATGTTCATCTTATTAAGATCATCATTAGCTTTGTATCAAGAACACTTTTGAGGCCCATTTACACCAAGAACGAACTATAAAGACAACTATATTAGCGTCCACACCAACGCAAAATAATGTTCTGTTTATAAGAGCATGCTGTAGTTTTATCGTCTGGTTTGCAGCTTTAAATGCTCAAGCTCTTTAAAGCAGGATGGATTCTGATTGGCTGTTGATGTTTTTATCACATGGAAAAAATCATTCCGAAAGTGATTCCAAAAATATACAGTAGTTCCACTATTCTTTTACATTTAGAATGATTTTTAAAACTATACCTTTATCATTATTGTTATAGTTAACGTCTTTGGTGTCAACAGGCCTTTTGCGTTATAAATCTATTTCTCTGTGTAGAAAATTAATGGGACTTTAACTTCCGTAACTCTACTCCTAAATGTTTAAAAGTGGTGCAGATGATGGCATACTTGACTTTAGAAAAGACGATATCCACGTCTGTGAGGGTGATGCTCTTGCCATCGATGACGCCGCAGTCTTTACACAGTTTGGACCAGTTCTTGCCGTTAATTTCTTTCCCGGTGGCTCGCGTGTCTCCGTGAATGGCGAAGCGGCGGAATGACTCCTCCAGCGCAGTGATCTCCACGGGCGTTTTGGAGCCTGCTCCTCCATCGCTCGTGCCGTTGGATGCGGAGGACAGGCGCTTGGCTGCGTGCTCTTTCGAGTGCTCGCTGTGCGGCCTCATGGGCGAACTGTTGGGTACAGGATGTTTGGCGGTCTGAACTTTAAACTCCTCCATGTTGCTGGTAAAAACATGAATGTTAATGGTTAATATTACTGGTAATATTATTGCAATGACACCTGCTTTGATAGGTTGTATCTAATGCAAAGACATTCAGACATGATTAAGTGTCTAAATGCTTTTTATGTCTATATATGTCTGTCCATATTACACTGTTCATGTTTTGACAACTTTCATGCTTATCGTGGTTACACTGGTGACTGGTCAAGCTGCATCAATAACCAGTTGAGCTAGCTGGTTCACAAACAGTTCAGCATTACGCATTCATAATCAGTTAAGGCCATCTTGTTTAATCTTCAGCTGATATTTCAGGAACATTAGATGATACTAATAATCAATGTCTGAAATGCCACTTGTAGGAATTTGTATATTTTTTATTAGTTATTTGTTTTTTGTTATTTGTTTTATTTATTGTTTATTTGTATTTCATTTATTTATATGTTACATTAAATGTATTAAAATTTATAAAATATATAAACTTTAAGCATAATGGGAAATTAAATATAGATATAGATTAAATATAATTATATTTTAAATATATATATATATATATATATATAGATAGATAGATAGATAGATAGATAGATAGATAGATTCCTGTAATTCCAACTTAACATCCTTTGTGTTGTGGCCAGTTCAGTTTATGTTTGCACTCATTTCAGGCATACTATCTTAGATATACTCAAGAGCATGTATTTCCATATCACCAGTGAAATACATACTTTTAATGTGTAGAATTCTGACACAGCTTAGCATCTCTAGTCTGACCTTTGCCCTCTGCTGCCCATCCAGCGCTCGGATTCCACGTCAGTGTTGCTCGGTTTGAGTCGCTCCTCGTGCTTCTTGATGCAGCTGAAATGACAATAGTAGTTTTGTTGTGAACATGAGTATTAAATGGTTAAAAGCAAAGAACAAAGCAAAATAGCAATAATAATAATAAATATAGCTGCAAGCAGCAAATAACAGGGTTCAAGTGTTTTAAGACCTTTATGCCATCTATGCAGTTAGGATCTAGGTAACACCATTTTCAGATTTCACATTAATCCTAATTGTCCAAACTGATACCTAAGGAAAAATGAAGTAATAAACTGACAAAATGTGATTGTAAATGTTATAATAGTGATTTTATAATGTCTAAAAATAAATGCAAAAGCAAAACCTATATTAGTGAGTAGAATGACAAAATTGACATTATAACCAGTAGATGGCAGCAGAGGACCACCAAGTGGTGAATCGTCGCAGATTTTTTTGGTGTGACCACAGAATCAGCTTGTACATGAGTATAACAAATTTGGTGAAAATATATCATTGCGTTCAAGCCATTTTAGTGAAAGTAGCCCTGCCTACTTTGAACGTTTTAGCATCCGGACGCGAGCGTGAATCACAGATCTAAAATTCTTTTGGCAACTTTTTGCCATGGGAGTCTCTAGATGATACATGTCAAGTTTCAAATGAATTGGACAAACAGCCTATGAGGAGTTCAAAAAAGTCAATTTTTCTGAAAATTCAAAATGGCAGAAAGATTTTAATTGTGGAAATGAAATCGGAGATATACGTTTTGTTTGTCTTGAGTGACAGGTTTCAAGTCTCTAGGCCTTACGGTTTGGGCTGGGCGATCAGTTTTATGGCTTCACGCTTGAACCTCTAATAATATTAGTCTATTTAAAACGCAAGCTGTTTTTGATTCATTCATTTGAATCATCTGATCCTTTGGTTTGAGTCCATCAAGTTCCAAATAAAAAGACTAAATAAATCAAATAAAAAGGTTACTATTACTAATAATAGGCATTGCCTCACGATTATATAATATAAAAAACATTTTGGTTGAGTTTCCAACAAAAATAACTATATTATGATATCATTAATGTGATAGAAAATGACTACAGTATCATGATATTGTACTTTAATCAGCACTAGATCACAGTAGTTATTCTAGTGCACAGTTTGCTTGAGGTCAAACATTACAAAGATGAGAATAAGTGTTTCCTTCATGATGTAACCGTCCAGGATTAAACACAAACCCTTCAATATGCTCTCATGGGCAGATGCTTACCATTACTCACTCACAAAGTGCTCACATTCACTTTTTAACTTCCAAAGAGCAAGATTTAAGATTTATTGATGTCAAAAATACAATAAAATTTGACCGTATTTAATTTCTATATGTGATTCAAATCAAACACAAAGCAAAAAATGAGATTATTTATAACATTTGCATCAAGAACACTATTTCTCTGTGTAGAAAACTAATGGGACTTTTACTTCCCTGTAACCACTTTGTTTGGTTTGCATTTGATTGGACATTATCAAACACTTGAGTTCAAAGCAAAAGACTCCTAACCACAATTGCACAAAAAAAACAAAACCAACAGTGATTGGTCTCTTCCTGTCTAAGTGGGAGGTACTTCATCAGAATAACCTGCAATGTGCTGATGTCCATGTGAAGTCTGACTACACAAGACTAATCTCACATGATTTTGCTCAAGAACACATTTGTCCAGGTACCAACATTAAACAGCATTTCTATTTGTTAGGGTTGTAAAAAGGAACACAAAATAAATCATTTTCTCACAGACACTGAATGCTCACCTCCCAGAAGCTCCCATAGTGCAATGTCATGACACCTCTACAAAGCCAAAGCAGCTCTTGCTCTTCTTTTCAATGTTTTAAACCACTAAGTCAATCTTTATAAAACACAGTCTGGACCGCCACTAGTAGTATCTTCTGTCCCGAACCAGACAGAGAGGTTACGTCACACGGCCGTAACGCTGTACACATGGGCTACAGTAGATGAATCTGTCTTTATGGTCGCACAGAAGAGCTCTGTAGGGCCAAAGTGAACTCCTCGAGCACAGTCAATGTACAAGAGGACCCTCAAAATCCACTTGAAGATGTCCCTATTCAAGAGCGCTGTGTTTTACTTCTCTTTCAACAAAGAAACAAACCTTTATGAATCACTATCAATCATGTCATTCAGCTCTATGGGCCCATTGTGCAGTCTAGTATACTACATACACACGGCCGCGTTAACGGTGACATCGCCACTATCGCTGGCATTAGCGGGCCAGAGTGACAATAAAAGATAACATTCTTATCTTTCTTGCAAAAACAAAGAAATATCAAGACTAGGAAGAACTTGAGAGTTTAGTTGTTTACGGTTGGTGTTACTGCACTGATTTCAGATCGATTCATTAATTTGTAATGAACTGAATCTGATCTTGTGCTTTTTGTCCATAAAGTTACAAACAAAGAGAGAAAATAATCAAATTGCATTTGTAAAGTATTTAAATCACTGGATTATCAAAATAACTTATTTATATATTTGTGAAATAATCCCAATATAGGATATGCAATTTCAATCAAATTGCATGAAGCAATATATATATATATATATATATATATATACAGTCAAACCAAAATGTATTCAGACATCTTCAACATTTTCTCAAATTTATCACAGTTTATTCTCTATAGTTTAGAAATGGTAATAAAATATGACAAGAGCTCAGAGTTAAACTGTGTCAGAACAAATGAATCTTCATAATGTCAGATAACTTTGATAGAAAGGTATGTAATGGATTACAATCAACCAATCAGCTGTTAAATTTAAGTACACAATTAGATAATACCAATTTAGGTCAACCAATGACCAAGCAATGCTTCATTTTGTTCAGTCTGTGGTGTAAAAGGTCGCATTAGCAATTAAAGAAAAACACATGGAAAACATGGTCAGGTCAAAGTGTCTGAATCATTTTGGTCCATTTTTATCAATTTTACTGGTAGTCACTGTATGAAGAATTTCTGGGTATTTTTTCAGGTGAAGTGAATGACACTGATTATCTCTTCATCATGGCACCTGTTAGTGGGTGGGATATATTAGGCAGCAAGTGAACATCTTGTCCTCAAAGTTGATGTGTTAGAAGCAGGAAAAATGGGCAAGCGTAAGGATTTGAGCGAGTTTGACAAGGGCCAAATTGTGATGGCTAGATGACTGGGTCAGAGCATCTCCAAAACTGCAGCTCTTGTGGGGTGTTCCCGGTCTGCAGTGGTCAGTATCTATCAAAAGTGGTCCAAGGAAGGAACAGTGGTGAACCGGAGACAGGGTCATGGGTGGCCAAAGCTCATTGATGCAAGTGGGGAGCGAAGGCTGGCCCGTGTTGTCCGATCAAACAGACGAGCTACTGTAGATCAAATTGCTCAAGAAGTTAATGCTGGTTCTGATAGAAAGGTGTCAGAATACACAGTGCATCGCAGTTTGTTGCGTATGGGGCTGCATAGCCGCAGACCAGTCAGGGTGCCCATGCTGAACCCTGTCGACCACCGAAAGCGCCAACAGTGGGCACGTGAGCATCAGAACTTGACCATGGAGCAATGGAAGAAGGTGGCCTGGTCTGATGAATTTTCTTTTACATCACGTGGATGGCCGGGTGCGTGTGCGTCGCTTACCTGGGGAACACATGGCACCAGGATTCACTATGGAAAGAAGGCAAGCCGGCGGAGGCAGTGTGATGCTTTGGGCAATGTTCTGCTGGGAAACCTTTGGTCCTGCCATCCATGTGGATGTTACTTTGACACGTACCACCTACCTAAGCATTGTTGCAGACCATGTACACCCTTTCATGGAAACAGTATTCCCTGGTAGCTGTGGCCTCTTTCAGCAGGACAATACGCCCTGCCACAAAGCAAAAATGGTTCAGGAATGGTTTGAGGAGCACAACGAGTTTGAGGTGTTGACTTGGCCTCCAAATTCCCCAGATCTCAATCCAATCGAGCATCTGTGGGATGTGCTGAACAAACAAGTCTGATCCATAGAGGCCCCACCTCGCAACTTACAGGACTTAAAGGATCTGCTGCTAACATCTTGGTGCCAGATACCACAGCACACCTTCAGGGGTCTAGAGGAGTCCATGCCTCGACGGGTCAGGGCTGTTTTGGCAGCAAAAGGGGGACCAACACAATATTAGGTCATAATGTTATGCCGGATCGGTGTATATACATAGGCTATATATATATGTGTGTGTGTGTACAATAATTTCTTTTTCTAATCCAGTGATTTAAATACAAATTCACAATTGAAACATGCTTCATGCAATTTGATTGTAATATGAATGTAATTGCATATTATAAATTGTATATTGTGATATATACCATTACTGTGATAAAAAAATTTGTTTTGTCAGTCAAGTCCAATACCACTTTCAATTTGCCATATCAGTCAACAAAACATATTTACAAAAATGTTTTGTGTTCATTTAAATACTCCCATGAACACACCCAGTCAATATAATTTCTGCAATCATTAACGTAATAAAACTGATACTGCTTATGATTGAACTGATTATAACAGATCTTAGTTCATCATGTTTATTATATGATATAAGCAAACACAACTATGCAATCTAACCGAGTGCAGTTGAAATGCTTTCATAACACAGCAATCAAGACAGACATCTGCTGCTGTCTAATGCTGGAGGTAATTCTGTGAACTTCAGATAAGAACAGAGGATGATGGAGCCGTCAGAGAGGGAGAAATGCTTTTTTTTTTGCATGCGCACAGGCCTGAGGAGAATCTGTGATTTGTGGAGTGCATGATGACATGCATTCGCCTTCTGGTCATGCATTGCACAGATGAGAGCTCAGACAATAAACTGACCTATTTTAAACAAAAAAACCCTATTTATATCTGCAAAAAAAATGGACATGGAATTCAAAAAATGTCAGCAACATAAAAAGACTAACAACAATGGACTGAGGACAGAAACAGGATATGATGTAATGCATAAACTGGAAGAGAGACACAGGTAAACACAGGTAAATCTGAACCTCTCAGTAGGAAACACTGCCCAAACTGGTGTCAGTTGGGATTGATTTCAGTGTAAAATAATGCTGGAGAGAATGCATCAACTTATAAAATACCTTGAATGCAATGAAAGTAGCTTTGGATAAAAGTGTCTGCCAAATGCATAAATGTAAATGTAGAAAATCTAGAGCAGATAAACACGTCTCAATGATGTCTGAGAGTGCCGTGAGCCCATCTGCTTCACAAGCGTTCAGAGATGCCCTCAGATCACCCTGCTGCAACTGATCGGGTCAACTACATCTTCCATTACATCACCTGCCGCCCACTCCAGTGATGCTCCTCGTTTATATAGACATGTCTTTCTCGTCGTATGTCCCTACACTCTCTCACACTGAATGCTATTTGTCTTCAGTCCAGCATGACAATTTGTACATACACTGACTCTGCAACAATGCACTAATGATGCAGACTATGACATGTCAGATGTACAATCCAGGCATTGTCTTCAACTTTTAACGTCTGTTCTAGATGTTGGGGTGATAGTTGACATCAAAGGTCAGTGTTTTTCACAACATAACCTAGAACTGAAAAATCTGGGCCAAACTCAGCGAATGGCTGCGTCCTCTGGTCAAGCGTAGCTAATCTATGAGCGTATGGACAAAACAACTGTGATGGGAGATAAAATGAAAAAACTTCAATCCTTATACCGCACAATTCTCACATAAATGAACGTTAAAGGATTAGTTCACCCAAAAATGAAAATTACCCCATGATTTACTCACCCTCAAGCCAGCCTAGGCGTATACGTCTTTCTTCTTTCAGACGAATACATTCAGAGTTATATTAAAAAATGTCCTGGCTAATCCAAGCTTTATAATGGCAGTGAATGGCAGCCCAAAATGTGAAGCTCAAAAAAGTGCATCCATCCATTATAAAAGTAATCCACACGGCTCCAGGAGGTTAATAAAGGCCTTCTGAAGCGAACCGATGGGTTTGTGTAAGAAAAATAGCCATATTTAACACGTTATAAAGTAAAATATCTAGCTTCCGCCAGACCGACTTCATTTTTGGGTGAACTATCCCTTTAAATTTCACTCAGATATGCCAATTATCAAACATACTTATGGATGGATGGATGGATGGATAAATGGATAGATGGAAGGATGGATGGATAAATGTATGGATAGATAGTCAGAACCACAGACAGAATGATAGAACGATAGATAGAACGATAGATAGATAGATAGATAGATGGATAGACAATGATGGATGGATAGATGGATAAATGGATAGATGGATAGATGAATGGATAAATGTATGGAATGATAGTCAGAACCACAGATAGAATGATAGAACGATAGATAGACAGACAGGCAGACAGATAAATAGATAAATTGAAATACTGACAAAAAGACAGAGCATAAACTTCCTCTATATTTGAATTTATTTTAAATTACGTTCTTCATCTCGTTTGATTCTACACTTTTAATCGACAGCACTCATTCACTCCTGTCGTTTATGTAACAGCTCTATACATTTCCAGCATCACACACTCAGGCGTTACATAAACTCACCATGAGCATCATGATGAAACACGTGATCATTGTTATTGTCATGAACATTGTGCATCTCATGCATGTAAACTGCAGCTCTGCATCCGTACATGCAACAACACTGACAAATACGAAACAAAACCAGCACGGAATTGCGCAACAAAACAAAAATGAAACCAAATCAAACGGACTTCCGTGACAACGGTCAAAAATGAAGCACAAAATCTGCTCGGTTTGTTTTTGAGGTAAAATGATGAAAACATAAACACGCTCGAGATCAACTGCGTTTCAAATGCGTTTAAATCGGATGGTATGAGGGAAACGCGCTGCTCAAATGGTCAAAACAGTCTTACCTGAATGATGTTTCCGTCGCTTTCTTCTTTCTGTCAGTGTCTAGCAGAACACGTTTACATGAGACATCCGCGGGACTGAGAGACGCGACGCGACGCTCGCTGCCATCCGCGCGTGAATGTGCGGCGCGCTGGAGAGTGCGCTCGAGGACGAGCAGGCGGCGCGCGATGATTGGCTCGCGCGCTGTCACCTCAATCTGAATATGCCTGTATGAGTGCACATGAAAAAAAAAAAAATCATTAATGAATAACAGACTTGTACTATGATCTTATCTTTATTTAAATACATCAACAAAATGTATCTTTATTTTGTTTTATTAATTTTTTTTTATACATATTTTACCATGTGTTGGCGTGTCTCCAACTGCTTATGATTCTCAGTTGAGGTGTCAATTCCGTTACCATCTAACACCATAATTTTAACATCTAAAAGCAAATATTTATTCATAAAGTCAGTAGAATGGAAGGTTCACATTCTTGCATCCAAATCCAACACTAAACATAAACAAATACATCAAAAATGAGGGAAAATGCAAGAACAGAATGTCTTCAGTAGACTGGACAATGTTTTCCCCATAGAGAATAGTTGTTTCCTCTGACTATAATCAAGATGAAGCCTGTTAATTAATGCGGATTGAACATGCTGGAATGCAGGAAAGATGACTAAATAAACAGCAGGTCTATCAGTAATGTGTGTTTCCTGCAGCAATGCTTTTCTTCACTGTGATGGAGAATAAAGCATAAAATCCACAAAATGTTACACAACTAGTGAAGAGTTCTACACCAGCATTACATAATAGTCCCTCTGAATACAATCAGGGAGAATGGGGCTAGTTGTCACACTCTTGTGGCTATGCAGCCCCATATGCAACAAACTGCGATGCACTGTGTATTCTGACACCTTTCTATCAGAACCAGCATTAACTTCTTGAGCAATTTGAGCTACAGTAGCTCGTCTGTTTGATCGGACCACATGGGCCAGCCTTCGCTCCCCATGTGCATCAATGAGCCTTGGCCGCCCATGACCCTGTCGCCGGTTCACCACTGTTCCTTCCTTGGAGCACTTTTGATAGATACTGACCACTGCAGACCGGGAACACCCCACAAGAGCTGCAGTTTTGGAGATGCTCTGAACCAGTCATCTAGCCATCACAATTTGACCCTTGTCAAACTCGCTCAAATCCTTACGCTTGCCTATTTTTCCTGCTTCTAACACATCAACTTTGAGGACAAAATGTTCACTTGCTACCTAATATATCCCACCCACTAACAGGTGCTGTGATGAAGAGATAATCAGTGTCATTCACTTCACCTGTCAGTGGTCATAATGTTATGCCTGATCAGTGTGTATATACACTCACCTAAAGGATTATTAGGAACACCTGTTCAATTTCTCATTAATGCAATTATCTAATCAACCAATCACATGGCACTTGCTTCAATGCATTTAGGGGTGTGGTCCTGGTCAAGACAATCTCCTGAACTCCAAACTGAATGTCAGAATGGGAAAGAAAGGTGATTTAAGCAATTTTGAGCGTGGCATGGTTGTTGGTGCCAGACGGGCCGGTCTGAGTATTTCACAATCTGCTCAGTTACTGGGATTTTCACGCACAACCATTTCTATAGTTTACAAAGAATGGTGTGAAAAGGGAAAAACATCCAGTATGCGGCAGTCCTGTGGGCGAAAATGCCTTGTTGATGCTAGAGGTCAGAGGAGAATGGGCCGACTGATTCAAGCTGATAGAAGAGCAACTTTGACTGAAATAACCACTCGTTACAACCGAGGTATGCAGCAAAGCATTTGTGAAGCCACAACACGCACAACCTTGAGGCGGATGGGCTACAACAGCAGAAGACCCCACCGGGTACCACTCATCTCCACTACAAATAGGAAAAAGAGGCTACAATTTGCACAAGCTCACCAAAATTGGACAGTTGAAGACTGGAAAAATGTTGCCTGGTCTGATGAGTCTCGATTTCTGTTGAGACATTCAGATGGTAGAGTCAGAATTTGGCGTAAACAGAATGAGAACATGGATCCATCATGCCTTGTTACCACTGTGCAGGCTGGTGGTGGTGGTGTAATGGTGTGGGGGATGTTTTCTTGGCACACTTTAGGCCCCTTAGTGCCAATTGGGCATCGTTTAAATGCCACGGCCTACCTGAGCATTGTTTCTGACCATGTCCATCCCTTTATGACCACCATGTACCCATCCTCTGATGGCTACTTCCAGCAGGATAATGCACCATGTCACAAAGCTCGAATCATTTCAAATTGGTTTCTTGAACATGACAATGAGTTCACTGTACTAAAATGGCCCCCACAGTCACCAGATCTCAACCCAATAGAGCATCTTTGGGATGTGGTGGAACGGGAGCTTCGTGCCCTGGATGTGCATCCCACAAATCTCCATCAACTGCAAGATGCTATCCTATCAATATGGGCCAACATTTCTAAAGAATGCTTTCAGCACCTTGTTGAATCAATGCCACGTAGAATTAAGGCAGTTCTGAAGGCGAAAGGGGGTCAAACACAGTATTAGTATGGTGTTCCTAATAATCCTTTAGGTGAGTGTATATATATATATATATAGGCATTCATGAAAAAAACTCACAGTTAATCCTTTCAGTTTGCAAATCTACTTTCAAATGTCTGTTAGTATGGTTTTATTATGTTCACTTCTTGTAGATATTACATATAATTTTTGCATTAGTTTGTAGGGCAGAATTCACTCAGATTTCAGACTGTTTTTAAGTAGATGTTTAAAACCAACATACAAAGAGAAATAAGACAACACAGAGATCTTGTACTGGATTGAGAGAAATGAGGAAGACTGTCACAGTGCATTGATGACATCATCACTCAACAGCCCCATCTAGTGCTGCATCAAACACACGCCGGCTTGAGAAACATATATAGGCATTTATTTTAAAATATAAAAATAGCAAATACAGTGGTGCATTAATTCATCCAATAGTTGTATGATTTAATCCTCAATGAATTATTACAATCAACATAAATCATAAAATAAAACCAGCTGTACAACACTTTAGTTTAAGGTCCAATTATCACTATTAACTAGTTGCTTAAACTTATTTGCATGCATATTGGCTGTTTATTAGTACTTATAAAGCACATATTAATGCATTATTCTGCATGACCATATTCTACATCCCTTAATCCTACCCAATACCTAAACTTAACTACCTTACTAACTATTAATAAGCAGTAATTAGGAGTTTATTGAGGTAAAAGTCGTAGTTAATAGTGAGAATTGGACCTTAAACTAAAGTGTGACCTAAACAACATATATTACAGAAATAGAACAACTTATATTTCATTGTACAATATTAAAGATTTCAGTCATTTGTTGCTGAGTACGGAATATGTTTATGGTGTGAGCAAGTAAAAAAAAAAAAGAGAAAACTTTATTCTTCTCATTGCTGGAAATCTCGCTACTACATGACTCAAACAAAATAGAATATCTTTCAAATATTCATTAAAATATAATATTGGTAAATCCAGAGACTAGTTCTTTCTCATGAGCGCTCGTAATATCAACACGACTTTTCAACACTTACTGAAGTTGCATCAAGTCAGTCAGTCAGATCAGAATGAGCCAGATTTCAGCCAGATCATGCCGTTTTTGTGTGCATGAGACGATCAGTGGGCTTGATCTTATGGCATCTGCTCTCTGAACCCTAAATACTGCGGATGCAAGGCCTCCGTCTGCGTGTCAGTCATCAGCTGCTGATGAACCACCGCTGCATCCATGATGGAGCTTCCCAGCGGGTCTTGTACAATGGGCCGTCCCTCCACAGACTTCATGTTGCTCCGTCCTGTAGCTTGAGGCTTCTCTATTCCGCTGAGGTTCCAGCCCACAGGAAGTGACATCATAGGCTCACCTACCAGCAGGATACAGAAGGACAATCAGGTGCAGCTTCAGTCAACACTGATCACTCGAAAGCTTAAATCACTGCAGCTTTTTACCTGGAATCATTTGTGCTGGTGATTCAGAGCTGAAGTCCAGATGTCTCTCTACACTGGCTTCCTCCATCTGTAATGACATTATGCTCTAATGATAACACATATGGGGTAAAATAATCGATTTTTGGCATTGAGTGTATTATATCGAACAATTTTCAAGGATTTTTGGTCACACTTTAGTTTAGAGTCCAGTTCTCACTATTAACTAACTATTAACTATGACTTTTGCTTCAATAAACTCCCAATTACTGCTTATTAATAGTTAGTAAGGTAGTTGTTAAGTTTAGGTATGGGGTAGGATTAAGGGATGTAGAATATGGTCATGCAGAATAAGGCATTAATATGTGCTTTATAAGTACTAATAAAGAGCCAATATCCAAGTAATATGCATGCTAATAAGCCAAATAACTAATTAATAGTGAGAATTGGACCCTAAACTAAAGTGTTACCAGATTTTTTTACTGAGCTCATCTCAATGCATCATGGGATTGCCTTCTCCAGAAAAAGATAAATTCAATGCAGTGTCATTTTAGTGTTATTCAATTCAGTTCATGTTTATTTCTATAGTGCTTTCAAAGCAGCTTTACAGAAAATGCATGTTTCAAATATTGCAATTAATATATTGATTTATAAATAATACTAAAACACTGCATTAAATGTATCTTTAATAAACAAAATAAAATTAACTATTATAGTATTTATTCATATTTTGAATGAGCTTTTATTATCATAATTTATATTTAATTTTTAGTTTAGTAATTTTGTTGTCCTTTTGTCATTTTGATACATTTTTAAAATATTTCTATTTAGTTTTAATTTCATTTCAGTTTGTTTTAAGTACCTTTTAGATAGTTGCCAAAGCAATGTTTCTAATTTTCAAAGTTTTTTTAAAATAAATTTTTTTATCTAATATTGATATTTTATTTTATTTCAGCTTTATTTCAATTAATTTTCGTTGTTGCATCTAAGATGCCTTAAAATCCTGTCTAGATAGACAGCTCACTAGGATTTGGAGTGTGTAGCTTGTCTGATTACCTCAGCACAGATGGGTTCTGGCAGTCGACTAGATGTTTGTCCTCTATCTTCCAGTTTGAAGGTACTAAGAAGAAAAAGTAGCAGAACGCCTAAGAAAAAAATCTAACCACCAACTATCTGTCTAAGTGCGCACTTGAAGCTTACCAAGACCTGCTGGACAGCGGAGCTTCACAGTTCACAGGTGATTCCGGCAGCCCAAGACTCTAGGAGGAAGTGAAAAGATAGAGGTTGTTGAAGTCTGTGCAAATGTGCATAGCGTTTATGGGTGGGACCTTGTTCTGATCTAAATCTAAGTCTAAAACTTCCCCTCTAATCCTATGAGACGATACAGTCAAACATCATCAAATTCTCTCTCCTAAACTGAGAGAAAATGATTTGGCAATCCATAAAACTGTATTTTGCTTAAATTTTAAAGAGGGCCTATTATGCCCTTTATCAAAGTCTTGATGTTGTTTTTGGGTTTCATGTTTGAATGTTCACATTATTTTTCACATATTTGGCATTGTTGCAGCTCCTCTCTTTCCAGTCTGTCAGTAACGCTCTGTTTAGTTCGTGTCTCTATGAAGTCCCTCCGTCTGAAAAGCACAATGTGCTCTGATTGGTCGGCTGGAGCAGTGTGTTGTGATTGGTGCTTTGAGCGTTTTTGGGAAATGTCACGCCCCTTACCATAACCGTGAGTTTCAACCATAGACTGTAAAAAACAATGGACGTAGTGTCCGTGACGTCACCCGTAGGTTTCTGAAGAGCATTTTTGAAGCCCAAAGTGTGCGAAGCTGGCCGTTGCCATCTTGGCAGCGCGTCACTGCACGTCACTCCCGAATAACCGAAAATGGGCAAAGAGGCGGGACATGGGTGGAGACAGATAGCAGACAAACGGCTAGTAGTGACAGCAGCGGCAATCCACCTGTCACTCAAGGGGCCACGCCCTTAATTATGCAGAATTTTAAGGCTTAATATAATTTAAACGGATGAGTTATAAAAAAATTCACCCCCCTCACAGTTGTCATGAAGGGCAAAATTAGCTATATAGACCAAAACCACTTTTTGTACCAGGCTGTAAACATGTTTTTTTCTGCTGTAAAAGTCACTTCCATGTTGGATTCAAGAGAGAGACCGGAAGATTGCCGCTTGGTTTCAATATACTACTAACTCAACCAGGCCCTCCCCTTTATTTTGGGTGGGAATTATTTAAATGAGGAATATTGTGGTGTGTTTGTTCCCGGAAGAAAACTCAAGACTACAATGGAGGCGTTTCAGGGAGTTCAGAAACAGTGACACTGATATAGAGAATAACTCCCTTTGGAGTGACCTTGTGCTTTGCAACTTTGCAGATGTTTTTCATGATCAAACAGCAACATTACACACTAAAGAAAGCTGAACATGTAAAAAAGCATAACAGGACCCCTTTGATACAAAATATTTTTTATCCCCAAGCAAAGGAACTATTTAGTGTTGTGTTGTATTCATTCTTTTATATCTGCTGGCAAGTGTTGGTACCTGTGCGGTGGTTCCGTTAGACGGCAGCGCCGGAGGAACCGCCTCTTTCTCTTTGGGGTTCGGTGACGGTGACTGACGCTTCCTAACAATGTACTCATATGTGCTGATTCCCTGAGACACTGTGACAAGATACAGAATGAATAAAAGCTGCTATCTACCTTTAAAAGCCAATAATGCTTGGATCAACACTTACATAGGTAAATATGGAAGCACAGTAAGTGGCAGAGCAATAAGAGAGCAGCCAGAGCCAGTATGATGGTAATGAACGCCAACGCCAGCAGACTAATAGAGCTGGTCTCTAAAGGTGCTGCCGGAAGGAAAACCAGCCACGTTCCATTTCCTTTCACTGCTAGGAAATTAGAAAGTAGAAATTAAAACTAGAAAATGAGACGTTACACCATCGTTCAAAAGTCTGGGGTTGGTAAGAGTTCTTAATGTTTTTGAAAGAAGTGTCTTCTGCTCAACAAGGCTGCATTTGTTTGATTAAAAATAACAGTAATACGGTGAAATAATATTACAATTTAAAATAACTGTTTTCTATGTGAATATGTTTTAAAATGTAATTTATTCCTGTGATCAAAGCTGAATTTTCAGCATCATTACTCCAGTCTTCAGTGTCACATGATCCTTCAGAAATCATTCTAATATGATGATTTACTGGTCAAGAAACATTTATGATTATTATCAATGTTGAAAACAGTTGTGCTGCTTCACATTTTTTGTGGAAACCATGATTTTTGTCAGGATTATTTGATTAATAGAATGTTCAAAAGCAGAATTTATTTGAAATATAATTTTTTGTAACATTATAAATGGTTTTACTGTCACGTTTGATCAATTTTTGATTGCTGAATAAAAGTATTAATTTCTTTAAAAAAAATCCAAAAACGTTTGAAGGTTACACTTTATATTAAAGTTTAACAATAAAATTTGTCCACTGACATCATTTATCAACTAGTTGGTTGACTAGTCAACCTGTCAAGCATACAGGGCCCGTATTCTTTAAGCTTCTAAGAATCCTCTCAGAAAGCTCCTAATTTATCTTAAAAACTTCTACGTAGGAGTCTTAGCTTCAGAGTGATTCAGGACCGATCTGAGAGCAACTCTGAGCGAGGAAAATACAAAAACTTTTATCTTAGTGAGGA
The DNA here is from genome assembly GCA_039654105.1 of Coreius guichenoti. Lineage (NCBI taxonomy): Eukaryota > Metazoa > Chordata > Actinopteri > Cypriniformes > Gobionidae > Coreius > Coreius guichenoti. Next base: position 4,993,900 of record CM077176.1, read on the forward strand.
GGCGGGGCTGACCCCGTTGCTACGTATGACACAGTCTTTTGAAGACTGTGATTGGTTGGTTGTCCAAGAAGGAAAAAAGAGCACTTTTAAATATAGTCTATATAAGCCTTCAATTTGAAATTACGGGCGTCATTTTTTCTGTTTTACCGTTCTCTCTCTCTCTCACATAATATATACAGTGGAGAGAACAAGTATTTGATACACTGCCGAATTTGCAGGTTTGCCCACTTACAAAGCATGTAGAGGTCTGTCATTTTTATCATAGGTACACTTCAACTATGAGAGACGGAATCTAAAACAAAAATCCAGAAAATCACATTGTATGATTTTTAAATAATTAATTTGCATTGTCTATTTGCCGTGTTTGGAGGAAGAAGAAGGATGAGTACAACCCCAAGAACACCATCCCAACCGTGAAGCATGGAGGTGGAAACATCATTCTTTGGGGATGCTTTTCTGCAAAGGGGACAGGACGACTGCACCGTATTGAGGGGAGGATGGATGGGGCCATGTATCGCAAGATCTTGGCCAACAACCTCGTTCCCTCAGTAAGAGCATTGAAGATGGGTCGTGGCTGGGTCTTCCAGCATGACAACGACCCGAAACACACAGCCAGGGCAACTAAGGAGTGGCTCCGTAAGAAGCATCTCAAGGTCCTGGAGTGGCCTAGCCAGTCTCCAGACCTGAACCCAATAGAAAATCTTTGGAGGGAGCTGAAAGTCTGTATTGCCCAGCGACAACCCCGAAACCTGAAGGATCTGGAGAAGGTCTGTATGGAGGAGTGGGCCAAAATCCCTGCTGCAGTGTGTGCAAACCTGGTCAAGAACTACAGGAAACGTATGATCTCTGTAATTGCAAACAAAGATTTCTGTACCAAATATTAAGTTCTGCTTTTCTGATGTATCAAATACTTATGTCATGCAATAAAATGCAAATTAATTACTTAAAAATCATACAATGTGATTTTATGGATTTTTGTTTTAGATTCCGTCTCTCACAGTTGAAGAGTACCTATGATAAAAATTACAGACTTCTACATGCTTTGTAAGTGGGCAAACCTGCAAAATCGGCAGTGTATCAAATACTTGTTCTCCCCACTGTATAGATATATATATATATTCTTTATTTTTTATTTACCATGCTGTTAATGTTGTACTTAATATATTTGATAGGAAATGAACAGCGACACAATAAGGTTCTGAAATTGCTGTAACTGTGTGATCACTTTGCTTACAGAAGGTTGTGACAGACCCAAATCATCACTGCTGCATAGTTGCATTTTTCCAGTTGCCAAACATGTTAATGTAGTGATTACTTCCATTTCTGGCGCTATGGCATTTCTGCACTGTCTGAGATGTTAGCGTGTCTCTAATAAGATCGGTCACAAACATGATCCCTGCACGATCTAATGTGTAGTGTCTTATTAACTCACTCGTATTGTGTGCAACATTTCTTCTCCCTCTTCGCGTTTCGTCCATTTTCTCCTCTGCTAAAGAAACTCTTAAGCCTCTTAAAAGTCCTCGACACTTTTGGACCTTAAGACCTCTTTTAAGGGTTAAGATGCTTTCTGAATTACTTTCTTCTTTACTAGGATTTTTTCTTTTAATTTTAAGAGGAAACGCCCACCTTTCTAAGAATTTTCTTAGAATTTTGTCACTAGGAGCAACTCTCTGCATTGAGATTTTTCATGAATACGGGCCCTGCTCTTTCCCTAGAAGCAACCATTAACTATTTTTTTAAACTAAGGCTGATGAGCTAGAATTGTGCTCTGTAATGGGAAAATCACATGACCACCCATGGAGACGGATAACAGAAAATGAGTCCAGAGACACAAACTGTCTTACTCTGAAACTGCGGTGCAGTGCGCAGGACAGCAGGGTTCACATAGTGCTCAATGAAGACAAACAAGACGACAAGAATGAGGAGGATCATTCCAGTAACAGCAGAGGAGATGGATATGAAAAAGAACCTGGGAAAAAAAACAATGATTCCTATGATCGTTCAGCTATTATGAAATGTCTTTGAAGTATTTAAATATGCAAATGCTGGTTCTCCATTTGTGCTATCAAATGACACTTCTGCTCACCAATAGTTCCTTCCTCCCACACAGTTGTTCAGCCATTTGCAGTGATGGTCAAAGTCTGCGATGCATTTGTTGCAGGTACTGCAGTGTTTGGCTTTAGGCCCCCTGCGGAATGAGACGTGATTATTCCCTAAAGCAAACGGTTAGCACGTTTATCTAGACAAAAGACATATCTATATTTGGACTGTGTGCCTTTTAGAAATGAACTGAGAATTTCAAATTCAAACACTAAAGTCGAACTGAGGTGAAAACAGGATGATTAACTACATTTTAAGATTTTTTTTAATGGAACATTGTTATTGTTAACTAAAAATATTTTTGTTAATTGAAATAAAGCTGAAATAAAATAAATTATAAGTGTTAGATGAAAAACTTAAACATAAAAAACGAATTATTAATAATAATAATTAATAATAAATTAGAAATGATGCCTTTGCAAGTTGAAGTACTAAAATTACTAAAACTTAAATAAAATTAATTAAAGCTAAATAGAAATATAAAAAACAAAAGTTATAACAGAATAACAGAATTACTCAAACGTAAACTAAAATTAAAAATAGAATAGAATATTAAAAAATCAGTATATTAATAAATACTACAATGGTATAAATAATTTATTATATTATATTTATTATATTTAGTGCTGTTAAATCGATTCATTGCAATTAATCGCATCCAAAATAAAAGTTTGTGTTTACATAATATATGTGTGTACTTTGTATAATTATTATGTATATATAAATACACACACATGCATGTATATATTTAAGAAAAAATTGTTATATTTATATATAAAATATTTATATTTATATATCATATAAATTATATAAATATATACAGTATATACACTCACCTAAAGGATTATTAGGAACACCTGTTCAATTTCTCATTAATGCAATTATCTAATCAACCAATCACATGGCAGTTGCTTCAATGCATTTAGGGGTGTGGTCCTGGTCAAGACAATCTCCTGAACTCCAAACTGAATGTCAGAATGGGAAAGAAAGGTGATTTAAGCAATTTTGAGCGTGGCATGGTTGTTGGTGCCAGACGGGCCGGTCTGAGTACTTCACAATCTGCTCAGTTACTGGGATTTTCACGCACAACCATTTCTAGAGTTTACAAAGAATGGTGTGAAAAGGGAAAAACATCCAGTATGCGGCAGTCCTGTGGGCAAAAATGCCTTGTTGATGCTAGAGGTCAGAGGAGAATGGGCCGACTGATTCAAGCTGATAGAAGAGCAACTTTGACTGAAATAACCACTCGTTACAACCGAGGTATGCAGCAAAGCATTTGTGAAGCCACAACACGCACAACCTTGAGGCGGATGGGCTACAACAGCAGAAGACCCCACCGGGTACCACTCATCTCCACTACAAATAGGAAAAAGAGGCTACAATTTGCACGAGCTCACCAAAATTGGACAGTTGAAGACTGGAAAAATGTTGCCTGGTCTGATGAGTCTCGATTTCTGTTGAGACATTCAGATGGTAGAGTCAGAATTTGGCGTAAACAGAATGAGAACATGGATCCATCATGCCTTGTTACCACTGTGCAGGCTGGTGGTGGTGGTGTAATGGTGTGGGGGATGTTTTCTTGGCACACTTTCATTGGCCCCTTAGTGCCAATTGGGCATCGTTTAAATGCCACGGCCTACCTGAGCATTGTTTCTGACCATGTCCATCCCTTTATGACCACCATGTACCCATCCTCTGATGGCTACTTCCAGCAGGATAATGCACCATGTCACAAAGCTCGAATCATTTCAAATTGGTTTCTTGAACATGACAATGAGTTCACTGTACTAAAATGGCCCCCACAGTCACCAGATCTCAACCCAATAGAGCATCTTTGGGATGTGGTGGAACGGGAGCTTCGTGCCCTGGTTGTGCATCCCACAAATCTCCATCAACTGCAAGATGCTATCCTATCAATATGGGCCAACATTTCTAAAGAATGCTTTCAGCACCTTGTTGAATCAATGCCATGTAGAATTAAGGCAGTTCTGAAGGCGAAAGGGGGTCAAACACAGTATTAGTATGGTGTTCCTAATAATCCTTTAGGTGAGTGTATATGCAAATATTTCTTAAATATATACATGAATGAGTGTGTATTTATATATACATAATAATTATACACAGTACACACACATATATTATGTAAACACAAACTTTTATTTTGGATGCGATTAATCGATTTGACAGCACTAATTATATTATAATATATTAATTATATTATACAAGAAAATGGTATCTCACTAACCAATACATACAAATGACTCTTCCTGTCTTTAAATACCCATTCATGAATTAACATAATGTAATTAATATAATATATAAAAAATCCTATTCCTGTCTTTAAATTCCCACTGATGAATTAAAAGAGAGTGAGTTCTAAATTCTGCCCAACTCTAAATATTGTTATTAGCAAATATTCCTTTTAAAACGTCTTGTTTCTGCTAATGTACATACACATCCACCTCACAGAGGGTACAGTGCAGATTGTCAATCACATGTTGATGTTTGCTGTTGTCAAACACTGGCATGGGGCTGGAATAATCCTTCCTCCTACGAACGCTCAGATCCGCAGGGTCAATTGTTACGGCGGCCACGTGAGTGACCAAATGCAGAACAAACGCAGTGCCAAGCAACTAGACAGGAAGTGTGAAGGTTTAACAACAATACAGACATACAGTACACACACAGATTTAGTCAACTCACTGTCCGCAGTGGTGAGACAGACGGATGGCTTGATTGTGTGAGAGGTGAGAGCCTGTCTGACTACATCCTCCAATTAGCTGCGTAAACACACGCTGCTGACATCAGCCTGTAATTGAGCTCATGCAGCGCAACAGAACATCTGCCCTCAGAGATGCTTGTGTGCCACAGCGCTTCCTACACTATCCTGCTTTTCAGTTGGTTCGTTAGACTGATTCAAATGTATAACTCATGAGTTTGTGAGTCTTTTTGAAGGATGCATTTAGAAATGGCTCATAAAGGCCCGTTCACACCGAGGACAATAACTATAAAGATATCGATAAAGAGATAGTTCTAAAAATCTTTCTCAATATTAAAGAATAACAGAGTTCACACCACAGATATAACGATAATGGCACAGAGAAACGATATAGTTGGAATCACTTTCAGAACGATTTTATGAACGATAAAAACATAGACAGCCAATCAGAATCATTCCTGCTATAACGAGCGCGAGCATTTAAAGCGACAGATAAGCACACGCTTAGAATAAAAAGAGTGATATTGTCCACTGGTTTGGACGCTAATCGTTATCTTTATAATTATCATTGTTGTGAACGGGCCTTAAGATTCAATTGTTCATGAACCGGACAAACTGGTCATGTTATATGTTGTTGGGGTTTGATTGCAATGTGACAGAAACATGTGTTGTTTAGGTAATGCTTTACAATAAGGTCCCATTAGTTAAGGTTAGTTAATGCATAAACTAACAATGAGCAATACATTTGTTACAGTATTTATTCATCTTTGTTAGTGTAAAAATACAGCTCATTGTTAGTTCATGTCAGCGCAGGTCCATTAAGTAAGATTAACAGATACAACTTTTGATTTTATGTTGAAATTAACTATTGAATGAATTAACTAACTAAATTAACTTGAATATTAACTAAGATTGATAAATGCTTTAGAAGTATTTTTCATTTTAAGTTCATGTTAAATAACGTAGTTCACTAATGTTAAAGGCACAATATGTAAGATTTTTGGATTGAAATATCCCAAAACCACTAGAACAGTGTTATAGATTTTGTTGACTTGTGTACTTACATTATCCTAAATGTTTCCAAGAATGTTTAAATCCAGAGAAATAAACAATTAACCAGGACACGGACCGTGTCTGTACGTCGCCTATCAATGACATCATTTTTACCCTCGATATTATTTTGTAGAAACCATGGAAACACCAAAGACTCTTTAATATATGATGTGTTTTATTAGACAGGTGAGCAACTGTTTGGAGACATTCATCGACAGAAAACTAATCATTGTTATGCAGCTCAACACAGTTAGTCTTATTGTTTAAATCTCGTTTTCTTGATTTACCGCGAGTACCATGTTTTACCATGCCTAATATCGATCTAGCTCACTGCAGTGTGAACAAGTGTCTCATAGTAGCCGCCGAGTGAACGCACAGAGTAGCATTATAACATAACTTTCAACACACTCAAATGTATGTAATATGATAAAACAGCGCTGCGTTACCCCACATACGCATGAGCGGAAGAAGAGGAAGCGCCGACTGCGGCGTAATAAAAGCTCCACTGCTCTCGAGCCATGTCTCGCGCTCGTCTCTCATTAGCAATCGCTCCAGCGCCTCGTTCCGCTCCAACGTCTCTCAGCTCCACCCTGCTTCATACTACAGTAACGTTAATAAATCTTTAGTACATTTTCTCATCCATGAATATGATTTCTGCCTGAGTCCCGTCGGATTCTTTTCCATCGGCTGTAGAGGTGAAAACGACAACTCCCATGATTCCACGAAATCAAGGCGTCATCAAGCTACGCCTTTGTTTTGAATAAGCGACCTCTAGCGGCGAAAAACTACATATTGTGCCTTTAGCAAGTGTTACTGTTGTTTATTAATTATCTTTGTACGTTCAATTCAGACTGCAAGCTTGAATTATAATTTCTGTTTTGTTCTGTTTGCCCAGACCAACGCTCATTATTTTGGCAATGCAATGTGGTGCAAAAATTGCTTTGTATAATTGGATTTTTATGGCAGAACTGAATGTTAACATTGGCAGGGTACTGAAAAAAAAATCTGCCTAATTTCAACTTAAAAACTTAAGATCAGTTGCTGCCTTTATTTTTTAAGTATAATCAAGCTGGCTTTAAGGTTTAAGCCTTGAATAGTTGAATCTTGTATAACTTGAAAAAATTAAGTAAATGTTGCCATAACTTATTGATCTTTTTTACAGTGTACATGTGTTTTTGTGATCAGAATCACTACCATGAAACTTTTTCGCTTTTTTAGTTTTTTTTGCCGAATCATTTGTAAAGGATACGCTATACGCTGCAAAGCTCCATGGTGCTGGTAGAAGAGGAATGTAAATCCCAAAACCCACGATGGCCATGAAGCCGTACATCAGCCAGGCTATCAGCTGGAAACTGTGTAGAGGCGTCGACCATCCGTTGACCCTGGAGTGCATCGGCAGTACGACCAATTCATTTCTGCTGCCTCCATTCTGGGGTGCCGTCCGTCTACGGTGACGTCCAAAGCAGTTCAGCTGCAAAAGACAGAAACGCTACATATGAATACAGCTATGGGATATGGGAGTAATATGAAAAACCAGAACTGTTCTATAATACATGCATGAAAGGCTAATAAAGCATTGTGCTTCGAGAACAGTCTCTTCAACCAGCATGAACAATGAAACATTTTAAAAAGACTCTGCCTGACATCATGTTGGCTTGACAAAGCTGTTACTGTACAGTACTGACCTTGGCTTACAGTTTCTTTTTCTAAAATCCCCAACCTGAGACTAAAATGTCTAAATGTCTATCTATCTATCTATCTATCTATCTATCTATCTATCTGTCTGTCTAATAACTGCCTAGCAACACTAGAACACATTATAAACTGCCTAGAAACCACTTAGAAACCACTTAGCAACACCCTAGCAACCACCTTATCAACCAATTAGCATCACTCAGACAACCAGAACACCTTAGCAAAAGACTTGCAACCAGTATTGTTAGTTTTTAACTTAAACAAAAACTATTAAAATCGTTTGCTGTAGCTGAAAGAATAAATATATAGATAAATAAAAAAATACAAATTTTAGATAAAAAACGGAAAATTGTTGCATTGGCAACTAACTGAAATAAATGCTTTTGGTAACAGTTTATTTTACAGTGTCCTTGTTACAAATGTTACATGTAGTTACTATAGTAATAACTATAAATTAGGCATAATTACATGCAACTAACCCTAAACCAAACCTAATCCTAACCCTATAGTAAGTACATGTAGTTAATTAATATTACTCAGTACTTAAATGTATAATTACACTGTAACAAGGACACCTTAAAATAAAGTGTAACCATGATTTTTTTAAGACAAAGTACTAAAATTGCTAAAACAAATTAAATAAATCTATATAAAAATATTAAAAACTAATTGTTTTAAAAGCTAATTCCAAATATAAATAAATACTATATTTCTATTTCTAACACTTTTTTTTTTCTAACACTTTCATGCCCAAATACCCAGGTTTTTCAAACTACATAAACCCTAAATCTTCAGACTTTCTCACTTCAATTTTTACCACACAGCTGCATAATTCAGACAAACCAGAATCCAAATGCCCTACACATTAGTGTTATTGCTAACTTTCACCTTCAAATGCACAAGTTAGCAATAACAAGGAGTCCTGCTGTGCTTTTCCTGTTGAACATGAACAGAAAGATTGTGTTGCCTAGCAAATATCCTCATAAATGCAATGCATTTTTGGATTGCACTTTATTTTACAGTACGTGCACTTTAATGTACTTACCCACAAAAGAACTTGAGTAGTGTAATGTAACTACATGGGTTAAGCTAAGGTTTAGAGGTAGGTTCAGGGTTAGTGAATTACTAGTTATTACCTAGTTAGTGTCATTACTACAATAAGTACATAGTATGTTCATGCGAACCAGGACTGTAAAGTGCCACCCATTTTTGTAAACAGTGTAATAATGAGTAACTTCCACAAAACCACTTCATCTAGGAACTCTTGTATTAAGAATCCAACCATGTAAAATATTAACTTTTCAAACAGAACGAATATGATGTTTCTTATTTAACTTTTTAATAATACTACAGTGGCGAATAATTAATATTAAATTATTTTAACAGCTTGAAACATTAAAAGCGATACATTTTCCATATGGATCAACGGCTACTTACATTCGTCATTGAACAGCTTCCAGCAGTTTTCTCTGCTGCTGTTGATCATTTGGATCTCTTGGATACAGTTTGCTGATCCATTGATTTCTTAATGATCTCTTTCCCAGTCCACTGTACAGCAGAGGAGTCCTTTTCAAAGGCACTCTCTATCCAGTCTGAAAGCGTTTAATTCCTATATTTAACGCCAAAGCATCACATCTATAATATTAAATCTTTATAACGTTATTATTCGTCAAGAAAAAGGATAAAATATCTTCCCACGGTTGAGGTGGTGCTCCGCTCATCTGACTTCGACACAACCACACCACGGCGAAAGCTTAGCTGTTGAATATTAATTAGATCACGCTCAGTAGCAAACCAATGGCGAGCGGCAGCTCATGACTATTATTATATAACGCTGACGTTTCAACAGCTCATGAATATTAAGTGTCATAAATTTGGATTTGGCGCTTATGCTGTGAAAACTAAAATGTAAATGCGCTTTTTATTACACTACATTTTTTAAACTCATATAAACAACAACAAAAGAACGCAAAGAAATGTAAAAACATTTGAAAGGAAATTCAATCAAATGAAAGTGAATTAAAACTTCTAAAACGTGTAAACCATTGTGTGACTGTAATTTGACATGGAAAAGTTCAAACAATGTGAAATAAAAAAACTACAGAACATGGAAGTTGTCAGGGGTGGACAGTTTTAACTGCTACATAGTTACCACTAGAAAATGCAAAGCCAAATGAGAACCACAGCGAAAGCTTAGCTGTTGAATATTAATTAGGTCACGCTCAGTAGCCAACCAATGGCGAGCGGCAGCTTATGACTATTAGTATATCACGCTGACGTTTCACCAGCTCATGAATAATAAATGACATAAATTTGTATTCTGCGCTTTTTTCAGACTACATTTGAACATTACACTTTTTTTTTAAAGCTCATACACAACAACAAAAGAACGCAAAGAAATGTAATACATTTAAAATTAAACAATCAAATGAAAGTGGAATTAAAACGTCTAGAATGTGTAAACTATTGTGTGACTGTAATTCGAAAGGGAAAAGTTCAAACAATGTGAAACAATAAAACGACAGAACATGGAAGTTGTCAGGGGTGAAAGATTTTAACTGTAACCTAGCTACCACTAGAAAATGCAAAGCCAAATGCAAATGAGAACTCTCGATGAAAGCGGCTTGAAGACATGAGAGAGCTCAGCACATTTTTACACTGCAGCCAATTATGGAGAACATTTTCATGTTCCCACGGCATATCCTAATACAAATATATATATTATTAATAATATATTTAATGAATGAGCACCATTCCGTGTGCTACTAATTGCAATGTACTGACTTGTGTAGGCATACTCTTTTTTTCTTGATATTTGTTTTAATACTTTTTTAAAGTCAATTAGATTTTATATGCAAATAATTTTTTATGTAAAGCACTTTGAATTACCATTTTATATATATATATATATATATATATATATATACACACTGATCAGACATAACATTATGACCACTGACAGGTAAATTGAATAACACTGATTATCTCTTCCATCATGGCACCTGTTAGTGAGTGGGATATATTAGGCAGCAAGTGAACATTTTGTCCTCAAAGTTGATGTTTTAGAAGCAGGAAAAATGGGCAAGCATAAGGATTTAAGCGAGTTTGACAAGGGCCAAATTGTGATGGTTCGACGACTGGGTCAGAGCATCTCCAAAACTGCAGCTCTTGTGGGGTCAGTATCTATCAAAAGTGGTCTAAGGAAGGAACAGTGGTGAACCGGCGACAGGGTCATGGGCAGCCAAGGCTCATTGATGTACTTGGGGAGCGAAGGCTGGCCTGTGTGGTCCGATCAAACAGACAAGCTACTGTAGCTCAGATTGCTCAAGAAGTTAATGCTGGTTCTGATAGAAAGATGTTAGAATACACAGTGCATAGCCACAGACCAATCAGGGTGCCCATGCTGACCCATCCACCGCCGAAAGCGCCAACAATGGGCACGTGAGCATCATGTGGCCGGGTGCGTGTGCGTCGCTTACCTGGGGAACACATGGCACCAGGATGCACTATAGGAAGTAGGCAAGCGGGCGGAGGCAGTGTGATGCTTTGGGCAATGTTCTGCTGGGAAACCTTGGGTCCTGTCATCCATGTGGATGTTACTTTGACACGTACCACCTACCTAAGCATTGTTGCAGACCATGTACAAGTCCGATCCATGAAGGCCCCACCTCGCAACTTACAGGACTTAAAGGATCTGCTGCTAACATCTTGGTGCCAGATACCACAACACAGCTTCAGGGGTCTAGTGGAGTCCATGCCTCGATGGGTCAGGGCTGTTTTGGCAGCAAAAGGGGGACCAACACAATATTCGGAATATACACTCACCTAAAGGATTATTAGGAACACCATACTAATACTGTGTTTGACCCCCTTTCGCCTTCAGAACTGCCTTAATTCTACGTGGCATTGATTCAACAAGGTGCTGAAAGCATTCTTTAGAAATGTTGGCCCATATTGATAGGATAGCATCTTGCAGTTGATGGAGATTTGTGGGATGCACATCCAGGGCACGAAGCTCCCGTTCCACCACATCCCAAAGATGCTCTATTGGGTTGAGATCTGGTGACTGTGGGGGCCATTTTAGTACAGTGAACTCATTGTCATGTTCAAGAAACCAATTTGAAATGATTCGAGCTTTGTGACATGGTGCATTATCCTGCTGGAAGTAGCCATCAGAGGATGGGTACATGGTGGTCATAAAGGGATGGACATGGTCAGAATCAATGCTCAGGTAGGCCGTGGCATTTAAACGATGCCCAATTGGCACTAAGGGGCCTAAAGTGTACCAAGAAAACATCCCCCACACCATTACACCACCACCACCAGCCTGCACAGTGGTAACAAGGCATGATGGATCCATGTTCTCATTCTGTTTACGCCAAATTCTGACTCTACCATCTGAATGTCTCAACAGAAATCGAGACTCATCAGACCAGGCAACATTTTTCCAGTCTTCAACTGTCCAATTTTGGTGAGCTCGTGCAAATTGTAGCCTCTCTTTCCTATTTGTAGTGGAGATGAGTGGTACCCGGTGGGGTCTTCTGCTGTTGTAGCCCATCCGCCTCAAGGTTGTGTGTGTTGTGGCTTCACAAATGCTTTGCTGCATACCTCGGTTGTAACGAGTGGTTATTTCAGTCAAAGTTGCTCTTCTATCAGCTTGAATCAGTCGGCCCATTCTCCTCTGACCTCTAGCATCAACAAGGCATTTTCGCCCACAGGACTGCCGCATACTGGACGTTTTTCCCTTTTCACACCATTCTTTGTAAACTCTAGAAATGGTTGTGCGTGAAAATCCCAGTAACTGAGCAGATTGTGAAATACTCAGACCGGCCCGTCTGGCACCAACAACCATGCCATGCTCAAAATTGCTTAAATCACCTTTCTTTCCCATTCTGACATTCAGTTTGGAGTTCAGGAGATTGTCTTGACCAGGACCACACCCCTAAATGCATTGAAGCAACTGCCATGTGATTGGTTGATTAGATAATTGCATTAATGAGAAATTGAACAGGTGTTCCTAATAATCCTTTAGGTGAGTGTATACACCAATAATATATATATATATATATATATATATATACACAGTGGGGAGAACAAGTATTTGATACACTGCTGATTTTGCAGGTTTACCCACTTACAAAGCATGTAGAGGTCTGTAATTTTTATCATAGGTACTCTTCAACTGTGAGAGACGGAATCTAAAACAAAAATCCAGAAAATCACATTGTATGATTTTTAAATAATTAATTTGCATTTTATTGCATGACATAAGTATGTGATCACCTACCAACCAGTAAGAATTCCGTCTCTCACAGACCTGTTAGTTTTTCTTTAAGAAGCCCTCCTGTTCTCCACTCATTACCTGTATTAACTGCACCTGTTTAAACTCGTTACCTGTGTAAAAGACACCTGTCCACACACTCAATCAATCAAACAGACTCCAACCTCTCCACAATGGCCAAGACCAGAGAGCTGTGTAAGGACATCAGGGATAAAATTGTAGACCTGCACAAGGCTGGGATGGGCTACAGGACAATAGGGAAGCAGCTTGGTGAGAAGGCAACAACTGTTGGCACAATTATTGGAATTAATGGAAGAAGTTCAAGATGACGGTCAATCTCCCTCGGTCTGGGGCACCATGCAAGATCTCACCTCGTGGGGCATCAATGATCATGAGGAAGGTGAGGGATCAGCCCAGAACTACACGGCAGGACCTGGTCAATGACCTGAAGAGAGCTGGGACCACAGTCTTAAAGAAAACCATTAGTAACACACTACGCCGTCATGGATCAAAATCCTGCAGCCCACGCAAGGTCCCCCTGCTCAAGCCAGCGCATGTCCAGGCCCGTCTGAAGTTTGCCAATGACCATCTGGATGATCCAGAGGAGGAATGGGAGAAGGTCATGTGGTCCGATGAGACAAAAATAGAGCTTTTTGGTCTAAACTCCACTCGCCGTGTTTAGAGGAAGAAGAAGGATGAGTACAACCCCAAGAACACCATCCCAACCGTGAAGCATGGAGGTGGAAACATCATTCTTTGCTTTTCTGCAAAGGGGACAGGAAGACTGCACCGTATTGAGGGGAGGATGGATGGGGCCATGTATCGCGAGATCTTGGCCAACAACCTCCTTCCCTCAGTAAGAGCATTGAAGATGGGTCGTGGCTGGGTCTTCCAGCATGACAACGACCCGAAACACACAGCCAGGGCAACTAAGGAGTGGCTCCGTAAGAAGCATCTCAAGGTCCTGGAGTGGCCTAGCCAGTCTCCAGACCTGAACCCAATAGAAAATCTTTGGAGGGAGCTGAAAGTCCGTATTGCCCAGCGACAGCCCCGAAACCTGAAGGATCTGGAGAAGGTCTGTATGGAGGAGTGGGCCAAAATCCCTGCTGCAGTGTGTGCAAACCTGGTCAAGAACTACAGGAAACGTATGATCTCTGTAATTGCAAACAAAGGTTTCTGTACCAAATATTAAGTTCTGCTTTTCTGATGTATCAAATACTTATGTCATGCAATAAAATGCAAATTAATTACTTAAAAATCATACAATGTGATTTTATGGATTTTTGTTTTAGATTCCGTCACTCACAGTTGAAGAGTACCTATGATAAAAATGACAGACTTCTACATGCTTTGTAAGTGGGCAAACCTGCAAAATCAGCAGTGTATCAAATACTTGTTCTCCCCACTGTGTGTATGTGTGTGTGTATATATATATATTTTTTTATATTTATATATACACACACACACACACACACACACACACAACACATATATATTATATATTTACAAACTTTTATGTTAGATGCAATTAATCATGATTAATCGATTTGACAGCACTAGTATGAAATAGACTTGCCGTTTTACACAACATCACAATAAAGTGAATAAAATTTCAAATAATTTCTGGCCCCCATTAAACAATGAATAACATTAGATCTTTATATTCATCTGTCTATAAAGATTTTGTTTTTACTTTTGTACAGTAAACAATTCTGGCACTTTGTTGGGCTACTGCTTGTAAAATTAGTCCTGAAGCAAGACCAGTTGAGAATCCCTGTATTATTCGCACACGCATTGGAGGACAAGATGCGAATGCTTCTTCCTAAAGTTCATGAGATGAAAAAGAGAAGCGAACATACAGCATAAATGTGTGCATAAAGTGGAAAAAACTTTAACAACCATGTAAAAAAGGAAATCAGTCACAGAGTCTTTATTTAAAAACAAAACATGAACCTGTACAAGCTTACAGTCCTTTATATCAGCACATAATTACAGTGGGTTGGTGACATCAGCTGTTGGCGGTGGAGCCGGGCTCTGGAGACTGCAGGAACTCATACGGGTCTTGGACCATCTCTGTCTGATCTCCAACACCCAGATGAGGTGAACTTCCTGATCACGGTCAACAAACAAACTTAAGTTATTATTCAGAAAATTAAGATTTCTTTTAAGCACATACTCCAAAAATTCCCACATTGTGTTCAGACGTTTGACTGTTGTTGTTTTTTTTGCACAAAATGTCAGCAGCAAGGCTATCTTCATGGTGAGAACGAAGTGAATAACAAAAGTCATGCAATTAACATAAAAGGTATTGAAGAAATGTATGATTTATACAAGCATTCTAAAATACATTCAGGCGATACTGTTTTAAATACATCAGTTAACCTCTTAAAGTGCACCTATTATGCTTTTTTGGATATTATCTTTCATGCAGTGTGTAATATAGCGGTTTGTGAACGTAAAAGGTCTGCAAAGGTTTACAGATCAAAGTGCACGACAAAAAGTTATTGTCTCTTAAATGAAAGCATCGATTCTGAACTGCAGAAATGAGCTGTCAGCCAATCCAGTTTCAGTTCCTGTTATATAACTACATAACAATGTAACATATTTGCATAATGCCAGACTATGGTACAGACTGAGCCGTCTGACCAATTCTGAGAAAATTAGTGTTTTTTGACATTGGATGCATGCCATCGTTACTGTTCGTATCACTGCGTATCAAGTGCTGAGGTGCAATCCTCAATATGGTAATAGGCGTTTGGTTTCCGACATGCGCTGTAAGAGGTCGACCAATCACAGCAGACTGAGCCGTCTGACCAATCAGAGCAGAGCAGGCTCAAGGAAAGGAGGGGTTTAAAGAGACTTAAATCTTTAAACGAACCATTTTTAGACTCTTTGAGAAATTAGGTGATGTGAAATGCATGTAAGTCTATTGTAGGAGACTCCAAAACAAATTAGGAACATTTAAAATAGCATAATAGGGACACTTTAACTGTCGGTGACACTTTTTATTGCCTTTTCCCCATCACATGTTTTAGTGATCATCATAGAAATTAGGTGTCATTTGACAAAAAACATATGGTTGGAAAGGTCTGAGACTCAAGGCTATTACAAAGCCTAAACAAAAACCTCAATTTTTGCGATATCAACTTCAAATTTGGAACAACACAACCTGTTAGACATATGAATTTGATTTTCTAGCACTTTTAGTCCAATTTTTTAAATATATATTTTGTATTTTACTTTCACTTCAGCAATAATTTGCTGAGTGTCTTCTTTAAAAAGAGACCAACCTTAGATCTGTATTCCAAAGCATTCATAAATTACAATTAAGACAAAAATGTAGTATATTTACATTAAAAACTGTGCAATCCAGTAAAATATGTTTAAGAGTCTGACAAGGAAGGCATGATGGTGGTTCTTAAATTTTCCAGCATGTTCAGCAGTATTTAATGCCTGGGATGTATAAAATTATAAATATGACTCAGTACCTAAATGATGCTGATCCCTCTCTG
Organism: Coreius guichenoti; assembly: GCA_039654105.1. Lineage (NCBI taxonomy): Eukaryota > Metazoa > Chordata > Actinopteri > Cypriniformes > Gobionidae > Coreius > Coreius guichenoti. The sequence goes on from CM077176.1 coordinate 5,010,260, forward strand.
AAGCATTTGACAGGGAAGAGAGATTGGAGGACGGTCGGGATCCGACCCTGTCCACCGCTGCATCCTGGAACTCCTGCAGGAGTTTGGCCGTGTCGTCAAAGTGCTGATGTCCGTCCTCATGCTCCGGCTCCTTCTTCACACATTTACCTACAGATCGGAAAAAAACACCAAAAGTCAGCTTAAACATCAATGAGCCAAAAACAAACAACGTCTTTTACAGTCGTGAGGTTTTGATGTTTAATATATAACTCACTTAATGTGTTGAGCATATCTAGAGACATGTCTGGGTAGCTCTTCATGGACATGAAATCAAGCACTGAGCCAGCTTCATCTGTTCCCTATATAAACCATTCAGAAAATCTCATTAAATGGTACTTTAAAAGGTATGAAACCTTTAGCATGAAATGTAATTAATATAATTATTACCGGCATCCCACATAAACTAGATTTAGCGTCATCAATCGGCATGTTTCTTTTCTGAAATACAAAAACAGCATTATAAAATATTAGAATTATATACTTATATTATATAATACATACTGTCACTTTTAATCAATTTAATGCATCCTTGCTGAATAAAAGTATTAATTTCTTACAGAAACCCTCCAAAGATTTCAACAGTAGTGCATATTGCTGGTATTTACTGTTCACAAAATCCTAAGGAGGATTAAAAACCATGATCATAGAAAGTAGCTGGTCAAAAAAGACCTTTTTGTTGACTTTTACTACCTGTCGGACTTGAATGACAGCCTTCGAGTGATCACCAGCCGTCATTTTATCCAGCAAATCATCCACAAGCCTTTTGGTGAAACTCCCACAACCCTTAACAAACTCCTGGAGACTGAAGCACACACACACACCCAAAAATCCCATTAAACAACAGTCAAATGAACAGCAACAGATTTTTATGAGCCGAAGGTTTGTACTAAACACCTGAGAGCACACTGGACCCCGGTCTCGTCTCCATACGCGGAGTAAAGCATGTCCATCTCCTCTGGAAGCAGGTCAGGATAGATGGAGTTGTTCTGAAGGGTCTGAGTGTTGTACGCACTGCTCAAAAACGTCACTGAAACAAAACAGGTCAAATTGCACAGACACGTGCCTCATATGATGTGAATCATAAATGTAAAGATTCTGGTTGTGCTTCTGTGGTCAGTTGCATAAACTGCTTAGACTAGTCTTACAAGTTAGTCATCTAACTATTTTCTTTAGGACTGGTCATAACTTCATGTCAGTTACAGCAAAAAGTAGATTTCTAAATTGAATCTGAAAAGTAAGACTGATTACCCCTCGACAGTCTTAACATAGTGCTTGATGATTTAATTACCGACTCTTTTAGCACTTTAGAGTCGGTACTAAATGTGATTCAAAACCTTAAAAATAAAATCAATGCATGAAGCAATAGAAGAGCTGTTACCTTTGTGTCTCCTGTCGTCTTTAAACCCCAGTGACGTCAGTCCAGGTATGAGCTTATTTGCCAAAGAGCTCAAATCTACAGGATGAGTCTCTTCCTCTGTGAACAATAATCAATATTTTCTTCAGACACATTATATTATTTCCCTGGATAAACTTTCTTCAACAGGGTCAGCAACCTTTCTGCATTGAAATGCCATTTTTAACCCTATAGTATCATATTTGATATGCAGATGTCTAAGGCCTGTAAATGATCAACATGATCAAAACTTTGCTGAAAAACCTGTTGCACACAATCTACTTCTGTTGTCTGACTGATAGTTCATACTTTTTTAGCAAGTTTTAGTATAATTGTAAAAATGTGGTTCACATCTTTTTTTTGGTGAAATCTTTAATGATTTTTATCAAGTGAACGTAAGAATAACTTTTATATTGTTAGCAATATTTCAAGATGAACACTGAAGCAACTTTGAATATCCATAAATAATTTTTTTGAAAAATCATGTTTAAATCAGGCTTTTGAGGAATGTTTATTTGTTCATCTCTTAATCATTATTGTATTGCATTGCATTAAATGTTTTGACCTCCACAATAAAAGCTACAGAGCTTTGGTCATAAAACTAAGCTTTTAAAAATCATCTTACTAAGACATTATTGGGAGATATAGAGTGACAACTGATTTTATATTTTGTCTAAAGTCAATTTCAAAACAATAGATTTTTTGACTATTATTATTATTATTTTATATGTCAGACTTTACAGTGTTAATTTTCTTCGTAATCATTGTGCATAACTGCATTTTTTGCATAATTGCATAAATGTGCATAATTGCATAATTTGCATAATTGTATAAATCTGTATTTGCACAGCAAATTACCACCTCAAATTACCTCCTGCTATACATATATAGACCACTGCCATACAAAGTAATAGAAGCTGAAATAGTGTGATGTTCATACCTTCTGCTTCAGGATCTTGGTTCACAACATTGTAAATCAGGGAACCCTCAGAGTCCTTTTTAAGGTAACCAATCTACATGCAAAATAAAACAAATGTTCAGGTTAGGGGTAATAAAAGGTTGGTTATATAGCAATAATCTGCATTTCTGTAGCTCAAACAGTAAAGCATGGTGCTAGCAACGCCAAGATCATGTGTTCGATTCCCAGGAAATGCATAAACTGATAAAATGCATACTTTGAATGCAATGTATGTCATTTTTGGCAAGCGTCTGCCAAATGCATAAATGCACGTTAACAGTGTCTCCTCTATTAGTTATAACTATTAAGTTATAGTAAAGCCCAGACAGAATCTATAATGGGAGAAAATCTGCTGAATGCTTATTTAGTATCTAACGTAAGTTTAATAAAGGGGACCTATTATGCTATTATGTCTTGATTTTGTTTTCAGGGTCTACAAGAATAGGTTTTCATTCTTGAATGTTAAAAAAAACTTATTTTTCACAAACCATGTGCTCTGATTGGTCAGCTGGACCAGTGTGTTGTGATTGGTCAAGTGCTTTGAGCGTGTTTGGGAAAACTCAAGACTAGGGTGTCACAGTGTGCACTGATATAGAGAATAACTCCCTCTGGAGTGGACTTGTAACTTGCAGAACTCATGCACAAACAGCAACATTACACACTAACAAAATGTTGAAAATGTAAAAAAGCATAATAGGATCCCTTTAAATGGAACAATAGAACTAAGAATACTAAGCTGAAAGCATTATGAAATAATATAAATTATTGCAATAAAATAACACAAAAGGGCAGACCTTAGAGTTTGGCATGAAACGGTTGATTCGATCCCGGGCTTCATCCGCCGCATGCTCCACCAGTGCCAATACGTGCTCCTCCGCCGTGCTGTCCGTCAAACTGCAAGCGTTGCCCTCTAGCTCATACAGATCACTACACGAGCAACACATCTGCTCAATCACACACTCAGAAACGTGACACGTTCAAAAATGCTGCGGAGATTAACAGCGGCCTGCGCTTTACCTGATGATGGGCTCTTTGACGGGCTGCTTTTTGGATTTTTTGGGGTGTTCCGTGTGGATTGGCATGATCTCCGTCACCGGTTCCTCAGGTGTGATGTCGTCATCACCCAAAATGGCAGCCTGCTGAGAGAAATCCATGTCCTGCATAAAAGACATGCTGCGCTTCAAAGCTAACAGCCGCTCCTGTGAACAGAGCACAAATAGAGCAACACAGCACCCATTTACTCCTCCTGCGGGAGGTCTTAGGTATGCCATGAAGATGGGAGTCGTGGGATGTCCAACACGGGATGGATTAGAATAAAGAAAGAGATTGGATAATGGAAATACTCGTCTCTGAACTCGCAGAGCGCTCGAGACAAATTGATCACGTCAACTGCTCAAAATGAATCACCTCACTAATGCAATTAAACAAGAGAGGGTTCTGATACGCCACTGAAGTCTGTGATTTTTCCTCCATCTAATCCTAAATAATCAACAGTTTTAGGATTTAAAAAAAAAAAAAAAAAAAATTGGAAAAAATATAGAATAAAATTAGGAAATTTTAAGATTCTGATTCTTTATTATTTCTAGGTCACAAAGAGCAACATCTAGTCAATGAAATATTTTCTTAAATTATATTATAATACATTACATAATAATTTTAATATATTTTATAGACTTTACCCATCACTTTTTAAGATTTTATTAAATGTTAATGAATTTTTACACCTCCCTAATGCAATTAAACATAAGAGAGGGATCTGACACGCCATTAAAGTCTGTGGTTTTTCCTCCATCTAATCCTGAAATAATTAAAGGATTAGTTGACTTCAAAATGAAAATTTCCTGATAATTTACTCACCCCCATCTCATCCAAGATGTTCATGTCTTTTTTTCTTCAGTCGAAAAGAAATTAAGCTTTCTGAGGAAAACATTCCAGGATTTTTCTCCATATAATGTATTTCAATGGCAACCAAACGGTTGAAGGTCCAAATCAATGCAGTTTCAAAGGGCTTCGAAGGGCTTCAGAGGGCTCTGCACAAGCGTGACCTTTCCGATGTGAGGACGTCATACGCCGTGAAGAAGAACAACACCGAAGTCGTGCATTTGAGGTTAAAAAGTATATAAATGTTTTGGTTTTTTTTTGAAAATGACCGATGGTTTCGCTAGAAAAGACCCTATTCCTTGGCTGGGATTGTGCAGAGCCCTTTAAAGCCCTTCGAAGCCCATTGAAACTGCATTGATTTGGACCTTCAACCCGTTGGTTGCAATTGATGTCCATTATATGGAGAAAAATCCTGGAATGTTTTCCTCAAAAATCTTAATTTCTTTTCGACTGAAGAAAAAAAGACATGAACATCTTGGATGAAATTGGGAAATTTTAAGATATCTGATTATTTCTAAGAGCAACATCTAGTCAATTAAATGTTTTCTTAAATTATATTATAATACATTACATTATAATTTTAATATATTTTAAAGACTTTTCCCACCACTTTTTAAGATTTCATTAAATGTTAATACATTTTCCAGCCCTTGCAATCACAATTTTTAAATCCCCTAATATTTTCCGACCGGGGGAATGTGGAAATGTTAGATGTTCTCGCTTCCATTCACGGACACAAATGCTCTTTGGAACGTTCTTGAATCAAGTTGAAAAATGTTGAATTAAAAAAAGCAAAAAAAAGGAGAAGCATTTTCACTAGTGGTCTCAGATGCTTGCACCCTACAGTATATAAATCACGCTAACTTTAATCCAAGTATTTTTAGAATTGCATGCTTCCAAATCAAATGGGAATGATGGCATGCATGAATTGGGCGATGAACAACAAAGGCAAACAATAACAAAAGGAAAACTGCATTAAAAATGTTACTTTGCTCATCATTTTGAATCCTGTGTGGAGAAGTTTCTTAGCGGCCTTGTAGTAAACCGTCTCTGGTCGGTTATAAACCATGGCATTGTCACACATCAGCTTGAAGTCTGCCTGGAGATGTTAAACACACAGATTCAGATACAAAATAGTTACATTGTAGAGTTAAAAGTATGTAATTTCAGTGACTAAAATATATTAATAGTTCCAAAAAGAATCTGAAAATGAAGATTGTAGCCAGACACTTGCGTACCTTGAATTCTGTGATAGTTTTGTATTCATTTGCAGCAATTTTGTCCTTCATCGTGCTAAAGTCCATGGGATGTTTGATTATCATGGAGTAGCCTGGTGCAATGGCATCTGTTACAGGGAAGGAGAAGAATCCATGCGGATCTTTCCTGTTGAGACAGAAAGATCGTCCCCATGTAATCCAGAATAAAATTACGTAAGAGGTTCTGGCAAAATGTTATGAAAGCTTGTTTCCGCCACGGAATAAAACATTTTAAAAGATAATTGCGACTTTTTCATCTCACAATTGCGAGTTTACATCTCGGAATTCTAACTTTTTTTCTCAGAATTGCGAGAAATAAAGTCAGAATTGTGAGATAAAAAGTCGCAATTACCTTTTTTATTCATTTTTTATTCTGTGGCGGAAACAAGCTTCCATAATATGTTAATTGCTAATTGTCTATTTAAAAATGTTTAATTAATTTGAAAGTATTATTTTTTAAAAATCAGTTTGAATAAATGATTCAATGACAATGAATATTTCACTTGTTTCATTAATGGATGAATCAGCGTTTTTGAATGAATCTCTCGAATGATAGTGGCGTAACAATGTAATCGATACAATCATTATTTGAAGCGCCAAGTTACTTTCAAAAGGTGATTTACTCTATTTTGATCACTACCATAGATATCAGTGTTTATATCCCAACTATAAACTTTTATAGACATGCTATAATCGTGTAGCTCTGATCCAGATATGAGGAAAAATTAAGATTAGATGACGCAATGCCATCTGCTTTTTTACAGGGTCTCACCTCTGAAGCAAACGCAGGAAATGCTCCAAGAGCTGCTGGCGAGGGGTGGATTCGTTTTCTAGGAAAAGCCATACGGTAAAAGGACAATCAATAAAGGACAAATAATTTGAAATCCATTCATGATTTGTCTTATAATTCCAGTTTAATTCATGAATTTATAACTGAGGCTACAGAATTGTAAATTAAAACTATTGAAACTATTGTAAATGTAGTTTTTAGTATGCTTTGTTTCAAATGGAGACAAAAAATACTAGTGCGATTATAACTCAATATATAATTTAAGGATTCAAATTTTGATTTTGAATTATTTTCATGGTAACACTTCCATTTGCTAACATTAGTTAACTACAAACTGAACTAACAATGAAAAATACTTCTAAAGCATTTATTAAACTACTTTTTATTCAATCATATATTTCATCTAATCTAGTTGCACCTTGTTGAGTTCGACAGGCTCGTATGGGTCGATCCGCTTGCTGCTCCACTTCTACTTTCACTCCAGGATGAAATTCATCTGCTTCTGATTCCGATTCAAATTTGTCCCGCTTCCTCTTTTTCTCTTTCTCTTTCTCCTTTTCCTTCTCTTTCTCTTTCTCTTTCTCTTTCTCTTTGTCCTTCTCCTTCTCCTTCTCCTTCTCCTCCACAACCACCTGTTGCAATACATTCCTTTAGTAACAGCACTCAACTAACCTCTTGATAATCAAACAGGCGTTCAGTGGCCTTACCTCCACAGGCTTCGGCAGGGTGAACGGTTCCACCGGTGCACTGGCGGCATTTTCTGACTGCTCTCGCTCACGTTTTTTCTTTTTCTCCTCCTGAATGAAACACATACAGAATTTGAACAAATAAAGATGAACAAAACTAGATTTTTTTTTTTTTTACAATGTGAAAGTAAATGTGAGTATTTTTTTGCCTGTGCAATCCAGTGTTATTTTAGTATTGAGATACTATTATATATATTTTTTAAATTAGTTTTTATTTTTGTATTTTCCATTTTCATTTTAGATAAAGTTTTAGTAATTTTGTTGTGTTTCTTTCACTTTTATAATTTTTTTTAAAAATGTGTCTAGTTTTTTTTTTATTAATTGTTATTTCAGTTTTAGTTATTTTAGTGCATCAAGTTAAACTAATTGAAAATTAGAAATTTTGCCTTGGCAACTAGCTGAAATAAAATAGGTTTTTATACCTTTTATAATATCAAATAAAGAATAATATATATATATAAATAAATAACAATATTTTTTTATTTATTATATATATATATATAAAATAAAGAAGAAAAAAAAATATATATATATATTTTTTTCTTTATTATATATATATATATATATATATATTTATGGTTTTAGTTTTGATTTTAGTTAACTATAATAACCCTGGTGCAATCAAACCAGGGCATTGTTTCTATACATGGGTCGGGCCCCAATTCAATGTAGATTTATGGGCTTTTTACATATTCTGGGTGAATATAATACATTTGATCATACATACAAGTTATTACACAGCTATAAAAAAAAATTGTATGTGAAATGCATTATATTTCTAGTTTTCAATCCTGTTCCTGGGGACCCACTGCTCTTCACATTTTGTATGTCTCCTTTATTTAACAAATCTGATTCAGATCATCTGCTTGTTGAGAGAGAGATCCATGAACTGAACTGAGTGTGTTAGATAGGAGAGACATACAATATGTGCAAAGCAGTGGTAAAGCAGGATTGTAAACAATTGCATTATGCAATAATAAATGCTGTCATACAACCTCATCATCACATTGCTTGTTTAATTCAGCAAGTAGAAATTATCCACATGAAATGAGCAATCCAATTTTGAAAATGAACTTAATGAAATGAACTTAATGACATTTCTGATCAAATATCAAGGCAAGAAAAAGGCTGAAATATCACTTCTGGTTCATTTTGGCATAAGTATTAGGTCATCCGGATGAATAAGCATGCTGAATATTCTCATACTGTGCACAATATACATGATTTAAGGAATCATGAGCAATATTAAGTAATAGTGATGTTTGACTTCTGAGTGTTTGAGAGTCGTTCTTTTTCACTCACCTTCCTCCTCCTCCTCTCGTCATCATCTACGTATTTCTCCTTCTCTGATTTCTTCTTCTTCTTCTTTTTCTTTTCTTTGTGCCGCTCCCACTCGTGGTCAGAGCGGTCGTCATAGTAACTGGAGTCATGTCCGGAGCCGGAGAGCTCGGTCACTTCACTGCCGCCCACCTTGAGTACCAGCTTCAGAGGTTTATCCAGGGGTTTGTCCTCATAGTCTGAAAAAACGACACACAAAGCCATCAAGAGTCGTGAACTTTTTGTATAAGCGTTGAACTTAATGACATTTCTGCTCTTTACAATTCTTTTTCAATTACAATTCAATTTACATTCTGTCACTTCTCAGTAATATGATCAAACCCACTATCTAGTGTGAATACAGCAACATGCCCCCTGAATCTGATAGTCCTGTTAAACTAACCACAGCAATAAAAACCAGAAAGACAAATAAACACAGGAGTGAGAGGGTGTGTATTCCTTTACTATAACCATTCAGACCAAGGGTTTTCAAACTGGGATCTGGGGACCCACAGGGGGCCGCAAAGGAGTGCTAATAAATAACAAATGTAAAAATAAATAAATATAACAAAAATAATATTAAACTAAATAAAAAAGGTCAATAAAACATTTGAGTAAAATGACAAATAAATAATAAAAATTGATTTAAATAAATAAATATAAAATATAAAATAAGATTAAACCAAAACAATTAAAAATAATAAATAAAATAGTTGATTACAATATTAAATAAATAAGAAACATTATCTAAATAAATAAAATAATTCAATAAAACATGTCACTAAAATAACAAATAAATAATAAAAAATATTTTAATAAATAATATAAAATAAGATTATACCAAATAAATAAAACATTTTGATTAAAATAATAAATAAAACAGAAACACTTATCTAAATAAATAAATAATAAAATAAGATTAAACCAAGTAAATTAAAAATTATTAAAATAAATAAAACATTTGATTAAAATAAATAAAAAAGAAACGCTTATCTAAATAAATAAACAAAAATAAGATTTAATTAAATAAATAAAAAAAATGTATAAAACATTTGACTAAAATAACACATAAATAAATAATATAAAATAAGAATAAACCAAATAAATAAATATTTAAATAAAACATTTGACTAAAATAACAAATAAGTAATAAAAATATTTTAATAAATAAATAATATAAAATAAGATTAAACCAAAAAAAATAAAAAAATAATTAAAATACATAAAATATTTAAATTAAATAAAAAAGAAACGCTTTTCTAAATAAATAAACAACATAAATAAGATTTAACTAAATAAATAAAATGTTTAATATTTTAGTCAATATTTATTTGACTAAAATAACAAATACATAATAAAAATTGGTTTAAATAAATAATGTAAATTAAGATCAAATAAAAAAATTACTAAAATACCGGTAAATAAAATATTTGATTAAAATAATAATAAATAAATGAGAAACGTTTATCTAAATAAATAAATAAACAAAAATAAGATTTAACTAAATAAATAAAAAATTAAATAAAACATTTGACTAAAATAAATAATAAAAAAGATTTAACCAAATAAATAAAAAATGATCAAAATAAATAAAACATTTGATTAAAATAATAAATAAAAAAGAAACGCTTATCTGAATAAATAAATAACAAAAATAAGATTACACTAAATAAATAAAAAATGAAATAAAACATTTGACTAAAATAACAAATAAATAAATAATAGAAACTTATTTAAATAAACAAATAATACACCTAACAGTACAATACTACAGTGAACAGAAAAAAAACGTAATAATGTAATATAAACTAAAACATTTTTACACATTTATAATATTTATATGTCACAGTATAAATTAGGTGTTTATACATTAAAATATATAGCTGTCTTTTAAGTCTTAGGATGACAATTATCATGTGTGTGGGGTCCGTAGCCCTTATTTATACAACGTCCAGAAGAAACAATCATTAATTAAAAACGTTTGTGTGTTTTTGCAATAATAAAACCAGATATATCTCGCATTCACTGACTATTTACATACGCACTTGCAGAACACTCAGAATGAATTAAAGTGATTTTCACATGCATATCCAATATTCACCTCCTTCAACCGCTCTCCACTCGGGTCTGTGTTTCTTGTGCTTCTTCCCCATATTTTGTCTTTATTTTTGTGGTAAAATAATCAGGTTTAATCTTCAGAATCTGCCTCTTACTGCCGCTCTTCGATACAGCGACAACAACATTAGCCGCTCTGGTTAACTTCCGGCTTCAGGCGTCGTCGTTTCCGGCGCAGGCTGGCGTGACGTCACCCTTAGCGCGGTAAGTTCGAGTTTGTCTGTCTGTCGCTGTTGAGAGAGGTAAGTGTTTAATTCCACAGTGCTTTCTTTATTTACTTGATCTGTTGATAAATATGACAGTTAACACAATCTACAACTATAATATAAACTTAAGACAACAGTAATCAATTTTGCTGTGCGTTATGTGACTGGCGCGTGATGTTTATGATAATAAATGCTGCGTTTCAAAACTTACTGAGCTCCAGACGGCATGTTTGGATGTTTAAATAAAGTTAGTTTATACTAACTGAGAATTAATACCATGGCACATTGTTATTGTTACGTGGTTGCTTGCTATGTACACTAGGAAGTCGCTAGGCGGTTACTAAGGTGTTAAAATGGTTGCTACGGGGTTGCTAAGGTGTGAGTGGTTGCTAGGCAATTGCGAAGATGTTCTGAGTGTTTGCTAAGGGTTTTGTTTTATAAATCTGTTAGGGTTTGCGTCGTTACATCACATTTGACTTTTATAGATTGTTCTTAAAGATTTGTTATAGATTATATACATTGTTCTTCTGACTGTGTGTTCTTTGTTTTTCAGTCAACAGCACTTTCAGTAATGGACATTTCTGATCATCACATGACTGAAGTTGGCATCATCCGCCCTGATGTGCACATAGAGGTTCAAGTGAAATCACAGAGGTATTTCATAAGTGAATGAACTGTAGCCTATAGGATTAGACTCTGATTTAGAATGCAAAACTTGATGAACTATTTATAAATTAAGTCATTACAAAAGTTACATAATCAGATCAGTAGTTCATGCACATCCAAATGTGAATATATATGCAAATGAATCCACAACTGTTTTTGAAAGTGCATTGATGATCTTATAATGTTTATATTAATAATATTATTTGTTTTTTAATGGCATTTGTTGCTGAAATCTGGTACCCCAAGAACAATAAAATCAACATTGACCCTATATACAGGGGTTGGGCAATGAAACTGAAACACTGGCCAGTACAGTGTTGGAGGTTTCACTCCTAAATCTTCATTGATTTAACATCCCATCAGTAAGAGAGTGTGAAGGTTAAATTAGCAGAGCAATAGCACAGCTGTACATAAACTATTGCAAGCCACACAACATAATGGGAGACATATCAGAGTTAAAAAAGGACAAACTGTTGGTGTGCGTCTCGCTGGCTCATCTGTGACCAGGACAGCAAGTCTTTGTGGTGTATCGAGAGCTCTGGTATCCAGGGTAATGTCGGCATACACCACAGGACGAACCACATCCAACAGGAGTAACTGTCGACGCAAGAGGAAGCTGTTTGAAAGCGATTTCTAGGTACTAACCCGGATTGTATCCTAAAAGCATAAAACCACAGCTGCCCAACTCACTGCAGAATTAAATGAGCACCTCGACTCTCCTGTTTCCACCAAAACGGTTGGTCAGGAGCTCCACAGAGTCAATATTCATGGTTGGGCTGCTATATCCAAACCTTTGGTCACTCGTGCCAATGCCAAATGTCAGTTTCATTGGTGCCAACAGTGCAAATCTTGGGCTGTGGACAATGTGAAACACGTATTGTTCTCTGATGAGTCCACCTTCAATGTGTTTCCAGTGAGTTACAGTGTGAAGTCAGAAAAACTCGGACTGTTGCTGTCCAGAGTGAAGCACCGCAGTGGATCAGTGATGGTTTGGGCTGCAATATCATGGCATTCCCTACTGTGCTTGATGGACGCGTCACTGCCCAGGACTACCAAACCATTCTGGAGGACCATGAGCACCTGATGGTTCAAACATTGGACCCTGAAGGGATGCCGTGTATCAGCATGATAATGCACCAATACACACAGCAAGACTTGTGACAGAATGATTTGATGAACATGAAAGTGAAGTGGAACATCTCCCATGGCCTGCACAGTCACCAGATCTAAATATGTTTGAGGTGTTTTGGAGGAGCGAGTCAGAAAACGTTTTCCTCCACCAGCATCACATAGTGACCTGGACACTGTTCTGGAAGAGGAATGACTCAAAATCTCTCTGTGAAGGACTTGTATCTGTCATTCCCAAGATGAATTGATGCTGTATTCGCCACAAAAGGAGGTCTACACCATACTGATAAATTATTGTGATCTTAAACCATGTGTTTTAGTGTCATTGTCCAACTCCTGTACATTCTTTACATTCCAAAGAAAAAATGAAAATCATAATCAAAATGTGATGAAAAAACATTCCTTTGGGTTGATATCACAAACCTGTTATTATTTTACAGCCACTCTCTCATCCAGTTAATTCCCACCCTATATATTTTTTTCTCATTGAATATCTTGAAATAAATAAAATTTCTGAAGTAATATCATGTTGATATATCTATATTTGCCTCTGCATGATTCAAAAGGTATAAATTTGTGTTTGCAGCACAGCCAAGAGGTCTGACGTGAGGACGCATGTGTTGTCGCTGCTGGATCGACACAGCTCGGTTTTAAGGTCTTTCAAGTGGACGGAGTTTGATGATGAATTTCTAACCAAAAATGTGGAGTCAGTCACTGTAGCAGATGTAACTGGTCCGAAAGTAAATACAGTTTTTTCTGTCATCTGTGTACATTCTGCTTTATAATTTATATGCTGAATTTTAAAATGTCTATTCAATCTTTTTAAAGAGGTTTTTACATGTTATTTTTCAGTCTATGGATGTGATATTGTTTTTATATTCCGCAGCTTGTGGATCTGAAGGTTCACAACCTCTGTATCCATATTTTTTCCCTGAATGACGACAGTCCGAGCACGCTCGCTCTGGAGGAAGAGGAGGAGCTATCTGCTGCCAATCATTGGCTCCTCCCAGCAGGTGATTATCCATGACATGCCCCTTTTAAGCACATTCACAAATTCCTTTGAATTTGAACACAATAGTTCACTGAACACTTTATTTTAAGGTGACGTAGTTACACTTTACTACATGTACTGTACTACTGTAGTAATAACAGTAAATTATGTGTAATTACAAGTAACTAACCCTAACCATAACTCTATAGTAAGTACATGTAGTTAATTAATATTACTCAGCACATATTTGAGTAAGTACAATGTAACTACGTCACCTTAAAATAAAGTGTAACCAATTAAAGGGAAATGAAAATTACCCTATGATTTACTCACCCTCAAGTCATCCTAGGTGTATATGACATTCTTCTTTCAGACAAACACAATCGGAGTTATATTAAAAAATGTCCTGGCTCTTCCAAGCTTTATAATGACAGTTAATGGCAGCCCAAAATTTGAAGCCCAAAAAAGTGCATCCATCCATTATAAAAGTAATCCATAAGTCTCCGGGGGGGTTAATAAAGGCCTTCTGAAGCGAATCAATAGGTTTGTGTAAGAAAGATATCCATATTTAACACGTTATAAAGTAAAATATCTAGCTTCTGGCGGACCGCCTTCTGTATTTAACTTACGAAAAAAGCGTAACTGGCACGGCGATGACGTCGAACGTAGCGTAAGCTTTATTAACTCCCGTGTGGAGTACTTTTATAATGGATAGATGCACTTTTTTGAGCTTCAAATTTTGGCCAGCCATTCACTGCCATTATAAAGCTTGGAAGAGCCAGTACATTTTTTAATATAACTCTGATTGTGTTCGTCTGAAAGAAGAAAGTAATATACACCTAAGATGACTTGAGGGTGAGTAAATTATGGGATAATTTTCATTTTTGGGTGAGCTATCCCTTTAAAATTCTGTTGTTATTTACTTGTTCCAAATCTGTATGCTGTTATTTCTTGATGATTTGACACTTGAAAATAGCCAAGGAGTTGGCATGACGTAAAAACAACAAACATGGTCTGACCCATGTTTAATACTTACAACATCTTTTTCCTCATGTCTTCCAGCTGAGTTTCATGGCATTTGGGAGAGCTTGATTTATGAGGATGGCATCAAAACACAAGTAAGACTTGTGTATATACACAGTCATCTTGAAATTATTTGAAATAAATTAGCAGAATTATGCTTGTTAGCAGGAGTAGGTGGTATAACCAAAATCTTATATCACAGTAGAGGTCATTTGATATACACCGATCAGCCATAACATTATGACCACTGACAGGTGAAATGAATAACACTGATTATCTCTTCATCACTGCACCTGTTAGTGGGTGGGACGTATTAGGCAGCAAGTGAACATTTTGTCCTCAAAGTTGATGTGTTAGAAGCAGGAAAAATTGGCAACAGTATGGATTTGAGCGAGTTTGACAAGGGCCAAATTGTGACGGCTAGACGACTGGGTCAGAGCATCTCCAAAACTGCAGCTCTTGTGGGGTGTTCCCAGTCTGCAGTGGCCAGTATCTATCAAAAGTGGTCCAAGGAAGGAACAGTGGTGAACCGGTGACAGGGTCATGGGCGGCCAAGGCTCATTGATGCACGTGGGGAGCGAAGGCTGGCCCGTGTGGTCCGATCAAACAGACGAGCTACTGTAGATCAAATTGCTCTAGAAGTTAATGCTGGTTCTGATAGAAAGGTGTCAGAATACACAGTGCATCACAGTTGGTTGCGTATGGGGCTGCATAGCCGCAGACCAGTCAGGGTGCCCATGCTGACCCCTGTCCACTGCCGAAAGCACCAACAGTGGACACTTGAGCATCAGAACTGGACCACGGAGCAATGGAAGAAGGTGGCCTGGTCTGATGACATTTTTTTTCTTTTACATCACGTGGATGGCCGGGTGAGTGTGCGTTGCTTACCTGGGGAACACATGGCACCAAGATGCACTATAGGAAGAAGGCAAGCTGGCGGAGGCAGTGTGATGCTTTGGGCAAGGTTCAGTTGGGAAACCTTGGGTCCTGCCATCCATGTGGATGTTACTTTGACACGTACCACCTACCTAAGCATTGTTGCAGACCATGTACACCTTTCATGGAAATGGTATTCCCTGGTGGCTCTTTCAGCAGGATAATGCGCCCTGCCACAAAGCAAAAATGGTTCAGGAATGGTTTGAGGAGCACAACAAGGAGTTTGAGGTGTTGACTTGGCCTCCAAATTCCCCAGATCTCAATCCAATCAAGCATCTGTGGGATGTGTTGAACAAACAAGTCCGATCCATAGAGGCCCCACCTCGCAACTTACAGGACTTAAAGGATCTGCTGCTAACATCTTGGTGCCAGATACCACAGCACACCTTCAGAGGGTCTAGTGGAGTCCATGCCTCGACGGGTCAGGGCTGTTTTGGTAGCAAAAGGAGGACCAACTCAATATTAGGAAGGTGGTCATAATGTTATGCCTGATCGGTGTATATTGCATATCATATTTATATTGACATATATTTATATTAATATTTGGTCCGTTTCCCTGGAAAAGAAAGATTTAAATCTGTCTGTTTGGCACTTTTTGGAGTGCAGTTGCATATTTGAGCTCATGCAGTGTTTGTGTAATGTTTGGGACACATTATTCTCCATATACTCTAACTGATAGTCATGCACACACAGCATATCTACAACATCTACAGTATAAGCAAGCATTATTGCAAAATCTTTACCAGTTGACACATTTCTACCGTTGCGTTTTCATACCACCCGTCCCTACTTGTTGGTGTCCCATAACATGATCTTTGTCTTCACTTTGGTCTCCAGCTCTTGGATTACGTTTCGACAACAATTTTCTTCTCTGACAAAAATGTTGACAGCAATTTAATTGCCTGGAATCGTGTCGTGTTGCTTCATGGTAAGACAATAAAAGCTTGTTTGCTAGCTCAGCAATTTCTGTCTTCATTGAACGGCTGCCCATGCTATGTTTATACAGTTGCCATATCTCTCATAAACCCTCAGGGCCACCTGGCACCGGGAAGACGTCTCTATGTAAAGGACTTGCCCAGAAACTCTCCATTAGACTGTCTGGCAGGTGTGACATCTTTCATAAAATCAAAAAGGCAGCTCGTGAACGGCCTGTATCCATCACCATTGTTGTTCACGTTTTCCTCAGGTACGCGCACAGCCAGTTCGTGGAGATCAACAGCCACAGTCTCTTCTCCAAGTGGTTCTCAGAGGTACAGCTTGATCCATCTCATCTGAAACACTTCCTCAGATCCATGTCTGAAATGCTGTGAACACATGTGACTGTTTTACAGAGTGGAAAACTGGTCACGAAGATGTTTCAGAAGATTCAGGAGCTCATTGACGATAAAGATGCCCTGGTGTTTGTCCTAATAGATGAGGTTCTCTCCTTTTAACATCATTAATGTTCCTTTAAAAATCACTCATGTCATTTATTTAGTTGCATTGCTCAAAAAAGCCACTTAAAACAGTCTAAGGTGGAATGATAGCCAAAAAGCTGCTATCCACTGGTGATTTTGGTCTAGTCTGATGGTTTTAGAGGGGTTTTGGGCACTTAACAGCTGTTCAGACTGGTCTCCCAAAACCAGCTGTAACCACCTAAGACAATCAGACCACCTTAGATTGGTTTATAAAAGAAATAAACCCTTTCTTTACAGTGTTATTAGCTCAGTGAAGAAGAGAGGCCATAGTCTCTTTAAACCTGGTAAAACACTGTAATTCAAATTCTCTTATGAACGATAATTTGATTATAATTGAATCTGAATGATAAATAGTCTTATGGTTTATTTCCTTTAACTTGTCTTTAAGAAGCCATTAGTTATATTAAAAAAAATAATAACTTAGTCAAAATTTGCATCGGTATCATTTAGAAAAACACTGCAAAATTGCAACTCTGTTATGTTTAAATATGCAAATGAGGCATTATCTAATTAAATATGCACTAATGTGTGCATATGTTTCCAGAACAGAAATCTGATTTTGTTGACATTGATATAGAGTTTTTACAGAGGAGATTTTGAATGTCTTTTTATATCTCCATAAATCAGAAAATACTGTCAACATGCAGAAAAAAATCTCCTTGTTTTTAGGAATAAAATTAAATAAATGTGCAATATATTTCACCACAATTTTTTTTAATACATAAGTGAAAATGTTAAATTCACAACACAATTCAGCACGCAAATGTATTTGAAAAATAATAATATACTTCAACCAGTAAGAATACGGTCATGCAAAGTGTATATATATATATATATATATATATATGCTATTCATTAAATAGGCTCCATTGTGTGAGAATAATAGAAAAAGTTTGACCCAACGTTGCATTTTTGCTGTGCTTAGAAAAATGGTCTGACATGTATATACATTCAAAATTTCAGTGCATTTTCCTATCATTAGACATATAAATAAAACAAAAAATATTTGATTTCAAATACATGTTTAGTATGTCATTTTTGTATGTATTTTTCCCCCACCAAAACGTGATTAATTTCAGAGTGTCTGCCTCTGTATATACCCATATTTAGTGTGTTTAATTGCTTTATACATTGCATTTCTGCTACACTGGATCACTGAGGGTTCAATAATGTGTGTTTGTCAGGTGGAGAGTCTCACAGCTGCTCGGAGTGCCGCTCAGGCAGGAACAGAACCGTCTGACGCTATTAGGGTGGTCAATTCTGTCCTGACCCAGCTCGACCAGATCAAACGGTCAGTTTCTCTTGATCTCTGCTGCACTTTCATCTACAAAGGCATGCTTGAAATCAAAATGACTATTTACCTAATGCACGTTGCTGCTCTTATTGTGCATTATTCATTGTGGAGGTTATTGCAAATAAATAAAAGTCTGTTTTTGTAGTCTTTCATCAAAATTTAAGAACCAGTTCTGCTATTTCTTTCCCTTTTCGTCTGATGACATCTTGCCCTCCTTTTTGTGCTATTTGTCCTGATGCATGTTGGAATATTTCATATTATGGCAGTTAAAACGGGGCTTTCTGTGCAGTTTGTCCATTAATATTCATATAAACCTTGTGTTTTCTTGATTCAGCCACACAAATGTGGTCATCCTCACTACATCCAACGTCACAGAAAAGATCGATCTGGCCTTTGTGGACAGAGCTGATATAAAGCAGTACATCGGCCCACCGAGCGCCAGTGCCATATTCAACATCTATCTGTCTTGTCTGGAGGAACTCATGAAGGTGAGTGTGTGTGTGTATACGGCTCCATTACCTGTTGAACTTCTTCATTCTTCTGCTGGGCTCCACAAATTAGATTTGATTTTTCCCTGCAGCGTCAGATCATCTACCCCAGACAGCAGCTGATGAGTTTGGAGGAACTGGGAACCATGAACTTCATGGAGAGCGACGTGACCCACCTGAGCTTAAGCCTGAGGAACATCGCCCAGTAAGTGTTGGTGACCACTGATCATTATACAGATCAGTGCTGGTGACACAACCAGTACTGAAAGTCTTTGAGAAATAATATCTTTAACAAGTGTCTCTTTCTGGACAGGAGGAGTGTGGGACTCAGTGGAAGAGCCTTGAGGAAAATCCCATTTCTGGCTCATGCGCTTTATGGAAAGGTACTCATCTTTGAATGTACAATGTTATGGGATTTTTACCACAAATAAGGGGTGGTGTTAGACTTAGTCTAAAATCCTTAAGTGTGGTAAATCACTGGCTGCATCTTATTTCGAAGGCTGCGTCCTCCAGAGGTCACATTTGAAGGCTGCATACGTCATCAAGGATGTCTTATTTAAGAAAAGTAACCGTAATAAAACTGACTGTTATTCCTCGTGAGGTGTCAAATATTGTAATTTCTTTCTTACTTTGCAATCTAATGGTTACTTTTCTTAAATGAGACCTCCTCGATGACGTATGCAGCCTTCAAATGTGACCTCCGGAGGACGCAGCCTTCGAAATAAGACACAGCTAATGTAATTCATGACTTTGAATGGCTTGAATTGCTGTGATGAAAGGATGCTTTTTTAAAATAAATAATTATATTCATTATTAATAATAAAATCAGAATAAACCGTTCTTAAATAAGTAATATATTTCATTAATCTAATTCTAGAAAGTTTATGGTTGACAAGCAATTTAAGACTGGTGAATAGGGTGAAAATTTTAACTTCGTACTTCCCCAGTTGATTAATCACAGTACATTAGGTAAAATGTTTTGTATTACAAGTTTTCTGAAAAGTTATTTTAAATAAAATGTTATTAGGGATAACATGTTGTGTACATCAGGTGAAAAATGTATGAACAAACCCGTCTGTAAAACCCTTTAGAATATAGAAAGGAATAAAACTGTAAAGTTTAGTGTATGTAAAGCTGAAGTGGAGATTTCTGACTCAGCCTAAAGTCCCAGACTAAAGATTTAAAATAATCCCAAATTAAAATGCATGTTTGAGCTGTTTTAACTGAAAGCATATCTTAGAATATGTCAGTGTCATTGTTTTGTCTCAAGATGCACACCAGTAATGTTTTTTTTCTAAGGCATGTTTATAGAAGCTACTTAAATGTCATAGGTAAGGCCTAATCCTAGCTTAATCTAAGACCTGTTTGTGAAACCAGGGGCCTATACCATGAAGCCGGTTTAAGGTGGCTAGCCAGGTATGTTTCAGTTTAGTTTGTGCCAATCCTGGTACCATGAAAGTGGTTTGGCTTTTAGTGGTGTTCATCGCCAACTTATGCTCCACGGCTAACCTGCTCCAGGGCAGGTTATGTTCCAGAAAACGCTGCATTCACACGGGTCGGCGTCAGCATTTCTCATTTACTTTGAGTGGGTGACGTCATGCGTTGCCGAACTGAATTGTGGGTTCCGTTGCAACGCGTCACTGGCGTTGCTTTTCAAGTGCCAATGCTGGCATCAGCCAATCAGATCGCCTATGCAGATACCCTAGCGCAGACGCTAGCCAATTGCGTTCATGCAACACCAGAAAAGTAGTATGATTGGCTGTTGTCACTATGACGCACCAAGCTTCAGACACGCCCTCCGTTGAAGAGATCTCAAACTGAAATTGGACCTGTGAGCAAACTGACACATGTCTGATGCAATAAAGTCACTCCCCCTGTTTCTACTCCAAATTAAAGGTCACTACATAGCAAATGATATTTAAAGACAAAATTGTCTGGCTTTTAGCAATGCTTATTTATAATAATAATTTTGATTTAGATATTATTTATGTAATTATTATTATACCCTTAATCCATTACGCATGTACAATTTTAGTTTATCAATTACTATTAAGCACTACAATTAATATAAATATATAAAGGTAATATAAATAAGCTTTAGAATCAATAGATAAAGCTATAAAAATGACTACATGTGAGCTTAATAGTTCAATTCTCTCTATAGCTATATCAACTATATACACCAACTTTATAACTTTTACTTGCACTGATATAGCATGATTTTTTTGTCTTTTAGTTGTCTTCTTTCATAGACAGCTCCTTTCTTCTTGCTGTGTAAATTTGTTTAAATTCATAATATTTTTCAATCTCATAGTATTCTGCAGAAGAGAGAAGTGAATCACGCTGCTTCTCTCGTGAGAAGTGAATCGCAGTTTTACTGTTCCACAGCATGTGATTGGCTGTTTGCTACTGAGGTCACATCCTAAACTCAGAATCAAAGCCTGAGTTGACAGAGAAAGTTGATGATGGTACCAACAAAGCCTGATTGGTTTGGTTTTGTCAACTCAAAACTAATCTTGTAACCCTGAGTTTGTTCAACTATAGGTTCAAATTACTCACTGTTTGGTTTGTGTCACGGTTTTAGGGTCACTGTTTCGGTACGGTTCGGTTTGTGCTATGTTCAGGGTAATTAGGACATTTGTCAAATAAAAATAAACAAAATAAGAACAAATAATCAAACTACAAGCAACAGCACAGATACATACAATAGAGCAAAGATGCATATAAAATAAACAGTGCTTTTGAGGTTTTTCAGGTATCTAACAGTGGTTTTCAGGTACAGAAATTGAATAAAGTAATCAAATATAAAATAGCATTGCATATTATAATCTTCACTGTATAAATTAAATAAAGATGAATCATTATTGAAGTTACAAAAGTTACTCGGTCAAGAGCAGTGAGTGATTTCTTTGTCATTTGTTGTTTGATGAACATTAAAAACACAGACAGCAGGAATATGCATACATGCATGGAAAGAGTACTACACATGAACACGTCTTTCTCGAAATGTTTACGTTTTACTTAAGACATAACCTACTATGTTTGCTAGGATTACTCGTTATTTTTTTGTGTGAATGTGTCCGTTCAAACACAAGACTTGAAAGAGAACTCAATATTTGCGTGCTATCTGCGACGCGCATGGTGCTCGCTCCAGATGAGTGCACACACAAACACACACAAATGTCCTCTGAGCGCGTGCGAGTTCTCTTTCGCGTCTTGCTCTTGAATGTTTAGATTGGCAAGGCTTAAATGAGTTTAGTGTAAACACAACGTGTGGTGTTCAGGTCTCACCTGCGCTCGCGCACTATCAACACCCGGGTGATGACGGCGTAAATGACTGGGTCATGTTCGAGCAGACGCACTCGCATTCAAGAGTGACTGTTTTGTCCACGCTTTTTGATCAAAGCTGTTGTAATATATTGGGAAGCCAGAATGTGTATCCATCGACATACATATATTAACCTAACTCTGTCTGTCTGATTCACATGTTGTTGTTTGCAAGAAACCATATTATAGAGGCGTCATCAGATTTGAGATGAATCGCGGTGCAAGTGCGTGCCGAACCGTGGGTGGAGAACGGTATGGTTCGGTTTTTTACCGAGAACCGTTCCACCCCTATTCAACTACCATCATGGTACAGGCCCCAGCCCAAAGTGTAATAAACGCTTAAATGTGTATTTTGGATATTTTCTTTCAAATAGTCTGAAGGAGTTATTGAAGCAAAAGCACAAAAAAAAACTTAAAATTGACCAGTGCATGAAAAAAACAATGGTTTGAATATGCAGTTTAGTCTTTGTTTGTTGTAATCATGTCTTCTCTTGTGTTTCCAGACCTCTACTATGACAGTCGAGAGTTTTTTAAAAGCGATGGGATGCGCCGTGGACAAACAGAGACAGGAACAGGCGAGTTTGGTCAACTGTGTTTGAGCTGAAGCAAACTGACGTTCTGCTGTTGAATCGAAACGGTTTCTTGTTTCTTATTTGTTAGTTCAATATTTCTGCTCTGTTCACCAGCTTCATCCTCTGAACATGTCCTAGAACAAACCAGTGTTGTCTTATTTCGAGTTTGAAACAGCACTAGTCTGTCGTCTTCTAGGTGACATTTTTCAATTCTGCATTCATAAGCTGAAGTTTTGGTGTCCTAAATCCGAGTTTGAAATATGCACTGTAGCAGCTGCTATTTGCATATGAACAAATAATGTTCTTTTTTTTATGTTCAGTTTTTATATGTGTATATATTTAAATAATTTGATTAAAATGAGAAAATAATTCCTTTTGGTTCTTTTTTTCTGAATAACAATTAAAATGTCTTCACTCTTAGAAGAAAAGGTTCTATATAGAACATTAAAGGGTTCATGCTTCATCATGCTTCATATATACAGTCTTGCTCAAAGGTTTACACACCCCTTGCAGAATCTGTGAAAATGTGAATAATTTTAACAAAATAAGAGAGATGCATCAAAATGCATGTTATTTTTTTATTTAGTACTGTCCTGAATAAGATATTTTACATATAGTCCACAAGACAAAAAATAGCTGAATTTATAGAAGTGACCCTGTTCAAAAATTTATGAACCATTGATTCTTAATACTGTGTGTCGTTCCCTGGATGATCCATGGCTGTTTTTGTGTTTTGTGATGGTTGTTCTTGAGTCTCTTGTTCGTCCTGAGCAGTTAAACTGACCAACGTTCTTCAGAAAAATCCTTCAGGTCCCAAATATTCTTCAGTTTTCCAGCATCTTTTGCATATTTGAACCCTTTCCAGCAGTGACTGTATGATTTTGAGATCTTTTCACACTGAGAACAATTGAGGGACTCAAACACAACTATTAAAAAAGGTTGAAACATTCACTGATGCTCCAGAAGGAGAAACAACGCATTAAGAGCCGGGGGTGAAAACTTTTGCACAGGATGAAGATATCCAAATTTTTCTTATTTTGTTTAAATATCAATTGTTTTCATTTAGTACAGCATTTAGTACAATTTACCTTGATCTTCAAATTCAAAAGTTTTCACCCCCGGCTCTTAATGCGTTGTGTTTCCTTCTGGAGCATCAGTGAATGTTTCAACCTTTTTTAACAGTTGTGTTTGAGTCCCTCAATTGTCCTCAGTGTGAAAAGATGGATCTCAAAATCATACAGTCACTGCTGGAAAGGGTTCAAATATACAAAAGATGTTGGAAAACTGAAGAATATTTGGGACCTGAAGGATTTTGCGTTGAACGTTGAACGTTGGGCAGTTTAACTGCTCAGGACAAACAAGGGACTCAAGAACAACCATCACAAAACACAAAAGCAGCCTTGGATCATCCAGGGAACGACACACAGTATTAAGAATCAAGGGTACATAAACTTTTGAACGGGGTCCTTTTTATAATTTCAGCTATTTTTTTTTTTTGTCTTGTGGACTATATGTAAACATCTTTTATGTAAAATATCTTATTCAAAAAATAACATGCATTTTGTATGATCTCTCTTATTTAGTAAAATTATTCACATTTTCACAGATTCTGCAAGAGGTTTGGAAACTTTTGAGAACGACTGTAGAACCTTTTAGGGGTTCATGTTATGGATTTAGTTTGAATTCTTTTTTTATTCATTTTTAATTTAAATCAAATTTTATGAATTAAGCTCATAAGCATACTTTATCACTAGAAAAAAATTGAAATAAGTTTTATGCAATCATTTAAAAAAAATTTTAATATATAGAACCTTTTTGGCATAAAGAGTTCTTTCAAATTGAGTCAAGAACCCTAGAGTTCTATTTAGAACACCTTTTTTTCTAAGAGTCTAATTCATAAACTGCATCCAGTAGGTGGCATAAAGGTGCAACTGCAGATAAAAAAAAAAAACAGTATGCATGAAATGCTTAGTGAATTGCCTGTCTTTTTTTCACTCGCGCAGCTACTTTAGTAATATTAGAAACTATTTGAAAACTAAGACGAAGTTGTGTGCTAACGGGCTTTATTCACACTGCATCCAGTTGTGATTTGGTTTTAAATTCTAGTCTTGCACATTGTCATTATGCAAAAAGTTTGTACAAATCAAATTTTATGATTTATTTTTATTTTATTTTGCAGTGTTTGATACTTGCCTGATTGTTTTGTGTAATTTAAAGGCATTAAAGTTGTAAAGCACAAACTAAAATACGCAACATTTCATTGTCCCACATGTGCATTCATTCACACTCGACTTTCTCACAAGGTGTTTGACCTTTGCCGGTAAGGAACCAGTTTGACACCATATTTAAAGCGGCCTGCTTTGATGTGCTGTTTGAAAAGTGTCAAGTTGTGAGAAGTTGTTTTATGCGAATCCAAAAATCACAAAGAACAGCTTGATGTGTATCATCACCCGACGATACCGGATCAAACAGGTAAACACCTGCGAGCCGTTATTGTGCAGGTATCTGTATCGCATTCTTCTGATATGATGTGAGATTAAAACGTGTCAGGCTGCAGACCAGATAAACAAACCCATAATTGCAGTGTCTGCAGGCTTTTTTCTCTTCCTGTCAGTTCCTCTTCCAAAAACAAGCTGCTTAAATGTAATCAGTGGAGGAAGAAAAAAAATCGTCAAAAGCCTTATTGTTGCAGAGTTTTATATCACTTTTGTGGTTAGAAACTGCCAGTGAGTTCCTAAACAAAGCAAACAGTATAATGCTTGAGTTTCTGTCTGGCTCTAAGCACTGGAATATCAATAGAGCTGCCAATAGTAATACATTAGTTGAAGAGTTAATAGACTTGCGGGCAAGTATTGTACAACAACACAAGACGTTTGGTGTTCAAGGCTGTTCAGTAGGAGATATATGAGCTTTTGTTTGAAATAAAAGAATAATTTATGCTGCTTATTGGCAAATCTTTCCCATCTTATTGGCAAATCTTTCCCATTTTTCAGTATTGCAAAATATATTTTTTTCCCTCGTGCAAATGCAATATGCTTTCATCTCGTTTTTTCTCTCTCAAGCTGATTGCATGTGAAAAATGTTCCTGTGGCAATCGTGCATGTATGAATTACCAACTAGAGTTTAGCATTTTCTGAAGAAAGTAGTTGCTGACTGGGTTTTTTTTGTGTGCATAACTTCATTAAATGTTTAATGTCTCCATCACAAAGGCATTATTCAGCTGTTGTTTCCATACCTTGGCAGTATCATATACGTCAGTCTGTCTGTGAAAGCTGAAAGTTGTGCAGACTCTTCTGATACTTTTTAACCCTCTTGGGTTCCTCATTTGGGAGTCACACTAAGGATCTTCGTGGTCAAAATATTTTTTCTTTTGTATTTTGAGAGAATTTTATGGTAATAATTAATATTTATATGTGTGTGTGTGTATGTGTCTATTTTGCAATCTTGATGGTTTACAGTCTCACCCTTTCATTGTTGTGTGCTTTTTTTCTTACATTGTGGATGAATTATTGAATTTTTATGAATTATTATGAATTTTATTTCACACATTTCCAAAAATTAGCTTGTTACAGTGACGTTTATTTGTGTGTATGTTTGTGTGTGTGTCTGTTTTGCACTCTTGATGTTTTAGAGATTCACCCCTTCACTGCTGTGTGGTTTTTTCTGCATCGTGGCTGATTTGTAGATTGTACACACAAAAAATTCTCTGTATTTTCATATTTTTGCCTATTTCATTTCCCATGGCGGTCATTTGACCGCGAAGACCCTGAGTGTGACTATTTTTTTACGACCACTTAGCCTTTTCAAATCATGCCCCCAATTTATTTTGTGTTCATATACCAAGTGCCATAAAAGTCATCAAGTTTTGTACCATTCCGATTAAGCAACGATTTTTAAATTTTCAAAATGTACATTTTTCCGAAGACCCCAAGAGGTTAAGGAACTGAATTGGATCTATATAACAGGTGCTTCAGAAATAAGAGAGATTAATGACGTCAGCTGAAAAGGAAAGTCGATTCAGAGGAGCAAGTTATATTTTGATGAGTGATTATAAAGATGTTTTCTGTAAACATCTAGTCACTCACAGCAACACCTGAAAAATGCATTAAGAAATAATTTTGATTTCATGATGACTTCTGGAGTTTTATGACCCCTGCTGAAATCCTCTAATCACTCCTGGGCTCAGGCCTGATGTCATGCACACTGCTTTGGATGCGTTTGTTGAATGATTAACTTGCTAACTGTGATAATACCAACAGGAAAGAGAAAGAAGCAACCCCGCAGGAGCTGGCTTTATATTTCACCAGTGGTGTAACTCATCAGAGACGTTAAACCACAAGCTGGCACGGGTAGATAGTTTGTGAAGCCCCAGAGAGGTGAAAATTTGGGAATATGTTGAACAACAGTCATAACAGTTTCAGATGAGCTATCATTCATCATGAGGTACGATGCTCTTTTCCATTATTATCTCTCAATCTGTTTTTTTTTTGTGCTTTTTGTTCTGAATTTTCTAATTTTAATTTAATTTTCTGTTCTAGAATAGGTTTTCATGCTTGAATGTTCAAGAACACATTGTTTTCCCCATATTCTCCAATGTTGAAGCTCCTCTCTTCCCAGTCTGTCAGTAACACTCTGTTTAGTTCCTGTCTTTATGAAGCCCCTCCTTCTGAAAAGCTCAATGTGCTCTGATTGGTCGGCTGGGCCAGTGTGTTGTGATTGGTCAAGCGCTTCGAGCGTGTTTGAGAAATGTCACGCCCCTTTCCATAACCACAAGTTTCAACACACTACTAACTCACTCAACCAGGCCCCACCCCTTTATTTAGTGTATGCCTTGGGTGGGAATTATTTAAATGAGGAATATTGTGACATGTTTGTTCCTGGAAGAAAACTCAAGACTACAATGGAGGCGTTTCAGGGGGTTCAGAAACAGTGACACTGATATAGAGAATAACTGGAGGGACTTTGTGCTTCGTAACAAAACAGCAATATTACACACTAAAGAAAGCTGAAAATGTAATGTAAAAGCATTACATATATAAAGCACTACAGCATTTGTCATGTCCATCTTTCTACTTGAAGTAAAGTAGATGTTTTCACGAGATTGTGGTGGTATGGTTGAATTGTAAAAGAAATCCAAAAAGAACAGTTTAGGCCACTTGTATTAATAGTTTAAAAAATACATAATCTAAAACACAAATGGACTACATTTTTACATTTCATGAAGAAAATGTGTTGTTGACCATGCAAAACTCATCACAATGCAAAAGGATGTTGAAGGATCCCTCCTCCAATGTAAGAAAAGCAAAATGTGCAAATGTTGCATTTTGATTTATACGCACCAAAGTGTAATACTCATGTTCATATCAGAGACCCACATTGACCCCCAAAAGTGCCATTGTTTTTAGGAAAAATCTAAAACAAATGCTGCAGCATCATTTCTCTTCATTAACACCACTTCTTCATTTTTGCCTAGTGTGTTTGAATCCGTTTTCGTGGTTTTTAGTAGATGTACGTCAGGGGCCCGTTTCAGAAAGGAGGTTAAGTGAAAACTCTGAGTATGTTAACCCTGAAATGAGGGAAACTCTGGGTTTTCTGTTTCAGAATGGAAGGTATGTCAAACCCGAGAAAGCAGGGTAAGTCAAGCCCGTTTCTGAAAGAGAGGTAACTTATACTTATACCATGGTAACTTATTCTGTGAACCTAACCTGGTCAGGAGCAGGTTTTCTTTGGTAAACCCAAAGTTTCTTTCGGTCTCCTCCCCTTTTTAAAGCATCAGCGGTGTTTAAATATTTAATTTGTTCATTCACGCTGCACAAATGCTTTTCTTGCCGAGTATTTTTTGTCTTATTTCAAGCACAAATATCTAAAAATTATAAATTAAATCTAAATCTAAAGTAAGCGCATTTTACATAACACAACTAAAAATGCATTGACACGCATATTCCCATCATCACACTTTCTGAAAATGGATAGTCTGAGATATATGCCGTAACCACCACCACAGCTGTTAAATAAACACTAATTATTCACAATTGTTATGGCCATCTTTATTTCCTACAAATACTTTATTCTTTTTCCTGTTGGATTTTAATATTCTTCCTCCATCTCCTCTTCATCTGTCAGTGGTGCTGGTGTTTTGCGAGCCTCTGCCTTCTTGCTGTAAGCTGAGTAGAAGTCAAATGTTAATTTCATTACCTTAATTAATAAATGTAAGGTGGGATCAGAGAACATTTAATTATGTGAAAAGAGCATTAGACTATGGGAAAAGCTGCTGCACATTGAAATAGACACTGAATGATATTTATTTCAATGTTAAATGTTTGTAATGTCATGAAACCTACACCCATGAACCTTTTATGCTTAAAGCTTTACCTGATTGAATTATGTTTTTATTTTTAATTTTTAGCTGCTGCCACATTCTTTTTTTTGCCTGTGGGATACCATGAAAATTAAACTTAATTCAGAAGTCCTGATTGAATTATGTTTTTAGCCGACTTCATTTTTAGTTGCTGCCACATTCTTTTTTCTTTTTTGCCCGTGGGATACTGTGAAAATGAATGTTAGTTCAATAACTTACCGTTCTGCCAGTTTTCATCTCTGATATTAATACAGTGATTAAGAATTAAACTTACATATTGACCCGGAAGTATGCAGACGTCTTTTGTTGGGTGCTGTTGCCATGGTGAATCATAATTTCTGAGCTCCATTGATCATGGCTTTTCATAGTCGTGGTGCATGCGCTTAGGTCATTCTACTCAGAGTCGATTGAACTACCCAAAACTCAGAGTTTCCCATCTCAGGGTAAGTAAACTCAGAGTTCAAGTTTAAACTCAGAGTTGGTTGAACCTCCTTATTGAAACAGGCCCCAGGTCTCCTCAGGTTCACACAGATATAGAGAATCACATTAACTACCAGTATGATCCATTAACCACAAACAAACCCAATACTGACTGTCTTCATGTTCAACACTACATCTGTTTTAGCATTTTAAACTTTTTGTTGTCCAAGGTTTTTCAAGGCACTACAGGCAAAACCATTGTTTGTTTTGTTTTTTTTATGCACTGATCAATTTTGAGATTTTGGGCTATTTTATTTCCATAACATTCTACTTTCAGACTAGTGGAAGGAAAACATCCATTATTTATTTCAAGTTTTATTTATTTTTTTAGTTTATTTAATCTGTTTGCATCTGTAGATATCAATGACAATACATATATTTAAAGGCGGTGACTGTTTTCTCTTCAGAAGCTTAACATACACCAAACTTTATAGTTTTATTCATGTCTATATTCTGAAGGGTTTTACAGAGGGGTTTCTTCATATATCATTTGCCTGATTTATACACTATATTGGCAAAAGTTTTGGGACGTCTGCCTTTACATGCACATGAACTTTAATGACATTCCATTCTTAATCTGTAGGGTTTAATATGGAGTTGGCCCACCCTTTGCAGCTATAACAGCTTCAACTCTTCTGGGAAGGCTTTCCACAAGGTTTAGGAGTGTGTTTATGGGAATTTTTGACCATTCTTCTAAAAGCACATTTGTGAGGTCAGGCACTGATGTTGGACGAGAAGGCCTGGCTCGCAGTCTCCGCTCTAATTCATCCCAAAGGCGTTCTATCGGGTTGAGGTCAGGACTCAGGCCAGTCAAGTTCCTCCACACCAAACTCGCTTATCCATGTCTTTATGGACCTTGCTTTGTGCACTGGTGCGCAGTCATGTTGGAACAGGAAGGGGCCATCCCCAAACTGTTCCCACAAAGTTGGGAGCATGAAATTGTCCAAAATGTCTTGGTATGCTGAAGCATTAAGAGTTCCTTTCACTGGAACTAAGGGCCCAAGCCCAACCCCTGAAAAACAACCCCACACCATAATCCCCCCTCCACCAAACTTTACACTTGGCACAATGCAGTCAGGCAAGGACCGTTCTCCTGGCAACCGCCAAATCGAGACTCGTCCATCAGATTGCCAGACAGAGAAGCGTGATTGGTCACTCCAGAGAACACGTCTCCACTGCTCTAGAGTCCAGTGGCGGCATGCTTTACCCCACTGCATCCGACACTTTGCATTGCACTTGGAAACCCATTCCATGAAGCTTTCTACACACTGTTCTTGAGCTAATCTGAAGGCCACACGAAGTTTGGAGGTCTGTAGCTATTGACTCTGCAGAAAGTTGGCGACTTCTGCACACTGTGTGCCTCAGCATGCGCTGACCCCGCTCTGTGATTTTACATGGCCTACCACTTCGTGGCTGAGTTACTGTTGTTCCCAATTGCTTCCACTTTGTTATAATACCACTAACAGTTGACCGTGGAATATTTAGTAGTGAGGAAATTTCACGAATGGACTTATTGCACAGGTGGCAACCTATCACGGTACCACGCTTGAGTTCACTGAGCTCCTGAGAGCGACCCATTCTTTTACAAATGTTTGTAGAAGCGTCTGCATGCCTAGGTGCTTGATTTTATACACCTGTGGCCATGGAAGTGATTGCAACACCTGAATTCAATGATTTGGAGGGGTGTCCCAATACTTTTGGCAATATAGTGTATCACATTTTATTCCTAAAAACATGGTGAAAATGTTTTCTGGCTATTGACAGTGAGTGATAAGAGATATCCATGTAAAAACGTTTCCCTTCGGTTTCACAGACAAGGTTTATGCTAGTCCTAGACTAAAATGCATATTTGAACTGAAAGCAATATGCACTGATCTTAAAAGGTCAGTGGCATTGTTTTGTCTGAAGATGCACACCAGTAATGTTTTTTTTTCTTTCTTTCTAAGGCATGTTTATGAAAGCTACTTAAATGTCATAATTGAACTAAGGCCTAATCCTGGCTTACCTGTCTGTCAAACCAGGCCTTAATATGTCAACAAAATAAAACAATGATTTTGAACCTTGCTTTATCCAATGTTCAGATTTCTGTTTTGGAAATGTATGCACATTAATGCATTTGTAATTAGTTAAAGCCTAATTTGCATATTTAAACATAACATTTCAGAAAACTTGTAATACAAAACAGTTGTCTTAATGTACTGATTCACCTGTAGTGTCTCTCCTAGTGTTAGTCTTGTGAGTGTCAGTAGGGGGCAGCAGTGATGCTGAAGGGGGCTGGACTGAAGGTGCGTGTTTCTCCCACACTTCACTTCACTCGCTTCACATCTTCATCTGCAGCAGGAGATCATCTCAGGAGCTCCTACCACAGATTCTCCTCTTTACTCTTCTGCATTACAGATTCACAGTAAACGGGTCTCGCTGGTGTCGCGCGCTAAATGCTGCTCGAGTGTTTCCGGAATCTGCAGGATTTGCCTTTTAATTTCTCTGAACGGGATATAATGTAACAACTGTGAGCGAGAGATGCACGACTTCTGTTAACTACAGCTGATACAATGGGGAAACTTCACTCAAAGCATGGTGAGTTGCACATCTAGAAGTTACATAATCGCATCATAATTCTGTAAATAATATGTAAACGCGTATGTATATGGACGATTATTCAGTTATGGGAACTCTACTAATTTCAAAATATATAATAGCTTTAAACTATTTATTGTTTCTTTAATGAATTTTTCTTAATTTTAAAAGTGTTGAAAGGTAAATTTTGCCCGTTTGTATAATTAGTATTGTTAAGTTTCTATTTTTTATTTATTTGAAATGTGAAGTGAGTTATATCTCTGACAGACCAGCATAATAAAAGTCAGAAATGTCATTAATATAAGATTTTTACATATGAAAGTAGCTTCGTTAGGTATCATTACAAAATGACTGACTGATAATCAGTTGTATAAGCAATTCAAACACTATTTCTCTAAAAACTGGAAAATGTCATTACCATACTGTACGTCATCACCGATATCAAAAATATGATTAAGATGATGATCAGATATTAATTCCAGCACAACATAGATTAAACAGTTTGAAATAGTTAAAATATATAAAATAGCCAAAATAACTAAGAAATCATCCATATATATGTCAATCTTTGCCATGCATGCTCTTGAAATACATATACATTATAAATAATACTCCAATTTTTGTCTTTGCTATTCGGATACAGCTTGCAAACGTCGGGAAAATCCTGAAGGTGAGATTTGCATTTGACACAGTTTTTTTCATAGTTAATATGAACTATTAATGGCTTAGAACATTTCCCAATGCTTGTTCAAATCCATTTTCAGGGGACAGTTTTGTCGTGAATGGCTTTATTTCAAGAAGAGGAGTTGAAGAGGGCGAGAGATATGGCACCAATCTGAAAGATTATAAGGTAAGAAGCACCTGTTTTTGTGCATTTGCTTCCTTTATGCATCTGAAACCTTCTCGCCATCCATTTTTAGACCTGTCTCACATAGGCAGCTATACCTGAAATCAAACATACAATCTGACTGTTCTACACAGACACCATCTTCGTGCATCATACAAAAAGCACTGCTTGAGAAACTCGACTAATTTCAATTAAATTTTCAAAGAGTATGTCGTTTGCATGATGCAAAGGTAACTGTGTTATTCTAAAAAGCAAGAATGCACAGAAGTAACTAATACTAAGAAAAGTTTTGAATGACTGCAGTGCATTATGCGATTGCTTTCTGTAGTCGAAGCTTTTTCCCTGTATCATGGTCTACTTGCTCAACTAACTAGACTGGATCTGCACCACAGAGGGAACAACTTGCGCTGAGCCGTTTGCTGCCCCACTGCCAAAGACCACATTCCCACTGACAAGAAATCATCATTACACCGACTGAAACAAACAGAACGGAGTGTGTGTTCGCAAGGCCATGCAACGACATGTCGAGCTCCTCGTGATGACGAGAGCTGCTGTTGTTTTTGTCGTGTTTGGCAGCGGGACAGCTCCGCTGTGGTTGTTCCCCTGTGGGATTGATGGGTTTTGACAGCCCGTTCCCTGCGGTGGGACTATGACATCAGCGCTGGGCGGACGGTTTGTGATTGACAACTGTATTAACTAAAAGCTGAGAGTCTCAGTTAGTGCTGGACGTACGGCAGCTCACATGCATAACGTCTGTGTGAACGGTGTCGGATTGTACAGCGACTTTCGGGAGTGTCAGATATTGATGCGTAATTTCACTAATTGTGATCTGTTGAGGTTTCATCTTGTGCAAACCAGTTGTCTCTTACATATCTATGCAGTTCATTTTATGCTCTTTCTCCTCCACCTGAGCAGTTAGCAAGAGTTCTGTCTCATTCTCTGACTGCACAATACTGCTATTTTCTGCTGTTTTTTCCTAACCTGAGACAGGTTGATGGACCGAACACTAGTGATTAACAACAAAGAATAACATGCTTCATGGCATACGTATGCCAGTAACGCACTTCTCTTCATATTGCACATTTGAAATTGAACATTTTATGTACTTACTAATGCATAAAAGTGCATATTAATGCACGTTTTATTTGCTCTTGTTCAGACAGAGACGTTTTGATAGTGTCTCTTGTTAGAGTCTGTTTGATTCATTTCTGTGAATCTCCCTTTCAAAGAATCAATTCAAAAGTCAATTTCAAAAAACTCTGAATTGCTTTATTGAAATGTACAGATATTCAAAAGAATGAATCAGTGGATGGGTTCAAACTTAAAATGGACAGAAAATCACAGGAAAGATTCGAACCGTCTCTAGAATGTCTCAGAAACCTCTGAATTGCTTTATTGAAATAGACATATAGGCACATGAATGAATCAAACCAACTCTTACAAGTTGATTTGATTAAATTCTATGGATGGGTTCAAACTTTAAATGGACTGATGGACAGAGTTTGATTCATTTCTGTGAATCTCCATTATAAAGAATCAATGCAAAAGTCAAACATTTCTGAAGTTATTCAAATAAACAGAAATTCACAAGAATGACTAATAAGAGTTGATGACTCTAACATGTTTGTTTGATTCATTTATGACTAAGTTCAAACTGACTTTTGAGTAGACTCTTTGAAATGGACAATCTCAAAAACCTCTGAATTGCTTTATTGAAATGGACAGATATTCAAAAGAATGAATCAGTGGATGGGTTCAAACTTAAAATCACAGAAAAGCACAGAAAAGATTTGAACCATCTCTAAAAAGTTTGTTTGATTCATTTCTGTGAAGGAGTTCAAACTGTCCATTTCAAAGAATCAATTCAGATGTGAATCTCAAAAGTTTTTGAATTGATTCATAGAAATGGACAGAAATTCACAGGAATGAATCAAAGGAATGAATCAAAATGAATTCTAACAAGTTTTTTATTCATTTCTGTGAATGGTTTCAAACTGTCCATTTCAAAGAAGCAATTCAGAAGTCAATCTAAAAAAAACTCTGAATTGCTTTATTGAAATACATATTCACATGAATGAATCAAACCAACTCTTTCAAGTTCTGTGGATGTGTTCTAACTTTAAATGGACTGATGGACAGAGTTTGATTCATTTCTGTGAATCTCCATTTCAAAGAATCAATTCAAAAGTCAAACTCAGACATTTCTGAAGTTATTCAAATAAACAGAAATTCACAAGAATGACTAATAAGAGTTGATGACTCTAACATGTTTGTTTGATTCATTTCTGAATAAGTTCAAACTGACTTTTGAATAGACTCTTTGAAATGGACAAAAACCTCTGAATTGCTTTATTGAAATGGACGGATATTCAAAAGAATGAATCAGTGGATGGGTTCAAACTTAAAATGGACAGAAAATCACAGGACAGATTCGAACCATCTCTAAAAAGATTGTTTGATACATTTTTTTGTGGATGAGTTCAAACTGTCCATTTCAAAGAATCTATTCAAAAGTCAATCTCAAACAGATATTAACCAGAATGAATCAGTGGATGTGTTCAAACTTGAAATCGACAGAAAATCTCAGGAAAAGTTCGAACCATCTCTAAAAAGTTTGTTTGATTCATTTCTGTGAATGGGCTCAAACTGTGCATTTCACTGAATCAATTCAAAAGTCAGTCAGAAACATTTTGAATTGATTCACTGAAATGAATAAAAGCCGATGCGTCTCATTATGTCAGACTCTTTGCATTGCATCATTTCATTTAGCGTAACACTGAAGGACGGCATAGTAAAAAGACTCTAACTGATGATTAACCTGCTCTATTAGAAGCCTTATAAAAGTTGTTCCCTTCATGAATGGGAAAGTTATTTGGGAAAATCTGACCGCGATGTTAAGGGGAAACCACCGGCGGTGCAGGGTACGTCATGTGTCATTAATGGGCAGGTCCAGCGTTTGATTTAATCAAAGTTTTGGCTCTGATTTGTGTTTAGTCAGTCGCCAAGTACCTGAAAGAGTCTTTGAAACTGCGAGCAGGAGCACTTTTGATTGCTGATAAGGCGAGCTTGGGTTGTTTATTAAGGGTGGTTTTACTGCAAGGCGTCTGTATAATTAAGGAAAGCTTTTGGTGCGGATCCGAGTCCATTTCAGGTCAGAGTTTGGTTGATGAAGGTTGAACTAGCCTTGTTGCATAACATGTTGCAGTTTCGATCACAATATGCATTGTCTTGTGATGCTGTCTTGCTTTTGAAATTTCATTGTGAATTAATCTCAAGTGTCCCATAATGCACATATTTATGTCTAAGCAAACAAAACAAATGCATCTGTGCTAGAACTAGGCGTATGAGTGCGATCACGTTTCTGTCTAATCTGCTATTTGTGATTTTTTTTGAAAACATCATAATCACAGTTTTGTGCTGCCATGTTTATTCTGCAGTAAACCGAATCCTCGTTAACGATATCTTGATGAGTTGCAGGGATAAAGAGTCATTGTTGTGGGATCAAAGCTGGTTTGATTGAAGGTTTTTTGGAATTACTATATTTTGCTTCCAGTGATTGGCAGTTGCAGCCCGTAAGCTGTGTGCCTAGTATTACATAAATGCTCCACCCAAAAATAAACATTTTGCCATCATTTACTGTTGTTCCAACCCTGTTTTATACGTATTTTTTTTGTTTTTTTATGAAGCACAAAGTATATCTCAAGCAAAATATCAGAGCGTCCATTTTCCACTGAACTATAGTGGATGGATTTTACTGCCAAGTTCTAATAAACTTCAAAAGGCATGTCATATACTATATTTTTGGGAAAATAAGTCGCAACCGATTATAAGTTGCATTAGGTCAAATTTGTGTTGAGAGAAAAAAAAAAAACACATCAGTGTATAAGTCACATTTTATTATTAAATTCTGAAATAATGTAAAATACCGGTAAATTAAACGAAACGTTTACATTTTAAACACTATAATCATGTATTTTAGTTCCCCTCACTAAACAACAATTCCTTTAAATGTAACGGTATTCAGAATCAGAACAGGTATAAAACAAACATAAATTATAGTGCCATTCATTATAAACAACATTAAAAATGCCGAGCCTAAACAAATTTATTCAAAGTGAAACTGAAACTACTGGCATGTGGGAAATGCACTATACAAATAACGGCTTGAATTTCAGTGTGGGATTGCGCGTATTGTGCATGATTTTACATAAATTTACCTAAAATGTGCGCACATAAAGCCGCCTCTCAGTGCTAAATTTAGTTATTTTCTGCTGCTTATTGCGCTTAAACAGTCAAATACACACAAAATAATGTCAAAATGCCGGTCTTGACGAGTATTCACGTAAACACAGCCAGTTATGTTTTAAGTGAACGTAAACAGTTGAGAATGGCCGTGACATTTCCAACGTGATGACGTCATACATTGTGAAGAAGAACAACACCAAAGTCGCACATTTGAGGTTAAAAAGTATATAAATGTTTATTTTTTTTTAGAAAATGACCGATTGTTTCGCTAGATAAGACCCTATTCCTCAGCTGGGATTGTGCAGAGCCCTCTGAAGACCTCTGAAGCCCTTTGAAACTGCATTGATTTGGACCTTCAACCTGTTGGTTGCCATTGAAAATCATTATGTGGATAAAAAAAAAATTTTCCTCAAAAACTTAGTTTCTTTTCGACTGAAGAAAGAAAGACATGAACATCTTGGATGAGATGGGGGTGAGTAAATTATCAGGAAATTTTCATTTTGAAGTGAAGCCCTAAATGTGACTTATATTCCGGAAAATATGGTAATCATGTAAGTAGTTCATATGAATTGTCCACGTGACAGAGGTTGAGTAAATGATGACAAAATCTTAGTTTTTGTAATTTTTCATTATTTCATCGAAGACGAGTCCACTGGGAAACAAGTACTACTGGAATTTTAAGCTGAAAAAAAAACAGCAAATTAAATGTTTATTGTGT
This sequence comes from Coreius guichenoti, assembly GCA_039654105.1. Taxonomy (NCBI): domain Eukaryota; kingdom Metazoa; phylum Chordata; class Actinopteri; order Cypriniformes; family Gobionidae; genus Coreius; species Coreius guichenoti. Next base: position 5,048,068 of record CM077176.1, read on the forward strand.
TTAATGTATTGTATTTGAAGCCCCATCATCTTTTGAACATGAAAACAAGCTTATTTCTTTTCTCGATCATCTCCGTTTCTCTTCGTAATATTGAGGGATGGTTGAGTTTATAATGCGGTTGAGCTGTTATAATTTTTTTCCAGACCGCAATAGACTGTCTACATGACATTTCTCTTTGATGCTGAAATGACTCAATACATTTCAACACTCAGATTTAGTCTGTTGTTGCCATAATTTTCTCTGATAGTCTAAGTCATTTACGATTGGTTTATGATGTACAAGTGAACCGAATGTCGTACCGCCCGTCACCCCTAGGGATTGTTTGACATTTGTCGAGCCGGTTGTAGTGTTGTATTGTTATTATAAGTGCGGTTTGACTTTGCACCCCAGAGCAGCTGTAATTCTGTCCTCTAAATGAACTGAAAGGAGACACCTCTACATGGATTGATGCTCGTGTCTGTGACAAACCAGAGTAGATGTATAATTTCACACTCAGTGTTTAAGAATCTCTTTAAGAATGACGTATTTCTGGATTACATCAAGTGAAGTATATGAGTACTTTGTTCTTACCTCACCTGGCTTTAGTTTTCTGTATGCACAACATACTGTGTTGTTCACATATTCTTTTTCATTTTACAGGAATTTTCCAATTTTAATACGTTTGAAACTCCATTAACAGCAATTGTGGCATAAAGTCCATTACAACCAACTGAATTTCATCTGGTTTGCTCAGTTGATTGAAAAATGAACTGGTGTGATGTCGTTTTGAACAAAATTAGGCAAAAACTAAGTTCATTTTGTGTTCGTTTTGGGAGTCGAAACTTTCTGGAACAGTTCTCTCTGTCTGGTAAACGCCTTCGAACTACCATTGGTCAATGGCGATGATGTAATAGGTAGGTGTGGCTCTGAGGCCCCGCCTTCTTTGACTTAAATCTTCTCCACTTCATTTCTTCTGTTCAGTCTATCGAGGTCAGACGTCCACGAGTGAACACATGAACACATTGGAGAGCCACTTTATAGTAGAAACTGAAGTTGTAATTCTAATTGAAAGAGACACTGACTCTTTTCACGTTTAATACTGTAAAGCTGCTGCTTTTAAAGGGGTTATGAATTGAGAAATCAACTTTTCATTCAGCCTTTGATATATAAAAGTTCATCCTGATATAAGTATATCTTGTAAGTTTCGGAGCTGAAAACTTCCTTGTTAGTCAAAGAAAAGCTTTTATTGACACCATGCCCAGCAAACGCTCGATCTCAGAATATGTCAACCCTTGACGTCATCGTGTGGTTAAACGCCGCCTCAACGTTAGAATAAGTACGCCTGATTCTGTAGCCCCGCCCACCGACTTGTGGAGCTAAACGGATCGCGCTACCGAGCAATAAACATGACGAAGATAGAAAGATATTACGCTGTGCCTGGTTGTGGAAGAACACAGTCGCTGCATAAGCTTCCTTCGGATTCTAATATTAGGAATGTGTGGTTGAACTTTATTTTTAATGAATTTCCAGCTCACGTGCGTAAGCACGTTTGTTTGCTTCATTTCACCGCGGAATCGTTTGTAAACAAGACACAGGTCGAGACTGGATTTGCAGATATATTGAGATTAAAACACAATGCTGTGCCTTCTATATTGGATCCGACAGGAATGGTGCAAAACACTTAAGTGAGTAAAAATGTTTTTTTTTTATATGTGATAGTATTGCATTGTTACAGATCGTTTGATATCTACTGATTATGTTGCGGAAGCTTTGAACATGCTGATTTGTCTGCAGTGAAGTTTTGCTGATGCACATACTTGGCTTGTGTGTGTGTTAGTGATGCGCGGTTTGCGGATATATCCACTGATCGGGCGGGCCAAGTTATAAAAAATAACATTCATATGGATGAGAGATAAATAATTGTGTTTGTTTGATAAAGACATTTTGCGAGCCCTGTGGGCGGATCATTCCGGTTGCCGTTTTTCCACATTGGAAGTTTTCAAATCAATTCCCCACATGTACTGACGGGGGAGTCGAAACTCATTATTACGCAAAACTGCTATCCTATCATAGCAGTGGGCGTTTACTTCCAAGTCTTCAGTGCGGCACGCCCATAAAAACCGAGCGTTCCAGGAGAGAGGCTCAAAACCAGGGTAGAAAATAGCCTATTACTTATTCATTATGATGTTTTTGAATGTAAAAACCACGCGAACGTAATAGGTTGACCTCAGACAACAGTATAAAACAATTAAAAAAGCCAGTTCATGACCCCTTTAAACAACCTATATAAGCTGCTATATAAATAAACATGACGTGACTTTACTGGAGCACTGAATTGCAGAGCTGGTGCAAGCGTCCACATCACTATGATCAGATGCTTTCTTAACTGCTGTTTTCTTAATGCTTAATCTGTAAAGATACCAAACCTAAAGGCATAGGGATACGTTCACAACCTGATTGGTCGGCTTTTATGATGTATATTTTGTGACGGAACTTACCGAACATCTAAAACAATGCTGTGTTCTGAGATAAATGCGCTCGTTGTATGTGCGTCGCTACATATGATGGTATTTTGACCAGCTGAGAACTCGTGAAGAGCTTATAAAATGTGTAAAAAAATCAAAACAGCGGCAGGAATTCCTCCGTCACACACACAAATGAAGATCTGCTGCGAGGAGACGCAATTCTGATGCCTATACCGAACTGTGATGGGCAACATTGTGACTATGACAAGAAAAACCAGGTGTGCTTGAGCATTCTGTCCTTTTTAGGGTCACATTTTGTGACATCATGTCCTGTTTTTGGTTCGTTTACATGTCTTTGTTCATCGTTCATATTTCATTTGAACCGCACCAGAGTTCGTTTGGAAGCGGAGACCCATCTTTTCAGGGTCTCGGTCCGCTTGTTTGGTGCACACCAGGGTTCGGAGGGCAGCGTTCACATTTGTTCATCGCACTAACAGAGCAATTGAGCAACATTAAGTTTGCAACATTAATACTGAATTGAATCAACATTGAACTGTATTAAGCTGAATAATGACTCTATTGTCTTCTGTAGAGCTGCTGTGCAGCTGAAATTTAATTTTTTTTCTTAATTGAAGAATTATAACATTAACTTGGTTATTTTCTTGTTTGTTAATTTGAAGCTGCTTTGAAACAATCTGTATTGTATAAAGCGCTATAGGAATAAATGTTACTTGACATGATCATGGCAGCAGTAATTCATCAAAAGATGGAAAAGAGATTTGAATACCTCTATTCATATGCATGGCGTTACTTGATTTGCATAATCCATTAAGTAATTTTGGTGCTAAAATGGCGCAGAGGGCATATGCAAATAAACACTATCAGCTGCACAATTCATCTTTCATGATTTGCATCTCTTTCATTGAGAGAACTTTGCTAAAAAAGACGTGATGGAGGATGCTGTTGAAACAGCTTAATTTGTACTAAACCCAGAACATTCCTTGAAGTTAATGGAAAAGAGGGAATGTGTCCAAAAATTGTGTCTGGCTGCCTTTTAAAGTCAGCTTTAGGATTTGGGAGGCAGGTAAAATCCTGATGGCCGCAGATTAGAAACGGGCCAAATCCGGTGTTTGGTCAGACCCCCCCTCCCCCATCCCATTGTCAGGGAAGCGGAGGGAATGGGATTCCTTAGCTGCCTGGACGCGACTTCAAAGCGCGGAGCTGGGAGTTATTAAAGCTCTCTGATATCACTGGAGCCGCGCGGGTATCTGGGGGAAGGGCGGATGGACGAACAGGCCCGCGGGGAGAGACAGAAGGGTGAATGTCCCGAGGGTTTTCCTGGTGTGGAGTTCCCGAGTATTAACTCTAAAAGCCATTAGTGTTCAGTGGGCAATAATGAGCTCATTAGCTGCAGTCAGATGTTTCCTTAAAGGAATATCATGTCGTTCCAAACCTGAATGAACCCAAAAATGAGAATTCTGTCATTAATTACTCGCCCTCATGTCATTCCAAACCCGTACGACTTTCGTTCAATGTTTACAAGTGAATAAAAGCCTAAATTCAATCTGTTCATCATGAAGTGATTGTGTCTCTTCAGAAAATTTGGACTAAACCGCTCAATTTATATGGATTCGTCTTACGATCTCTTTATGAACTTTTTGAAGCGTCAAAGTGGTAGTTGCGTAGCTGTCAATGGAGTGACAGAAAGCTCTCAGTTTCATCAAAAAGATCTTCATTTGTGTCCTGAAGATGAACGAAAGTGTTACAGGTTTGTAACGACATGAGGGTGAGAACTGTCATTTTAATTAAGTGTCTTTATCAGGGTTATCATCATAACATTTTCATTACTTGAAAAAAAATATAACATTAACTATTTTATTTAAGCTGTCTGCCAAGGCAACATTTCTCATTTTTGTTTAGTACTAAAATAACTAAAATTTAATAAAATAGACATATTAAAAATAATATTAATAATGACAAAAACAAGCCATAAAATTACTAAAACTTTAACTAAAATTAAAATGAAAATTGAATATATATAAATAAAATTTTATTTAAAATATTAGCAAAAACTATAATAGTGATACTAAAATAACCGGGAAACTTTTAAAATAACCTTTGAAAATGTTCCTGTACAACACATGTATCAAGCTGCAAAAAATGAAAAAAAAAAAAAAAAAAGTCATAAAAGTAGTTAATGCATCTTTAATCTTCTTAAGCCACATGATAGTTTTGTGTGATGAACTCTATTTTGTTTTAGAGCTTTTTGTTTAAATTTGTGCCTTTTCCTCTCATAAATCATATGACTTCAGAAGACTTGGAATAAAATGCACAATGCATGCAATTTTTTGTCCTTTTGTATGGAAAAGGAGTTCATTAAAAATTCTTCTTTCATGTTGCATAGAAAAAATAACAGCAGGGTTTGGAACGACATGATAGATTTTTATTTTTGTTAAACTATTCCTGAAGGTTTTGCAGAAGGTACGTGCTTCAGATTAAAGCACGTTGAGTGAAAGGAGCAAAACAGCAGGAGCAGCAAATGGGGTAATTACGGACTTGGACTCAGAGGTGACTGTTGGCTGATCAAAGACGTTCCCTGAAAAAACAGGCTTTGTTTTTGTTCCTCAAGGAGACCGCGATAGGGAAAGAATGAGTTGGCTGGTTTCGAGAAGGGTGAGTTTGACGGATCATTGCAGGTGTTCGGCTCTTACCTGTATAAACACCTGGCACGGGGCTAGAGAGATCTTCAGAGGAAAGATCAAAATGACCAGTCAATATGAGCAGCCAAAATAGCAGCCGCTCAGAATGTTGTTGGAAGGCTGGACAAGAGGCCTCTCTGTGAAAAATCAGCACGGAAAGCGCTCGATTCCAGCCCGACTCTGAGGTGGAGACTCGCCCTCCAAAGACTCGCCATTCTTAAAGAGCCTGTGAGGCCTCAGTGTGCTTCAACACTGGAAACATCAACAGTCTGCAGCACACTGACTGCTTCTTCAGCTCTCTGGATGCCCAAATAATGACACACTCGCTCATTTCAACTTTTCAACACCCCTTTTGTCTTAAACGTTCCCAGGCATGAAGCCATTAACGTGATACCAGTGAAGTAGGAACAATCTGATAAATAGTGGGAGGACACATTACAGAGTCGGGCACAATTCAGAATGAGTGTGAATTCGAATTGAATTGGCTACAACACACAAGTTGAACTTTTGGAATTTAAATTGCAATTCAGGAAATTACTCTTCCTGCCAAAGAAATTCAACAGTGTCACACAACAGAAGAGCCTCATTAGTACAAAGTCGGCAAGAACACTTTTACATACATATGTATGTGTGTATATATGTATGTATGTGTGTATATATATATATATATATATGTATATGTGTATGTGTATATATATATGTGTGTGTATGTATATATATATATATATATATATATATATATGTATATATGTGTATATATATATGTGTATATATGTATATGTGTGTGTGTGTGTGTGTGTGTGTGTACAATTAAAAATTTAAAAATAACTTTTCAGGACATATGCATATATTCTTGATATACTGTATATTATGTCATGAAATTTTTCAGGCAATATCTCATATGTTTTTGTATGAACAATCATTTGCTTGATGCAATGGAGGCAATCTAATTTAGAAGTTAGCAAAGTGGCTGAAATTGTTTACAGTAACTGATTGTTGTAGTTTTATCTTTCTTTTTTAACTCACGGCCAAGCTAAACTCTTGAAGTATAGTGATTATTTCCCAAAACATGGGGGAACAAACTGACCTCCCAGATATAATGGGTGCTGATGGATGAGGTCAGTCTTCACAGATGTGAATCGTCCCAGTGACAAAACCTGTAAATATGATGTTGTTTCTTAACAGAGTGGACTTGTTTCGATTATCTCATGTTTACTTTTAGAAATCAGATTTCTCACCTCATCAGAGCTGTGTATTTTCTTGCTTTATCCAGGAGAGGGATATTTTATTTGGACTTGTTCGTTTTCTGGCGTCGTCTTCTCCCATGTTAACTTTGAGTCAGTGGTATTTGCTTTGGAAATGTGTTGTGGATATCTGGCCTATATTTAAAAGCGTCACATTCAATGACATCTTTCTCCTCAGATTTTTCTCACATTCTCTGACTTGGAGTGAATGGAGAAACTCCATTGTCTTGATGGAGCTGAACGACGCTATTGGCCAGACGTTCTGCCTTCGTTTAATAGTCGACATTCTCCTGGTCAAAACCACTGTCGAGGTTTCGAGGAAAGCTCAAACGTGCTTGTATGGTATTCAGGTTTTTGAGGCGACTGGGAGACATTTGAAGAGTTTGGGCTTTTTTTTTTACTTTGGCTTCACAAGAAGGCGAGCCATGAGCCTTCATCTCTGAATGAGAAGCATGTGGCGGCCGTCCAGAACAGCGGGGTCTTTCAGCACGGCCGCTGCGGACATCTGTTCCTGGTTTGTACAGCAGAAATCCTCGGGCTCGGAGAGGGGCAACAGGGGGCCGATAAGGGCCTGTTTTTCTAAAGGCTTTGAGGTGGTGGGGCACTATGAAGGGTGTTGTTTTGGGGGAACAGGGAGTGTTCAATAGATGTGGCACTGACAGCCTGGATTGTTCTTTTTTTTTTTCTGTACTCGAGATCTTTAAAAACCACATAGCAACACTTAAGCACCATGCTGACGAGTTTTGCATGAACCCAAAGCATTAACATACATGCAGTCGCATTCAGACTTTTTTTGTACAGTATTGTGTACTGTCTATTTTTAGAAATGTAACATTAAAGTTAAAGTCCCATTGACTTACATTAGGTATGTTTACATGCACTAATTTTCCTAGGAAGGAATTCAATCCAATTTCAGATTCTGAAAGTTCTGTTTATATATTAGGGCTGGGTATTGACACAAATTTCACAATTCTGTTCGATTTCAATTCACAAGCTTTCAATTCAATATCAATTATTTTGGGTATATGTCAGGTACAGTACATGGCCAATTTTCTCAAGGAAAAAAATGTCTTAACTAATGCTGTAAACTATACATGGGAGTCAGTTGCTCTAATATTGAAGTTTAAAATGAACTGATTTGTATACAAACACTTAAATTACACTCAAAGAAGTTTTTATAATAATAAAGTTATAATACTAACTTTACAATTACATAATTATATTTCTACTCCAATTCGTTTTTTGAAATACAAACATTTAAATGGTGGCTGTCAACTTGGCGGATTCATTCGAACATGCATTTTATATTGAAGAGCATTAAAAAATATATTGAATATGCAATATGGTGCATATATTTAGCAAAATGCAAAATTCTTCTTGCTGACTAATGAGTTTGTGGTCACTGAATATGGTAAATGTGACGTTGCATGAAATATACTCTAATTGAGCAATTAAATGAGACATGATACGAATTTCGGTAAGATGTACTATATCTTTTAACATACCTTCAGATGTTCATTCATGTTTATTTCGTGCTGTAACTGGTATTAAAGCGGAGGAGATGATTAGTTCACGTGCCGCTTCTCTTGAACTGAGGCGCTACTGTGATCTGTCACGGCACATTAAACAGCAAACGTCAAAACGGTATTTATTTTTTGCATTTCGTAGTAAAATGGACAGAATTTGAAATCTGAGACTTTGTTTCATATCAAAAGTAACAAAGCACATTGCGATTAATTGGATGGGAGGCGCGCTACGTTTCATTCATTCATCAACTGAAAACAGGATAGACTAATTGATTCTTGGGATTTAAGTAAAAATTCGTAAAAATAATGTTTTTTTTTTTTTTTTTACCTACCGTATTATATATGAATCCCTAAAGGCCACACTTCAAACTAAATCGAAGAAGGAAATTGTGTGGCGTCATTTCGAACAAAATCAGGCCAAAAGTGATCCTTTCGGGAGTTTGAAACTGTTTAACAAAGAGAACTTTTCTCTCTGGCTGGTAAACGCCTTCGAACTACCATTGGTCCATGGCGATGATGTAATAGGTAGGTGTGTCTCTGAGGCTCCGCCTTCTTTGATGTGGAAATCTTCTCCGGTTCATTTCTTCTGTTCAGTCTGTCGAGGTCAGACGTCCGCGAGTGAACACATGAACACATTGGAGAGCTGCTTTATAGTAGAAAACGATGGTGTACTTCTAATTGAAAGCTACACTGACACTCTTTTTCATGTTTAACACTCTACAGCTGCTGCTTTGAAGCAATCTATTATATGAAGTGCTATATAAATAAATGTGACTTTACTGAATTGAGAGTTGAATTGCAGAGCTGGTGTCAACATATTCACATCACTATAATCAGATGCTTTCTTAACTGCTGTTTTCTCACCTCTGACATTTTACTTGTGTGTTTATTTTCTTATTGAGAGGAAAGGATGCAGCACATATCAACATATTAATCTAAACGCCGCTTTCAGAAGTGTGGACAGTGTCAGGATGTTCGCTAACAGACGCTGGTCACCTTAAATGTTGCAAATCAATTCACATATTCGTTTACATGTGCATTGCATGTAAAACAAGCAAAATTTGCCGCGTTCAGAGAAATATACTGTGATAACGTTATCTACCATGATAGCTACCATGAGTGTAATGTAGTTTCCTGTTTTTCAGGTCTACACCATCCCTTTTTTTTCCAGTCCATTTAAGCCATCAATCTGATTATAAACAGATTATATGGGTGCATGTAAATGTAGCTAATGGTTCAATGTGATCAACAGTGATGGTTCCATCATAATATTTACTTGCATAATATGTGCATTTATTTGCATCATATCTGCATACTGAATTGCGATCACTCTTTTTTTTTTTCTTCTAACATCTGTTCATCTTCATAGTGAACTTCCACAAGATTTCAGTGTAAGTGCTTGATGACCTTACTGCTTGTTTTCAGTACATTTTTAAAGGGCACAATGGCTTCAAAATTCACGTTTGAGGTAAGAATGAAAGTAATTTATATTGAACAGAACGTTATACCGTGTCCTTACCATCCGCAATGACGATATGCAACAATTCTGTTTTCTATTTCTATTTCTGCAAAATTGAGGCTGGAACAACAACATGATGTGTTTTATTTAATGTTATATTAAAATAATTTAACGTGAGTTTAAATATCATTTTGCGTGACCTTTATAGCCATATTGAAAGAGATGATGGATAATTCACCTCAGAGCTCGAAAATAAATAAAAGGAAACAAAAACGTTCAAACTCAATATGAACAAACAAATGTATTCAATGACAAAGATTGTTTTAGTCACTTAGTATGTATTTTTAATGTGTAAATTGTGTAATATTTATGAATTTATGTACTTATTTGTTGCAAGTGCAGTGGGCTTACAGAGAGACTCCACCCACATGCTCTTCTGATTGGCTGTGATTTTTAATTGATTTTGTTGCATCTCGTAGTCGTGTCGTGTCTGGTCTGGAATCTTATTGCATCAAATCTGGTTAGGAAACAGTTTTAAAGTTTCTTTACTTGATTTTATCCACAGACCTTATAGTTATTTTACTGAAAAAACTTAGAAATCACTAAGGTTTGTCAATCTGAAGGATCTGAACAGCTCTATGGAGACCCTCAGTGTTAAAATACTACTCTGCTCTGGGCTGTCAATCAATTAAAATATTTAATCATGATTAATCTCACAATTTTTCTGTAGTTAACACATTCACTTCTTTTTTTTAAGGAAAGAAAGCTAAATAAAGTATGTTATTGGCTTCTACGGTTTGTATATATTTATGCTGTAGAGGAATATATGCGCATATGAATGGATGAATACATTTTTACAATTCACTATGCAAATAGACCTAAGAAATAAAACCAATAATGACTCAGTATGCAAATATTATGATGTCATCATCACTGTGGATCACTTTTATAAAAGCATGTTTTTTTTTAATGTAATAATAAGAGAACTTTATAGACGTAATCTTACTTAAAGATGTGCCGTCCACCGCTGGTATTCATGTTAGCATTTATGGTGATTGTGTTTTTGTGTCAGAACATTTACACTGCATATGTGCGAAAAATTTTTCTTTTACCCTCCCTCCCCTCCCCACTTCCTCCTCTCACTTTTCATGGCCCGTGTTTCATGGAAAAAGACATCTGAACACTGCAGGCGGATTGCATGTTTATTTATTTGAGGATATTTATGCTGCGAAAGGCACTTTGAAGGTGTTTGCTTACGTTCCTCCGGTTCCGTGTCTTAGCACTCTTTCCGAGCGGGTTGAGTGTTCACGGCTTCAGAGACACTGAGGTGCCATCACTAGATTGTGGAGCACGTTCAGCGGGTGACTTTAAAGCGCTCACAGATGACTGTTTGATCTCCTCCAGACGCCAACAATGTTTCTCTTTTCCTCATTCCAGACTTTTGACGTGCAATTACTCATAATTAAGGCAATTTATAGTTTTCACGCTGTGTTTAAAGTCAACATAAAATCAAAATTGACTCTATGTACTTTCTTAATGCACATTCTTGGTCTTATTGTGGACAATTTATCAGTGCACATTTTACTAAAGACAAATAGTTTCATAATTTTTCATCAAAACGACTTCACAAAACACTATTTTTATCCAGTTGTATTTGGAAATTCATCAGCATTGTGAATTAAAACCAGGTTATGTTTGGCATTTTATGTTGATTTTAAGCATTAAAGGGGTGTTGTTGTGCTTTTTAACTTTTTCAGCTGTCTTTAGTATGTAATGTTGCTGTTTGAGCACGAAAAAGGTCTGCAAAGTTGCAAAGCACAGCCACTCCAAAGGGAGTTATTTTCAATATCAGTACGCACTTTTTCTGAACTCCCTTCATTGTAGTCTTGAGTTTTCTTCCAGGAACTAACAAGTCACAATATTCCTCATTTAAATAATTCCCGCCCAAGGCATATGCAAAATAAAGGGGTGGGGCATTTCCCAAACACGCTTGAAGCGGCTGACCAATCACAACACACTGCGTCAGTCGACCAATCACAACACACTGCGTCAGTCGACCAGTCAAAGCACACTGTGCTTTTCAGAAGGAGGGGCTTCATCCAGTTTAAAATTGTTTAAATAGCAAATGCACTCGCGCCCATCTGTTCACCCATGGGTGTGCTGGTCTGAAAACGAGGTGTGTTCAGGCGCATTGTTGGCGCGTTGCTATTTTGAGGAACTGAAAACAACTACGCCATTGACCAACAAAAACCTGGTCTAAAGTCAATAGCGCAGTATTTTTTGTGTTATTTAAAGGGCGCGTTAGTAATGTGCGGCTATAGGCGGGTACACAACGCGCGTACACTCTGCTTATTACACACACATTTTTAAATATTAAAAATAAAAAGATTACAATGTAAAAGATTATTATTGTGTACATAAAGATAAAAATGCCTACATGTCATAATGGATAGTCACTGCATGTATCAGAATTACCTATTTGCAGTAATGACGAATGAAATTGGCTACTTATTTAACCAATCGTGGCAATACACACATGTATTTAAACTGACTCGTCAGGTTGAGGGTGTTTATGTAAATGTGTCCATGTAAATAGCGAATCCGCCATGGCGCGAGCGCAACACGGGTTTTTTACAGGGAATGGGAGACTCTGATTGGTTTATGGCACGTTATGCCCAAAACACACCTATTACTCATTAAGAGAATAGGGACAACCCTTTTAGACCATGCGCCGACCATTTTTCTTTGTTAAACTAGCAAAAGTGGATTCGGACACGCCCTAAGTGCACCTGCGCCATGCACTTCAGACCACGCGCTTAGATCGTTAAAATAGGGCCCTAAAACTCGCAATTGCGACTTTATATCTCGCAACTCTGACTTTATAACTTGTAATTGTGAGTTTCTATCTCGCATCGCAATTCTGAGATAAAAAGTCACAATTATCTTTTAAAATGTTTTATTCTGTGATGTAATGTTTTGAAAATCTCTTAAAAAAACGCATATATCTGTTCACCAATGCCACTGTGTAAACAAGCACGATGTGAGACGCCATAAATTTGCACACGTTCGGCTGGTGTCAGCGTGATGTTTAAAGTGCCGCCGCTGAGGTCAGTCTGCGCCGAATGAGTGAATGGAAATGGAGCGTTTGCGGTGGATGTTATGGCAGCCGTTTACTTTGCGTCGCTTACAGGAGAAGGAAAGAAAATACCTGAAGCTGGAGTCCGGAGCGCCTGTGCGGTGACTTTTTTTTGGCCGAGTCTGCTGGATCCTATTCAGTGTTTGATCTCGTGCAGCTCTCAGCCAAGTCAAACAGCAGGAGACTCAAAGGTTATTGCGTTTTAGTGTGTAAGGTATGTTTCCATATAAACCGCTGTTCCCCTGTAGAAAGCTTTAGCTCATCTCCAAACGGACAATTTGCAAGCCTTAGCACAGTCAAGGGAATATTTGATTTATTTTTTTGGTACTGTGGTTGTTATTAAAAGAGGTTTTAATTGAATACTTGTGTTTTAATCAGTAATTTCATGACAAGGCATTTGGAAAAACTTTACAAGTAAAATGGAAATGTTTGTTAAGTGGAAAACACTAGCCTAAATGACAAAAGCATTAACTAGTTTAGTGTTGTATGTTTGTATGTGTATGTATGTATATATATATATATATAGTGAATAACATACTTGAAAGGTGCTTCATCCCATTATGACTGTTGAACTCAAAAAACAGCCAAACCAATATTTTAAAGCAGTATATCATACCATCATATAGCCTAACAAAGTATATATGAAAGTGAACAATAATGTGCTTTGTGGCTTTTGAATCAGTTTTTCCGCTGTGTTTTGCAACACAGATAGTCTCTTTGAGTGATATTTCTGCTTGTGGTTTATTTCAGGAGATTTTAAACGGTTCCTGCGACATGCTTTTCTGAGCCGTTTGATCACAGAAAAGCCTCCTTTTCTTTGTTCAGGTGCTGCAAACAGACACCCAGGCACATAAATCTGATCATTTGAACTCAAAGCTTGCTGGTTTCAGACTACTCTGTATCAGTGTTTGCTTATGCAATATTGTCTCAAAGAGATTCCTAGAGCCTCTTTTGTGAAAGCCTCAGAAACTTCATCCTTTTTCCACATTCCCCCAAGACCGACGGCTATGGACAGACACCCTAAACCCAGTTTCCTGTCTGCATGCTAAACAAACACTGGAACGAGAAAGAAACGGAGAGGTCTGTTGTGCATTTTGACATAATGCGCCTTTTTGCAGAGTAGGACAACTTGAAGGCGCCTGGAGTGCTGCACGTTCTTGCATTCAGAAATGCAGTAAAAATGGCACACTTTTGTGTAGTTTAAAAGTTTGAGTTGTTCAAAAACTGTGAGAACTGGCTCATATTCCTGTGACATAAGAAAAGCTGGAGGGAGTGGAAGCACATTTTTCTCATGAGACTCCCCGTTCTGGACCTCTAGGTATCACTATTATAACTATTATTGTCCAGTTTGTGAAATGGAAGAAATAAATATATGCGTATTTGTACGACTTAAATGTGTGTGAACATACATGTGCGCATGTGCACAACGTATTTTTGAATCTGATTGAGCGTTTGCATGCTTAAAGGGATAGTTCACCCAAAAATGAAAATTCTGTCATTTAATCACTCACCCTCATGTCATTCCAAACCCGTGAGACCTTCGTTCATCTTCGGAACACAAATGAAGATCTTTTTGATTAAATCTGAGAGCTTTCTGTCTCTCCATTGACAGCTACACAACTACCACTTTGACGCTTCAAAAAAGAGCCAATCAAAACCAACAAGGTTCATTCTCGTGTAACGCAGCACGTTTGAGCTTCCTCAAAAACCATTGAGGTTCATTTGTGTGTTACGCAGCACATTTGAGCTTCAGCAAGAACCAATGAGGTTCATTCTCGTGTAACGCAGCACATTTGAGCTTCAGCAAGATCCAATGAGGTTCATTCTCGTGTTACGCAGCACGTTTGAGCTTCAGCAAGATCCAATGAGGTTCATTCTCGTGTTACGCAGCACGTTTGAGCTTCAGCAAGATCCAATGAGGTTCGTTCTCGTGTTACGCAGCACGTTTGAGCTTCCTCAAAAACCATTGAGGTTCATTTGTGTGTTACGCAGCACATTTGAGCTTCAGCAAGAACCAATGAGGTTCATTCTCGTGTAACGCAGCACATTTGAGCTTCAGCAAGAACCAGTGAGGTTCATTCACGTGTTACGCAGCACGTTTGAGCTTCCTCAAAAACCATTGAGGTTCATTTGTGTGTTATGCAGCACATTTGAGCTTCAGCAAGAACCAATGAGGTTCATTCTCGTGTAACGCAGCACGTTTGAGCTTCAGCGAGAACCAATGAGGTTCATTCTTGTGTTACGCAGCACGTTTGAGCTTCAGCGAGAACCAATGAGGTTCATTCTTGTGTTACGCAGCACGTTTGAGCTTCAGCAAGAACCAATGAGGTTCATTCTCGTGTTACACAGCACGTTTGAGCTTCCTCAAGAACCAATGAGGTTCATTCTTGTTACGCAGCACGTTTGAGCTTCAGCAAGAACCAATGAGGTTCATTCTCGTGTTACGCAGCACGTTTGAGCTTCCTCAAGAACCAATGAGGTTCATTCTCGTGTTACGCAGCATGTTTGAGCTTCAGCAAGAACCAATGAGGTTTATTCTCTGTTATGCAGCACGTTTGAGCTTCAACAAGAACCAATGAGGTTCGTTCTTGTTACGCAGCACGTTTGAGCTTCAGCAAGAACCAATGAGGTTCATTCTCGTGTTACGCAGCACGTTTGAGCTTCAGCAAGAACCAATGAGGTTCATTCTCGTGTTACGCAGCACGTTTGAGCTTCCTCAAGAACCAATGAGGTTCATTCTTGTTACGCAGCACGTATGAGCTTCCTCAAGAACCAGTGAGGTTCATTCTCGTGTTACGCAGCACGTTTGAGCTTCAGCAAGAACCAATGAGGTTCATTCTTGTTATGCAGCACATTTGAGCTTCCTCAAGAACCAATGAGGTTTATTCTCGTGTTACGCAGCACGTTTGAGCTTCCTCAAGAACCAATGAGGTTCATTCTCGTGTTACGCAGCACGTTTGAGCTTCAACAAGAACCAATGAGGTTCATTCTTGTTACGCAGCACGTTTGAGCTTCAGCAAGAACCAATGAGGTTCATTCTCGTGTTACGCAGCACGTTTGAGCTTCAGCAAGAACCAATGAGGTTCATTCTCGTGTTACGCAGCACGTTTGAGCTTCAGCAAGAACCAATGAGGTTCATTCTCGTGTTACGCAGCAAGTTTGAGCTTCCTCAAAAACCAATGAGGTTTATTCTCGTGTTACGCAGCACGTTTGAGCTTCACCAAGAACCATTGAGGTTCATTTGTGTGTTACACAGCACATTTGAGCTTCAGCAAGAACCAATGAGGTTCATTCTTGTGTTACGCAGCACGTTTGAGCTTCAGCAAGAACCAATGAGGTTCATTCTTGTTACGCAGCACGTAGAGCTTCCTCAAGAACCAATGAGGTTCATTCTCTGTTATGCAGCACGTTTGAGCTTCAGCAAGAACCAATGAGGTTCATTCTCGTGTTACGCAGCACGTTTGAGCTTCAGCAAGAACCAGTGAGGTTCATTTGTGTTACGCAGCACATTTGAGCTTCAGCAAGAACCAATGAGGTTCATTCTCGTGTTACGCAGCACGTTTGAGCTTCAGCAAGAACCAATGAGGTTCATTCTCGTGTTACGCAGCACGTTTGAGCTTCCTCAAAAACCAATGAGGTTTATTCTCGTGTTACGCAGCACGTTCGAGCTTCAACAAGAACCAATGAGGTTCATTCTCGTGTTACGCAGCACGTTTGAGCTTCAGCAAGAACCAATGAGGTTCATTCTCGTGTTACGCAGCACGTTTGAGCTTCCTCAAAAACCAATGAGGTTCATTCTCGTGTTACGCAGCACGTTTGAGCTTCCTCAAAAACCAATGAGGTTTATTCTCGTGTTACGCAGCACGTTCGAGCTTCAGCAAGAACCAATGAGGTTCATTTGTGTGTTACGCAGCACATTTGAGCTTCAGCAAGAACCAATGAGGTTTGTTCTCGTGCATCAAGCAGGTTGGGTTGAGCTTCTGTTTATGTTCGCTGATCAATGTTTATAAGTGAATAAAAGCCTAAATTAAATCTGTTCATCATAAAGCAATCATGTCTCTTCAGAAAATTTGGACTAAACTGCTCAATTCATATGGATTAGTTCTACGAATTTTTTGAAGCGTCAAAGTTGTAGTTGCGTAGCTGTCAATGGAGTGACAGAAATCTCTCAGATTTTATTAAAAATATCTTCATTTGTATTCCGAAGATGAATGAAAGTCTTACGGGTTTGGAATGACATAATGGTGAGTAATCAATGACAGAATTTTCATTTTTGGGTGAATTTTTTGCTGTTGCATGGATTATTTCAGGTCACCCAGTCTGATCGAAATGTCATTTGGATTGAGCTCAGTCGAATCGATTAAGGTGTTTACATGAAGTTCTTTCAGTCCGATTAATTGTTTTTTGTGTAGTTTAAAAGTTTGAGCTGTTCAAAAACTGTGAGAACTGCCTCATATTCCTGTGACATAAGAAAAGCTGAAGTGAGTGGAAGCACATTTTTCTCTTGTTCAGAAAACCATTGAGACTCCCCGTTCTGGACCTCTAGCTTGCACATGTGTAGGTATTGCTATTATTCAAGCCATAAAACTACACGGCCACATCTGAAAATGGTTAGCTGTCGAAACACACTGGCAGCTTCAAAGCGGGCTGCAGTCTGAGCGGGACTGAGTTCCTCTCAGATTGGGAATAGCTGCAAATGGGCCTTTGTTACTTGGACGCGCTCTCTCCATCAAAAGCCACTTCCAGATGTGGCTCCACCGCAAGAATCAAATGTTTAAATCATTATCTTTCATGAGGCATATTTGGGTTGATGCAGCAGTCCCCCGTTTGAAGCGAAGCATTCTTGTTGGTCTTTGAAATTTAAGCGCCAAATAAATTTGATGTGACTGTTTATGAAGCACAGACACCCTAAATAAAACATTGCTATTAGTGTTGGGGATTACCTAACTATGTAAATAGTGACACTAACTTGTTTACATTTTGCAGGATGGATCATTAGGAAATGTGAATCATTTCAGTTAATTTACTCATTTTGCTTCGTTCAAATAAAACTAGTTCAAAATAGGATTCAATTCTTTGAATCACCACACAGATGTCTGTACTGTATTAAGTCATTTTTTACTTTGCAGTGATATATTTTTTGTTGTGAAGTGCTCTTGGTGGTATTTAATGTAAATTGCTCTGATCAGTTTAATACTGTCAAGAGTAAGGATTTGAGCGAGTTTGACAAGGGCCAAATTGTGATGGCTAGACGACTGGGTCAGAGCATCTCCAAAACTGCAGCTCTTGTGGGGTGTTCCCGGTCTGCCGTGGTCAGTATCTATCAAAAGTGGTCCAAGGAAGGAACAGTGGTAAACCGGCAACAGGCTCATTGATGCACGTGGGGAGCGAAGGCTGGCCCGTGTGGTCCGATCAAACAGACAAGCTACTGTAGCTCAAATTGCTCAAGAAGTTAATGCTGTCAGAATACACAGTGCATCGCAGTTTGTTGCGTATGGGGCTGCATAGCCGCAGACCAGTCAGGGTGCCCATGCTGAACCCTGTCCACCGCCAAAAGCGCCAACAGTGGGCACGTGAGCATCAGAACTGGACCATGGAGCAATGGAAGAAGGTGGCCTGGTCTGATGAATCATGTTTTCTTTTACATCACGTGGATGGCCGGGTGCGTGTGCGTTGCTTACCTGGGGAACACATGGCACCAAGATGCACTATGGGAAGAAGGCAAGCCGGCGGAGGCAGTGTGATGCTTTGGGCAATGTTCTGCTGGGAAACCTTGGATCCTGCCATCCATGTGGATGTTACTTTGACACGTACCACCTACCTAAGCATTGTTGCAGACCATGTACACCCTTTCATGGAAACGGTATTCCCTGGTGGATGTGGGCTCTTTCAGCAGGATAATGCACCCTGCCACAAAGCAAAAATGGTTCAGGAATGGTTTGAGGAGCACAACAACGAGTTTGAGGTGTTGACTTGGCCTCCAGATTCCCCAGATCTCAATCCAATCGAGCATCTGTGGGATGTGCTGAACAAACAAGTCCGATCCATGGAGGCCCCACCTCGCAACTTACAGGACTTAAAGGATCTGCTGCTAACATCTTGGTGCCAGATACCACAGCACACCTTCAGGGGTCTAGAGGAGTCCATGCCTCGACGGGTCAGGGCTGTTTTGGCAGCAAAAGGGGGACCAACACAATATTAGGAAGGTGGTCATAATGGTATGCATGATTGGTGTGTGTGTGTGTGTGTGTGTGTGGGTGTGTGTGTGTGTGTGTGTATACACACACACACACACACACCTATCACTGCCTTTATTTATTTACTTATTTACATATATTAGTAGCTTGTAGTGTAGCTAACTACTTTCTGAAAGGAGTATTCTGACTGTAGT
This sequence comes from Coreius guichenoti, assembly GCA_039654105.1. Taxonomy (NCBI): domain Eukaryota; kingdom Metazoa; phylum Chordata; class Actinopteri; order Cypriniformes; family Gobionidae; genus Coreius; species Coreius guichenoti. The sequence continues at coordinate 5,066,967 of CM077176.1, forward strand.
TGAATTAGAGACTAGAGTTTCTTTCCCGACACTGTTGGTTATTTAGCCGATTACTGTCTGTTGTGGTTCTCAGAACAGCCACAGGGCTCTTTTCTAAGGAACGCTGGGATCTCATCATGAGATGAGGACTGGATGAGGGTTTGAAAGGCCTGAAAGACGCCACTGTTTCATTTTCTTCCTGAAAGCAAACTCTTTTCTCTCACCCACTTCCTCCACAGGCAGCATGACTTCAAACGCCAAAGTCTGTCTGCTGTTTAACGCTCCGTTGACCTGCAGATTCCTCTTAAATAAACAGGCGGTCTCGTGAAACTCGCCCTCGATTAGTGATTCAGACTGATATTCAATACTCACCCACGGTCCGAAGGCGTCAGATGGAGGGAACGTGTCTTTTGAGCACCGAGCGTTTTGTTCACGGTACACTTGCTCTTTGATGTTTGGGCGGTTTTTAGGCGTTAGAGGAAAATGGGCATTTTTTTATTTCAGAGGCGCTTGGAAACTCGAGATGCAATAAACCTGAACTTTTACAATTTCCACTGACATGTCAGAGGGTTTTTTTTAGGATGCATTTGTATGGTTTCTCCTCCTCCAGGACTCTTCTAGTACGCCACCTCTCCTGTATGTTGATATGGGTCTGGCTGATCGTATCTGCCCTGAAAACATCACTGTATCACCACATCTGAACTTTTCACCCCATTCTCATTCCACCGTTTTACATGGCTGGGAAGTGCGCAATTTTCCTGTTTCTTGTCAAACGTCACTTCATATCATTGGAGCTCATTGTTTTTGTGCCAACTCTACCCATTGGTTTCTTATAGTGTCTGTCTGTCTGTTACAGCTATTGATGTTTTAAAGTTGAAGTGTGTAGTTTTATGTAGTTTGCGCATTATATTTTTTAATTTTATTTTCAGAATTTCAATCTGTGACGAGCTCAGTGAAACAAATCACCCAAGATAAAGAATCTATGTTATATTGTATAATGTATAATTTTATAAATGATAATAGTAGTAGTAAATACATATTTACATTGTTTATTAATTTGTATAAGTATATGATGAAATGTAAATATATATGCATATACAGTATATGTTAAATATAAATAAATAATACATATATTATCATAACATATTTATAAAAAAGTTAAATGTAAAGTATTTTTGTGTGTATTGTGTTTTCAGTGCTTATTGAAGTGTCATGTCGTTAGCTTAGCAGCATTCTGATGTCAAATTCTATGAAATTGGTAGTCGACTTTCTTCCATACAAAGTTGACTGTTCCAGTTTAGTGAGTTATGACATATAATTATCTACATTTGAATGTTGTATAAGTGGGCTGTAGACAGAAAGGCAGCACTGCTAGGTTTAGTCTCAATCTTGTCACGGTCTTGTGTTTTATAGTAAATATCTCTGGAAAAGTGTTGCAAATGCGGGCAGTAGGAGAACAGGAAAGGAGGAGACCTTTGATCTTTGTTTTTTCTTTTGCCATGGATGAAAAGCACTGCAGAATTTCACACGGGAGAATCCTGGTGGAGACGCCCACAGCTGGGCTCCTCAGGGTCACCAAAGTGCAGGCCAGGATGTTTGTGGGCTGAAATGGTCTGGCACGAAACCTTCACTGTAGACAAGCTCAAATGGTTTAGTTGTCCGTGGAATCTTAATGCAAATTTTTGTCTTATGTCCAGTAAAAATATCTAATATTCTTCAGACATTTACCTGGCAAGCAGAATTTTCTAAGATTAGACTTGTTTTCAGAGTATATATATTTGAATCTTATTTATATCGGTGTATTTTATATATATATATACAGTATATGTATGTGTGTGTGTATATATGTATATGTATATGTGTGTGTGTATATATATATATGTATGTGTGTGTGTGTATATATATATATATATATATATATATATATATATATATATAATATAAAAAATAAAAAATACACAGATCAGGCATAACATTATGACAGGTGAAGTGAATAACTGATTATCTCTTCATCACGGCACCTGTTAGTGGGTGGGATATATTAGGTAGCAAGTGAACATTTTGTCCTCAAAGTTGATGTGTTAGAAGCAGGAAAAATGGGCAAGAGTATGGATTTGAGCGAGTTTGACAAGGGCCAAATTGTGATGGCTAGACGACTGGGTCAGAGCATCTCTAAAACTGCAGCTCTTGTGCAGGGCCATAGTTTTAAAATCAGTGAGGTCCCAAATTTGAGCTATTTAGGAGGGTTTGGGAAAATTTTGATTTCTCTGATCTACATATAGTAAGATGTTTGAAGGCCAAAAAATGAATAATAAATGGCTTTCAAAACCATGTTAGTGGGCAGTAGATTATTTATCATACCTGCTCTCTCATCTCCATCACTCTTTCTTTTTCTCTCAGTCTCCTTCTCTTGCCCTGTCTCTTCCCTTCCTAAAGCTGAGCTTTGACTGATAGTCTTTTAATTTTCAAAATACTCATTTAATTGTAATTTTTAATTCCAAATGGCGAAATTAGACAACATTTTATTAGTTTGCCTGATTGTTTTTGTCGGTTGTTTAACATTTCTATCCTAAAACAGCTGTCAAATACGAAATGTTTAGTTTAGCTAACATCTCGCACCGTTAACTGAAGCGTTGCGTGACTTGCGCTGCTAAATGCAAATTCGTGCTCAGCAGCTTCTGTGAACATAAAGCCCACCTACTTTAATTTGATGGGTCAACTCAAATATTTTGACATTGACGAGCGGTGACAGACCGCAGGCAGCTCAGATGAGAAGATCTTGGGGCTGTCAATATCCTTGCAGCACTAAAGTAGTAATACTCTATTAGTCAATTATTTCACAACATTTATTGTATACACCTCGGAAAAATACAGAGGTCCGGACCTCGGTGACCACATAGCTGGCTACGGCCATGCTCTTGTGGGGTGTTCCCGGTCTGCAGTGGTCAGTATCTATCAAAAGTGGTCCAAGGAAGGAACAGTGGTGAACCGGCGACAGGGTCATGGGTGGCCAAGGCTCATTGATGCACGTGGGGAGCGAAGGCTGGCCCGTGTGGTCCGATCAAACAGACGAGCTACTGTAGATCAAATTGCTCAAGAAGTTAATGCTGGTTCTGATAGAAAGGTGTCAGAATACACAGTGCATCGCAGTTTGTTGCGTATAGGGGCTGCATATCCGCTGACCAGTCAGGCAATGACTTTGTAGGCAGCGCTTGCACACGGAGACGCCATCTTTATGTTTCTAGCTCAACTGTCACAGAATGGAAAGCACCAGATTGTGGTATATCAAAGATAGTGAAAGATACATCGATGCTGCCTTCAAAAATCGATCAGATGAAGGTCTCTCAGGAGGCAGGAAGTGAAGCAAACATTGTATTCGGACATGCCTTGATGCCTTCCTACCTTGGAATGCGTCCTCTGAAGGCAGCATTTTTAAATTTTCGGACGCAGCCTATGATTTAAGCTGGAATGAATTATGGCGTGTAATATCAGCGCATGCATTGTTTCTGTGCCAGTTAAACGCTGCTCTGCTTGCAAAAAGAAATTGCATTATTTGATGGCTGTATTTAAAATGTTGTAGCTTGAGTTTTAGACTATCTTCCTGCTTCTGATCTACATGAAGAGGTGATGGGCAAGATGAACCTTCACCTTTAGTGTATCAGGAAGCCACCGCAACAATGAGGTGTATATACATTCATATACAGTCCCTTCCTCGCAGTCTCTGTTTGTATTCCTGTTGAGCCCGTCCGTCCTTTGGCCTTAACACCAGTGGTCCATTGGCTCCGGTCCATTTGATGTGCTCCATCTACGTCCTCCAGACGCCTCCACTTCCTGTGGTGGAGCAGGGCTGTATTTTTAGGTTAAACAAGGAGCGGGGTCGTAGTTGACCTGCCAGTGACCCCTGGCCGATGTCATGGCTGTGAGGAACTTCACATCTTGGATTTAAGCCTGTTCCTGCACGAGCGTCAAGAATGTCTGCGGCCTCGGTGGGTCTGCCAGCTGCACCGCTCATGGGTGGGAGAAGCGTGCGCAGCGTGTACAGAAGAAACCGGTCTGGTGAGGTGGCGACAGAGAGATAACACTCGTATGTCAGACACTATCCGGAGTGGATACGGGTCAAGCTTTTAAAGGGCTTTTAATCTGTGGGTGAAATCAGACGCCATGCGGTTGGATTTCATGATTAAGGTGCAACCATTTCTGAACCCCAGACTCGCTCATTAGTAGCTGCTGTTCCTGTTGATGTTGTTTAGGATTAGCATGCATTTCACTATGACTGTTGCATGTTCAAATCTTCTATTGTTCTGAAAGATATATTTGCACATGAAAGTAAAAATTGTGGTTCACAGCAGTCATGTAAAGATTGTTGGCAGTGTTCAAATCATTTCTCAGTCGTTCTACCATATACAGAACATCTTGTTGAATATCCCATTTCACTCGTAAATACATCCTATTATGGAAGTAAAATGTGCTGTGAACACGTTTCCTTTTTATGGACGACCATTTCCACCAAATAAAGAAAAATTATAACTACATCAAAATTAATATAAAAAGTCACAATTATGACAGTCAAGGTCACATGTTAGGTTACATTGTCTTTTTATGTCATAACTATAACTTAAAATCTGATTATTTTGACTTCTCATATGTTTTAGTTTTAATATAATAATAATTGACGGAATGTTCAAATGCGCCAAGACCGTTCAACTGTCAAAATTCAAATTTAAACGCACTGAAGCCCATTAGACTCACTTAAGCTGTCATTCTATGTATTATTTCTAAGCCATTGAAATTCATTTAAACTAATCTATTTATCTTGTTAAATCTTGCTAGCAACATGTTAATTCATGCTAAAATATGCTACCAACATGCTAAATCATATTAACATGCTAATTCATGTTAAAACTTGCTAACAACATGTTAAAACATGCTAGCAAAATGTTAATTCATGTTAACAAACATGCTAAAACATGATAGTAACATGTTAAAAAATGCCAGCAACATACTAATCTGTGCTACCAACATGCTAATTAATGCTAAAACAAACCAGCATCATGCTAAAACATGCTAGCAACATGCTAATTCATGCTAAAATATGTTACCAACATGCTAAAACATGCTAGCAAAATGTTAATTCATGTTAACAAACATGTTAAAACATGATAGTAACATGTTAAAAAATGGCAGCAACCAGGGTTGGTAGGGTTACTATTAAAACTAAGCAATTGTGTCTTGTTTAACCAACTAGAGATTACACAGCCCCGTATATATATATTTATATAAAAGGCTATACAGACATCTTGGCTACAGTATGGTATTACAAATGTTTTTATTTTATTTTTTATTTCTTTAACATGAACATGGGGAAAAAAAAAACTTATAGTTTATACACAATATTTAAAAATTTTACACCATCTACATATTTCAAAATACATGTTGAGGCTGTGATCTTTCTTAATTTCACTGACTGACCCTGCGCGTTAGCGGTGGAAGTTCCCCTTTGTGGGGGCTCTCTTGCTAATTTCTACATTTTCCATCTCATTTTCCACTAGAATCTTACATAAAAAAATATATGGAATTTTAAATCACACACAAACACAAAATTTTAGCTAACACGATGTCTGTGCTAGTCGTACCTGTGAATGTTTAAGTTGGATGTTGAGTCCTTTGATAAAGAAAGCGTCTTCATAGCTGGAAAGCATGCTTTGCGCTATACAACTATGTTGTTTCCTTTTTCCTCTTTGAAAACAAAATAACTGAAATTTCCAGACATAAAAACAGTTTTCCCCGCGGGAAGCTCAAGCATCGTAATTAATAACTTAGCTGCGTCTGAGAATATTGTAGACGGGTGTTATTTGCGCATGCACCAGCAGGGGGCTCACGTGAGTCATGACTGGCAACAAAACCAGGAACTATAATCAAGCAGCGTTATTATGTAAAAATACAAATTTATTTGGTTTTAAATGAAACCACTGTAATCCTGAAAGTATTCCCATGTTTTACTAAATGTAACTGTATTCTGGTTACTTCGTTTTTTGACCAATTTTCTGTATCCTGATTACGTAACGCCGTTACATGTATTCCGTTACTCCCCAACCCTGCCAGCAACATGCTAATTAATGTTAAAACAAACCAGCAACATGCTAATTTGTGCTAAATAATGCTAGCAACATGCTAATTCATGCTGTCAACACATTAAAACATGCTAGCAACATGCTAATTCATATTGTCAACACATTAAAACATGCTAGCAACATGTTAATTCATGTTAAAACACTAGCAACATGTTAATCATGCAAGCAACACACTAATTAGTTTTTCTGATAGACTATTGCCTTCAAAACATTTAAACTTCAAACTACTTAACTTCAGGCTTTTAAAACTTTTTCAAACTTTATAGTCTGGCTTTCTCAAGCCAACTTTTAAAGTCTGTTTACAAATTTTACTCATCTAGTTTTGACTTAGTATCTCATCATTTCAACTTTTAATGTGATAATTATAAATAACCAAAGCATGATTTTTGTTTTCGGTAAGTATCTATAGTAATTACACTTTTAAATTGTGCTTAATTACATGGAACTAACCCTAAAACTAATCCTAACTCTAACCCTATAGTAAGTAGGTTACATGTAGTTAATTATTATTACTCAGTACTTAAATTTATAATTACACAGTAACACGGACACCTTAAAATAAAGTGTAACCTTGTTTTCTTATGTGGCGAAAATGGGTTTCCATACATAGGGAAGAAGCCATTGTGATTTTCAGCATTTACACCCAGTAGCACGTTTCTTTTAGTAATATTTTAATACACACCTCTTCATGACTGCAAATATCCACTTTTAGGCTTGGAAGAACTAGACCAGTGTAGCTGTTTGACGTTCTAGAATAACTAAGCTGGATTTACTACATTTTAACCGCACCATCTCACTGAACTCTGTGTCTTGTGTTCATACTAACCTTTAAATATTATACACAAACCACACTGAAGGTCTGAGAAAGTGTTCTGCAGCTCTCTTTTAAGAGCGGCCCGTAAAAGCTGTTTGAGAGGTGCTGCTGAGGTTCAAGTGTGCGGCACATTTGTGCTCCCAGGATGAGGAGGGGCTCATAAAGACGCCCCGACATCTGGTACAGGTTTCAGAGAGGCTCTCTGGATGTTTCAGGATTTAGAGGCCTTCTACAGTATGAAGTCGGTTAGTTGTAGCTGTGTGTCAGTTGCTCAATAATAGCCAAATATATTTAGAAAATTATGTGAAAATGAAAATCAAGTGAACATAAACCACTCTGGATATACTTGAATTTCAAAGCACACTGAAACTGAATTAGGCATGTAACAGTATCAAATTTTCATATCACGAAATTTGCTGAAGCTATTATCACGTTAGTGAATAGTGTTGTCTTCCTAATGGATACAATAGTTTTTTTTCTTATAACAAAAAGAACGCTGAACATTTAAATACAATAAAACAACACAAAAAATCTATAATGTAAATAAAAGTTTCAAACTGATTAAAGTGCAGATTCACAACATTTTCTGTCAATATTTAGGGCATGTTTTAGTCCAGATTATGTAAGTGTAAATAAATGTTTGAAAATAAATAGCCTATTAAGTCATTCATGTCTTTCACATAGCAATCCCAGTAAATTACCGTAAAATTACCAGAATGAATTTACCGGTAAATACACAAATGTACAAGCAATTGCGTTTTGGCTTACCGTTAAGAGAACATTCACACATCAGCACCAAAATACCGGTAAATTCTGTGATGTCAGTCATCGGAAATGATCTTTAAACACTGCACTGTTGTCTTCATTTGCCTACATGTGGAGAGACCCTTTAGTTTTACTATTTGTTCAATTTGACAACATTTTTTTTTTTGCTTCTGAGTGACCGGCATATAAGGGGACGATCACACAGAATGCGTTTTTGCTCTTAAAAACACCACGAGACGTGCATAATAGTATCCAAATGCAGAGCCGCAGCGCTGATGAATGGAAAAGAAGGCTGGCTCAGCGGTCAGAGATGTCCATCTAGCGCATATTTACATAGAAAAACTATTAAAAAGCAGCGGAGCTTATACTGTAAACAGCACAGAGTAATCACATCATCTCCATAAAACTTTATGATTGGCCCAAAGCAGACCTTGTACCAACCTCAATCTTTGTCCACACACAGCATCATACTGGTAATTTACTGGTAATGTTGCAACTTCTTATACTGTTATATAGGCATGTCACGATACCAAAATTCCAGTAGTCGGTACCAATACCATTAAAATTTTACGGTTCTCGGGCACCAATTTCGGTACCACAGCAAAATCTGTTGGAACTATTTTATTATTTTATTTAACTATTTGAAAAAAATATTAAATTAAATTCAATGAGTTTATTATTTATGATGATAATCATTATAAGTAAATAATACATATAAACATTTAAAGGCTACATGCGGTTTAAAAGTAAACATTGTTTATTAAAAAAATGAAAAATAAGCAACCCTCTAGGCACACCTAATAGTAATAATAATAATAATAATAATAATAATTATTATAATAATAATAATAATAATAATAATTATTATTATTATTATTATTATTATTAGTAGTAGTAGTAGTAGTAGTAGTATTACATTGAGACGTAGCTAAATATACTGTACAACAGTAGCCTAATATATTTCTGTCAATTTCTTCAAGTTAAACCAAACTTTTATTTTGACGGGTTGCCGTGAAGACCTTTGAGTGTCTGTGTGTTTATATGACGATAGTTTTTCTCAAATGAAACGGTAAATGCTCATGAAGTGACTCTCAGAGCGGCTCTGGTTCATGTCCTCATAGAGTGACACGGCAGAAGCTAAAAAGACAGTGAAGCTAAAAAGACATGTTTGGCAAATGAAACATTCACACAGAGACACAGAACATGCAGGATTAATATTTAAATAGTCTTTTACGGTTTAAAATTCACAGACACCAGTATATATTCGGCTACAGTCTGGAGCCCTGCGCTTAGATAAACACGGAAGCGACTGAAAGCAGCTGCCTATTAGTGGGTACTGAATATACTCGGTACTACAGAAATGCTGGTCACATTTTCCAAATTTCAGTACTGACTTGGTACCGAATTACCGGTACTTACCATGGTACTTGACATCCCTACTGGTATATTTACCGGTATTTTTGAAAAGGTTCTGTTCACACATGATCTCTTAACGGTAATTTACCAGTAAAGACTGTATGTGTGAAAGGGGCTATTTAAGTATTAAGTATTTGGTGCTGTAATGAAAATCTGAATGGCTGATTGAAACATTTAAATACTGTTCAGAAACAGAAAGTAGCACAACCTGCTTTGTTTACGGGGGTTTCCGGGGTAACGGCTGCATTTTTGCAAATTAACAACACTAATTCTTTATTCCAAATCACGTACTATCCATCCTAAATAGTATTCGAAATATCCCGGAAATCAAGCGAGCGAGAGAGAAAGCCTGTTTCCACCTTGTATTAAGATGTGTTTTCGGTGAGGGTGACGTGCCATCTCCCAGAAATTAGTTTTTGCAGGGTGGGATGTCTGTTATTGTATTCCAAAGATACCTAGATGATTTACTATTTCCGTTGGAAATTCAAAGTGCAGATTCATGCACACTCTGGCCCCGTCCCAAATGAAACCCTAAGCCCTCGCGATCTTCCTCAGAGTCCACACTTTCATGATGTGATGTAACTGTAAATTGTAAATTGTAATGCCACTTTGACTGTCGGGTGGACGTCTGCTGCGGAGTTCACGGGCTTGCAGGCTTGGCAGAAGTGTGCATCGAGTGCGAATATCAGCCACACAGGGGTGCTTGCAAGCACCCTTCTGAAGCCTAAAATGAAAAATGGGACACTCTATGGTCTTGTGGACTTAATGGACACTCACATTGCCATTGTAAGAGTACAAGACCGCAAGTGCACATGAAGTATGCCATTTGGGACAGGCCCTCTAACAGCTAACACTGCCCATGACCCATTGCATGTTGGATGAGGATTCGATTAGAACTACAAACACAAATAAAAAGTGTTAAAAAACTACAAACATGGCAGATGTGCAAGACCGAATAATCAGTATCTAAAGGCCTGTTCACACCAGGACGATTTTCGCGTGTGTTTAACGCCTCGTAACTAAACAAAGGGCGCCAATGTGAGTGTGCACACCGACGCGTAAAACGGCAGGCGTAAAAGCGTCATTTTTTTTAAAAAACGCCTTGGGTTCGTTTTTTTATTTTGACGCGCCGCGTTAAAAACTGTCCGACCAATAAGATCGACGCTTTTGTTCACGTGCCTGGAGCTGCTGAAGTTACAGTAAAACAAGACTTGGTGTCGCTCAAGCACAAAACGGTCTTGCCAAGCATGAATGTAGAGCTGCTGGTCTCGTTAGTGTCTGAACACAAAGAGTTGTATGACAAACGCCAGAGTGACTACAAAAATATTGATAAGAGGGAGCTCCTATGGAGAGGAATCGCAGATCAAATAGGACTCGATGGTGAGTTTTATTTCACTTATTTTTCTTTCATGTAAAGTTACATAGGCTTAACTTTTTTAGTAACTTTTTCCAGCAAAATTTTGACCATTGCCATCGTTTGTGTGCTATAGTGGAGGAGGTTAAACAGAAATGGAAAAGCTTGCGCGACACATACACTAGGAAAAAGCGCCATCTATTGTCAGGGAGTGAATTTGCACTTTCACTCCGTGCATCACCAGTGAAAATCGCTTGGGTGTGAACACTCAAGACACGCCGAAAAATGTCTCGAAAAACGTCTCGAAAAACGCTGCCGATAAGCGCGCGCGATATTCGTCCCGGTGTGTACAGGCCTTAACCTGATGAAAAAATATTTATTTAATGTTATTCGCATTATATTTCATCAGCAACAACATTGTAAACTTTTATAAAAAGATACTTTTGGTTATTAACTTTTAAATGCATCATTGTGCCAACACACGAGGAGAGTCTCCGCATGAAAGACCCACGACTGACCGATCAACGTATGTAGGATGTTAACTGTGACAAGATGATTGACAGGGCAGTTTAAACAGTGACAGACTGCATGTAACTAGTGACAGAGCGGACCGTTAATGATAAGTAGTATGTCCCAAAGCTTGTCTACGCTTCTGCTACACACTCAAAAGTATGTACTTTTTCTTCACAAAAAGCGTACATACTTTTAGGGCGTAGTTTAAGTAGGTAAATTGGGATGCAGCCACATTCTTAGTGAATTCCTCATGAATCTAAACTCTAGAAGCATTAGGCCTGTAGCTCATTTTGCGATGGGTTTGATGAAATTAGTCTAATTTTTCCCAGCAGATACATATCAGTGTGTTACACTTACAGAGGAAGCCGATAAGAGCGGTAATGAACGTCGGTCAGGCCGTTGGTGTTCCAGCAGGCTGAGATGTTCTGTGATTTAAAGGTCTGGGGAACTTCAAATGTCTGGCTGGGCCTCTGACGCAGATGAGCGAACAGACTCGCTCCACAGCTGTTGTTTCTGAAGTCTCTGAAGCGCTTTATGTCCTGCCAACACTGTGCCTCACATCTGACCTTGGGGTGAAAAGTCTTTCTGCACTGGGGTGGAAACCCTTCGGCCATCTGTGGCCCGCTAGTAACGTGTTGTTCATCAGCACACGCCCCGAAACAAAGTTTATCAATGAAACGGAATGAACGAACCTTGCCAGCTCATTTTGAATATAGCTTTTTATTGCTTAACTTGTCTGTTCCATGATTATTTAGACAAGTAGCTTCTTGTTATGCATGCTTAAGTGCTATAAATGAGCATTTTTGCTGCACAGTTTTCTGTTTGTTTTCGGTGTTGAATCGTTTTAAGTACACTGGATCTAGAAGTGAGAGTTAGAAGCCAAGACCAAAGCAGAGATTACAACATTAGTGAGATGCTGTGGATGGTTTGGCACAGAGTTGACCGCTGGATCTAAGTGTGTTAATAAGTCTGGTGTGGATGTGATAGGGACATTACGGACCAACTCTCACTACACAGCCAGATGTACGTAAGCTACTGTCTGTCATAAACTGGCAACATGCATGTACACTACTGTTCAAAAGTTTGGAGTTGGTACGATATTTTGAAATGAAATATGAAAAGTCTATCTATCTATCTATCTATCTATCTATCTATCTATCTATCTATCTATCTATCTATCTATCTATCTATCTATCTATCTATCTATCTATACCACCCAATCAATGTGTATTTCATCATATTTAATACATTAAAGTGCCCCTATTATGCTATTTTAAAGTTTCCTAATTTTGTTTTGGAGGTCTCCAACAACAGGTTTACATGCATCAAAGGTCAAAAACAGTTTCATTTTCTCATAATGTACATTGCACATCACCACAATGTTCAATGATTCTCAAACGACTCGATGGATGAATCAGTCTCTCTAAACCCCTCCTTTCCACGAGCCTACTCTGCTCTGATTGGTCAGATGGCCCAGTCTGTTGTGCGTACAGCGCGTATTTCGGAAACAAACGGCCATTACCATAACTGAACTCCAGCTCCGTCCGGAGGCTTCCTAAAGCTCAGTGATTGTACACACTGTAAAGACAGTAACGATGACATTGATTTTACATCAATCCCAGCGAGAGTCCGAATCGATGAAGAAATATCGGAAGAACTAATTTTTCAACCCGAACCTTGAGCAGGACGTTTCTCAGTGATGCTACTCAGTTTGAGGTACATTATGAGATGTTTCAACTGTAATTCCTCACCATTAGCATTAACAAGAGTATGTACATCAACAAACCTGTGTGTGTGTGTTTCTAATTTATTGCGGTGCACATGCGGGAACTGTATCAATAACAGCGCATACGTTAGCCCAGCACTAACGTGAATGACTGATGTAACATTAAAGTTTGAATATTGAACTGTTTTACTCAAGATGCCTCAAAATAACCGATGTCTATCGCATATGCAGATTGATATTTAAAAGTTTTTTTATTTTTCTTCTTCTCGATAATATTCAGATATTACAGTTGAATAAAATGGCAACAATAAAAATAGCTAGCTAGGTTAGCTGATTACCTTAAAAGTCCACTTTCTCCGACAAGCGGATGAGACCTTTTTTCTTGTTTGTTTGGCATGAAGCCTATTCAGTTCAAATTGATTGAATTAAATGGAGCCAATTCTTCAATTCTGATTTTTGCAGAACTCTGGTTTACACGCATACATCTGTAGAACGAAAACCAGAATTGCTTGGCGATGTGAATATGTGTTTTTTTTTCTTTCCTCACCGCTGCTTCCTCTCTGTCGTCTGGAGCGTGTCGAGGACACATCTGTTTTTGAGTCCAGACTGAGAATCTTCTGGAATTAAGAGCTTTTGTTTCTTTATAGATCCACTATGTTGCACTCAATAATTCATATTTTAAGAATAAATTGTTTTACTTTCCGTCTCTTTGAGTGGAGCTGGGCGTCACGCAGAGGGATCAGGCTTTCATTTGATTTTAATGTCAAGAGTTTCATGAGTTCACATGTGAACAATCGATGCTTTCATTTGTTTCTGTACACTTACTAGTCTGAAGAATAGTGCAGTTAGTGGTGTTTATTACGGCACTATTGCTCATACTTGATTTGATTTGAACACCTCTGACGTGATGAAGCAGTGTTTGTGCTCCAGACGTGAAGGATTCCTCAGATTGTTACAGCAAACTAGCATTGTGTCTGTGAGTTTTTGCTCTGAAAATATATGTAAATATATGTGATAATATTGTGCAATAATATTGTGACTATTGACATTGGTACTGGATGATGGCCACCTTCATGTACTTAGTATTTAATTTTTTAAGTATTGTGTTTAGGTTACTTCAGTTTGGTCTCTTTTTAAAGATGACACGACAGATTATTGTTCACTGATATATAAGTGAAATAAGTTTAAAAAAGTGAAAAGTATATTTAAAAAAATATATAAATGTTTTAAAAAAAAAATTGACAGAAATACCATTTTAATTTGTATATTAAATATATATTTTCCAAAACATTTTCCTCTAAAACTGTGAGCAAATCAAAGCTATAAATCTAAAGAAGCTGTGTTCCAAATTTGAGGTTGATATCTCAAAAAAATGAGCTTTCAGTAAGAATTTGTTTAGGAGCGTTTAGGAGCAGTACCAAACTTTTCCACTAGATGAAATGTGTTTCGCATTCATTTCCAATGCGCTCATTTTGACCGCGAACAATACAAGCAAATACATTTTTTTCAGGACCATTTAACCTTTTCGAATCATGGGCATGATTTTTTTGTGTTCACACAGCAAGTGCCAAAACCTTTACCAAGTTTCGTACCATTCCGATGAAGTAAAAAAAAAAAATTTTTTTTTTCTGTCAAAATGACCGAACAGCACCAGAGGGTAATGTTTTTTTATTTCATTGACACATTTTTAGTTTTTCATTTATGTCGGAATCAACATTTACTCAATCAACATTTTTACATTGATTTTTAAAACGAAAGTTGAACAGACAATTGTAATTTTATTTACTAACATTAACAAAGATAATAAATCCTGCAAAAAAATATATTGCTTATTGTTAGTCCATGATAGCCAATGCATTAACTAATGAGAGCTTACTTTAAAGAGTTACCAAAATGTTTTGACATCTGTAGCTTTAGCGATGGTTAACCTAGTTAATCCTGGTTAGTAGTAAATCTGGTGAATCTGTTCATTACGACCTCTTTTTTTTAGTTACTCTATCACGTCTGGAAGCCACTCTGAATGAAGCAGGAACAAACAGCAACTCTCAAGAGCTGCTGAGATCTGATACGCCACAGACACATTTTAGAGTTGTCACGCGCTTATTCCACAAATATAGGCCGTCAGAACACATGCATTTGCCTCCAGATGCCCTTTCAACACACTTACAGTCTTTGTTGTGATTTAACTGTGGAGTTTGAGCTCAGAGAGTCAGAGATGGAAGGCAGCGCGAGACGATAAAGAAACCAGGGCCTGTTTTTTCTTCAACTGTAGATTGGAACCAGCTCTCTCTTAATTAACCATATGGCCCACACATTGCTGCTTAAAAAGGGCCTCAGTGGGTGATGGCATTATGGGTAAAATACCATGTGTTAGCCTTTAAAATGCAGAGGGCGGTCAGATCCTGCATGCAGCTCTGGGATGCATCTGTTGCTCTGGGTGGTAATGAGTTCACTGGGCTTTCATGCCTTTCAGACACGTGACTTTAAAGAAAACATGGCCGTCCTGCGGCTGGAAATCATCTTAAATGTTGCGTTCTGTGTTTAAACTGGGAGGCGGATCCGTTTGAAATCAACACAGCTAATTGGATTCCTGAAAACACATTTGGACCCGCCTCTGGGAGGTTCTCATTGGTCGATTTGTCAGTGTGTTGCAGCATACATTAAAAATGTGGAATAAAATTCACAGTAAAAAGCATGTTCAAATCATTGTGATATTCACAGGTTTGCGTCATTTTTTTAAATTAAATTTGTATGTTTATGCATCTATACTTCAGTAACAAGGATGCATTAAATTGATCAAAAGTGACAGTAAAGACATTTATAATGTTACAAAAAAATCTATTTAAACTTTGTTCATCAAAGAATCCTGAAAAAATGTATCAGTTTCCACAAAATATGAAGCAGCAAAAACTGTTTTCAACATTAATAATAATCAGAAATGTTTATCAAGCAGGAAATCAGCATATTAGAGTGATTTCTGAAGGATCATGTGACACTGAAGACTGGAGTAATGATGCTGAAAATTCAGCTTTGATCACAGAAATAAATTATATTTTATAATATATTCATATAGAAAACTTCTTTTAAATTGTAATAATATTTCACAATATTAGCATAAGAGACTTCATGAACATGGTTGTGGTTGAGGTAGTTGACTGCTTACATTACATGAGCAGGTTGGGATTTGTACACTATGTACCGTGGTGCATTTTTGTGGTTCAGATGTCTGTGGTTGCAGATGATTTAGTCTGTTTCTGATGGTGTTTATGACAGACTTCAGTCTCATCTGCTCCTGTCTCAGTGTCAGTCATACTCAAAAAAACCCCCAAATATTTCTTTTAATGATAATGTCTCAAATCATCAGAGAAAAGGAAACGTGGTAGAAAATTGGGCAAATGTGCAAGTATTTCTGTTGCTTGAACAAATAAAGAACGGTGTTAAAAATACCAAGGTCATACATTTGCATGAAATGATCAAATGTGTGCATTGTAAGTCACTAGATAAAAGCGTCTGCCTGCCAAATACATAAATGTAAATATGGCTATTATAACACAGCACAGCGAAACTGGCTTAACCAATAGTGTGAAATTCTCTATGGAGAAAATTAGGATTTTCTTCTTACTTCAGGAACTCAACTGTTTCTCTCTGTTACTTTTGGGTCCAAGGTGGAAGGTATTTTGCAGTGAGATTTAATCTTATGTGACACTATCGTCTTTTTTCCGTCCCTGAGGAGGAAATGCTTCGGATGGAGGCGTTTGTTTTTTCTGTGGTTTCTGGGCTGAATATTGAACTAACACCTCTCTTGATCTCCATGTTTCTCCTCCAGGAGCTACAGAACTGTGAGCTGAAGGACGGACACTCGGCAGTCCACCGCTGCCCTCTAGAGGGTGTGTATTCACATTCACCCATCAGACATCAGACACACTGTAGGGATGGGACGATTACTGGTTTCACGATAAACCACGATAAAATGTACTGACGATTAGTATTATCGTTTAAAATTTAATTATCATTAAAACCGTGTTTGATTATCGTGATTTTGAAAACTTACGGTAAATCCTGTCCAGCCAGCATCAGTCTGACGCAGACGCAGCGCGCAACGTTGTTTTTTGAATGAGAACAAATGGCGGAAGGGAGTGACAGCGCTCGGGAGATTTTTCAGCCTTCTAAAAGGACCAAATCTGAGGTGTGGTCATATTTTGGCTTTTACAAAAGTCCTGAGGGAAACTTAATCGAGGATGGTCACCCTGTCTGCAGAACATGCAAAATGAAAGTCGCTGCAATGGGGGAAACACTTCAAATCATCATCCACTGTTATATAGCGAACGCAAGGCAAGTTAACTTTGACCTCAATACCAAAACTACGTCTGGGAAATAATTGGACACAAAATGTTGTTTTGAGTTGAATTATTGTATCTCATGAAATTAACGTGAAGCTTCCACAAAGAAAAGTTCGCAGCAAGTTCAAACAAGACTATTATGGGTGACATTTAAGGGATAATAATGTATATTCATTGTACACTTATTACACTGATTTTTTTTTTACCACATAAATAATTACGGGGACATATTGAATTGAGAATAATGTTTTAAATCTTACCTGTTTATAAACAGCGTACAAAACAATCGTCCAGACGAGATGATCACAACAATATTATAGTAGTATTAATAGTAAAATCCTCTGATTTCACTTTCAATACAATCAAAAACGGAGACGCAAGACGGCAAGTTGCATTTGAATGAAACGAGAGAGCGTGTCCGTTGTGATACGTGGATGTGCACTGTGATAATGCGTTGCTAGTGACGACGGCCATTATAAGGAAGGAAATGCCACAGAATAGAATCTTGCTTAAAAAGTGCATAGAGTTGCTTGTTTTATTTGTTATTTGTTGTTTTTCAAATATAAAACGTGTTGAAATGTTTTCAGTGTGTGCATCAGTTCTTTGTGAACACTTTCATCTCATTTTAACAAAACCGTGATAATATTGATAATCGTGAAAATTTTGCTCACTATAATCGTGATATAAAATTTTCATACCGTCCCATCCCTAACACACTGCAAAATGTCCAGTATTTGATTATTTGTGTCTTCCTTTCCAGTACAAATATCTAAACATTCTTATATTGAGACTGGAGATGTAAAATGACAAGATAAGGTGTCTTGTTTTCTGAGAGATTTATCAAAACGAAGTGAGTTTATGCTTAAAGTGGGCATGAAACAAAGCTGCGATCATCTTTTCTTCTCTATTGTGATGTATATACTGAGTGAAACGGCTTCTTGAACAAGAACAAATGAAGGGTGGGACTTGATTTTGTCCTTGGGGAATTGATTGGATGGTTGTGGTTTGCTATTGGTGGATCTCATTTGAGTGACAGGTTGCCCCGCCCTCGTCATCAGAGAAGAGATGTCGCTGCAAGAGAGAGAGGAAGTGCACAGATAAATCATTTATAATACTGCAATATTTCATAAAAAATAAGAATTGTCAGTTTTGATTTCATGGTGACTTTACTGCAAGAACAAATATCTGCCAGTGGGGTCAGAAAAATCTGCTTAATTCAAAGGAAAACTGACTTTTCTGACTCCATTGACAGAAACTTGTTTTTGTTTTTAGCATAAACTCACTTCATTTTGATTAGTCAGCTAACTTGTTGTCATTTTGCTTCTCAAGTAAATGTATCTTGATATAAGAATGTTTAGATATTTGATATTTGAGCTCTGTGCACTCAGTGTAGTGTACTCACTGTATTTGTGTGTGTGTGTGTGTGTGTGTGTGTGTGTTTAGTGGTTTTGCCTCCAGAAAAGGCCGAAGGATGTGAGAGTTTTCTTCAGTATCTGCCGTCTGAGGATGGAGAGAGGGACCTGAAGGAAACCTCCAAAGGGAAGAAGCGCATCAGTCTAGATGTAAGTTTACAAGTTTTCCCCCACTCTACCCTATTGTAGACAGAAATGGGAGGTTATTTATAATAAACCTGCTGAAACAATAAAAAAATATACAATTAAGATAATGTTGCACAATTAAAATGAAAGATGATAACGCATAAGAAAGATAACGCAGCCTCTGTTGTTATTTATTCTTTGCGGACGCCTACTGGAAGTTAAGTTTGGGCCACAAAAGCGCGCATGCGCAGTAACATTTGTTTATGTTGTTGCCGTTGAAACCGTCTATAACATTTGTGGGAAGACTAAGTGACATTTTTTAACTGATTTATTGAACTGATTCATCATCTGAATAAACCAAATCGTTAAAATGGATTGGAATTTGCAGCTCTATTTTAGAAAATATTTACTGTCCACTAAAAGTAGGGTTGTAGTAAAATTACTATTTTATAATGGCTGTACTAAATTTTACCTGTACTAAATTTATATTTTATTTAACAGATGCTTGTTTCTTGAGAAAGTGATATCAGTATCTGCCAATGTGGTTAGAGAAGTTTTCCTTTTGAATCAAGTTGATTTTTCAAGTTGATATCTGTCGTTTGTCATCGTTTTAACCACATTTGATCAATTTCTCAGAGAACAAGACTTCTTATCTTGATTTTAGACATTTTAGATATTTGTACTGTGAAACAAAGACAAAAATACCTGAGGATTTGCTACTGTACGGTATAGTGCGGTTAATAGTGTTGCTAGTTTCATCACTGGTCTCCATACTGTCTGTTTCACACACACACACACACACACACACACACACACACACACACACACACACACACACACACATACATACATACATAATAGGGGGCCTATTATGTCCTCTTTTTTTTTTTAAACTCTTGATGTTGTTTTTGGGCTCTACTAGAATAAGTTTTCATGCTTGAATGTTCAATAAACACATTATTTTCCCCATATTCTCCATTGTTGCAGCTCCTCTCTTCCCAGTCTGTCAGCAATGCTCTGTTTAATTCCTGTCTCTATGAAGCCCCTCCTTCTGAAAAGCTCAATGTGCTCTGATTGGTCGGCTTGAACAGTGTGTTGTGATTGGTCAGCCACTTCAAGCGTGTTTGGGAAATGTCCCGCCCCTTACCATAACTGCCAGTTTCAACACATTACTAACCAGGCCCGCCCCTGTATGAATTATTTAAATGAGGAATATTGTGACGTGTTCATTCACAGAAGAAAACTCAAGACTACAATGGAGGCGTTTCAGGGGGTTCAGAAACAGTGACACTGATATAGAGAATAACTGGAGGGACTTTGTGCTTTATAACTTTGCAGACCTTTTTCATGCTCAAACAGTGTGTAAACATCACACACTAAAGAAAGTTGAAAATGTCTAAAAGCATAATAGGACCCCTTTAAATGACAGTAACACAGAACTGTACATCTGTGTTCACTGTAAAAACGCTCTGATAGTGTAGTAAGAACGAATGAGACACATCAGTGATATCCGCGCGCATTGCCAAAGCCTTAAATCATGGCATATACCACATGAGCTCGGAGGAAAGTCTTCTTGCTTCACTTCACCATCCATTCCGATGTTGTAAGAGTTTGTTCGCTCAGACGCCCGCAGCATCTCCAGACGTGCTCGTCCAATTATCATCCTTGATACCAGATACTCATAAATTACAGCTGCTGCCAAAAGCTGTAACTGAGAATTGTGGTTAAAAACCGCCTTATACATTCTCTCTGAACAGCTCGAATTGCAGTTTAAGAGCTGCCTTAAACATAATACCTGTAGATTACATTTTTTCTACATCAAAAAAAAAAAATATACTCCCCCTCACGTTGTTGCATATCTGTATGACTTTGTTTATTCTGTGCAAAAAGAAATGATAAAGCTTCTGTTTTACATACAGTAAAATGAAGTGGATGCTGCTGCCTAACATCTGTATTTATTTATTTATTTATTTTAATTTATATTGTATTATTTATTATATTATATTAATATAGTATATATTATTTATTTACATTTTTGATTGTTTGGTGGTTGCAGTTATTTTAGAATTATGTATATACTATTATAGTTTTATTAATATTTAGAATTAGCTTTCATTTTATTCTTTTGAATTTTAGTTGATTTTTTTTTTTTGTTGTAATTGTATGTGCTTTTGTTATTTTATTATTTTTTTTAAATATTACTATTTAGGTTTCATTTTACTTTATTTCAGTTTTAGTTCAGTTTTAAGTTTTTTTTTTTTTATGTTCTGTTACTAATTTTAGTACTTCAACATTTCTAATTTTAATTTAGTTTGTATTTTTGTATTTGTAACCTACTCTTATATTTATATTTATTAGGTTCATAGTAAAAGCCTAACTAGAGACAAGGGCTGTACAGTAATATTATTCTGCATTGTCCCTGTCAAATGAAATACATAAATCAGATGACATGAGTAAATGATGACAGTTTTCAGTTTTGAGTGATAATTTCCTAATAGGCAGTGACAGTTATTGACAGCCTCCTGCTGGTCATGTGTGTAACTGCATGTTCTGATCTCTCAGGATCTCGAGTGTAACGTGTCGCTGGTTGATGACAACAGGCAGGAGTGGGTCTTTACCCTCTATGATTTTGACAACAGCGGAAAAGTTACGAAGGAGGTAAAATATTTGCATTTTATGTATTTCAATTTAGCAGTCATGCAGGGGCTGCAGCATTAAAGGGATAGTTCACCCAAAAATGAAAATTCTGTCATCATTTACTCTCCCTCATGTTGTTCCAAAACTTTTTGAGTTTCTTTCTTCTGTTGAACACAAAAGAAGATATTTTAAAGAATGTCGGTAACCAGACAGTTGACGGCACCCATTGACTTCCATAGCAGGAAAAAAAAATGGAAGTCAGTGGGTGCCGTCAACTGTCTGGTTACCAACATTCTTTAAAATATTTTTGGGTGAACTATCCCTTTAACAGAAGCAGCAGTGTCGCATGCACAAGTGTGCTGCATACTTGTTCATGCAGTATGAATGCTGTAATCTGTTAATATGTGCAGAAAAATGATTATGTGTGAAACAGGCCTGCCGTAAACAAGCGTGCTAATACACGTTCTGCACCTGACATTCATTCCCTTTATCAAAATGCATGAGAATGAGAATGCATTCATGATGTGGGTGTGTTGTGTGTTAGGACATGTCCAGTTTGATGCACACTATCTATGACGTGGTGGACTCCTCCGTCAATCACTCGTGTAAAAGCAAACAAAAGACCCTCCGAGTCAAGCTGACGGTCACCCCAGAACCTGGAGCTCGCAGGAGGGACGGGACACATGCCGGGACTGGTGGGACTCTGCAAAACACACATACAGATATAACCACAGCGGGCGGTATGATCAAAACGTTATATTTGAGAATGAGTAACGGTATATAGATCATGATATAGTATTCCTGTAGCTCAAACAATAGATCATGGCACTTGCAACGCCAAAGTCATGGGTTCGATTCCTTAGGAATGCATGAACTGATCAAATGCAATGCAAGTTGCTTTGGATAAAAGCATCTGCCAAATGCATAAATGTAAAGATTATTTCAGCTGGTTAATATTTTTTTGCACACTATAATTTATGGGTGGGTGTACTGTACACAAATACAATTGGTTTGTGTCTAGATGGACTCAAAGTAAAAGATCAGATGATTCATAACAAATGAATGAATCAGTCAGTGCAAAAAAAGCTTCACATAATGAAGAGCTAATAGTTAACTTGAGTTAAGACTCACACAGTCAAAAATAAGAAGTGCAGACTATAATTTATGGGTGTGCACAAATAAATGGTTTCTGTCTAAATGGACACAAAACAAAAGATCAGATGATTCATAACAAATGAATGAATCAGTCAACACTCGAGTGAGAAAGACTCAAAACAGTCTAAATGTTATATAACAAAATAGTTCACGCTCTAATTTATGATTGAATAAGACACATTCAAAGTAACTTAACTTCACGTTCTTTGCTCCCTCTTTAGAGAGAGATGCGAGTCGTTTGAGTCGCATCGAGTCGGCTCACACGGAGGAGAGCCGCGGTGGCGACAGACGACAACCTACACACATCAGGTGAACAACTAATGTTCATGTGTCCTTCTGCACCGAAGCTGGCAAGCACAAAAGAGTCACGTGTGGCTTTGTTGGGTTTTCTTTGGGTGCCATTGTTGATTATAATGTGAAAGATCTAGTTTTGTGTTGCATCACATGCAGTGTATGAAACATGCATGATTAGACTATGCTGAAACTTTACTGTGTGGATGTTATGCCATATATGTACACATGTGCTGTATTAAAGCATGTTGGATGTTTTTTCCGGTGATGTGACAGAGCTCAGCCTGCTGAAGCTCACGAGAGGAATCACTACTGCGTGGATGAGAACACAGAGAGAAGAAATCATTACCTGGATCTGGCTGGAATAGAGAACTACACCTCCAGATTTGACAGTAAGATTTTTCTGAACGTGCATAATAGCACAGAAAAACAATCCTTAACACTGACACGAGCGAGTTGTGCATTTCCAGTTTTGATGGCAAACACTGTTCATGGAAAAACCTGAGCCGTTTGAAATGATTAGAGATTAAAGGGAGAATCTCATGGCCACATTTCACTTCAAAATTGACTTAAAAATACTCTAATATTTTACAAACACTGAAGGGTGAGTCTTACAAAACCCATCAGGAAATGTCGTATTTCACCAGAAAATTAAAAGAAATTCTAATTTTGCATTTTAGGAGCCCTAAGACAATAACATTATTTTTTATTTGACATTATTTTCATTTATTATTTACATTAAGCTCACCCCCTCCAGTTTCTCATAAAAATCTCATGACTGCAATGCAAAAGAAATAAGATATTATTTTAATTGTAAAGTCCTCATCATGGCGGTATTTGTTGTACTGCCTTTATTTCATTACTTTTCCTAAAAACAGGCTTCATTTTCTTTATATATCTAAAAATATATATATATCTAAAAATATAATACTTTAATTATGTTCCTTTTATAAAAAATGTTTATATGCAATTATGTTAATTGTGCTGACCCTTTATAAAATATAATTTCTTAATTTTGTTCTGATCTATTATAAAAATATTATTCTTTAATTACGTTAATTGTGCTGACACTTTATAAAATATAATTTCTTAATTGTGTCCAGATCCTTTATAAAAAATATAATACTTTAATTATGTTCATTGTGCTGAATCTTTATAAAAAAATATTTCTTAATTTTGTTCTGATCCTTTGAAAAAATATTATTCTTTAATTATGTTAATTGTGCTGACACTTTATAAAATATAAATATTTTAATTTTATTTTGATCCTTTATAAAAAAGTTTATATGTAATTATGTTAACTGTGCTGGCTCTTTATAAAATATAATTTCTTTATTTTCTTCTGATCCTTTATAAAAAAAATATTATTCTTTAATTATGATAATTGTGCTGCCCCTTTATAAAATTTTATTTAATATATTATTAATGTTCTCTTTCTGCAAGGTTCCTCTCCTCCTGCGGCCCAAGAAGAGCCGCCCTCACGACCTTCACACAACCAGAGTCGTTCCCGGTCCCATGAGCCTGAGACACACGCCCATCAGCGGCGGTCGCAGGTCATCGCCGACCACTGTGTGGCCCTGGATCCCCGCATGCGCAACGGGCCCCAGTCCATCCGATCCCCCAAGGGGATGTCCAAAGGAGCAGGTGGCAGCCAGGCTGCGGCCAAAATCAGCAAGTGCTACGGCTACAATCCCTCCATGCAGGGCATGCATGTCACAGGGGGTCAGGATGTGTACCATCTACCCCAGCAGAACCAGCCACAAGCCCCGTCGGGTCACCAACACCCTCTCCAGCACAGTCACAGCAAGAGGGTGAGAGCCAAAGCCAGAGAACAGGCCCTGTCGCCTTCAAAACAACCTTCACCAGCGCCGGACCGCGAGCAGACCGCTGGCTTTGTGCTTCCTGTGGTCCAGCGACATGAACACCATCATCATCACGAACATCATCGTCATCACCACTACCACCACTACCATCAGACATGACTTCGCCCTGTGACGGGATGTTCAGCGGAAACTCTGCTTTCATAAAGCTGTGGATTTTAGCTCATTGGAATCATTGATCATGAAATAGAGCTTTCAGGCAAACCAAGCAGAAGGCCGTGCCTGTCAGGTTTGTAAGGGTCATTCCTGTTCTGCAGTACGGATGTTCAGAAAGTATTTTTACATAAAAGCATATATCCAGTGTTGGGGAAAGTTACTTTTAAAAGTAGTGTGTTACTCCCTAAAAAAGTAACTAATTGCATTACTTAGTTACTTTTTATGGAAAGTAATGTTACGTTTTCATTACTTTTTCGCTCCTAGACTGGGCTTGCTTGAAAAAAAGCTCTATTTTTGTTAAATGTAAAGGTCCTTTCACACCAAAAGTGAGATGGAAGAAATGCAAATTTACACCTGTACAGTAGAGGGCGCCGCTCAAACAAACCTTTCAGCTGTGCTGCCATTATGGATTGCAGAAGAATAGAGCAGACGTCACAGTTACGTCATTTGCAGCTGCGTGTGCATTGTGGTGGCAGAAAAACAGTTTAAAAAAAATGGCAAAATGGGCAAAATCCACGGAATAAGAGAAAAAAAAATGTCTTGTTGCGCCTTTGGATGTCAGAAACGTAATACAAAAAAGATTGTCTTCGTATTTATGGAATACCGTCGTCGAAGACGCTCTGTAAAGCTAAATGCAGACATTTTTTGTTGCAAGCCACAGACTGGACTGATGAAATTTGCGATGATTAGTCTACTATTAACCCTCATCCTTCCCTCGCACTTTATAACAAATCCTTCCCTCATGGGTCAAAATGACCCGAAGCCCTAAAATTACTTACTTTTTTTTGTCCAAATAGCTTATGTCATTTCATTTTGATAATATTTTTTTAATGCAAATTTTTGGGAGATTTTTTATTTTTTATTTTATTTACCGTTAAATTACTAGATTGTATCAATTAATAATAAATAAATAATAATTTAAGCACATTCTTTATATTCTTTCAACTTAAATTCAAAATAACTCACAATTTCATGCATAACCCTTTTAATTCAACTCAAAATATCTTACATGGGGTGTATTTGCTGACCTCTTGTGGAAAACAAATAATATAACATGATATTTCATGAATTATAGCTCTATATGGAGTAAATGAGCTGTTCCACTGGGTCCTGAAGTCAGTTCTAGAGTTTATCTCTTCAGTATGCATCCAGATACACATGTAGACATTATAAAATAATTTTTTGATAAAGTTTTAGCATTTTTAGTTTTTTTCTGTGTACTGAAGCATTCCTCACATTCCATTCATTCCTAATGGGGTCAAATTGACCCGCAAGGGAAGGATTTGTTATTTTTCAAAATTTCAACCAAACATTTTTTTTGTGTGTATTTGTGGTTCAAGTGCGACAAAAGTCCTAGGATCTTGGACCACTCCATTGAACACTAAATTTTTAAACATTTTTTAAAAATGAGTTTCTTTTTTAGATAGATCTACATACTTTTAAATATATCTACATAATATTCACATATGCAGTTCATAGGGGCATAATAGCTTTACAGTTACACCATGAAATAATATTTAAACTTATAATGTTTTATATAGGTAACATTTAAACATAACATTTTTAGGCCTATCTCACAATTCTGACTTTTTTTTCTTGTAATTGCGAATTTATATCACAATTCTGAGGGGGAATAAGTCAGAATATCGAGTTTATATCTTGCAATTCTGATATTTCTTCTTAGAATTGTGAGATATACACTCGTAAATGCGAGAAAAAAAGTCAAAATTGTGATATATAAACTCGAAATGACCTTTTTATTGTTCCATAGAGTGCTACTGCAGAACTGTCATTTTCTGCCACCAGGTAGGCTCCGCCCACAAAACACATCATTGATGTCTGCAAACACCCAAATGGTCTATATGATGCAGGAGAAGAACAAAAAAAATTAAACACAAATGTGGTTTATCTAAAGTCATTTTTGCTTATTCGTATGGTTGAATTGGATCATCGAAGGTCAGCAGCGAAGACATTGGTTAATAAAGTGAGATTAAATACATAAAGTATATTTGTGTAATTTAACATTTAATTATTGTAGGTTTGTGTAATATTCTGAGTTTACATTTTACTGTTTTTATTCATTTTGAGGAATACCTAAAACAAAGTAACTTGCATTACAAGTTAAAGAGCATTACAAAGTAACTCAGATATTTAGTTTGTAAATTTAAAAGTAATGCGTTACTTTACTAGTTACTTGGAAAAAAGTAATCCGATTACGTAACTCGCGTTACTTGTATTGCGTTACCCCCAACACTGCATATATCAGATATTCAGAAATCTGCTCTGGTCAAACTCAGGCACTTATTAAGTTTATTAACTCTAACGTGATCATTTACACATCAGAAAGAACATGGAAATAGAGCTAAAGTTAGTCATTGTTGACTGTTTACATGGGGACGAACTTCATTTTTCTTAATGTTTTGATTGTTTGTTATATGGATTTGTGTAATTTCATCAAGTGGGATGGAATGATTTAGAGAGACAAAAACCAACTAGTAGTTTTGTTTAAAAAAAAAAAAAAAAAAAAAAAAAAAAAGATTTTTACAGAAGACTATCAGGATGCAAAATAATATTGAGGACTTATTATCAGTATGAAATATATATCAATTTTTTTTCCATATATAATATATACCCAATAAAACATGTTTTATTTTCACATTTCAATTAGAGACCCAGGTAACAATTAAATTAATTTGGTTTGAATGAATATTAATTTTCCTTGGGTCTCTAAATATTCACCCCTATGTTCACTTAATTGTAATAAAATAAACTAATATGATTTTTGTATTTAAGATTGTATCCAGTATATTACGACATATATGATGGGGACATGAATGTACTGCATAGAAGGAATGACTCCATATATTTAAAATGATCATAAAATTTAGCCATGATGCTCTGCTTGGCCACAGATTTGTTGTTTGTCACTCAGATGTGGTTTTGTGTGTCTCTTCAAGTATTTTCTCCTAAACATGGATCTCAGGTGAATGGTGCTGCTCTGTAGCTTTTCTGAAAAAAAGAAAAAGAGAGAAAAAAAAA
The DNA here is from genome assembly GCA_039654105.1 of Coreius guichenoti. Taxonomy (NCBI): domain Eukaryota; kingdom Metazoa; phylum Chordata; class Actinopteri; order Cypriniformes; family Gobionidae; genus Coreius; species Coreius guichenoti. The sequence goes on from CM077176.1 coordinate 5,094,701, forward strand.
GGCTATTTCTCCTTTGGGAGTTGCCATGGACTGAACGTCTCCCTCTTACCAGAGGAAATATCACCACTGCCAGTTTGAATGCTAAAATATCCTTTGTTTAAAAATAAAAACTATATGAATATAAACATTTTACTGTATGATTATACACAGCATATGCATATTTATCATGGTTTATACATATGCATTTGTTTTTTGTTTTTTTTATATATTTTAATAAAATACATCTACTGCATTTGTCATCTGCCTTTCATTTGCTGTATAAACTGAATAAATAGAATTACTCAGGCAAATTACGCAAAATGGACAGTAATGTCACAACCAAAATAATACTTAATAAACATGAGCCAAAAGTTCTACCAGACTTTAGACACACCCCTCTCTCATTGACCACGCCCATCAAAGACATCAGCCAACCGAATGTTAGTAGCAGAATGATTTTTATGTAATTCCAAAGCTGACTAAATTATAAATACATAAATATACAAAGAAATGTAAATACAAAAATAAATATTTATATTTTTATTATAAATCGTATATTTATTTATTTATAATTTAGTCAGCTTTGGAATTCCATAGATTTTGATGCCATATATGCAGTGTCTGTATAGTGTTATTTTATTAAATTGTAGGGATGTGTTTGTTTTATTGGTTAATCAGGCCAACAAGAGACTATTAACTACGACATTTCCTTTTTATTGTACAAATGTGTCATTAAAATGTCTACATTTATAAAACTGATCCGAGATCATAACGGTGAATCTTTCGAAACAGTTGACGTAACAAAGCTTCGTTAACTGAAATCAATCACGTGATTTGGCGGTTTGATACCAGCTCCGAATCACTGGTTTGAAACAAACGATTCGCAAAAGATTCGTCGAAAACGCCTATTCATTTCAGGGATGTCTGTCAGATGAGATTTTGTAAAGAGAAAATACACGTAGTGAGTGAGTGAGTGAAATAACATGAAGTTAATCCATGTTAACCCACTCGTTAGCATGAAGCTGCGGGTGGTTTCCAGGACGTTGCTAAGTCCATCCTCAAGTTTCTATAACATTTTGGTCTAGATTTGCCTCGAGTCTCCCCTTCAATGTAAGTCCGTGGTTTTTTTCTTCAGCACTAGTTGAAAATAGCACGTCTGATCACTTTGTAAAGTAATAGCACACCTCTCATCAACAACACATGATTTGATGATTTGGTCATTGATTCTGTGGGAATCAAACATGTGCGGGGCGAGTTAGCAAGTGTTGATAACCGTTCGTCTGTTCCTATCACTAACCCTGACAACTAATAATCGTTTACAGTACCTTCAAACCATTATAATTTGAATGCTGTGCTTGTACATTCTGCGGGCTCCAGCGCCACCCTGCGGCGAGATCGGTAAATTATAGCTCTATATTGGAGCCTTTTGCATTGGGATTTATGATTATTTTATTTTTTTTATTTTATATTGTATTATATTTGTATAAGTTATTTTTCTAACATACTAATATACAAAATATATTTTGTCATTTTTATATTATATTATTATATTTTTAAACAAAGTTTTTATGCAGCATGTCAAACACGACTTGCTATACTTCTATTTTATCTAAAACTATTTTAAAGAACATTTAGCTATTTCTCTATTTATTATGCATGCAGTTGAATGACCTCATCATAAAAACATTTTTAAATTCATCCAAAATGCAAAACGCTTGTATTTAAAAGAAATATATAAAATTTTATATATATATATATATATATATATATATATATATATAAGAAAAAAAAGAAACATGTTTTTATTAACAGATGAGGACATAGACTTCATTTGGATATTTTTTAATCATCTTTATTTTATATATTTTAAACCATCTATTATTATTCTGCATTATTTTTGTTATGCAGATTTGTGTAATTTTTTATTAAGAGGGACGGAATAACCAATTAGTAGGCCTATAGCACAAAACATGAATTATGAAACGGATTTGCTGACATGCTACACTAACATTTTGCTAATTCTTCTATAGGCCTATTTATTATGCATGCAGTTTAATGACCTCCTCATCATAAAACATTGTCCTTTTAGAAATACATATGTAAATTGCAAAAACTTGTGTATTTACAGAGTTTAAAAAAAATACTGAAACGTGTGAAATTCCATGTCGTCACACTGAAGGAATTTTCTGGAAACCTTTCTTTCTCTGAAGAAACCTTAAGTTTCTCAAGACCTTCAAAGCCGTCATCAGTAACCATGTCATGAAGAAAAAGCTTGAGATGCGGACAGTAGTGAAGTATTTTTACTTTCTACTCAAGTACATTTTTCAAGTATATGTACTTTATTAGTGTTGTTCTTTGGAAAACTTTTACTTCACTGCATTCCAAAGCGTAATGTCGTACTTTTTACTGCACTACGTTTCATATTGAATATTTTAGTAACACTTTACAATAAGGTTCATTAATTAACTACATTAGTTAACATGAACTAATAATGAACTACACTTATAAAGCATTTATTTATCTTTGTTAATGTTAATTTCAACATTTACTAATACTTTATTAAAATCTTGTTAACATTAGTTAATGCACTGTGAACTAACATGAACAAACCACGAACAGCTGTATTTTTTATTAACTAACTAACAAAGATTAACAAATACAGTAACAAATGTATTGCTCCTGGTTAGTTTATGTTAATTAATACATTAACTAATGTTAACTAATGAAACCTTATTGTAGAGTGTTACCAATATTTTTTAATACTTAATTACGTTAAAAATGTAGAACTAAAAGTAATTCAAAGTTTTACTTAAGTACAAGAAAGTACTACATTTTAATGTGATTAAATTAAGTATTAAATGTAAAATATATATATATATATATTTATGAAACGTAGTGCAGTAAAAAGTACGACATTACGCTTTGGAATGCAGTGAAGTAAAAGTTTTCCAAAGAAGAACACTAATAAAGTACATATACTTGAAAAATGTACTTGAGTAGAAAGTAAAAAAAACTTCACTACTGTCCACCTCTTGAGATATATAATGAAGTTATGTGATGTCAGTATACAACAAGATATCTGAGGATCTCTGACAAGTCTGAGGAACTCAAAATGGGGCGCCAAGTGTCTTTTCCTTTTTACTCTGACACTTGTTGCTCCAAAACTTTTTTTGTAACAGCATCTAAAGCTTTTTGTAAACTCGTGTCGGTGCATTCAGCACATTTCAGAAGAGCATGTATATATATATATAAGGTCTTAACGCGATGTGTCAGACTATAACTGGTTATAAGTCGTTTTTTGAGCGCAGGCCAGTTAGGATTTAATCGGGGGCCAAATAAGGACCCCAGCCGCGCCACACAATGCCATCCGTGAAAAGCGAGGGGAGGGTCGGAGAAATGCAAATGTACCTACTTTGTGCTGCGCGAGAGAACCTCCTCTGCCATTGACAACTGGCTGCTTCCATTCGGAGTGGGTGGAAGTTAGAAAATAATGCCAGTTAAGCGTTGCCACTTTCACACGGTCACCCGCATTCCTGCATCTGCGCTCAGACGCGCAGCGCGACGGAGACGCGCGGAACTGACGCGACGCATCACTGCTCTGCACGCCACATAGAGAAGGTAAGAGAGCTCTTCATTCTACTGGATAATCTCTAACTCAACATGCAGAGTGTGCAACAAGGGCCCAAGATGACAAAAAAGAGCATGCAACATAATCTTTTTTAAAATCTCAAATACTCAAATACCATGTTTAATATAAAGTAACTATTTTATGATGCTTAAATGAAACCCTGCTAAAAAATAGATGGTTTGCTGAAACCTAAGGACCAGCCAAATCATCCTATGCTGGTTTAAAGTATTATTTTAGCAGGGCAACCTTCTTTGTGGTTACATTACATACACATGCATGTTGGGAAAGAGCTTGATGTTAACGTATTTGAGTGTCATGCGGTTATATTGTGGTTATATATTGTTCAGGCTGATTAATCTGATGATATTTGGCTAATGCCTAATTGGAGAGATGCTTGATGTCAGTCCCAAATTCTACCTTGCTGCACGGTGCACATTTACTGTTTTCAAATGTTATTTTGTGAATATTGTGTAAAATAATGTCTATTTCATTGCTACAGTTTTGTGTGCATGTCTTATGCTATATATACAGTACCATGTCAAAAAAGCCTGCTTTAATATCAAAAATACAGAAAAAACAGTAATATTGCGAAATATTATTACAATTTAAAATAATGGTTTTCTGTTTTAATATACTTTAAAATATAATTTATTTCTGTGATCAAAGCTGAATTTTCAGCATCATTACTCCAGTCTTCAGTGTCACATGATCCTTCAGAAATCATTCTAATATGCTGATTAGATACTCAATTATCAATGTTGGAAACAGTTGTGCTGCTTAATATTTAGTTTGGAACCTGTGATGCTTTTTTCAGGATTCTTTGATGAATAAAAATGAAAAAGAACAGCATTTATTCAAAATAGAAATATTTTCTAACAATATACGTCTTTACTATCACTCTTTATCAATTTAACTGAATAAAAGCATTAATTTAAAAATATACAAAACAATTAAAAAAAACAAAACAAAAAAAAATTACTGACCGATAGTGTATATTGTTACAAAATATTTCTATTTTGAATAAATGCCTGTTCTTTTTATTCATCAAAGAATCCTGAAAAAAGTATCACAGGTTATAAAAAATTAAGCAGCACAACATTTATAATAAATCATCATATCAGAATGATTTCTGAAGGATCATGTGACACTGAAGACTGGAGTAATGATGCTGAAAATTCAGCTTTGCAACACAAGAATAAATTATATTTTAAAGTATATTAAAATAGAAAACCATTATTATAAATTGTGATAATATTAGTTTTTTTCTGTATTTTTGATCAAATAAATGCAGGCTTGATGAGCATAAGAGACTTCTTCCAAATTAAAAATAGTAATGTTTCCAAACTTTTGACCGGTACTATATCTATATCTATATATGTGTGTGTCAGCATTGGATTGGCCACCTGCTCTCTCTAGACATCTGCATCAGCATCAGCGGTATCGACTACACTTGTTCCCAGAGCACTTTTGCTGAAGATGTTACGCTGCAGGTCCTGTTAATGCATCTCTTTACTCTTATACAGACACTTGCGCTGCTTTGCACGACTAAGCCTTTCTTAGGAAAATGTGATTATCTGCAGCCCTGACTCATGCATGAGAAAAGCTCTGCAACACAATAGAGGCGCTGGGAGTTTGTCTGCGTGCTTTCTGAGATGCTGAAGGGAGAATTACGTAGAAAAAGAACAGATTAGATATAACAATACATACATCTGCCTCATAATGGCCTGTCTGAAGAGAGGAGAATCCATTTACAGTGCTGATGCACTGCTGGACGGCGACCGAGGCGTGATGTTTTGGATTTGTTTGTACATATAGCCCGCGTTATCCTTTTAATCACACAGGCAATCATGCACGTGATTCGTTTATGTTGAATTTTTCTCAACTTGTGAGCAACAGCTTGGTTGCGCCTGTATATTTTTGTTGGGGCTCATTGCATTGACATCAAAGAGCGAGTTGAACAATTGCCTCATTCTGCCCTTCTACCCCCACTGTCTATCCCCAATTTCCACTTGATTAAGCTCCAAGCCTCTTGAGTTGAATCCACAGGGAAAATGGTTCACTAATTTTGGAATGGGACTTCCAAACAAAACAGTGCGACTTTTTCTTTCCACACTAATTTGAGTCTAATTGAATCAGGTACGATTTTCCCTCGCTCTGCATCTTGACCGGTGTATTTGAGGAGCGTCAGGAGTATGTAGGATGAATTAAACCACAGAAGAGAGTCAAAAGAAAGGACATTTTGCACATAAAAGTGGCATTTGTCCCTGTTTGCTCATGCTTGGCCTGATGGGTTCTAGTTCTTGTCATGTGACCCGTTTGCGTCTAGATTTGTCTGACTGCAGTGTTTAATTTTTGACACAGTTATCAGTTATTATTGGATGATTTTTAATGGCCATATCAACTATTAATGGCTAATGCTTATATTTAGAGATGGCATATGCATGTATTTTACACTATTTATTATTCACAAACATTTTTGAAAACAGAAAATTTTGCATTTTGGTAGAAGTTGATACTGATTGATTTTGGTACTGTAGATGTTGAAACCACCATATTTGTCAATGTTATTTAAAAAAGAGCAAATATTGGCAGATTAATCAATATATTAGTTCATTACTGGTACTCCAAGTGTACCAAGAGGGGTTAATGCAATGTAATGCAAGTTATGCTAGTTATGATTTCTGTCCAGTTCCTCGGGTGTCGTTCAGCGAGAGATAATTGCTGCCATGTGTTATAAGTGCTTGTTAAGTGAGTGATTGATGGCTGCATATCTCACAGCGCATTAAATGCAAATGTTGTAAATCTGCTTTTCATGTTGCATTTCACATCATTGTTGTAACCCTTTTAGTGATCATTGATGTGGGGAAATTTTATTGCTGCATGCAGATTACATCTTATCTCTTAGTTACGTCCTTCATTTGCAGTATCTGCTGTGACACATTACAGACAATTTCGGCATTTGATAGCTGTTCACTTTCACATAATGCTTTGCAAATTCAGTATTTACTGGTAATCTTCCTCTATGCTGAAGCTGCTTCATTTATTCAATTCTTTGCTTATTTATTGTGTTCTGCATTTATTTTACTTCCAAACCAACTTCCGAAATCAGTAAGAAACTTTGCTAAGTGACAAATTTAGACATGCAGCTGATAAAAAGCAATGCATGAAATAAGATTTCAAGAGTTTCAAGAACCACTTTGCAACTTTTTCACCAAACACTGTACAGATTCTCTGTTTCTTAAAGCAGTTGCTTAGCAATGTGCAGTTAGAAGTGGACTGGCGTCCCATGCGGGCAGTGACACACGATGGGCTGCTTTTCTCCACCCGCCTCCTCTTGCTCTTATACTGGCCAGTGCAACTAGAATACTAATGCGCTTCAGGCTACGTCGACATTAATCCAGATACATTTGAAAACGACGTTTTCAATCCAAAATGCTCTCCGTCCACACTAGCATTTTCAAGAGTTTTCCAAAAGTTTCTCATCCACACTGAAACGTCGGAAAACACTAAATTGATCTTACTGCGCATGCGTAAAACTGAACCTCATAAAAGCTCACTGAGATGATACAGACGGAACAGACATCATAAAGTTCTCATCTGGCAGGATCATTTTATTTAACAAAATATCTCACCATTCACTGAGTCCAGGTCGCACTCAGTCACCATTATATGTTTGGTCTAAAACGCAACTGCTTTTTCTGTCATCTTTGCAGGACTGCGATATGAAGAGTGTACAAAGAAACATATCTTTAGCAACAGTGTGAAAGTGAACAGCACATAATAGGCACAATACCGGTTTTAAAATCAATCGGTTCAATATGCGTCACATGACTAAACAACATGCGTCATCGTTTTCACAGTCCACAGTACAACGCTTACTTTATCCAGTCTCAGTGTGGACGGAAGCCCAAAATGGAGAGAAAAAGATGCATTTTCAAACTAAAACATATTAGGGTACATTTACATGACAATGATTTACTAAAAACGGAAACGTTTTTCCTTTGTGTTTTTTGCATACAGACGACAACATTATCAAAATGATCCGCGAAAACGACTGTATTCTGCAGCCAGGCCAGTAGGCCCTCTCAGCAAATTTTAGTGTGTAGTTTGGAGTAGAATTTTCCACTTGAGCGCTAGTTTTTGGTGACAGTGTGTTTGCATCTCCCTTAAATTTGGCTTTTTTTAGTGTGAAAAAGCTTAGAAAGCATTGCAGAACCATTAGATGATATCTAATGCCTCTCATGAACTTTTAGGCCTTGTCCACACTAATACGTTTTCATTTGAAAATGCATATTTTTCTCTCTGTTTTGGCCTTCCATCCACACTGAAGCGGCGTTTTTGTGAAAATTGAGCTTTTAGAAAACGCTTTCCCAAGTGGATAAAGTTTTCACGTTTTACTGTGGACTATGAAAACTGAGGTATTTGAAAATGATGACGCATGTTTAGTCATGTGACGCATATTGAACAAATAGATATCTATGTTTATACCGGTATCGTGTTGTGCTGTTCAATTTCACACTGTTGCTAAGGATTTGTTTCTTTGTACACTCGTCATATCGAAGTCCTGCAAAGATGACAAAAAATTGACTCGCAATTGCTGTCCTGCGGCAAAACATGAGGGCAGTTGCGTTTTAGACCAAACATACAGTGCATCCGGAAAGTATTCACAGCGCTTCACTTTTTCCACATTTTGTTATGTTACAGCCTTATTCCAAAATGGATTAAATTCATTATTTTCCTCAAAATTCTACAAACAATACCCCATAATGACAATGTGAAAGAAGTTTGTTTGAAATCTTTCCAAATTTATTAAAAATAAAAAACGGGAAGAAAAAAAATCTGATGTATATAAGTACTCACCGCCTTTGCTCAGTACTTTATTGAAGCACCTTTGGCACCAATTACAGCCTCAAGTCTTTTTGAGTATGATGCTACAAGCTTGGCACACCTATTTTTGGGCAGTTTCTCCCTTTCTTCTTTGCAGGACCTCTCAAGCTCCATCAGGTTGGATGGGGAGCGTCAGTGCACAGCCATTTTCAGATCTCTCCAGAGATGTTCAATCAGGTTCAAGTCTGGGCTCTGGCTGGGCCACTCAAGGACATTCACAGAGTTGTCCCGTAGCCACTCCTTTGTTATCTTGGCTGTGTGCTTAGGGTCGTTGTCCTGTTGGAAGATGAACCTTCGATCCTGACTAGTCTCCCAGTTCCTGCCGCTGAAAAACATCCCCACAGCATGATGCTGCCACCACCATGCTTCATGTAGGGATGGTATTGGCCAGGTGATGAGCAGTGCCTGGTTTCCTCCAGACATGACGCTTGCCATTCAGGCCAAAGAGTTCAATCTTTGTTTCATCAGACGAAATAATTTTGTTTCTCATGGTCTGAGAGTCCTTCAGGTGCCTTTTGGCAAACTCCAGGCGGGCTGTCATGTGCCTTTTACTGAGGAGTGGCTTCCATCTGGCCACTCTACCATACAGGCCTGATTGGTGGAGTGCTGCAGAGATGGTTGTTCTTCTGGAAGGTTCTCCTCTCTCCACAGAGAAACACTGGAGCTCTGTCAGCGTGACCATCGGGTTCTTGGTCACCTCCCTGACTAAGGCCCTTCTCCCCTGATCACTCAGTTTGGCCGGGCGGCCAGCTCTAGGAAGAGTCCTGGTGGTTCCAAACGTTTTCATTAACGGATGATGGAGGGCACTGTGCTCATTGGGACCTTCAATGCTGCAGAATTTTTTCTGTACCCTTCCCCAGATCTGTGCCTCGATACAATCCTCGGAGGTCTACAGACAATTCCTTGGACTTCATGGCTTGGTTTGTGCTCTGACATGCACTGTTAACTGTGGGACCTTATATAGACAGGTGTGTGCCTTTCCAAATCATGTCCAATCAACTGAATTTACCACAGGTGGACTCCAATCAAGTTGTAGAAACACCTGAAGGATGATCAGTGGAAACAGGATGCACCTGAGCTCAATTTTGAGTGTCATGGCAAAGGCTGTGAATACTTATGTACATGTGATTTTTTTTCGTTTTATATTTTTAATAAATTTGCAAAGATTTCAAATTAACTTCTTTCACGTTATCATTATGGGGTATTGTTTGTAGAATTTTGAGGAAAATAATGAATTTAATCAATTTTGGAATAAGGCTGTAACATAACAAAATGTGGAAAAAGTGAAGCGCTGTGAATACTTTCCGGATGCACTGTATAATGGTGAGTGAGTGTGACCTGGACGCATCAGTGAATGGTGATATTTTGCTAAGTAAAATGATCCTGAACTTTATTATGTCTGTTCCTGTCTGAATCATCTCAGTGAGCTTTTATGAGGTTTTTTTTTTAGGTTTTCCAACATTTCAGTGTGGATGAGAAACTTTTAGAAAACACTAGTGTGGACGGAGAGCGTTTTGAAACGAAAACACCGTTTTCAAATGTATCCAGATTAATGTAGACATAGGCTTATGTTTAATATTCTTGGTCACCACTAGAGGTTTTCACAGTCTTGAAACTGCTTTGCCACTCAGTTCGTTTATGAATTCACAGGCATGTGTTTGTATGGAGGTGAAACCAGTTTCAGACAGTCTTCCAAAGCTAATTATGATGATGAACATATTTAGAGCTGTAGAGTTAACCCTCTTGTACTGTTCGCATGTCGGTCAAAAATTACAGAATTTTTTTTTATTTCAATGACATGATTGTACTATATTTTAGTTCGGTAATGTTTTTTAATTAATATTTTGTATTTTTAGGGGATTTTTTGGTACTAAATTATATTTATGCAGTAGTTAAAATCCATTTATTCACTTTTTGAGCATGGACCTGAAAATGATATTTAACTTAAAACTGTCATAAATCTTGAATGCTTTGGAGCATAGATTTCAGTTTGGTCTCTTTTTAAAGACGACACTTGACAGATTATTGCTGAAGTGAAAAAAAGTTTTAAAAAGTGAACTTCAAAAAATGTATTAAATTTTACATTTATTGTTATGAAAAAAAAATACACAAAAATACAATTTTCCATTTACCATTTTTATATGAAATACAAAACACATTTTACTCGATAAATCTAAACAAGCTGTGTTCCAAATTTGAGGTTGATATCTCAAAAAATGAGCTTTCAGTAAGAATTTGTTTGTGTGCAGTACCAAACATTTCCACTAGATGAAATTCGTCTCCCATTCATTTCAAATGTGCTCATTTTTGACCGCAAACAATACAAGTGTGACTATTTTTTTCAAACGCTCCACCTCCTCTGCCCCGAGCCGCCCTAAATCAGTGCCAGCTCAGCAGCAGATGCCAAGGGACAAGTCGCCAGCCACCAAGCAAGCGCCGAGCTCCGAGCACAGACGGCGCTCGCGCCACCCCCCTCTGGTGCGACAGGGCCCCCAACCCAAGATAGTGTTGGACCCTGCAGCCCAGAAGCCGGCCTGATGGCCGAGAAAGGAAGAGGAGGCGGCTAAATCCCGCTGTGGCCGGACCACCCTCCAAAATGCCTCGCCCAGTTTTCCTACCACCCCATTCAGTTCCGGGTGCTCGAGAAAGAGTTTTTGTTGCCCACACAGAGCCTGTTCAAATGCCCTGGTTGGGAGCCGCTGTTATAGCGGAAATAAAAATCAAACATACTCAAAAATTGAGAGCAAAATTCCTCTTCCACCACACACATGCACCTCAGTCCCTCACAGCGACTTAGTGCCAGTACCAATTCAGCCCCTCGCCTCATGGGCCGAGGCCTGGCAGGCCATCCCCGGAGTGTCAGCCTGGGTTCTGAACATAATAAAACAAGGTTATGTACTCCAATTCGCTCAAAGACCCCCGTTTTTCAACAGCGTGGTCGAAACCTCTGTAGAAAGCAAGGATGCACATGTCCTGCGTTCCAAGGTAAACATCATGTTGGCGAAAAGAGCCATAGAAGTGGTTCCTCCAGCACTGAGCGAGTCAGGCTTTTACAGCAGGTACTTCCTCGTCCCCAAGAAGGATGGCGGTCTCAGACCCATCCTCGATCTCAGACATCTGAACAAGGCCCTAATAAAGCGCTCGTTCAGAATGATCACTCTGAAACAGATCTTCCCGCAAATACGCCCGGGAGACTGGTTCTTTACCCTGGATCTGAAAGATGCTTACTTTCACATCCAGATAGCCCCCCATCACAGGCAGCTTTTGAGATTCGCCTTCGAGGGAGTGGCATATCAACATACGGTTCTGCCGTTCGGCCTGTCCCTGGCCCCCCGCACTTTCACGAAGTGCATGGATGCGGCTCTCTCCCCTCTGAGACAGATGGGTGTGCGCATTCTGAATTACCTCGACGACTGGCTCGTTCTGGCCCAGTCGGAGGCAGAACTAATATTCCACAGATCCGTTATCCTCAACCACTTAGAGTGCTTGGGTCTCAGGGTCAATTTTGCAAAGAGCTCATTATCTCCCAGCCAACGTGTATCGTTCCTGGGGATAATTTTAGACTCAACCCTCTTGAGGGCCACAGTCACTCCAGAGCGTGCTCTGGCCATTCAGCAGCTTGCGTAAACATTTACGCCCGGGGTTTTTCTGCCGCTCAGAATGTTTCAGAAAATGCTAGGCCTAATGAGCTCAGCATCTCCAGCTCTGCAGATGGGGTTGCTTCATATGCGCCCTCTGCAGTTCTGGCTGAAACCGTGGGTCCCGCCCTCAGCCTGGCATCATGGCCGTTGCTCGCTCAAGGTGAACCAGGCATGTGTCACAGCCCTGGCCCCTTGGACGAACCTTTGCTGGTTCAAGCAAGGCGTGGCGATAGGAGCTATGGACAAGAGGAAAGTTGTCTTCACAGACGCCTCCAAGACAGGTTGGGGAGCTCTGTGCGACAACCGCCCAGCCTTAGGGGCTTGGAGCAACCTGGAAAGCGAGCTACATATCAACCGCCTAGAAATGATGGCGGTATATCGAGCTCTCCAGGTCTTCCTTCCTCTTCTGGTGGGACACCACGTCTTGGTCAGATCAGACAACATGACGGTGGTGTCCTTCATAAATAACCAGGGTGGCCTCTTTTTGAGCATGGACCTGAAAATGATATTTAACTTAAAACTGTCATAAATCTTGAATGCTTTGGAGCATAGATTTCAGTTTGGTCTCTTTTTAAAGACGACACTTGACAGATTATTGCTGAAGTGAAAAAAAGTTTTAAAAAGTGAACTTCAAAAAATGTATTAAATTTTACATTTATTGTTATGAAAAAAAAATACACAAAAATACAATTTCCCATTTACCATTTTTATATGAAATACAAAACACATTTTACTCGATAAATCTAAACAAGCTGTGTTCCAAATTTGAGGTTGATATCTCAAAAAATGAGCTTTCAGTAAGAATTTGTTTGTGTGCAGTACCAAACATTTCCACTAGATGAAATTCGTCTCCCATTCATTTCAAATGTGCTCATTTTTGACCGCAAACAATACAAGTGTGACTATTTTTTTCAAACGCTCCACCTCCTCTGCCCCGAGCCGCCATAAATCAGTGCCAGCTCAGCAGCAGATGCCAAGGGACAAGTCGCCAGCCACCAAGCAAGCGCCGAGCTCCGAGCACAGACGGCGCTCGCGCCACCCCCCTCTGGTGCGACAGGGCCCCCAACCCAAGATAGTGTTGGACCCTGCAGCCCAGAAGCCGGCCTGATGGCCGAGAAAGGAAGAGGAGGCGGCTAAATCCCGCTGTGGCCGGACCACCCTCCAAAATGCCTCGCCCAGTTTTCCTACCACCCCATTCAGTTCCGGGTGCTCGAGAAAGAGTTTTTGTTGCCTACACAGAGCCTGTTCAAATGCCCTGGTTGGGAGCCGCTGTTATAGCGGAAATAAAAATCAAACATACTCAAAAATTGAGAGCAAAATTCCTCTTCCACCACACACATGCACCTCAGTCCCTCACAGCGACTTAGTGCCAGTACCAATTCAGCCCCTCGCCTCATGGGCCGAGGCCTGGCAGGCCATCCCCGGAGTGTCAGCCTGGGTTCTGAACATAATAAAACAAGGTTATGTACTCCAATTCGCTCAAAGACCCCCGTTTTTCAACAGCGTGGTCGAAACCTCTGTAGAAAGCAAGGATGCACATGTCCTGCGTTCCAAGGTAAACATCATGTTGGCGAAAAGAGCCATAGAAGTGGTTCCTCCAGCACTGAGCGAGTCAGGCTTTTACAGCAGGTACTTCCTCGTCCCCAAGAAGGATGGCGGTCTCAGACCCATCCTCGATCTCAGACATCTGAACAAGGCCCTAATAAAGCGCTCGTTCAGAATGATCACTCTGAAACAGATCTTCCCGCAAATACGCCCGGGAGACTGGTTCTTTACCCTGGATCTGAAAGATGCTTACTTTCACATCCAGATAGCCCCCCATCACAGGCAGCTTTTGAGATTCGCCTTCGAGGGAGTGGCATATCAACATACGGTTCTGCCGTTCGGCCTGTCCCTGGCCCCCCGCACTTTCACGAAGTGCATGGATGCGGCTCTCTCCCCTCTGAGACAGATGGGTGTGCGCATTCTGAATTACCTCGACGACTGGCTCGTTCTGGCCCAGTCGGAGGCAGAACTAATATTCCACAGATCCGTTATCCTCAACCACTTAGAGTGCTTGGGTCTCAGGGTCAATTTTGCAAAGAGCTCATTATCTCCCAGCCAACGTGTATCGTTCCTGGGGATAATTTTAGACTCAACCCTCTTGAGGGCCACAGTCACTCCAGAGCGTGCTCTGGCCATTCAGCAGCTTGCGTAAACATTTACGCCCGGGGTTTTTCTGCCGCTCAGAATGTTTCAGAAAATGCTAGGCCTAATGAGCTCAGCATCTCCAGCTCTGCAGATGGGGTTGCTTCATATGCGCCCTCTGCAGTTCTGGCTGAAACCGTGGGTCCCGCCCTCAGCCTGGCATCATGGCCGTTGCTCGCTCAAGGTGAACCAGGCATGTGTCACAGCCCTGGCCCCTTGGACGAACCTTTGCTGGTTCAAGCAAGGCGTGGCGATAGGAGCTATGGACAAGAGGAAAGTTGTCTTCACAGACGCCTCCAAGACAGGTTGGGGAGCTCTGTGCGACAACCGCCCAGCCTTAGGGGCTTGGAGCAACCTGGAAAGCGAGCTACATATCAACCGCCTAGAAATGATGGCGGTATATCGAGCTCTCCAGGTCTTCCTTCCTCTTCTGGTGGGACACCACGTCTTGGTCAGATCAGACAACATGACGGTGGTGTCCTTCATAAATAACCAGGGTGGCCTCTCATAAAAAACATCTCGAAAACCCCTTTTCACCCTAGCGAAAACCATCCTAGAGTGGACTCAGTGCAATCTACTCTCTCTGAGAGCAGCGCACATACAGGGCGTACTGAACGTAGGGGCGGACATGCTGTCCCGGAGCAACCTTCCCTCAGAGGAATGGTCGCTCCACCCCTGCTCGGTTCAGAGAATTTGGGAAGTTTTCGGGAAGGCAGAGGTCGACCTCTTTGCCTCAGAAGACAATCATCACTGCCCAATATTTTTCTCAAAAGCCATGGATGCGCTGGCCCACGATTGGCCTAGCCTCCTCCTTTATGCTTTCCCCCCGATCACTCTGATTCCTCAGGTAATCAAGCGAACCAGGGAGGGCAGCCACAAAGTTCTCCTGGTGGCTCCTCTTTGGAGGACCCAACCATGGTTCTCGGAGCTGTCTCGGTTATCGCCCCTGAGGCCATGGCCGATCCCTCTGAGACAGGACTCTCCCAAGCGAGAAGGACAATTTGGCACCCCAGACCCGAGCTGTGGGACCTTCATGTGTGGTTTCTCAATGCGAGCCCTTTAACCTCCCTGAGAATATCCTAAACACTATCTCTCAGGCCAGAGCTCCGTCTACAAGACGTCTCTACGCCTCAAAATGGGCCGTCTTTGCCTCCTGGTGTAAAACCCGGGGCGGCGACCCGCTAACTTGTGACATATCTCAGATATTGTCATTTCTTCAAGATTTAATGGATAGAGGCCGTTCCCCCTCTACTCTTAAAGTCTATTTTGCGGCTATAGCAGCTTCACACGCTCCTATAGCAGGGCAGTCTATAGGAAGAAACGACCTTGTTGTTTGCTTCCTTAAGGGCTCCAGGAGGCTAAACCCTCCACGTCCCCTCAAGGTCCCTACTTGGGACCTGTCTGTGGTTCTTAGGGGCCTTAAAAGCCCTCCATTTAAACCAATCCAGACTCTTGACCTTCAACCCCTGTCGCTAAAAACCGCCTTACTGCTAGCTCTAGCATCGGTTAAGCGTGTGGGAGATTTGCAGGCGCGCTCTGTGAGCCCCTCGTGTCTTGAGTTTGGGCCCAACGACTCTAAAGTCGTCCTGAAACCTAGACATCGATACGTCCCGAAAGTTCTATCTACCCCCTTTGGGGCGCAGATGGTAGTTCTCTCCGCCCTTCCTCCTTCTCAGGATGAACAGGAGTTGAACCTTCTCTGTTCTGTCAGAGCCCTGAGGACGTACATTGATCGCTCCGCCCCTTTTCGTCAGGCGGAACAGCTCTTTGTCTGCTTTGGTGGCCGCACGACAGGTCTTCTGGTCACAAAGCCCAGACTATCTAGATGGATAGCAGACGCCATAGCTCTCGCTTACTCCTCCTTGGGCCTTCAATGTCCCTTGGGAGTGAGAGCACACTCCATGAGAGGCATGGCCTCCTCGTGGGCATGGTCCTCTGGTGTTTCCATTGATGACATCTATACGGCGACTGGCTGGGCCTCACCGTCCACATTTGTTAGATTTTATAATCTAGAGGTCCCTGCGCTTCAATCGCAGGTCCTTTCTGCATAAACCTACTGCACTCACATGCTTTTTTGTTATATCCCCGACTTAGTCTGGGAGTAACTACTGTTTGCCCCATATATACATAAACTAGGCCCCTGGAGGCCCTAGTAATGGGGTTCTGGTGGATGACTTATATCTCTTGAGTGTCTTGGAGCCCTTTTTTAAAGCGCTTCACACTTTTATTTAGTCGTCCCCTTACATAGCACAGCATGATTGTATTATCCCCGTAGCGTCTTGTCCTATTTATCTTAATAAGACAAACGACGCAGTACTCGTGTAGTATCGCAAGGGAATGTACTCGGTTACTAACGTAACCTCGGTTCCCTTAGTTATGGAACGAGTACTGTGTAATTTGCCGTGCTACGTGCGATGACGCCTCATGCGTCGCTTCAGTCGAAACCAATCGATTTGCCATGGTGAAACAGCCGCTTTTATAGCCCGAGACCCCGCCCCTTTCGGCGGGCTCGAGCGGGCTCGCTCACCATTGGCTCGCGTGTACCACGCCGTCATTGGTTCGTTTTCTTTAGCTTTACGAACCAATCGACGTGCAGTTTTCACTGCGTGATTGTATAAAGGCTTCAGAATCGGAGAAAAAGGAGTTTTCCCCCGTAGCGTCTTGTCTTATTTATCCTAATAAGACGAACGACGCAGTACTCGTTCCGTATCTAAGGGAACCAAGGTTATGTTAGTAACCGAGTACGACACTTTACCATCCCATGAGGCCACGGGAGAGGATTTGTGAATGGAGGTGAAGCGACTCAACTGACGCTGGTAGGTCACATGATAATGACAACATAGCAAATGTAGTATGTCCGAATATAGAATATAGAACATACTTTTTTATCGTCGTTAGGTAATTACTTATTCAAAATAAGTACCTACTCAAGAGAGTATGCGATTTCAGACCCAGCCATGTTTGTGTGTTGGGCCGCTCAAACAAACAGATCAATGTTTTGAAACTGCCACAGAGTCACAATGTTAATCATTTTGCGGTGTCAACCAACAAAATTTATACTTATAGTCTCTGCTTATAAAACTGGCACACAAGAAAGTATTTTAACATGAAAAAGAAATGACACACTGCACCTTTAAGTCTGTTAAAACTGACTCTCTTAATTGTAAATCCTCAGAGGTTGTTGTAGTATTCAAACATATTGTACGTCATCAAGGGTATTTTTGGCATCTAGCACAAAAACACCAAACTCTACAGCTTAGGGATCCAAACACTTTACCAAACAGGAAAGAGCCATTACAGAGATAACTGTGCAGATGATTGAGTTTACGTAAGAACAGCCATTATGTGACATTGTGCCCCTAATTTTTGATTATAAAGTTTGTAAAGTTTTGTTTGGTTGCAGTAAATCAGGATATTAAAATGGTTTCTGAAGGATGACACTGAAGACTGGAGTAATGATGCTGAAAATTCAGCTTTGCGTCACAGAAATAAATTGTAAAATATATTCACATGGAAAACAGTTATTTTAAATGGTAATAATATTTCATAATATTACAGTTTTTACTGTATTTTTGATCAAGTAACTGCAGCCTTGATGAGTATAAAAGACTTCTTTCAAAAACTTTAAAAACTTGAATATATAACTGAAACCATGCAGTTTCCTCCTAAAGTATGACAATTTACGCTACATGCAGTCAGCACAGTACATTTTGTTGAGCCATTAAAGCCTAGTTGGCGGTTGTCCGTTTGACATCACTTACACTACAATCATCATAACTTTTACATTTTTGCATTTGGCAGATGTTTTTTTCATTGCATTCAAGGTATATATTCCATCAGTTCAAAAGCATGTGAATTATCATTTATAAGAGGGAGGTTTGTGCCTCTGATTATTTTGTGTACGTTTGGTTGCATTAGCAGTGCTGCTCATGCCTCAGTCTTGAAGAACTTCTCTTGAGATATGAACCATCCTCTGGAGAGGAGTATAATTAACCCAAATGAAAACAGGAAGTACCTCGCCCACGTGCTCAATCTTCCCTTTCCATCCATCCCTCCCTACGGGTGTCCGTTTACTCCTCTTGCCTTTATGTTGTGATACAGGACGAACTCAAGGGAGTGTGTCGTGTCACATGCCTCTCGCTCGTTTCTGAGGCTTTACTGGAAACGACAAGGGGCTGGTTTCCTGAAAAACTCTTCAATTATCTCCCAACTTCAACAAGTGGAAATATACATGGTCCTCCTTTCATGCTTTTGAATATTTCAATGTGAAACAAATTCAGGTAACAGTCTTAGGGGCTATTCACACACAACTCATTTTTGCAAGCAGTGGAAAGGAAATGAAATTAGAATATTTATATTTCGGTTATTTTTCATAACCGATACCAGTACCGGTTATTTGCATGTTTATGTGCCCAATAACCAATATGCAGAACTGATCTTTATTTATCGTTTTATTTCTGTTTTTGACAAAATGATAACTGAACTGATGAAACTGTTTTATTTAACACTTTTATCAATACTGTAATTTCACTCCTCGCATACAAAACAAAACATACTTCTACATCAATAAATAGAGGAGTCTGAAAGAGTGCAAAAAATAAAGTGCAGTCACTAAAATGAATCCGATATTACAAAACCGATATCCGATTGTGGAAAAATGCTTAAATATCAGGAAAAATATCTTTGAGCACCAGACTTTTAGAAAGGCATGTCGTACAAGAGACACTGCAAAACACCCGAGGTGCGAACACAACGGTCAAACACGACTTTTATGTATACAATGTACACTCACCTAAAGGATTATTAGGAACACCTGTTCAATTTCTCGTTAATGCAATTATCTAATCAACCAATCACATGGCAGTTGCTTCAATGCATTTAGGGGTGTGGTCCTGGTCAAGAAAATCTCCTGAACTCCAAACTGAATGTCAGAATGGGAAAGAAAGGTGATTTAAGCAATTTTGAGCGTGGCATGGTTGTTGGTGCCAGACGGGCCGGTCTGAGTATTTCACAATCTGCTCAGTTACTGGGATTTTCACGCACAACCATTTCTAGAGTTTACAAAGAATGGTGTGAAAAGGGAAAAATATCCAGTATGCGGCAGTCCTGTGGGCGAAAATGCCTTGTTGATGCTAGAGGTCAGAGGAGAATGGGCCGACTGATTCAAGCTGATAGAAGAGCAACTTTGACTGAAATAACCACTCGTTACAACCGAGGTATGCAGCAAAGCATTTGTGAAGCCACAACACGCACAACCTTGAGGCGGATGGGCTACAACAGCAGAAGACCCCACCGGGTACCACTCATCTCCACTACAAATAGGAAAAAGAGGCTACAATTTTCACGAGCTCACCAAAATTGGACAGTTGAAGACTGGAAAAATGTTGCCTGGTCTGATGAGTCTCGATTTCTGTTGAGACATTCAGGTGGTAGAGTCAGAATTTGGCGTAAACAGAATGAGAACATGGATCCATCATGCCTTGTTACCACTGTGCAGGCTGGTGGTGGTGGTGTAATGGTGTGGGGGATGTTTTCTTTGCACACTTTAGGCCCCTTAGTGCCAATTGGGCATCGTTTAAATGCCACGGCCTACCTGAGCATTGTTTCTGACCATGTCCATCCCTTTATGACCACCATGTACCCATCCTCTGATGGCTACTTCCAGCAGGATAATGCACCATGTCACAAAGCTCGAATCATTTCAAATTGGTTTCTTGAACATGACAATGAGTTCACTGTACTAAAATGGCCCCCACAGTCACCAGATCTCAACCCAATAGAGCATCTTTGGGATGTGGTGGAACGGGAGCTTCGTGCCCTGGATGTGCATCCCACAAATCTCCATCAACTGCAAGATGCTATCCTATCAATATGGGCCAACATTTCTAAAGAATGCTTTCAGCACCTTGTTGAATCAATGCCACGTAGAATTAAGGCAGTTCTGAAGGCGAAAGGGGGTCAAACACAGTATTAGTATGGTGTTCCTAATAATCCTTTAGGTGAGTGTATAAAGAAAATCAATAGAAAAGTAGCACAGAGGAATGCAAAAACGCCCCCTCAAGTTAGTGATATCACCATTTCTAAAACAAAATAATGTCTAAATAAAATATCCTCAAGTTTGTTAATGTTTTTGATTCTTTTTTAAGCATAATTTTTACTAGTGCGCATAGTGATTTGACATCCTAGCTTCAAATTTTGCGTCAGAAAGTGTTGAAATTTAATTTCTTTTTTATTTGTCCTTTTATCAGAAATATATGAGAGAGGCGATACTTCAGCTTTTTTTGTTAAATATCCCCAAGTTTTGATCATTTTTGAAGCATGACTTTTACTAGTGCTTACATTGATTTGAACAAACACGTCACCCTAGTATTAGTTTTGCATCATAAAATGTCAAATGTAGTTTCGTTTTCTATGTGTCCTTTATAAGAGAGAAAGGTGATATTTGAGTAAAAGGTAGTTTAGCTTGAACTTTGCATATAGGTCAGCAGATGAGTCACATCCACAGCTTCTCTAAACTACTCCAAACCACACTGACATTTTCTTTGACCTGAAGAAAACGCCCATCTGAGATATTTACAGTCTTTCTCATTTGAAGGTGGAACTGAAGCTCTACTGTCTGGAAATCTACCTGTTCATTCATCCATCGCTGACTCACTTGCTGTGAATGTTTGAAAGCCTTTAGCAAGTTTGTCCTGCATAAATTCTTCTTGCATTGGCCTGTAATTTTTGTCCTTTCCTCAGTAAATGAAAGACTTGACTAACCCTAAGCCTAACAATTAACAATCCAGGTGTTTGATATACAGCTGCCATTAGCTTCTCTTCCTTCTCACCCTAATCGCAGCCTCTGAAAACCGTATACCTGGACTTAATTTCACCCCTGTTCATTAAGGAAATGATCTCACGGTGAAAGGAGTATTACACTCAGATTTCAAGGCCTAAATTTAAGATTTGTCAGTCATACATGAACGAAACAAGTTAGGTTTCTGCAATCATGGCATAGTTTATTATTAACTATGGCTATGTGCATATTTGACTTTATTTAAATAATCCTGCATTTTCAAATTGCTTACAATCAGCATGAATCTGTTTATTTTAGTTTATTTTATTCAGTTAAAAAGTATGAACTGGTGTAAATGTGGAAAGCAATAATCAGTTACGATGTATGAGGTTGAAAGAAATGAAAACACAAATCACAATCAGTTTAATAGTATTATTATAGAAATCTGTTTCATTCAAGTATGACTGACAAATATCACATTCAAATTATTAGTTTATGTTAAAACTGTAATCCAACTGCATGAAAATTTTATGTGGAATTCAAATACATAAATCTTAAATTTAGGCTTAAATTTTTTTGAGTAAGTTTAAAAGGAGTAGTTCATCCAGAAATGAAAATTATGTCATTATTCACTCATCCTTCGTAGAATTCATACTTTATGTTTGACGTCATTGCAACTGGTTCTAGTCTTTGTTTGAATGTTGAACAGAATGAGATTTGGGAGTTGCCGAGGGGAGATTTTGAGTGAATAACAAACACTGTAAAAAAAAAAAAAAAAAAAAAAGATTTTCATGCTGCCGTAATTTTAAGTTGTCAACTCAAATATTCAAGTTGTACAACTTCACATTTCAAATTGACTAAACTTAAAATTTTAAGGCAGCTCGAGCCTCGAACACTTACTTTTTTAAATTGAATTTTTTTTTTTTTACAGTGAATATTAACATGCATTTTGTCACACAAACCTGAAATATTCAGTGCACAGGTCATAATATGAGGTCTGATATGATGCCTTTTGGTTTCTGGACAGACGTTCAGACAGTGGTTACTATGAAGTGAAAATTCAACGACTTGAGGGTGAGTAAATAATGACACAGTTTTCAGTTTTTGGGTGAAGTAGTCCATTACGCTACTGACTGGTGGTCTCTGATCTCTAAAGCTCAGACAGGTTTTTATTGATATGAAGGAGGAGTTTTGTCTAGTTTTGCCTTTGTGTGGAATGCACACCTGCAGGTGTTTGCTGAGTGTTTCCTGTAATCCATGTGACAATACAGCCTGACATCTGGTCTCATCCGGGCTCAGTGAGGGCGAGCTGCTATGTGTGTGTTCCCTGTTCAGATTACTGTTCAAAAGCTTGGGGTTGATAAGATTTTTTTTTAATGTTTTTGAAAGAAGTCTCTTCTGCTCACCAATCAATGTTGAAAACCATTGTGCTGCTTAATACTATTGCGGAAAGTGATGCATTTTGTTTCAGGATTAAAGCCACAATATGTAATTTTTGGCCGCTAGAGGTCTCTTATTCAAAACAAAGGCGTAGCTTGATAACGTCTGGATTTCGCAGAGCTTTTATTACGCTGCAGTCGCCGCTTCTGCTTCTTCCGCTCATGCGTATGTGGGGTAACGCAGCACTGTTTTTTTCATATTACATACATTTGAGTGTGTTGAAAGTTGTTATAATGCTACTCTGTGCGTTCACTCGGCGGCTGCTATGAGACACTTCGATCGATATTAGGCATGGTAAAAACATGGTACTCGTGGTAAATCAAGAAAACGAGATTTAAACAATAAGACGAACTGTGTTGATCTGTATAACAATGATTAGTTTTCTGTCCATGAATGTCTCCAAACAGTTGCTCACCTGTCTAATAAAACACATCATATATTAAAGCGTCTTTGGTGTTTCCATGGTTTCTACAAAATAAAACCGGAAATCGAGGGTAATGCGGGTATGATGTCATTGATAGGCGACGCACGGACACAGTCTGTGTGCTGGTTAAAATTGCTTATTTCTCTGGATTTAAACATTCTTGGAAACATTTGGGATAATGTAAGTACACAAGTCAACAAAATGTATAACACAGTTCTAGTGGTTTTTGGATATTTTAATCCAAAAATCTTACATATTGTGCCTTTAATTATTGATAAATAGAAAGTTCAAAAGAGCAGCATTTATTTGAAATAGAAATTCAAATAGGATCATTTCCATAATGACCAACACAATCTACCAAGAAAAGCGCAAATTAGCGTCTGGTTTAAGACGCGTTTTTTGGGGCGGTAAATAATGGCACAAACACCAGTAAATTGACGAGCGCAAACCTTAGTAAATCACCTTGCATGATTCATTTAAATACTCTCCTCCCATAAACTTTGTGTCTGAAAGGGAAACTCCTACAAATGCATATGCAAAAATAACCCTGTCCATGCCTTTTCAGTGCTAATTTTTTTTTACTGCGTATCTTTAGTAAATCCTGACAGTAGTTTTTAACGCCAAAAGAGGGTTTGTGCTGGAGCAAGCTGTTAGTAAACCTGGCCCTAAATGTCTTTACTGTCACTTTTAATACATTTAATGCATCCTTGCTGAATAAAAGTAAACTTTTGAATGGTTGTGTATATATTTACACATACAGAGGCTCCAAATGTGTTTGGACACATAAGACACATTTAAAAAAGGCCTGAAGTTTGTCACATTAGATACAAGAGATTGCTCTTTATTTAACAGTATGTGTACTTACAGTGTACTTACCTAAGAAAGTACTGTGTAATATAAGGTAACTACAGGGGTTAAGGTTAGGTTCAGGGTTAGTACCTAGTTATTACCCAGTTATTGTAATTACTGTAATAAGTACGTAGTATGTATGTACATGGGAAACAGGACTGTAAAATAAAGTGCTACAATACAAAATATCAAACTAAGTGGCATCTGCAAACACTTGATGCTTTTTCAAATAACACTTTTTAAAATAATTTTTAATCAACTGGTCTCAAGGTCATTTTTTTGTGGTTGTCTGAAGTCAAGTATCCCATTCAGCAGAATAACCACAGGTGTAGTTTAACTATCAAATGAACTATCAACATGATCCAAAACATTTGACAGTTAACCAGAAAGGAAAGTGTCCAAAACATTCGGAGCGTCCGAAATCGCATACAGTCTAAGTATGTACTGCATTTGAATTTGAAATCACTTTGTGACTGTTCACTTTGTGAAAAAAGTATGTTCTACATGGTATGAATATGGGTATGAATGAAATCTGGGCGTACTACATTGGCCATGTTGTCATTGTCATGTGACCTACCAGCGTCCGTTGCGTCGCTTCAATGCCTTTCATAAATCCTCTCCCGTGGCCTCATGGGATATAAAGTGTCCATCGAATGCACACTTAAGAATCTCACCGGAGGTCATCCGGGTACTTTTTTCCCAGCACCATAAATTCAAGCATACTACTCTGTTGGCATACTGTTTTTCGCACACAATATAGTAGGGAAGTATTGATTTCATATTCAGCGATTGTCTTCTTTTTGATCTATTGCTTCATATTTTAAACCTAAAACTTAATTTTGTGAAATGAGTTACTGAAAATGAATTGTGTGCACTTGTTTTCTATTATGAATTTGTGAGAAGTATTAACATAGTCCATCCCACCATACTTGTTTTGCCGCTGACCTTATCGTTTTTCTCAAGATAATCTTCTATAGTAAGTGTGCTCACTTCAAGGCTTTGGCTCAAACCCCTGCAGTCACACTGCGATAAAATACTACCGGACAGTATGGAAAGATGGAATAAACAGATTAGACAGGAGTGTCACGCCCCACTGAAGACTTATTTGAGGTTTGATGTTTTCCTCAGGCCAACCAGAGTGACTGATGAAACATGTGGCGTCTGTGTTCTGGTTAGACAGCTGTCAGCACAGTCCAGCGCTCCGGATCAGCCGTCTGTGGAGGCAAACACAGCGACAGGAGAAGGTGAGCGCTGGGATTCTGTGCTATTTTATTATATCATTAACATACTATTAGTTTTCATTAAAATGTGGAATTCATTTTTATCTTTACAGGGTTACACTTTATTTTAAGGTGTCATTGTTACAGTGTAATTATACATTTAAGTACTGAGTAATATTTAGTATCTGCATGTACTTACTATAGGGTTAGGGTAGGATTAGGGCTTGGTTGAGGGTTAGTTGCATGTAATTATGAATACTTTACTGTTATTACTATGGTAAGTACATGTAACATATGTAACAAGGACAAGGAACAAGGAAGTGTTACCCTTTATAGTTTCAGCTTTTATTTTAATTTTAGCTAACGTTTTAGTAATTTTAAATAGCTTTTATTAATTTTTATCTCAGTTTTAGTTATTTAAGTACATCAAGTTAAACTAAAATGAGAAAGCCACAGAAATGTGGCTTTGGAGACTAGCTGAAATAAAATACTTTTTAAAAATGTTTTATTTCTTTTCAGTGTTTTTAACATTTATTTTATTTCAAGTAATATTTTTTTTTGTTATGGTTAGCTTTAGTTAACTAGAGTATAATAACTCTGGTGGGTTTCTGTGCTAGTTTGTTCCAGCATGTTTTAAATGTTTTAATGTCTGTTTTTCAAAAATATCCATTGAGTTTCTAGGGATTTTCTGTTTTGTCTATTCTAGATAACTTAAACATCTTTAAAACATTTTAATGTATTTTAAAGTATTTTTATTGTATCTGCAAAAGGAATAAACTGTTAATAAAAATACAGCTGTTCATTGTTAGTTCATGTCAGCTCAGATCCATAAAATAATAACAAATACAACTTTTTATTTTAATAATGTGTTATTAAATGTTTAAATTAACATCAACTAAGATTAATAAATGCTTTAGAAGTATATTTCATTATTAGCTCATGTTAACAAATGGAACCTTATTGTGCTAAAGTTTTACCAAAATTGCAGCTAATTCAAATGCATTCGTTTCAACACAAACAAAAATGACAGTAGCATAAATTTTCTTCTGCTTCATTTTTTTGCTACACAAATATCCAAAGTATCTAGGACTTGGCATGGCTTTCAGAACTGAGGCTTCTCTCAATGTTATGGGCAAGATTAAAGTTGCACTCTTCATAGATGTTCATTTTGGCACTGTTATTTTGTGACCACAGGCTGTTTTTACTGACCTTTAACCTCAAGTCTGAACTCTCTGTTTGGGTCAAGGTAGTTTTCCTTCTCCTTTTGGCCTGTGAGTTGGATCACATTCCCAGAGTCAAACCTCAGCTGATATCAGAAGAGTGTGTGTGTTTGTGTAACGTGAGCCCTCGTTTCTCCAGCCACCTGTGCTTACGGTATAGAGAAGACAGTGGCCTTTGTTATCCCAGGTCCGTATGTCTGAACACACGCTCGTCAGGGGGCGGATGGATGACAGGTGCGAATGATCCCTGGAGTTCCTCTGCGATAAAAAATACTGTGTGCAGTGACAACTGAGAGCAATAATGTACACTACTGGTCAAAATGTTTTTGAAAGAAGTCTCTTCTGCTCACCAAGGCTGCATTTATTTGATCAAAATGAATTGAAATATTGTGAAATATTATTACAATTTAAAACAAGTGTTTTCTGTTGTGCTATATTTTAAAATGTAATTTATTCCTGTGATCAAAGCTGAATTTTCAGCATCATTACTCCAGTCTTCAGTGTCACATGATCCTTCAGAAATTCTGATTTATAGGGGTGTAAATTGGACGGTTCATCACGATTCGATGCAATATCGATTCTCATAGCCAGCGATATTTTCCGATAATTCAAAAGGTTCTGCGATACGATTATGATACGATTCGATTCAGGGGTATAATGACAGCTTATGACATGATAACAGTCAAGAAAGTATTTTAGGCTTCTGTGCTAAAATGTGTAATGTCAAAATACTGATAAACAAGGAAAATATATATAATTATTAAAATATATAAAATTAAAAGACATTTCTTTTAAATGTATAGTGCAGCTTTTTAATGAAGCAACAACATATTATAGGTAGGGCAGAACAAGATAGATTATTAATATTCTTTCATTGTTCAAAAGTATTATAATATGAAAGGCTCCAATACAGAGCGGCACAAAACACTTATGCACATCCCGTGTGCAGAATGATGCGCATAAACAACACAGAGTCACAGCGCGCAGCGCTCCTATGCAGCAGTTTATTGAGCATTTTCTTTTAACAGTTTTAAAGGTGCTGTATGTAGGAATGACAGCTAGTGGTTGAAATGGGTACTGCTGTCCAAATTAAAAAATATAGTTTGCCCCGCCCCCTCCTCCTCAGACTCGACGCTCACGCAGGACGCAATTGACAGTGGAAAGCGAGGAGACTCACACACTGTAAGTTGATGAGTTGATTTATCTGCATTTGAATGTGCTTCCGTTCATAGAGATTTTAGATGGATTCCGAGGCTTTTTAGGTCGGGTAGAATCTGCGATATCTGACCCAGTTTGTTTGCTGGCTTCCATGGCTGCAATACGCTGTGTTTTCCGCCAACTGGCAACCTGTGGTGTCGAAATACTATTGGGTAAACTGGCGGCGCGTGGTATCGCACAGACCAAAACAAAAACAGACATTCTGACACGGAACACACATTTCAAAGTAAAATAACTGACTGTTTTTCGGAGAAACGAGTACATGTTTCCTAAATATATTTTATGTTTTAGTACAGTCAAAAACTTATATACAGCACCTTTAAATTTCAGTTACTGTGTGTGAAGAACGATTCATAGCGCTCTATTCTCCAGTGTTGTGATCTAACAGACACTTGGTAGAAAGTAACATGATTTAGAAACAGCAATAAACTCTATTAAGATGAAGTCCTTTTAGGAAAAACCATAGACCTTTATCTACTTAAGCACAAAAATAAGTAAAAGAAGACTCAATTCACTGGCCTATTTGTGCGCTGTTTGAGATGAGGGCACGCTGCTTTTTGCAAGGCTTTAAACACGAGCAAATTATAAACTTTCGTGAAGATTCATCACTGGCCCGATTGGGACAGTGACCGTTCCATCGACCGTCCTGAGCGTCTTTCACAAGCTCTGAAATGTAGGCTAGTTTAAACGAGAATGCACGCGTTGGCGATAATGCATAGACTGACGTGTTAAAATGTGGAGTATTAAAACAAATGTGCCTCTTAAATATATAAATAGCCTACAGGTAATGCGTCGCATCGATACTTCATATCATTAGACATTAGATCAATGTATCAATCTATATCGATGTATTGTTACACCCCTACTGATTTACTACCAAGTATGATTAAAATAATACATTTCTATTTTAAATGATTGCTGTTCTTTTGAACTTTCTATTCATCAAAGAATCCTGAAACAAAAGGCATCTCAGTTTCAAAAAAAAAAAAAATGAAGCAGCACAACTGTTTTCAACATTGATTAAAATCAGAAATGTTTTTTGAGCATCAAATCTGTGTCGATTTCTGAAGGATCATGTGACACTAAAGACTGGTGTAATGATGCTGAAAATGTTTAAATATATTCACATAGAAAACAGTTATGTAATACTATTTCACAATATTACTGTTTTTACTGTATTTTTTGATCAAATAAATGCAGCCTTGGTGAGAAGAAGAGACTTCTTTCAAAAGCATTAATAAATCTTGATCGTTCCAAACCAGTAGTGTAAATTGTAGTTTTGTGTAGCCAGGCGTTTGACTGTCAGTTTGCATCATTTTCTTTCCAAGAACTGACCACCCATGGTGTTGAGGTTTGGCTGGTTAGTTTCAGCAGTTAACCCCTGCTGGTAAATACTGTAAATACTGTAACTACACCATTCTGGAAGCAAAACAAACTATGATCAAACACATTTTAAGGTCTATTTTGTTACTACTTTTAATTGGCCATCAATAGAAATTATCATTCAAATTAAAAAAGGGTCTGATCACAGTTTGATTTATTTTTGCATGTGGTTTAGGGGCGAGTTTATATGAAATAGTTGATATCACAATAATAGACTGGCGTGAAAAAAAAAACAATAAACAAAGCAAAATATATAGAAATCTGCAGCTGGTTGCAACAAACCACTGAAGTAAAGAAACCCATTTGTGATAATACCATATGATTATAACTAAGGTCTTTCTTAAGTGGTTTGTTGCTGTCTACTTGCCAACAAGCACCTCAAAAATTAAGATTAAGTAATATTCTTATGCATTTTATCTTTTACCCTGATTTCACAGACAAGGCTTAAGCTTAGTCCCAGACTAAAATGCATGTTTGATCTGTCTTAAAAGAAAGCCACTTGCACTGATATATCTTAAAATATGTCAGAGCCATTGTTTTGTCTCAAGATGCACACCAGTGATGTTTTTTTCTTAGGCACGTTTATATCGTTCCTAATTGAACTAAGAATTTTTCCTCTATTCTTAAATTAAACATTTTGATTCAATTTAGCAACAATGACTGTTATAATGATTTATTTGATTGAAAAAAATTAAGCCATTTCAGAACAAATATTTAAATGTCCAGATCTTGTATATATAGAATACTGTAAAAATATAATGTTTTCAGCCATGTGGTCCAGTCCAGCTGTGGGACAGGGTGTTTGTTTTTAATGACTATCTATTAGCTGCATCGTTAAGACTGATTGTTTGCGACTGAGATTGATGAATGTTTAAGTCTGTCCTCACCAAACACTGAAAGTGTGGTTAAATATAAACCCTCGAGCCTCTCCCATTATCTCCATGTGGTCTAAACACCGTTTGACTGGGAGGTCAAGTAGTTCCCATAGAAGGACATACTGCGGGTCGCTGTGTGTTTTCTCAGTGTACATTTATCCTTGACGTTCTGCTTCCTAAAATACACAATGCACACTCGGATCGGTCCTGGTTAGGAAGAAAAAATCACCAATGCATCTCTTTGTTATCTCAATTGTAGAAAAATGTGATTAAATACAGCAAACTGCATCTTGTGCTTCTCAAATGTTTCTCTTAAAAAGCCCCAGTCTCATCTACAGATTCAGAAAATATCTCAAAATTTTCATGCAGTTGACTCCATTTGTTTTTGTTTCTCTTAAAGATTTGTAGGGAAAAAAGCATTTATTCAGTTAAGTCTCTTGAGCTACGAAAGAGCAACCTTCTTTTCTTTTTTTTCGGAATCTGTTTTCCAAAATACACAATACATATTTGAATCGGCCCCGGCTATGAAGGAAAAAATCACCAATGCAATCTCTTTAATATCTCAATTGTTTCATGGATAGAAATGTGATTAATTAGAGAGCAAATGCTGAAGTCTCCTGCTTCTCTGTCTCATCTTTCTGTTTTTATTCCTTCCAAGGAATTGTAGGAGAATCATCTGAGACACTTAAATGAAGTTTCTTGAGCTATGCACGAGCAACCTTTAAGCAATATTGATTGTTTTCTGAGTCTGTTTCCCAAAATACACAATGCACACTCAAATTGGCTCTGGCTTGAAAGGAAAAATCACCAATGCAATCTCTTTAATATCTCAATTGTTTCATAGAAATTGTATTAGTTACAGCGGAGAGTCTTTGCTTCTCAGATTTTTCCCCCTACAAAAAGCTCCAGTAATCTCAGATGTCTCTCATGTACAGTTTAAAGAAATATCTCAAAATTGTCTTGCAACTGACTCCATTTATTTCTATTTTTCTTAAGGAATTGTTGGAGAAACATCTGACACACTTAAATTAAACTGAACTCCAGTAGCTACAGAAGAGCAGCTCAATGCTTTTCTGAGACTGTTTCCCAAAATACACAATACACACTCGGATCGGCGACCTTGGTCGAGTTGTGTCCGTCTGATATCAGGCTTCTGTCTGTGCCGGTCACTCCCACAGCAGAGAAAACTTGATTCCCAGACCAGCTCTGTGTGTGTGTGTGTGTGTGCGCGTTTTCTCAAGGCCATGTGAGGTGCTCAGAGCACTAATGTCTCTTTCTCTGCATGACGTCTGCAGACTCACATCTACAGGATCTAGAGAGGATACACACACTGAACGCTGGATGTAGAGATTCACCTATGTGAGTAAATTCTGCTTGATATTTTAGATTAATAGCATATCTGATGGAATTGAATCTGTCTTATTTGATTAGTTTGATCGGATGAGTCCTGTTCAGAGATATTGTGAAATGCACTGCATTGCTTATAAACCAGTTACCTGGCTGATGAATTGTGTATTCAGATTATTAATAGTAATACATTTAATGATTTATTGAACATTGGTGTCTTATTGCTGTTGTAAGCCACTCTAAGCTGTACAATTCAGCCCTTGTGTTAAACTTTAGAAAGGATTGTTCATTGCCTGCTACTCCCTGGGAAACATAAAAAAAAAAGTGTGTGTTTGTGTGTGTGTGTGTGTTTATGTATGCACACACTGCAATTACAAATTCAAAAGTTTGGGGTCAGTAAGATTTTAATTTCATGTTTTAAAGTCTCTTATGCTCACCAAGCTGCATTCATTTGATCAAAAATACAGTAAAACTAATATTTTGAAATATTATCACATTTTAAAAGGATCTATTTTAATATATTTTAAAATGTAATTTATTCCTGTGATCAAAGCTGAATTTTCAGCATCATTACTCCAGTCTTCAGTGTCACATGATCCTTCAGAAATCATTCTAATATGATGATTTGATGCTCAAGAAACATTTATTATTATCATCATTGTTGAAAACAGTTCATTCTTTGATGAATAGAAAGTTCAAAGACAATGTTTATTTGAAATAGAAACCTTTTGTAACCTTATGAATGTCTTTACTGCCACTTTCAATCAATTTAATGCATCCTTGCGGAATAAAAGTATTAATTTCTATAATGAAGAATACTGGTAACCTCAAATTGACCAGTTCTCCTCTGAAACTCTAGAGAAATAATCAACGTCTTAAAGATATCTTGTGTGTGATGTTTCATTCCTATGGCCTGTGTTGTATTTAGACGTATAATTTTTGGCAGCGGATGATTGACACCAGCAGTGAAGAGAGCTTTTAGTGTTTTTTGCCATGGAGGTCATGAAGGAAGTGTTGCAGTAAAGCGCGGGTGGCCTGCAGTGAGATCAGGGTGTCACATTCCACAGCAGGGTGAGCGTGTGTGCAGGACAGACCCGGCTGGGCTTCCCCTCCTCAGCAAACACTGATGTCAAACTGACCTGCATCAGTCTTACGAACTGTACGTCAGCACACTCCACATCTGTCAATCACAGAGACGCTCATACCATCTCAAAATGTGCCAATGCTCCAACTCGGAGCGTTGAAAAATTCTAAGCATTTAAAGGCAGATGCATTCTGATTGGCTGTCAAAGTTTTTAGCATTCATCAACCGGAATAAATATTGCTCTGAAAGTAATTCCAGTGATATTGTTTCTCTGTGTCGTTATGTTGATGGTTGTGGTGTGGACTTCACTATTCTGTTAGGGTTCGAATCATTTTTATCACGTTTACATTTAGGCATTTAGCAGACGGTTTTATCCAAAAGAGGAGCAAAAGCAAATTCTTCAAAGAGCCAACTATATTCCTAATATGCTGTACAATGGCAGGTTTATTAGACAACTTGGTTTGGAAGCAAGCTAGAAAACAGAAGAAATGCAGAGAAGAAAAATAAGTTATTTTTGTGAGTGTGTGTGTGTGTGTGTGTGCTTGTGTATGTGATTTATGAGGACACAAATTTGTATAACGACATGGGTATTACACTGGTATTACAACGTAAACGTGGTTTATGAGGACATTTCCTGTGTCCTCGTAATAAAAATAGCTTAAAAAACATACTAAACAATGTTTTATTAAAAATGTAAAAATGCAGAATGTTTTCTGTGATGGGTAGGTTTAGGGGTAGGGGTAGTGTAGGGGGATAGAATGTACAGTTTGTACAGTATAAAAACCATTACGTATATGGAATGTCCTCATAATGTAGTTGCACCAACGTGTGTGTGTGTGTGTGTGTGTGTGCAACAAATCATATTAGAATGATTTCTGAAGGATCATGTGACACTGAAGACTGGAGTAATGATGCTGATCAGCTTTGATCACAGGAATGAATTACATTTTTACAATATATTCACATAGAAAATGGCTAATTTAAATTGTAATAATGTTTCACAGTATTACAGTTTTTACTGTATTTTGATCAAATAATTGCACCATTAGTGAGCAGAAGAGACTTCTTTCAAAAACATTAAAAATTCATTTTAGTGTGTCAGATGTTTCTCCAACAATTCCTTAAGAAAAATAGTAACAAATGGAGTCAGTTGCAAGACAATTTGGAGATTTTTTTAAAAACTGTACGTGAGAGACATTTGAGATTACTGGAGCTTTTTTAGGGGGGAAATCTGAGAAGAAAAGACTCAATTAATTTTCTTACTTTAGATTTTAGTGTAAAATATAGCCTGGAGTTTCATTAGATTCTCCCATATGAAGTTTCTCATTCTCTTCAGAAGACAGATTAAATAAATGTTGGCAAGTAATAGTCACAATCTCATTGATTCCTCCTACGACGTCAGAATCACAGAGTATCAGGGCTGAGGTTTGGCTCGAGAGCTGTTTTGCGTGGTGGTCACGGGTTATCTGTCGCACACACTTGAGTTACGATTATGGGAAAGCGAGCAGGGCTGCTGTGCCCGTCATTGGACTAATTTGTGTTGGTGGTGTTATCAGATGGCCGCTGTCACTGGGGAGGGTCTTATCAGTTTTTTAGCATCTCACAAAATGGGGTTTCTAAGTAACTTATTTTGAGATATTTTCAGCAGCCGCTTTTGAAAAACAGGAAACGTGACTGATGTTGATGGCAGATGCTGTGTTTTTTTTATTCCTCATCATACCGTACCTGTCTGCATTGACACATGTTTGTTATGCTGCTGTGAGCTTCTGTTAATGAGCGGGAACATAACACATACTGATTTAACAGGACTTTAACTTTGTAATGATTCTTGAGTTCTTGTTATGCCACCCGAGAGTGGGAGAGAAAAACATTTGAGTTGATTGTGCACAGCCTTGAATTGAACAGCTTGATGTACCACAGCAGGGATTTATAGATTAGACAGCTATTGTGTAGTGATACTTTACCTCTTAACCCAAGATCATTTGTGCACCGCATGTCGGTCTGTAATACACATTTGAAAACCTGGAATTAAACTGAAATGGTCTGAGAATAATCAAGACATTACAACTTTTTTTGGAGAACAAAAGAAAAAAATTATATAGTTGAAAAACAGGCAATAGCTTTGTTTATTCTAAGCATTTAAAGGCAGATGCATTCTGATTGTCTGTCAAGGTTTTCATCGGCTTGGAAAAGATATTGCACTGAAAGTAATTCCAATTATATTGTTTCTCTGTGTCGTTATGTTGATAGCTGTGGTGTGGACTTCACTATTCTGTTAGGGTTATAGTGATTTTTATTTATGCTTACATCTATGCATTTAGCAGACGGTTTTATCCAATTTTTCAAAGAGCCAACTATATTCCTAATATACAATGGCAGGTTTTATTAGACAACTTGGTTTGGAAGCAAGCTAGAGAAGAGGATAAATGCAATAAAAAGAAGTTATTTTTGTGAGTGAGTGTGTGAGCAGCAAATCATCATATTAGAATGATTTCTGAAGGATCATGTGACACTGAAGACTGGAGTAATGATGCTGAAAATTCAGCTTTGATCACAGGAATAAATGATACAGTGGGGAGAACAAGTATTTGATACACTGCCGATTTTGCAGGTTTGCCCACTTACAAAGCATGTAGAAGTCTGTAATTTTTATCATAGGTACACTTCAATTGTGAGTGACGGAATCTAAAACAAAAATCCAGAAAATCACATTGTATGATATTTAAATAATTAATTTGCATTTTATTGAATGACACAAGTATTTGATCACCTACCAACCAGTAAGAATTCCGGCTCTCACAGACCTGTTAGTTTTTCTTTAAGAAGCCCTCCTGTTCTCCACTCATTAGCTGTATTAACTGCACCTGTTTGAACTCGTTACCTGTATAAAAGACACCTGTCCACACACTCAATCAAACAGACTCCAACCTCTCCACAATGGCCAAGACCAGAGAGCTGTGTAAGGACATCAGGGATAAAATTGTAGACTTGCACAAGGCTGGGATGGGCTACAGGACAATAGGCAAGCAGCTTGGTGAGAAGGCAACAACTATTGGCGCAATTATTAGAAAATGGAAGAAGTTCAAGATGACGGTCAATCTCCCTCGGTCTGGGGCACCATGCAAGATCTCACCTCGTGGGGCATCAGTGATCATGAGGAAGGTGAGGGATCAGCCCAGAACTACACGGCAGGACCTGGTCAATGACCTGAAGAGAGCTGGGACCACAGTCTCAAAGAAAACCATTAGTAACACACTACGCCGTCATGGATTAAAATCCTGCAGCCCACGCAAGGTCCCCCTGCTCAAGCCAGCGCATGTCCAGGCCCGTCTGAAGTTTGCCAATGACCATCTGGATGATCCAGAGGAGGAATGGGAGAAGGTCATGTGGTCTGATGAGACAAAAATAGAGCTTTTTGGTCTAAACTCCACTCGCCGTGTTTGGAGGAAGAAGAAGGATGAGTACAACCCCAAGAACACCATCCCAACCATGAAGCATGGAGGTGGAAACATCATTCTTTGGGAATGCTTTTCTGCAAAGGGGACAGGACAACTGCACCGTATTGAGGGGAGGATGGATGGGGCCATGTATCGCGAGATCTTGGCCAACAACCTCCTTCCCTCAGTAAGAGCATTGAAGATGGGTCGTGGCTGGGTCTTCCAGCATGACAACGACCCGAAACACACAGCCAGGGCAACTAAGGAGTGGCTCCGTAAGAAGCATCTCAAGGTCCTGGAGTGGCCTAGCCAGTCTCCAGACCTGAACCCAATAGAAAATCTTTGGAGGGAGCTGAAAGTCCGTATTGCCCAGCGACAGCCCCGAAACCTGAAGGATCTGGAGAAGGTCTGTATGGAGGAGTGGGCCAAAATCCCTGCTGCAGTGTGTGCAAACCTGGTCAAGAACTACAGGAAACGTATGATCTCTGTAATTGCAAACAAAGGTTTCTGTACCAAATATTAAGTTCTGCTTTTCTGATGTATCAAATACTTATGTCATGCAATAAAATGCAAATTAATTACTTAAAAATCATACAATGTGATTTTCTGGATTTTTGTTTTAGATTCCGTCACTCACAGTTGAAGTGTACCTATGATAAAAATTACAGACCTCTACATGCTTTGTAAGTGGGCAAACCTGCAAAATCGGCAGTGTATCAAATACTTGTTCTCCCCACTGTATGTGAAAATATATTCAAATAGAAAACAGCTCATTTAAATTGTAAAAATATTTCACAATATTAATGTTTTTACTGTAGTGAGCAGATGTATTTTTTTGTGTGTAAATGTATGTGTGTATTGCAAATTATTTTATTG
Source organism: Coreius guichenoti (assembly GCA_039654105.1). NCBI lineage: Eukaryota > Metazoa > Chordata > Actinopteri > Cypriniformes > Gobionidae > Coreius > Coreius guichenoti. Next base: position 5,131,174 of record CM077176.1, read on the forward strand.
TTTATTTTATTTTAAAACTTTACTGCAAAATATTCAGAAATTTTATAAATACTGTATATGTTCAAGAGTTTAGGAAAACTGACCAGATTATGTCATTTGCAGTGCTGAGCTCTTTAGTGTGATTCCTGTTTCCAGTGATTTATTTGTTCTGGTGGATCTTCAGGATTATATGTACTGCGGTTCTTCAGCAGGAGTTGGGCAATTAAAACGTCATTTGTTAAGTATGAAGTTGAAATCACACTGAGCTGGTATGTTTGAACTGTATATCAGGCTAAACAAGTTCAGTCTTGACCTGCAGTGTGAAGAACAGCCCTCTAGTGGAGAATAGGATGAATTATCATTAGACCGGATGCTGGCTGTGTTTATTAAAACCCTTAAATACCTCCATCAGATACCAGAGGCATTTCCTGTTTTGTTTTTTGTTGTTTTTTTGTGCACACATATCAATATGATGAAACACAGTGCTTTTATTATTACTTTTATGCATTTGGCAGACGCTTCCAAAGCGACTTACATCTACATTTGATCAGCTCATACATTCCCTGGGAATCAAACCCAACACCTTGGCATTGCTAGTGCCATGCTTTACTGTTTGAGCTACTGTTTGTCATTATTTGCTCATTCTTATGTTGTTTCAAATCTGTATTAAGTGGAACACAAAAGAAGAGTTTTTAAAGCGTCTTCATGCGTTCCTTTAGCTCAGACAATAGAGCAAGGTCATGAGTTTGATTTCCTGGAAATTCATGAACTGATCAAATGTAGAGTTTAAATGCAATGCAAGTCGATAAAAGCATCTGCCAAATGCATAAATGTTAACGTCTTTTTCATATAACAGCTGTTCGTAGTGACCATGAATGTAATAAACGTCAAAAAACAATAAGTATATAACAGTTGATCTTCTGAAGTCATACGACAGGTTTGTGAGAGGAACAGAATCAAATTTTGGACTTTTATGGTGATTTTATTGTAAGACGTGGTCACTATAAACTGTTGTTGAATGGAAAAGAGCTGCGTGAAGATTGAGGGTGAACAATTGCTTAAATTGCTCATTTAGATTCAAATGACAAGATTATGATGAGCTGTGGAAAATATTTACAAAACATATTGTGAGATGGGCTAAACCTGGACTTAAATCCTTGCAAATCTCTAAGATGTGTCACTGTGACTAGTGGTGTGTTTAAAGAATTCAGCTCTTCTAAATATAACCTAACATGATTACTAATACTACACTCGCTCCTCTGTGCACGTAGAGTCATTTCATGTGATTGGGTTAACATGATCTCTCTCCTCACTGTGTGCTTCAGGTCTGGCAGATGTTTAGGGTGGTAATGGATGACTCTGACATGTTTAGAGTTACACATTCCATTGCAGTGTACAGACATGTTCATGCTTTCCACACGCTCTGCACAGGTGTGGCACACGCAGCAAAATGTGCAAATATTCACCATTTACGTTTTCATTAACTTTTTTTAGTCTGCTTTCCAGTCACATGGTGACTTAACTTACTCAATATTTCAATTTAAGTGCAATTAACATGCTTGTGTACAAGAACATCAAAATCCAAAATTCCACTAAGTTAATTGCTACTTTTATTAACAATGTTTTCAATTTTTGGGGGTAACTTAGGTTTAGATAACCTACATATGATTTGATGGCAGCTCTGGTTTAGGGATTCAAGATATTTCGACCAACACTTTACAGTAGGGATGCACCAAAATGAAAATTTTGGCTGATACTGATAACCGATAATTCTTTATATTTGAAAGCCGATAACCGATAAATTGGCCGATAAATCTAAATCCAAATTTTTATGTAATTTTTGAGAGACACTGATTATAAAAACAAAAGTCTCACCAATTAAAAGCCATGTCCCAAGCACACAATTATGATGTTCTCATTATAATTTTATGCAGCCTATATGACTTATGATATGTTGCACTTAACCGTATTTTTCTTTTTGAAGTGATTCCAATCATATTTCAAGCAATTCAAAATCATCATGGCGAACAGTGCGCATCTGAAGTGTCTCAGCTGAAGGAAATAATCCACTATTTATTGGCTTTAATATATCGGGCCGATAACGATAACATCAAAAATGAACATATATTGCCTAATACCGATATGGTAGCTGATATATCGTGCATCCCTATTAATGTTAGTTAATAAAAATTTTCATGTTAGTTCACAGTGCATTAATTAACTAATGCCAACAGATACAACTTTTGATTTTAATAATTTATAAGTAAATGTTGAGATTAACATTAACTAAGATTAACGAATGCTTAAGACGTATTTTTCATTGTTAGTTCATGTTAACTGATGTAGTTAATGTAACTAATGAAACCTTATGGTAAAGTGTTACCGCTATTTCTCTGAAAATGCAGAAGAAAACTTGAAAGAGATTTAATGGAGCTCTCACTTATGACCCTTTCAAAGTCCTTATAGATGACAAAAAGAGAGAGTTTGATGAGAAATGTTTGAGTTCACATTGAGGTCTTCAACTTCTGAGCACAGTTTGAGACATTGTTGAGATCTTTTCTGAAACTCTGGAGGAGAGACATTGTGAGATTCAACAGAAACTTTTAAGACTTAAAAGGGTCTCCGTTTGCTCTTCATTTAATCTCAGTGCTGTCAAGGGAAAACAACTGAGAAATATAAAATATTTGTTTTGATTTTCTTTCCTGTGTTAGTATTTAGATTCTCATGAGAAGCAGTTAAGACTAAAGAGTCTCCATTTGCTATTTATTTAATCTCAATGTCAATGAGAATCAATCAAGATATAAGAGGTTTGTTTTGATTTTTCTTTTCTATGTGAATATTAAGAGTCTCTATTTGCTCTTCGTTTATTGCATATCAAGGAGAATCAGTCAAGATATAAAAGAGGTTTGTTTTGTTTTTATTTACTATGTGAATATTTATCTATATAGGAAGATTTTCCCTGTATAATGCAAAATACTGATTTAAAGGGGTCCTTGATTAAGATTTCACTTTTTTAACTTTAGTTAGTGTGTAATGTTGCTGTTTGAGCATAAACAACATCTACAAAGTTACAACGCTCAAAGTTCAAAGCAAAGGGAGATATATTCATTTACAGAAATTGCTTTTTAAGGACTACAACACAGCTGATAGGGACTACAACAAGCTTTTATTTTATTACAGTGCTATAGCATGTCATAAAAGCAAGATGATAACATAAGTTATAACCGTAATTTAACTAAACTATACCTATTCTCTCTTCATGCAGCAGATATTCTCTGGCTCTGTGCATTTTACAACAGTTCCCACATGAGCGATTTATAGATTATCATGACAGAATATGCTAATCAATGACTTGAAGATAGTTAACTCCACATCAGCTACATAAATTCATCAACTAACCATTCAGAAACGTCCTGTTGCATTCTACATGTTGTCACTTCTTCTTGAGTCTCTCCATCATTATCTGACTCTGGTTTGAACATAAAAGGCTGAACAGTTTCTGACATTTTCAATGCTTGTCTGCGTGAGGTAATCGGAGCTGCTAACACGAGCTCTTGAAGATCCGCCCTCTTCTAGAAAGGGGGCGGGAGCAGCAGCTCATTTGCATTTAAAGGGACATACACAAAAAAAGGGCACGTTTTTGCTCACCCTCAAAAAGTGACATTTTTAACATGCTATAAAAATGATCCGTGGGGTATTTTGAGCTAAAACTTCACATACACACTTTGGGGACATCAGGGCATAATAGGACCCATTTCAATTTGGTAACAATTTACTGGAAGCCTTTATATATAAAGGTATTCATAGTGTGCGTTGTAATGCATTATCTTTAAATAAATAATAGGTCAAAAAAATGCATTGTAATATGTGCAGATTACTTGTTACCTCTGGTTGTTTTTCATGTGTTTTAATGCATTATGCTTTCTAAAGGTGTAATATTGGATAGATATATGTATGTATTAATTATCCATGAGATCATGCATTACAAGGCATAATTAATGCATTAAAAATACTTGGTAACTTTTTAGTTTAAGATCCAATTCTCACTTTTAACTAGTTTCTTATTAGCATGCATTTTACTAGGATAATGGCTATTTATTAGTACTTATAAAGCAAATATGAATGCCTTATTCTGCATGATCATATTCTACATCCCTTAATCCTACCCAATACCTAAACTTAACAACTACCTTACTAACTATTAATACGCAGTAATTAGGAGTTTATTGAGGTAAAAGTCATAGTTAATAGTGAGAATTGGACCCTAAACTAAAGTGTGACCAAATACTTTTATAATGCATTATAAATAAAGGCTTCAAGTAAAGTGTTACATGAAATTCAAAGCAGTTTTTTGTTTGTTTTGAACCGTTCTAGTTTGTGTCAGCTCTAGTTTTTGGATTATCCGTTTCTCTGACAAGATTTAGAGTAGCTCTATTGTAGTTGAGTGACCTGAGCCACCAATGGCATGCTGATGTCTTCTTTTTTCTTTTTTCCCCTCCTTCTTTTACAAAAGCGACAGCATAAGCTGAAACCCTAGTCCATTTGTTTTGTCAGGACAAAGAGGCAGGAGAGGGGGAGGCTTTGGCCACTCTAAAGTAGGGGGTAGTAAAGGTCTGTTTCCCTGCAGGGCAGTTGTGGACGGGGGTGTTGTTGTGGTTTGTGTGCAGCTCAGATCGTGTGTTTTCTCAGTGCTAAAGGAAATTGCATCAGTATGCATTATCCAGCCGGGAGGAGGGCCGTAGCCGAGCTCGCTGTCTGTCTCTCTCTCAAACTTCCCATTAGAGCGGAGAGACACCGGCTGACGTAGTCATGGGTGCAGCGGACCTGTCCAGCTCTGTGTCGCTCAGTGCATGGACTTACACTGGATTAATGAACTAAACATATTTATTTATTTTGCATATTTATGGTTTTTCTTCTACCTTGAGTGCGGACACTGAGCACTATGCACTCCAGAGTGAAGTCGCGGAGCTGTGATAATTACCTGAGTATAAAGGTAAGCGTGCACTGGTGCATGTTACATTTGACACCCTCCCACCACATCACAGGTATCATCATTATGCTTTGAAGAAGATGATTTATTGTTATTAAACTGTAAATTAAGAAAGCATTCACCACTTTTCAGTTGGGATTGTGATGGTCCTATCAAACAGGAAAAAGGTTTTGAATGGAAAGTATTTGTTTTCTAGTGATGGGAAATGTAGTTTCCTTACAAAAAGTCAAGTCACCTTTATTTCTATAGCGCTTTATACAAAGCAGCTTTACAGTAATAAACAGGAAAATAATGATGCAAACTTAATCAAATATGAGACTAATTCAAATTCTAAAAAAACAATAGTGTCGTTATTCAGCTCAGTTCAGAAAGCACTGACTGTATCAAGGTACACCTATATTTATTTGTTTAGTAGATGCTTTTATTGAAAGTGACTTACAAACAAGGAAATGTCATGGTGATATATTGACATATATGTTATATGACATGCGTATTATTACTTTTTGGTAGTTTTTTTGTTCGTTTTGACTTAATTCAGTTCTAATATTAATGCCGTTTAGGGATATATAGATCTGTGTTTTGTGGAAGAACATATGTGGAACTAGTTTGTAAGCACAGAGTTAAGATAGTTTGAGTGTTTGACTCAACCTGCTTGGTAATGAGTGGCATTAGGACTTGGCTCTGGCTTTTGTGCAGTAATCCACACATCATGGGAGCGGCGTCTTGAATTGATCCCTCAATTAGAGCACTTTAAACTCCTCTCGTAATTACCTCTGAAATGATCATTTGCCCTGTCACAGCAGGTTTATGTTGTGTGTGAGCTGTGAGAGCTGATGCAGGATTTGCTCTGTGTGTTTGTGTCATCATGCTGTAATCGCTCATAGAGTCACTATAGAACCTGTTTCAGAGCAGCTGCGTCTTGCTTTTGTCCTCCCATGAGTCAATGCACATTCCATCTGTAGACGTCAACCTGTTCGACAGCTGCCAGTCACATCAGGTGCGGTGTTTACAGGACTTGTTGTCTTTCAAACTGATGGATTTAGCGAGGGAGGTCATGATTATGTCATTTCGGCTGATGACGTTCAAATAATTTGGGGTATAAAGATAGAATAGTAAATAATAGTTATATTAATTATAATAATTAATTAATAATAATATAATTAATATAATAATATTAATTAAATATAATAATTAAAGTAAACATAATAAAATGATAAAAAATAATAAAATTTTTAAAATAATAATTTTTTAAATAATCAAAAATTATATATTTATAAAACAATACAGAGTGTATATATATATATTATAATATAATAATGATATAATAATATTAATTCATTATAATAATTAAAGTAAACAATAGTAAAATGATAAAAAATAATAGTTTTTTTTAAATAATCAAAAATTATATATTTATAAAACATAATACAGAGTGTATATATATATATATATATATTATAGTATAATAATGATATGATAAATGTGTTATTATGATTCAGATATTTTTTATTTATTATAATTTTGAATATTCAGAAAGACTGTATGTGTAATATTTCATATATTATATTTCATATATAATATATATATATATATATATATACACTATAGTATAATAATGATATAATAATAGATGTTTTTATTATTCTTCAGATATTTATTTATTATAATTTTGAATATTCAGAAAGACTGTATGTGTTTACATTGCTCATAATTTAACCAGGTTTAACAACTAATCCTGGGTATTTATAAGCTGTACATTCCTAAACCCTGGGTTAAAGTCCTTAACGAAGGCTCTAGAATTGTGCATCCTCATATTATATATTGCCAACTATACTATATCAAGTTTACACTGCATAGACTGTACGGACTATAAAGGTAAAAATTAAACATTCTCTTCATCCAAATTGTCGTGTTTTAATTCAATTTGCCATTTTTCCCGTCAAACACTGTTACAGCATGCCGTGTTTTCGTGACTGTCCAAAGCATTTGAATATGAGGCATGTGATTGGTTGTCGGTTGCTAAGCATCTAGTCGTAACATTCTAACTGGACTGCATCGTTTCACAGTGTACACGCTTGGCACCGCGATGCGGGTTAGGGTTACGAGTGTGAAACGTTCCTTTACCCTGGGTTAAAAGTGGGGTTTAGAGCAACGATAACCCAGGGTTAAATGCAGTGTTAAAAGCTCTAATATGTTTTTTTCATAATAGCCAGTTCAGCATCACGTATCTCAGTCGTCAAATCCCTGCAGCTGACCCGTTGTATTTTTCCCCTCCATAATCATGCATTTGTCACCAGACAGCTCTATAGATGCATTAAACCTGCTTTGACACCTGCATATAGGAGGTGTGTGGCTGTGCCACTGCTCCTCTCCTGTTTCACTCCCGCGGCGGCTTCATGCTCCACTGGAGAGCTGGTGTGCGAGGCCTTTGTCTTCCTGACCCACTAAACGCTCCCGCTGCAGAGAAGGACACAGAAAGAGAGACAGATGCCCTTCCCGTCAGACTGTCAGGAGTTCACACATGGTTTGTTTAGCGCTCTCTGCAAGGGCTGTCGTTTAGAGCTGCTTCGTTTGGCAAATCGCAGCTCCTGCTTAGTTACTGTATGTTTGTATTGCAGTAAAAGGTGGTTAAGTGGACCTCAAGTCTATTAGAGCATCAGTGGCACCGGTGATGTCAGTGATTTGTAAAAACAACATCTTTAGTGGTCTGATCAAGGTTCCCACACTCTTGGGAAAACCTTCAAATTGTGGTTTACAGGCCTGTAAAAGTCATAGAAATCAGTGAAATCTTAAAAAGTCATGGTTATGTCTGTATATGTGTATAATGTATTATAAATAACAAAAAATATAGATTTTTTTGTTATTGTTGTTTATTATTTACTATATATTAAAATGAAGATTTTTACATATCCTGTAATATATATATTTATTTATATATATATATAAAAAATTATTTATATATATATATACTAGAAAAAACACAATAATAGTAAATAAAATAACATTATTTTATATTATATTTATGTAATAATATCATTATATGATGATTTTGAATGTTATTATTTTATTGCTATTTTATTTTTTATTATATATTAAAATGTTAAGGAATTAATAAAGATTTGTACATGTCCTGCCATATTTATAAAAATGATAATACATATGGGAACATGGAAACCCTGTTGAATACACTAGTAAATTCTTGTATTTTCAAACAATTAGCATATAATGACATTGCACGGAAACTTGATATATTTCCATTTTGCAAAGAAATTGCGAATGGTACTTGTTTATACGATGCTAACATGTTCTGAGTGGCTTTGTCTGAAATCGCCACCCATACCCTCATTCACTATTCCCTACATTACTCCACTAATATAGTCCACTTGAGGAAGTGAATGAAAACGAGTGAGTGAATTCAGACACTGAGTGCTGGAAGGGCTGCTGCTTTTGCATAGTTTGTGCTTGCTGTTTAATAATTATTTGAAACTTAGCAAACTGGCAGCTCCAGTAGTAATGAAAAGATTTATCTTGAACTCTGTCATGTAAACTATGTATAAACCTTAATTAAACAATTTAATACCTGTATGGTATATTAAGCTGGTTTGGAAAATGGCTTTATGGATGATTCGGCTGCAGGCGCCATCTTCTGGTCAGATGCGGGAATTCATTCGACGCACGACTCTCACAGTGCATTATGGGTATTTTCTAGCTTTTGAGCGTTCATCGGTTGTACACTTGTTATTGCGGTGCATTGTGGGATTGAATGAGTGTACTCGATAATGTCCACTATAGTTTCGGACACCACTACAAATGGCTGTCCCCTACAATAGTGCCCTATTTATAGGTATGGGGGGGTGATTTCGGACACAGCCTTCTGGGTGGTTGCTATGGTGTTCTGGATGGTTGCTAGGTGGTTGCTATGGTGTTTTGGGTGGTTGCATGTTAATTTCTTATTGTCTCAAGGGGATTTTCTTTTTTCCAGTTCGTAGGTCTGATCACTTCATAAAAGTAAACCCTACAAGCTGCATGATTTTTAGATGTCCACGGTGCTAATGTTGTGTTGCAGTTGAAGCAGGTTGTGATCAAATCCCTAAACCTCAGTGTGAGCAGCAGTAATAGAGATGTAATGGAGAACAAAAGCTAAATGTATGTCTTAGTGTGCAGGTTCTGTGGTTGTACCTTCTGTAGCAGATGTCAGTCTGTTTTAATAGAGAACAGCGTGACACCTGGATTCCACGTCGTTGGGTTGGCGATATAATTACGGGTCCAGCCAGGTCTCTTCAAAGAGGGCGGATTCTTCCTCGTCCTGCTCCTGCACCAGATACCACACACATCAACGCTTCCTCCAAGCCCACACTTGTGCTTTGGCTGCTATTTAAAGCTCTTTTACTGGCTTCAGCCAGGTGAAATAACTTTTTCAAGGTTATGGAAATGCGTCAGAAGCTCTCCCTCGGCCCAGTCTTATTTATCTTTCATCTTCAAAGCCTCACTTATCTCCACCTCTCTTGAAATCCTCCGTCCAGTGCTGTGTTCTAGCCATATGTTTAGTCTTCCCAGACTTTAAAAGTGGTGTTTTGGGTGGGGGCGCACTGGTACAGATATGCAGGCCGCCCTCAATACAGCTTGTAGTTTATACCAACGCAAACATTTTCGGGTTAAAACATGTTCAAAAGACCAAAGCCAGTCTTCAGACTCCACTAGTGACACTTTGGGGGGCTCAAACCCCATTCATTAATTTTTGAATGCCCCACAGGAAGTCAAAATAAAAAGTTAGTCTGTGATGTTTTCAATTTATGCGTGAACAAAACTTTATTCATCCAGTAATCACAAAAAGAAACAAAATTTTAGCTTTCAATTTTATTATGCAATTCAAACAATAAATGCAGTTTTGGTGCTCTTAAAATGTAGCATGACAGATCGCTGTAGCACCTCACTTCAAGCGACGCAACTGATCATATCTTCCGCTTTCCTACTCGTTATAGCGCTAAATAAACATTAATGAACATCAGAAGATATGTTAAAAGATATACAGCATAACCAAAATGTATCATGTCTCATGTAATCACTCAGTCATTCGCTCAGCTAGTGTAATTAATTAGTAGTTGATAGTCTGTATATAGTGTCCAAAGTTACTAGCCACAATTTTGACATTGATACCATGGGGAAAAATGGCATATAGATATTTTTAATATTATCTCATAATTTGGCAGCAGATATATTACGCTGCTGTCACTTTAAGACCTGACGCACGGATCCATTATACTGTTACACATGCGTTTTCTTTCTCAACTGTTTACATTCACTTAAAACATAACTGACTGAGTTTATGTGAATACTCGCCAAGACCAGCATTTTGACATTATATTGTGTGTATGTGACTGTTTAAATGGAATAAGCAGTGAAAAAGAACTCAATTTAGTACTGAGAGGCGGCTTTATGTGCGCATACTTTCATCCTACAGCGAAATTCAAGCCCTGTAACAGCAACAATATTCATCCAGAGCAAATGAAACAAGTGAGTGAGGAGAGTGCGGGTTTGTGTGTGACTCAAGCGAGAAAACACAGCTGGTATCGTGCATCTATTCGGCGAGAAATGAGTATTGGAAGCGTTTCAGATATTTCAGTATTGATATGTACCGAAAAAAATCTCTATTCTTGGCAACTCTACATTGCACTTTGTTTATTATTTCAGGCGCCTTTTAAAAGACTACAGTTGAAAAAATGTATATTTAGGCTATATATAAAAGTCAACCCGCCATAGTGGCTAGTAGGAGTGACTGTGTTACACACCACTGCTGAAATACACCCACATTTGGCGGGTGTTAATGTCAAGCCCTGTATATATATATATATATATATACACACACACACACTCATTTTTATCATTATCATTATTATTTTTTACATATGATGAAAGGCCCTTTTGGTTCAGTTTATTTTGACAGTCTTGTGGCCTGAGGCTTTGGAGGCTCCTGTCAGTCCGAGGCCTGAGTCCCTGGTCCCACTGGAACGATCCATAATCCTACCCTGCCCAAGGCGCTATTTTATAGCCTGCCACAATAACCTAAAAAAGTACCGTTGAACGATGTTAGAAATCATGTCGCCTTTCCTCCCATTGTTAGCTTTTCCTCCAAAATGCGGTTCTACTCTTCCCTGCAGTTTCAGTGCGCTGTGATTATTTCTGGAGCTCTGTGAGCCGCAGTGCCGCTAATGTGGGTGAGTGATGAAGTTTCCTAGACGGTCAAGAAAGACTTTCTGCAGGAGGGATGAAACAATGGCTGCCCTGTGGAGGAGTCACGGCATGTGGACGGCACATTGTCATTGTCTAATACAGGGCCAACAGAGCAGAACAAACAGGGAAAGTTAAAGTGAGAGCATTTGGTTACTTTGCCGGGGATTTTTCCTGGGCTTTTCCCGTGTCGTGATGTCTGATCCAGTTTTTGTAGTCTTGCACCCAAATCAGTGTTATTTTAGTATCATTAAGATACTATTATAGTTTTTATTAATAGTTTGAATTAGGTTTTATTTTTAATATTTTCCATTTTCATTTTAATAATTTTTTTAGGTTTTTTTTTTTGTATGTTTTCATAATTTTACTAGTTCTCGTTTTTTTTTTAAATATATATACTTTTCTATATAGTTTTTATTCAGTTTTGTTTTATTCGTTTATTAGTGTGTGTGTGTGTGTATGTGTGTGTGTATTTGTTTGTGTGTGTGTGTGAGATATTATATATATATATTTTTTTAAATCGATGTACTTTTTATTCAGTTTTCTTTGTAGTTATTTTACTATATATATATATATATATATACACATTTTTAAATAAATCCATAATTTATCTAAAAATATATATATTTTAATTATAAATTATACACAAATAAATTACACATAAATTATTTATAAATGTAAATTTATATATATAGTTTTAGTAAACTTGTGTTTTTGTTTTTCTAATATCTATATTTTTTATTTATTTTTTATTTCAGTTTTAGTTATTTTAAGTTAAACTAAATTAAAATGAGAAAAGTTGATTTATTTTATTTACCTTAGTTTAATTAATATATACTTTATTTCAACTAACGAAATGTTTTTTTATGGTTTGAATTTTAGTTATAATTTTAATAACCCTGACTCAAACGTGTTCATTTTCATTTTGTCCACTACCCTGCCCATTTAACCTAAAGTTGACTGTCCCAGGTCACGGTTTTGTTAGTCTAGGAGGATAGTGTGAATCATATCCGTCTGGAATGTCCTCTGCTCCAGAGATATGATGTAGTGCTGCATTAGGGACAGGATTTTCCATCCTGCCTGTTATTGTCCAGTCAGTGACGTTACATTGACAGGTGTTTCCTGTCTCATCAGTGTCCTGCGACCTCCTGACATCCTGCTGTTTGTGTTTGTAACTGGGAACTGTGGAATTGAACTTGCGACCACCTAGGGGTCAGAAACCCTAACAGTCTCACTAACCAAACCAAAAACAACACGCTGACATTGTTTACTCCATCACACTGTCCACAATAATTTGGTTTGATTCGGTCTATACAGTAAATCCAGAAACTGATGCTTCATGTGTCCTAAATGTTTAACAACTCTGTCAATGTGTGATTCGTTGCAGGACTCTGAGTCGCTGGACCACTGCATTCAGAGCACGCTATCTGCACTGTACCCTCCGTTCAGCGTGAGCGCGGCGACCGTGCTGTGGCAGCTCTTCAGCGTGGTGGAGAGACAGTATCGTGGAGACGGCCTGCGCTGTTTCATTGACTTCCTGCTGCCCACCAAGAGAATCCTGCAGATAATAAAGCAGGAGGCCTGTGTGAGTGCCATCAGTTTCATTAGACGCATTATGACAGAAGCATTTCAAAGTAAAAGAAAACGCTGGGTGGAAAACGTAATACCTTCAGTTTTGGGGGTAACGCATTACAAGTAACGCAAGTTACATAATCAGATTACTTTTTTAGTTAGTTTTTAGTTGAGTTACTTTTTCAAATAAGTAATGCAAGTTACTTTGTTTTCCCATTTATTTACTGACAGCTCTCCTGTCTCCATGTTAGGTGTGAACATGATGCTTATTGTAGTTCTAGACTAAATGCGAGCATGCATTTACTCATCTCACATTTACTCATCACACAAAAACAGATTCAGTGTTCCTCAAAATGAATAAAAACAGTAAAATGCAAACTCATAATATTACGCAAACCTGCAATAATTAAATATGTTAAATAATACAAATATACTTTATGTATTTAATCTCACTTTATTAACCAATGTCTTTGCTTCTGACCTTCGATGATCCAATTCATCCAACCATTTGGTGTGAAATGGCCTTTACATTTGCCAAAACTTTTTTTTTTATTAAAAAACAAACAAGCAAGCCCAGCCCAGGTGAGGAAAAAGTAACTCAAAAGTAACGTGATTAGTTACTTTTTTTAGGGAGTAATGTTATATTATAAAGTATATACGTATCTTTCCCAAACACTGCCTGCTAATGCATTATATTTTTCATTTTTAATAAGAAACTCATTTATACAAAGCCACTTAACGGATGTTCACACAGTATGTGCTTTATTAATATATAAATATATACAGTCAAACCAAAATTTACTCAGACACCTTCAACATTTTCTCACATTATCAGTTTATTCGCTATAGTTTAGAAAATGGTAATAAAATATGACAAGAGCTCAGAGTTAAACTGTGTCAGAACAAATTCATCTTCATAATGTCAGATAACTTTGATAGAAAGGGATGTAATGATTACAATCAACCAATCAGCTGTTCAATTTAAGTACACAATTAGATAATACCAATTTAGGTCAACCAATGACCAATGACCTTACATAAATGAACTATAGTGTCCTGCACCCGCTAGTAAAAAATTATATCTGGTGTCTGAATAATTTTTGGTTTGACTGTATAACAAATGAATGTTAACTAAGATTAATACATGCTTTAGAAATATTTTTCATTGTTATTTCTTGTTCTTATTAGATTTTATTGTTATTGTTATTTTTTATTCATTTTATTTATTAAACCAGCATAGAGATTTGCCATGCATCATGCATCATGCAGTCTTTAAACTTGATATTGTGTTATTTATTTGCTGATTATTTTAATACCGACAGTCTCCGCTACAGATATTGTTGTTGAAATGAGTAGCGCTGCAGCTAAACATGTTCAATCTATTGTTGCGAGAGTGGGAACATTGAGAGGGAGGATGAATGCTTCAGGCTGAAAGAGGGTTCAGTGTTGCTCTGAAAAACAGCCCAAACAGAGAGTGTTGTGAGCTCACTGGGGTGAACTTGGCAAAGAGGATCAGGCTGAAATGAAAGACTTGCTCAGGGAGGCTTTGTATTTCTGCAGGTTAGCGCTGTGTGAGCACATACCTGAAACCTTATGCTCCTGTATTAATTATTACTCTGAGTCGAGGGCTCCCAGCGCTCTCATTTAACTCAGGCATGATCTTTGAGGGAGTCACAGCATGCTGAAGCTTACATGTTCCTTCTGCATCATCAGCAATGTCAGGGAGTAACTAACAACTCTACTAAATTAGCTGTTTTCCAGTAGCATTACAGTAGCTAAATAATAAAGCTATTTTTTTAACCAATAGAGATGTGTCATGACAAAATGCATTTTTCTCACAGTATAGCCTGTGCAGAAATCTCTCATAAGAACTATTGTGATTTCTGATTCATTGTAGTGAGTGGGTTTGTTTGTTCACCATAAAAAACAAGATAAAAAAATACTATTGATTTTACATTTTAAATATTATATTATATTATATTATATTATATTAATTAATTAATACATGAATAAATAAATGAAAAAAAATCACTGAATCAGTGCCTCTATGGAATTTTACATGATCTTTTTTTCTGTTATTATTATATTATATTATATGAATAAATAAATAAATGAAAATATTTACTGAATCAGTGCCTCCGTGGAATTTTGCATGATCTTTTTTCTATTTAAATTCTGCTTTTCGCTGTGTTTTCATTACATAAATTATAGTTGAATAGTTTTTTTATTTTCCATTTTAATTTTAGTTAGTTTTTGTAATTTTTTTTGTGTGTTTTTGTCATATTTGTTTTTTTTTTTTATCTATATAGTCTATATAGTTTTTAATTCAAATTTTTACTTTTAGTTATTTTGATATAACAAGTTAAACTAAATTAAAATTATAAATGTTTCCTTTTTTATATATTTTTTTATTTCAGTTAACATTTATTTTATTTCAAGTGATATTTTTTATGGTTTTACTTTTAGTTTTAATTAATTAGTGTATATAATAATTATACTTTATTTTTTGAATTTTTGAATTATTATTGTTTTTGAATAATAATTATACACACAATAATTAGTGTTATCATGCCAGATTGAGCGCTGATTGCTAAAATATGTACGAAATTGAAGAAAAAAGACAAGTAGGCCACCTTTTATTTTATGTTCTAGAATAGTCTCATTTTCACAGTTCTGTTGGGTGATGCAGAAATATCACTTTTCAATATTTTCTAATTGCATTATGTTTTAGTTCATTGCAGTTTTGTATTTAATGATTGCGAACTGCAAATAAATGACAATTGTTGCTTATACATGCAAGGAAAGCAGTATTATATCTGATTAATTTGTCCTTTTTATTTTGCACAGCTGCGATTCAAAGGCCTGTTGCTGTACCACGAGGGATGGCCGCTCTGTTTACATGAGAAGGTGGTTCTGCAACTCGCACCACTGCATAAAGTACGTCTGCGGCAGGGAGATTTCTACCTGCAGGTGGTTCCTTTAGGACGCAAGGCTGCCAAACTGGTCATAAAATGCCTGTCAGGGAGCGGGCAAGCCATCGCAGAGATCCCTGTGGCCGAGAGCATGTACGGCAGCATTTTTACACCGGACTTCCTGCAGAATGTAACGCGTGAGCGCAACTTGCAGCCTCTCCAGAACTGCCTCCTCAGTACCGGCACCGTGGTTTACCGCACACCCTGGAAGAACGTGGTGAACCCTTTGTTTGTGACCAGCACCGCCGACGCAATCATGCAGGCTCGGAGCGGTGGCGCGACCCTGCGCGGTCAGCTCAGCACATGCAGCACGCACGGATCCACGGGAACGCTCAGTTCTCGAGACTCTCTGGGCGGTGAGTCCACTGTGTCGGAGCCCATTTTCAGTCGCAGCCTCACGGATATGGGCATCAGCTCCCTGCGCTCAGAGCATTCGCCCTTGCAAAAGAGTCCCAGCCCGGATCAGGGATGCATTCGAGGTAGAATGGGCCACAAAATGCTCTCGTTCAGCACGGACCTTAGTAATCCTGGCCTTCGCAAGCGTCACCCTAGAGACTCCACAACCTTCGAGTCACGCCGGCTTTTCCGCAAGTCCTACATGGAGGCACTGCAGAACCCAATGAACCTCGGCTCCAGCTCTGAATCCATTCTGGAAGAGGGAACGGAGTCGACTCCTAGCTCCGTCTCGAAGGAGCCGCTCCCACGGAGGATCTGTGCTCGTGGATGGTTAGGAGGAGATGAATCTCGCAACGGTTCTCCCGCCATAAGTCCATCCAAGAACGCTGAGCTCAGTCCGGACGAGAGACGCTCCAAATCTCTCGAACGTACCAATAAGGCCTTGCAGGTTAAAGGCCACCGGGCGCGCTCGTCCTCCGGCGGCTCTGGCAGCGGCCTTCCCAAGAAACTTATGAATGGCTATGCGTTCCGTTTCGGAAAACTGGACTTGGAGGCGGCCTTTCCTGGCATTGAGAAACGGAGCAACAAAGAGAACTCAGGTAAAAAAAATTGTTGTCAACTCTTTTATACAAAACATATCCTAATAACTAGTGGTCAACCAATATATCACCAAGGCTGATGTTAACGGACAATATTTGGCCATTTTTTATTGTCTGCATAATACAGTTTTTCTGTTTGGCCCATAAGTTTCAGAAGCGGGACTTTTAACTTGATACTGCTGAGAACCCATCGTCTGAGCACAGACGCACACCTAGCTAACAAAAATATGTTCTAACAATGTTTTGCTAAACTAAGCTTGGTACGGACTTCTATATTTTAAGCTGTAGTGTGCCCTCATTTTTTCTTGCGTACCTGCACTTCTCAGATGTTGCCCGTACCAGGGGCGTCACTAGGCTCTTTTTCTACTTAGCCCCCTAAAAAATTGTGATTAGCTGCGTAATCTATACTCTAATTCGGGATGATCTCAGTCCCCTTTAAACCTCATATGAAAATTACGGCAGGCTTCGGCTCCTCCCCGTCTTTTAGTCAGCGCTATTCAACGTGTTCCTCATGATATCTGCATCTATAGTTCTTTTTCATAAATCCCATTTACATAATGTGATGCGGGAGCGTTACCAAGACAGTTTCCTATCCACTGCGTTCACCCCTCATCACACTAATGTTTTTCTCCAGCGAAAACGGAACGTGAAGACATACTTTAGAAAATATTATTTTCATTTGAAAATTGCATCCTCATATTATTGTGGATATGGCATTAGGTTAACGTCATGCAAAGAAAGTATTAAAGACACAATTGCACAAATGATTTGTTGGTTTAACTTAAAGTAGCCTAACCTGGTTGCCTTGATTTTGAGTTCATTTAAACTAAAAATTTTAGTTGATAGAAAGAAAAAGATTAGTTTATTCAAATCAAAATACTATGTTATCTGAACAACATTTGTGAACCTAAGATTATTTGACAAAAGATTTGTGAAAAGTTATATAGTATTAAGTTATAATATTTTTTTACAGTGCAATGACGGACAGCACTCAGTCAATGCACTCATTTAACTGCATATCAGAGTGAATGACAGAGACAGAGAAACATTGTGTAGTTATTTATTTCTACTAAATAATGACCCAGCATCTGATTATGACTTGTATAGCCTTAGAGTAAAGGGACTTGTGTTTTTGATGTCACTTTGAAGTGGCAAATTGATAGATTCATGGTCTGTTTTTTTTTTTTTTTTTAAATAGAAAACAAAAAAGGAACGGTTTAATATAGGGCAGATTAAAAATATAGACAATTACAGTAATATAATGTTTGTCTGTATTCTGAATTAATAATGAATATGATCTGGTTAGTTAAAATGATTTTAAATGACCCCCCTGGCACTTTATTTTTTCCACTTCAAGCACTGCATTAGTTATGAGAACATTATTTCTGAATGTTCTCTGAACGGTCAAAACATCCAGTTTTTTTAAATGTCTTTCTTGGTTATGCAAACATTAAGGGAACATTACGTCTTATAATTTTGGAAACATTATGGGAACATTACTTTTGAATGTCCTCTGAACATTCTGAAAAAAGTGGTAACATTTAAAAACGTTTCTGAAAAAGACGTTACATGATCGATCTAGAAATCGAGCATGAGCACGAGCACCAATTCATCCGTCTTCATAAGTGTACTGTGTTTATTTAACAGTTCTGTCTAATATTTGAAAGGCAAATGCTCTAATACTTTATCCATATACTGTCTGCACTCAGCAAATACGTATTTTTAACACCTGCAGAGAAAACCCCGCCCACACACTCTTCTGATTGGCTGTGATTTGTGATTGATTTCACTGCATCTGATGTGTAATCGGCATCATGTTAAGTCAGGACACAGTGTGCAGAGCACCTTGTTTGGGCTTCTTTCTCATCAGTAATGAACCCTCATTTCTTCAGAGCAGTGTACTCATACCGACAAGCTTCACTTATCAAATCATGTTGCCTGAGGCCTTGAAAGCCCGTTCTGGTTCCAGACAGTTGTTCTGTTGTGCTCCGGTGTGTAATTATCACCTGCAGCAAAATGCAGGACCGTCAACGAGCTCATCTGTGTGCAGATTATCAGTGGAGACAGCTTGTCATTCCTTCCACTTGATTTTATGGCTTGCGACTGGCTGCATGTGAGGACTAATAGCGCGTGTGTTTTGGAATGTATTAGCGGCCCTGCCCTGTTACAGAGGCCGCTTGTCTTTGACGCGTTTGCTGTAATGTGCAGCCATGATGTACCCCAAAGGCACGATACTGCACTGAAAGCATTGCACTGCTTTATTTAGCTCTTCCTGCTATTGAGTGTTTGAAAGAAAGAGCGTTTTGCCCTCCGTCTAGTGCTTCAGGCCAGGAGTGTGTTTGGGGTCTATCCGCAGGAAATACCAAACTCTTCAGCATTCTTAAGATTTTGGGTTACTTCACATCAGAGTGTTGCACCACATCCTAACCGTGCACAGCAAGATACATTTATGAGCAAAACCCCTATATTTTTATATTAATCTGAGTTTTTGTCCTAACTCACTGTGCCAACCAAGTGGCATATATACAGTATATGATATTAATACTTTTTATTATTATATAATTATTATATATAATTATATCATATATTATTATATAAAATAATAATAATAAATATTATTATTTTCTTTATTATTCTTTTTATGAATGTACATATTTTATGATTTTATTTATTTATGATTCTAATAATTATTGTTATTATTGTTATTTTAATTTAATACAGTGTTTATCTAATTTAACATAATTGTATTTTAAAAGTAATAATTATCATTATTTTCACTATTATTATTTATTTTTAATTTATTATAAATTATGATATTCAGCGATGATGATGATGAAGTCTTTTATTATTATTAATATTATTTATTTTTATTTAATTTAATATATTTTATGCATTATGTGTTTATGCTTTATTTTATTACATTTTTTAATAATGACAATTACTATTTTTTGTTTATTATTATTATTGTTATACTTATATTTTATTATATAAAATAATAAAACAATATTAAATAAAACTATAATATATTATTTAATGTAATATTATTTTTCAATAATAATAATAATATTTAAAGGTGCCTTTCATGACACCCAAGGTCACCATACAAGCAAAAATAATACAAAAGTAAATAACAATAAACAGGACTTTTAGTGTAAGGACTATATGACTTGTCATGTCAAGCCTGGTTAGAAAATGGCTTTAGAAGTGAGTTCTTTCTCTATGGCTCTCATTTTACTTTCGTTCTCTGTCTAACACACACACACACACACACACACACACACACACACACACACACACACACACACACACACACACACACACACACACACAGACAGAGTGGTTTAGGTAAATTCCCATCTGGGAGCCTGCAGAGTCCCTCTGTTCTCTGGCTTTCTTTCCCACACATGAAAATCAGAGCTATTGAGTCTGGGCAGGAAGCCACAGCGGATCCGATGACCCACCTGAGGGAGGATCTCTGTGCCGCTTACCTGCCCGACTCCCAGCGCTGATGTTAAGCTCCCATCCAGATGGCTCGCTCCGTCATAATGGGAAGCATTGTGTCCCGTTGGGCTCGTGAAGATGCTGAAGAGAGGCTTAAAGAGTAAACCCATCTCTACGTAATATCTGTTCTGTTACAAAGCCCGAGCGAAGCAAGGGTCAGCTCAGACTTTGTTCAGAAAACAAATGCCAATGACTTTGAGGCTGGATCAGATTACGGGTGATGTGGTTTCGCTCGGCCTTTGGGATTCCATTAGGTCTCTTGCGATCATAAACTGGTTCCCATGATACCACAGAGCTCGTATGCAAAGTCAACCAAATGTTGTTGGCACAGCAGATTTTTGAACAGTGTTTGTTAGTGACTAACTAAAAGCAATGACACTACTAACTCATTTAAGTTTTCTCAGAAACAACCTAAATTTTCCAACTAGTAGCGGTGTACAACTTTACAATCGAGCAAACTGAAAGTGTTGCATTGGAAATCCTGAGTCATTCAGATGATTCATACACATTTTGTACAGACATTGCTATTAAATTTCACAAATACTCCAATAATCTTTGTTTTATTTACAACTTCAAAAAAACAGTGTAATTTTACAGTGTAATGTTTAGTAAAATGCTGCAGTTTATCAAGTTTTCAGAAATTATTCTATTTTTTAATTGCAGTAAATGTAATTATATCTGGTATTTTAACAAGCTTTTTTTTTTTAATCAAATTTTGATCCTGATTATCATATTTATATTGTAAAAGTTCAAAAAAACATTAAACTCTTTACTTGAAGCCTTATGTATAGTGCATTATAAAAGTAGTCATAACGGACGTTGCAATGCATTATATGTTTTCATTAATAATTGTGATCAAAGTTAAAATGCATTATAATGTTTGCAGAATCCTTGTTACACATGAAATTGGTTGTTCATCATGTGTTTTAATGCATTATACTTTCTAAAGGTGTAACAATTGAGGATTATAACTGTGGTTACAATTACATTACAAATTATTTTATAGTGCATTATATATACAGGCTTCAAGTAAAGTGTTAAAAATATTAATACATGATTCTATATTGCATATTTAATAATCTGGAGCCTTTCCTTCAAAGTTGCTCCACCAGCAGTGTTCGGCAGTGTTTGTCTGTGTTTTGTGCGAGAGGTTTCGGTGTCCATTTCAAGCTTCCTCTGCTTGCTGAGGAAGTGCATCACACAAAGGAGCAGGTCTCAGATTCACACAGGAAATGAAGTCACCAATAAGACAATAGTGGAGGGGGTTACAGAAGTGTGAAGTTTAAAATTTCAAAAACATGACTTGACATTGTTTATTTGTAGGTGCATGAGATGTGCTTATACTGTATATGCTGAAATTGCACAAACATTTTTAAACAATATGTTCTCGAAATTCACTAAACATAATCCATCTGTCACTAGTCTTATAAAAGATCTTCATATGAACTCAAGTTCAGCATACTGGTTAAGGACAGGCTTATTTTTCCTCAATCTAGGAGTTTTAAAGGGAGCACAAAAAGAATTGAAACTGTTATAAGTATATATTTATTTATTTACTTAGTTTATTTATTAATTAACTAAATAACTTAAAAAATTGAGGAAACCCGTTGCCTTAAAATTATTGAGTAAATAAACTTCATATGTAATTGAAAAAATTAAGTTATGTGGAATTGTCAAGTTCACATAACTTAATTTTTTTCAATTACGCATGAAGTTTATTACTTAATAATTTTAAGGCAACGGGTTTCCTCACTTAAGTTGTCAACTGATCACTTTTTACAGTGATCAATTTTTTTAGTTGGTTTTTTAAAGTTTATTATAATATAAAATTATTAATTAAATTCAATTTGATGGAATTTTACTATTAATTGAAATGCGTAAATCTTGAAAAAAGGCTTAAACATTTTTTTTGAGAGTGGGTTGATATTCAAAAGTTTTTCATCAGTGCCATAAATTGGTATATTAACATATAAATATTATATTAATTCTAGCTCAGTGTATTAAGGGTATATTGTTTGGCCCCTTTTAAAAAATTGTATTTGGATAATTTAAGCCTTGAAAGAAGGTAGTTAATATGTACTGTATGGTTTCTTAGAGTTGTTGTTATATTTGTCTGTGGCATGTGTTCAGCCGCAGCCCTTTCCTCTTAGGATGAGGAGAACCAGCAGTGTTGTGTATTGTATTGTTTGAGTTGCGGGGTTTGGAAGAAACAGCCCGAGGGTTTGGATTCTGGAGAAAGTTCACAAACATCTGCTTCAGCTGGGAATGTCAGCCGCAGCATTCCTCAAACCGGAGCCCGAGGGCTGAAAAACTGAGCTGTGTGTGTTACAGTCATCAGACGTGTGTGTTTGTGTGTCTGCCTCACACACCTGGTCTTGATTGTGACTCAACATTGACTCACTGTATAGTTTTTGTCACACCTCTTCCAACCATCCAGACAGTCTATTCAATATATGCACTGTATCGTGCAACTCAGACGTTTAATTTTGCAGTCAAATGAACTGATTGTTTGCATCTCTGCCATTTAAACGTTTGTTTAATTTGTTTTAAGCTTTGCTTTTGAACTACCGTTCAGAAGTTTGGGTTCAGTAAGATTTTTTTATTCAGCAAGGATGCATTAAATTCAAGAATCCTGAAGAAAATGGATGAGGTTTTCCACAAAAATATGAAACTGTTTTCAACATTGATAATAATCATAAATGTTTCTTGAGCAGTAAATCATCATATTAGAATGATTTCTGAAGGATCATGTGACACTGAAGACTGGAGTAATGATGCTGAAAATTCAGCTTTGATCACAGGAATAAATTACATTTTAAAACATATTCACATAGAAAACACTTATTTTAAATTGTAATAATATTTCACAATATTACTGATTTTACTGTATTTTTTATCAAATTAATGCAGCCTTGGTGAGCAGAAGAGACCGTCGATCAGTAGTGTATCCTGAGTGTTGACACTGAATCATTTATATTTTTGCATCCATTTAGCCAAAGCAATGTTGCATTTAAAATATACATTTGATCAGTTTATGCATTCTCTGCAACTGTTTGAGCTAGTTTTGAATCAACATAAATGAACTGATCTGACCAACTCTAACTGTGTTTTTGCTGCTGAAGTTTAAAAATAAAACATGCCTGTCACAATGTTGCTTAATTTTAAATGACAATCATCATATTCAGTGGATATATAGTGCGTGTTCAGTTCAGTATATCACACGGCCCTGGACTTTGCGATAATGAGATGACATTCTCTGATCTGTTTAGGTCTCTCTGATGATGGTCTGCGCTCAAGTCCCAGAAGGAACAGTAACAGCGGAGATGAATTTGTTTCTCCCAAACCTTCCATCAGACCAGCGGTCTCTCCTGCCCCGTCCACGACGCCCCCTGCTGTCTGTTCCACACCGCTGCCCTCTCTCATGACCCAGGTCAACCAGGAGCTCTTGACCTCTGGTGCGATAACGCTACCTGGTACGTGACCGGGGTCTCGCCTATCAGCATAAAGAAAAACAGATGCTTAGAATTTATATATAATATAATATAATATAAATAAATGAATGCATTTTTAATGCATCGCAAAATGAACAGTAGGGAATGCATGATTAATCAAAATCAGTGTTATTTTAGTATCATTGATATACTATTATTGTTTCTGTTAGTATTTTTAATTTAATTTGATTTCTTTTTTTTTTTAGTTATTTTAGTACTTAAACTAAATAAGAATGAGACGTTGGCTTGGCAACTAAAATAAAATATTTTATTTTATTTCAGTTAATGTTTATTTTATTTCAAGTAATGCTTTTTTATGTTCTTAGTTTTAGTTAACAATAATAACCCTGATTAAAATAAGACAGAAATCTACAAAATCTATGGCTAATAAAAGCTTCATGGAAATTGAAAATGAAGACATTTGGAAGAAATTTAGCTCATATGAAAATAAATTATTTAATATTTAAATAAATAAATAATATTGTTATTATTATATTATTTTTCTTAAATACTAGTTTTTATTTTACAATAGTAATATTTCTTATTTTATTTAATATTTTTATTTAGTATTTTAAAAAAAAAAAAATATATATATATATTATTTGTAACAAAGTTAATGGCTCAGGGAAGGAGGAGGCGGAAACAGGCAAATGTTAAACGTAACTTTTAATTACGAAATTAACAAACCACAAAACGAAAGTAATTGGCAGCCTCTCACGGACGACTACCGCCTATAAACATAATAAAAGCAACATTAAAGGTGCAGTATGTAATATAGACAGCTAGTGGTTGAAATGGGTACTGCAGTCCAAATTCAAAATATTGGAGAGGTTACTTTTGGGTAAATTGGCAGTGGGTGGGATCACACAGACCAAAACAAAAACAGACATTCCGACACGAAATGCACATTTCAAAGTAGAATAACTGTCTGTAGCATTGTTTTTCAGAGAAGCGAGTATGTGAACTTAGAATGTTTCCAAAACATTTTTGTGCCTTAGTACAGTCAAAAAAATTACATACAGCACCTTTAAGTCCCAGGCCTCCTCCTCCTTTTATCCTTCGGGAGCTCTTCCGTGAGACTCAAGACCGGTGTGTCGCACAGGTGTCACTCATTAACATTCGCTCTGCTTCTTGCCACATTATTATTTTACAGGCATTTTGATATAATCACAAAATTTAGTGCCAAATTTTGCAACCCTACAAACAAGCACAGCTTTTCTCAATGCATTTTAAATTGCAATTGCAATTTTTATTAGAAAAATCCCAGTAGATTTCTCCCCCGAATGAAGAGTGCAGTTTGATTTCTCCGGTTACTCATCTGACCTCTGCTGCAGGTAACCAAGACCGCAGTGGGAGAGCAGTGCTGCAGGTGTGCACCAGGAGCCAGGTGTGGACAGATGCGTGTCACACCACAAACGAGATCACCGGGCTGCTCTGCTACTACTGCAACAGACTGCGGTGAGAAACGCATCATACAGATGCCGGTGTCTCACTTCTGTGTTTCCATCTCTTAATCTCAGCCCCATCTCTGTGGAGGCACAAGTGGGGACACCCGTTACTCAGTCAATGATTTGGAATGATTCGCTCTCAGTCTGCTACGAGGCAGTTGTGTCACAGGCTTTTATTTGCAAGACAAATTTGTCGCGCTAAGTGTCTTGCATTTTTTTTCTTTCAGGAGGGAGAAACGAGATCTGGGTTTGACGGTTCTCGTAGACGCTCGCAGACAGCAGGCCACTTCCACGCTGTTCTCCGCTCTGTCTCAGTTTCAGGTGAGACGCTACAGATCAGCTGTAAATGACACATCTCAAGCTCTCATTATTTTAACCCTGTTTTTTTTTAAAGCCGGACATATGAAATAATAGTCAGAATTTTTTTTTTTTTATGAAATTTGAATTTTTAATGTGAAAGAAATTTGCATATATGTTTTATGTTTTGTATCATATTTGATACATCTGTCTTTTATGGCTCACAGTATAAAATAGTGAGAATATTGAGTAAAAACACCTTAATTTTATTCAAGGGCCCAAACTGACATATGCAATTTGGTACAGATGCTAATATTAATATGACCAAAAAGTAAATCAATTAGATTTTTATCACAGTACAGCAGACTACTTGCATAAAATGCACATAAATATCAGTCGTCACTCTATATCTCCCAATAATATGTCTCAGTAAGACAATATTTAAATGCTTAGTTTTATAATCAAAGCTCTGTAGTTTGAAAACATAATGCAATATAATGATGATTGAGAGATGAGCAAATAAACTCACATTTTTTTCTAAAACATGACAGATAATCAAGTAAAGCTATAAGCTGCAAGACATTATCACCCATTGAAATATTTGTCACGTTTGTGCACTTTTGTGCCAGAAAATGGCGAGTACGCAGGCGAATGGCGACAGTATCACCCTCATTTTGGCACATTTTGAGATGTGTGAATTGTGTTGCTCAAAGCAACTTTGTTCATGTTTACTTTTTAAATGTGTACATTTTAGGCTTTTTTTAGTATGCTAATTGTCATACTCTGTATAGAGCCGATGACTGTCAGCTTCTGCCTGCTTCATGTCAAATATCTCAAGGAAAGCCTGTCCTCAGGGACTGAAACGAGGCCTGTATTAGCTTGTCTCTTAAACCCACTCTGAGAAAATGATCAGTCCCAACATGCAGACAAATACAGGCAAATACAGATATGAGTGAAGAGCGCTGTGAAATTGAGTGTTTGTTAACTAAAATATATTTCTATTAGCACTACTACATGCAATAAATGATCTAAACTGTTTAGTCTTTCTAATTATCCATTTTTTTTTCTATTTTTGTTATTGTTAAAAAAAATTTTAATGTAGGTCTGTACAATATATGATCTAAGCTGGGTTTGTGAGGGAACTGTTAAATTAAATTAAATTAAATTAAATCATGAAAATGTAAAATTAAAATAAATAATTTAAAATAAAAATAATTAATATAAAATGCTTACTAAAAAGATTTAATGTTTTATTTATTTACCTGCATTTCATGACCATTAATTGACATTAGAGAACTGTGAACACATTAATGAAATGAATGAAATTAATGAAATATTAACTAGGGTGATCAGCTGACGAAAAAGTTTGTAAATCCCTGATTTAAGGCCCGTTCACACCAAGGATGATAACTATAGCGATAATGATCAAGATATAGTTTCAAAAAATCATTCTAAATAAAGAATAGCAGAATCCACACCACAACTACAACAATAACGGCACAGATAAACAACGTCTTTGAAATCAGCGTTAAAGAGCTCAACAAAACTGAGTGTCTGTTAATAATACACAGAACGATATCGTTATAGTTAACTTCATAGTTATCGTTCTTGGTGTGAAAGGCCTTTTAAGCTGTTTAGTCTTTGTAATTATATATATGTTTTTTTTATTATTTAATGTTCGATTTATTCATGCTCTTTGATTTCTTCTCTCCACCAGACTTCTATACCCAATGCACTTTACTCAGTTTTGTTTCTCGTGGACAAAGATGCAGCAGTGAAAGTCGAGAGAGACGTCACAGTTCCAGTGAGTAAATGACTGTTGTTCTATCTGTTTGATCTCAGTCTGTGTAAAAGCGTGTTTATGCTCTCTGCTCTGCTCTGTTCCTCTTCAGTGTGAAGTCCTGACGTCTCTGAAAGCTCTACAGAAACACATTGACTCGTCTCAGCTCACCAGAGACTTTGATGGCACCTTCCCATATGACCACAACCACTACATTCACTTCAGACAGGTGCACGATTACAACACATTCATTGTTGTTCAACCAAACTCCTTTGTCCTAAAATAAAAATATGGTAACACTTTATTTTAGGGTCCAATTCTCACTATTAACTAGTTGCTTATTAGCATGCATATTACTAGGATATTGGCTGTTTATTAGTACTTATAAAGCACATATTATTCTGCATGATTATATTCTACATCCCTTAATCCTACCCAATACCTAAACTTAACAACTACCTTACTAACTATTAATAAGCAATAATTAGGAGTTTATTGAGGCAAAAATCATAATTAATAGTGAGAATTGGCCCCTAATCTAAAGTGTGACCAAATATGTATAAATTAAATATAACACATACATAATATTTACATAATATATGTGTGTGTACTGTGTATAATTATTATGTATATATAGACACACACATGCATGTATATATTTAAGAAAAATGTTATATTTTTATAAAAAAAATTATATTTATATATAAGATAATTATATATACAGTATATACATGGAAATATTTCTTAAATATATACATGCATGTGTGTATTTATACATACATAATAATTATTATACACAGTACACATATTATGTAAACACAAACTTTTATTTAGGATGCGATTAATCACGATTAATTTTTCCCCAGCACTAATATATATATGTATATATATATATCATATAATATTTAAGAGATTTTAAGTACATTTCAAGTTCAAAAAAATTTAAAGACACATTTGCATGTTTATGGTTCTCTGATATCAGTTACTAGTCATGTGACATGTTTTTTTCTTTACTAAGTGTTTTATTTAAAAAAAATTGTGTTGAAGTTTGTTTGTTTTTCCCGCCACTGGCAGAAAATTGAACCGTTTGCTACGAGCTGCAGCGCCGCGATCTCTTCCCTTCAGAGCTCCATTGAGACACTAAACAACATCGCCAATCTGGAGACGTCTGAGGTAATTCTGTGTAGAATAAATTACACTGAGTAGAAAATGTTCATAATTTTATGGTCATTCTCTGGGAAATACTGTATCGTTAAAAGTTCACCCAAAAAAAAAAAAAAAAATTAGAGGGAGAGTAAGTAAAGACAGAATTTTCGTTTTTGGGTGAACTACCCGAGCCATTTAGTCATGCAGCATAATTGAAAATTATTCAAATTGCCTTGTTTACTGGCGTTCGGTTTTAAATCTCTGGCCCTTTTCTGAGCCCTGCCTTAAAAACTTAACTGACCAATCCTAGCTTATCCTTTTATTACTTTATAATAATGTATTATAAAGTAATTATTTTTAAATGTAACACAATGCAAGTTCTGCAGTAACCAAGAGGGAAAAGGTCAATTGAACATTAAAAGTTGAACATTGTCCTGTAGGAGGTGTCAGAGGTCATCAACCAGCAGAAGAACCTCATGAAGAGTATTCTGGATGACACAAAACTAAACCGCCTGCGGCTGGAGGGCGGCACGTTTCTGGCACGGATCAGGAAAGAGGAGATGTGTGAAAACGAGAACTACAGGTACTGCCTTCATTAGAGGACTGATGGATGATTATATATTAAGTATAAACGCTTTTAATTGGTATATTGGCATTTGGCATATTGGCATATTTTTCCACTTAAGGCAAAACACCACCAGTGAATCTGTAACTAATAAATATCATTATACTATATAATATAATATCAAATATCATACTTCCCCAGTTAATCACAGTGTATTAAGACATTCAATTTTGTATTATAAGTTTTTTGCAATGTTATGTTTAAATATGCGTTAATGTGCATGCATTTCCAGAAAAGAAATCTGAACATTTGTTTAACATATTAGAGTTAAAATACATTTTCACCATGTTTTTAGAGATAAAATGTTGTATTAATCAAGCGAATGATGTATTTCTGTAAAATATTTCAGAATATAGATAGGAATAAAACAGTAAAGTTTGGTGTATGTAAAGCTGCTGAAGTGGAGCAAAATAGCCCAGTACAAAAAACACTGGTTTTGCCTGTAAAAAAAATGTCCACATAAAGAAAAGCTTTTGGAAAAATAACTGCTAAGCCTAGAAAAAGTTATTTTACTATGTGAATCCATTGATTTCAATGGGATAGTACAGAACAAAGATGTTAAAGAAATAAAGTGATGCTTTTTTTTAAAGTTTTAACTTTTCTTGCATAAGTAGGAGCCATCAAGAGAAACTGTAGGCCTACATTTATTTTTTATTTATTTTTTACTAGGCATGCACCGATATGAAAATTTTGGCCGATACCGATAATCTTTATATTTGAAAGCCGATAACCGATATATTGGCTGATAAATCTAAATCCTAGTTTTTATATAATTTTTGAGAGACGCTGATTACAAAAACAAAAGTCTCACCATTAAAAGCCATGTCCCAAGCACACAATTATGATGTTCTCATTATAATTTTATGTAGCCTATATGACAGACTTGCGCTGCACATGTTGAATTAACTGTATTTTTCTTTTTGAAGTGATTTCAATCATATTTCAAGCAATTCAAAACCATCATGGCGAACAGTGCGCATC
The DNA here is from genome assembly GCA_039654105.1 of Coreius guichenoti. NCBI lineage: Eukaryota > Metazoa > Chordata > Actinopteri > Cypriniformes > Gobionidae > Coreius > Coreius guichenoti. Next base: position 5,161,179 of record CM077176.1, read on the forward strand.
TGAAGTGTCTCAGCTGAAGGAAATAATCCATTATTAATTGGCTTTAATGTATCAGCCAATTTTTTTTTATCGGCCGATATATCATGCATCCCTAATTTTTACAAAATTAAAGTTGAAAACACTGACGTGATTGGACTGTTCCTGTAGTGTTTCTCTGGAGAATCTACCTGACTTGAGAACTACAGGATTCCTGTTATATTTCCAATACGTTTTATTTGCTTTTCAGCAAAATACATCAGAAATCCCTTTATGAAACCCTCGGCAGACAGTTCTCAGCATGTCAGATAACTGTCCGAAAGACTGTTCTCAGTTCAGTGCACTGTTGGACTAACTAGAGTACTGAATGAGTTGGCAAAAACTAACATCATAGGATCATATACTCTTGGATATTGGCTCTTTTTGACTCGGAGTGACTGTCAGGCACATCCAGAATTGAGTTTTGATTGAGTAACTTGTAGATTTGTGCTGACTTGAGACGTGAACTGTTTACAAGCTGTTTTATTGACGTCTTTCCGCGGTTGAAACACTGATTTAGCAATTACATGAGACATACGGAATTTGGATAGTTGTACTGTATCTTTCAACATACCTTCAGATGTTCATTCATGTTTATTTCGCGCTGTAACTGGTATTGAAAATGATCAGTTCACGTGCCGCTTCTCTTGAACTGAGGCGCTACAGCGATCTGTCACAGCACATTAAACAGCGCCAAAACGGTATTTCTTTTTAATTTTGTAGTAAAATGGACAGAATTTGAAATCTGAAGCTTTGTTTCATATCAGAAGTAACAAAGCATCAACTGAAAACAGGAAAGACTACTCGATTCTTGGGATTTAACAATCAATATCGGTAAAAATGAGAATCGATTAAAATCAATATTTTTTACCCAGCCCTAATGTTTACCAGGTTATTTTCATTTGTTTTTACTGCTAAAGTATGTTTACGAGCTGCTTAATTCATCAAACTGAATTAAAACTAAAATTAAAAATAAATCTATAAAATGATCCCAGACAGGTCAGTCCGATTTGGTGAGCTGGTTCAACCAGTTCACTAATAAATCACCATTTGTTCGCTCTGTTTCACTAAGTTGAACCTCGTGTTGTGTTGTGTGCAGAGACGCTGTGGATATGGTCAGTGCGCTGTATAACCAGGTGGATGAAGAAGTCCACAAACTCGTCATTCTGTCTAATAAATCACTGCAGCAGCTGGAGACGCTACTGGAGCTGCGCACGTTACAGGAGCGACACGAGGAGGTGAAAAACACAGTGATTTATGGGAACACTTTAGTTTGGGGACCAATTCTCACTATTAACTAGCTGCTTATTAGCTTGCATATTACTAGCATATTGACTGTTTATTAGTTCTTATAATGCACATATTCTGCATGACCATATTCTACATCCCTTAATCCTACCCCATACCGAAACTTAACTACAACAACTACCTTACTAACTATTAATAACAAGCAAACAAGTAAATTAGGAGTTTACTGAGGCAAAAGTTGTAGTTAATAGTGAATGTCTTCCCCAAACTATAAAGTGTGACCTGATTTATTAAATCCACAAATACAGTGATGCACACTGATGAGCAGTATTGCTTCTGCATGTATTTTTCTCATTCATTTTCTCCATAGGCATATCTGATCGTTCTTCAAGAAAGAGCTAAATGTGATAAAAATGAGTCATTGTGGATTATGCAATCAAATCACTCAGGGTTTTGTGTTTTTATATCTCAGTTTTTGTTTAGAAAACACAACTGCTGTCTTGTGTGCTCTAACACTACAACATCCCACATTAACTAATAATAGGGCAGCTCATTAAAATATGGTAGCATTGAAAATCAGGTTGTCTGTGGTGTAAATGAATGAATGATTTTTACTTCCGTGACCTGACTGTTAGTTTTATTCTAATAATAATCGATTATTGGGAAAGACTATGAGATGATGATGTTTTTCTGAATCTCTCCTCAGGTGAAGAGGTGGTTTTATGTGGAGAGTGAGAAACACTTGGCTCCTTTGGACTCGTATAGTCTCTCTCTGAGCTCCATTCAGGACATGAGACAGAGTCTGGCCCAGTTCATGGAGGAGTCCACAGTAAGTGTCCATGGTGTTTCATATTGCGAAAGAAAAAAAAAGGGTGCTGGCATGTTACTGTCCCAGGATGCTCAACAAAAGGTTTCAGTCAGATTTCAGACAAAGCAACAGCTAGTTTCACCTTCTCCCGGGCCACTGGACCACTTTTATTGAAGTGACACAAGACACAATGTTGACAGTTAAAGTCTACAGGGAAACGGATGCCTTTATCCGACGCCATGCTCTACTGTTTTAGCTACAGGAGTTCCATTAATTATTAATTAATTAAATAATAAAACATTTGCTGCGTCAGAAATCACATACAGTCTAAGTAGAAGTATGTTCTATATAGTATGAATATGGGTAGTATGAATTAAATTCGGACGTACTACATCATACTACATAATTTTTTTTTTCATTATTATTATTATTATTATTATTATTATATATGTAATTGTAACTGTTTTGTTAAAAAAAAAAAGTTTAATAAAAAAAGTGAAAATAGATGCCATAGAGGTCAGACATTGAGGCGAATCGTGTTCGATTCACTAATGAATCGATGACTAATGATTCACTAATGAACTTGTGAATCGATTCACTAACGTGGTGTTCATTTTGCTCCTGTAGGAACAGCAGAAGAAAGCTGCAGCGCTGTTGAGGGAGTCTAAAGCCGGTTCAGCCCTTCTAGAGGTCAAACAGCACATAAGCGCCGTCCTGCAGCGGAGCGAGGCACGCAAGAACGAGCTGGAGGTCCTGCACAACCTCTACGAGTTCTACGAATCGGTAAAGAATTGTTTTTTTTGATTGCATTATGTATAGTTTGCTGCATCATGTCAACTACTGTCATGATGTCATGATAATTAGTGGTCGACTGACTGATATACCGGTATGTTTAAAATTTTATTTAAAGATAGTAAATAACACAAGCATAACAATTGCTGCAATTAAATTTATATTTATTTTTACATAATTTTTACTAAAGTAATTGCAAATGAATAATTTTAAAATGAATCAATTTAAAAAAGTAATAATTTTAACTTGATAAAAGAAATCTATAAAATAAACAAATACCATGATTATTATAATTGACTAAAACCAAAACCATAAAAAACATTACTTGAAATAAAATAAGAATTCACTAAAATAAAGTACAAAAAAAAAAACATAGGTTGTGTCCGAAATTGCCCCCATACCCTTAAATAGGGCACTATTTGAGGGGACAGCCATTTGTAGTGGTGTTCGAAACCATAGTTAACGTAATTGAGTGCACTCATTCAATCCCACAATGCACCACAATAGCGAGTGTACAACCGATGTACGCTTAATGGCTAGAGAATACCCATAATGCACTGTGAGAGTCGCACGCCAAATTAATTCCCGTGTCTGATCCATTCTCCAAACCACTGGTCCAATGTGGCTACAGCGTAATATATCATATAGGTATAAATTCCTTTTTAATTGATTATTAAATTGTTTAAGGTTTATGCATGCTAGTTTCCGCGCCAAGTTTCAAATGATTATTAAACAGCAAGCACAAACTAAGCAAAAGCAGCAGCCCTTCCAGCACTCATTGTCCGAATTCACTCACTTGTTTTCATTCACTTCCTCAAGTGGACTATATTAGTGGCGTAATGTAGGGAATAGTGAATGAGGGTATAGGGGGCGATTTTGGACACAGCCATGAACTTGGCCACTCCTGTGCATCTGTGCTCAGGCGCTGTCAAAATAAAAGTCCCACTTGCAACACTTATCGGCCAAACAGAAAAAAACGGCCAATAATTAATAAAAAAATGAATATCCACCACTAAGATAATGTGTTAAAACGTCTCTCATGCAGGCAAACCAGTGGATGGTCCATTGCCAGGAGTATTTCTGTCAGCTGAGGGTGGACGATAATGCGGTCAGTTACACGCCTGCCGTGCTGCACGTTTTGCAGAATTACCACAGTGAGGCCACAAAGTTCTCCCTGGACAACTTCAGCGTGCTCAACCAGATGGTGCTGAACCTCAACAGCCCGCGGGAGCTGCAGCAGTGGAGCGGCGTTTGGCAGAAGTGCCAGCAAACCAAACAGCAGCTGGAGCAAGCACTGGACAAGGCTGCTGCTGCCTCAATGACCTCCAAAGAATCTGCACTTACAACTATAACATCAAAACTTTTGGAAACCCAAAGCGGAGTAGGTTCCTCTGAGCTTCCCACTCTGAACTCTTCTTCCACATTGTGTTTTGAGTACGAAGATGAGAAGCCGCATTCAGCAGGTCCGTTCTCCGGAAACCAGTTCCCATTTCCACCAGAGAGCGGCAAGCTCTCACCATCCCTGTTTGACGACACCGACAGTGACTGTACTGTCGACTCATCCGCCTCGTGTCACTCCGAGCCCCTGCATTCACCGGCGATGCGTCAGCGTAAGCAGCCACTCAAAAAGATCATGAAGAAAACCATGAGCTACGAGCTGACGCCGCGTGACAAAGCTCACCCGGATGCTGGTCATCATGGGTACACAGGCATCTACATCAAAGGACTGGAGGTCACCAACAACGTGTGCGTAGAGAAGAAGCTCCAGCGGCCAGACGTGAAGAGTCCGGTGCTGGGCCGCAGTCGCAGCTTGTCGTCCCCATCCAGGACGCACTGCAGACACAGCGACGGGGACGTGAAGATACACAGCAGGTGAGTGAAGTGTTGTGCAGGGATGCAAACTTCTTACCTTTGGGGGAAAAAATAGGACAGCCATAAATATTAGTAATAATAATAAATAATGGAAGTAATTAAACATAAATAATAATAATTATTATTATTAAATACTAAATTTTTATTTTACAGTATAGTATTATTACTGTAGTAATATTTTATTTGTGATTTTATAATTTAATAATATAAAAAATAATAATGACGTTTATAATAATAAAAATAATAATAACTATTATTAAATACTCATTTTTACAGGTTTGTTTTAACTATAGTAATATATTTCTTTATTGATTTGTTTAATTTTTATAATTTTATAAATTAAATAAACATAAATACATAAAGACATTATTTGTAATTTTAATGTTGTTTTGTAAATAATATTATTTTACAGTATAGCATTATTACTATAGCAATACTTTCTTTATTGATTTAATTTTTATATTTTAATAAAATAATAATACTATTATTATTTTTATTATTATTATTATTAAGTACTCATTTTTTTATTTTACAGTATAGTATTATAACTATAGTAATATATATATAATAGTAATAAACAGCAGGTAAGTGAAGCATTGTGCAGGGATGCAAAAAAGACCATAAATATTAGTAATAATAGTGAATAATATAAATAATTAAACATAAATAATAGACATTATTTGTAATTTTACTGTTGTTCTGTAAATAATAATAGTAATAATAATTAACAAGTTTATTATTATTATTACATAATACTCAAAATTCTCAATATTTTACAGTATAGCATTATTACTATAGCAATATGTTTCTTCATTTATTTAATTTTTATAATTTAATAAAATAATAATAATAATACTTTATTATTATTATTATTATTATCCATCATTTTGAATGGGTTCCATAAAAACAATGTGAATGTGACCTAAGCCCGCTGACATTTAGGGATTTAAAAAAAAAAAACTGTATAAGGTCTAGGGTGAGTTTTTCCATATATCCTCATGTTAAAATCGACTGTAAATCCATATTTTAAAGCTGATAAAAGTTAGCCAGTTCATAAGAACTCTCAGACAGACGTGACTACACAACTCCCTCTGATTCTCCAACCCTCAATCACGCTGCATCACACTGCCTTTCAGCAAAATTCAGCACATCATGGACGAGATGATCGCCACAGAGAGAGAGTACGTGAGATCTCTCAGCTACATCATCGAGCACTACTTCCCTGAGATGGAGCGACTGGACCTTCCTCAGGACCTGAGAGGGAAGCGCAGCATTATTTTTGGGAATCTGGAGAAGCTGTGTGACTTCCACAGCCAGTACTTCCTGAAGGATCTGGAGAGCTGCGCCCACTCGCCCCTCTCCATCAGCAGCTGCTTCCTGCAACACGTGAGTTGAAGTTACGTTTCAGATGCACATAGATTTCGACATGATGCGCTACTGTTCGAAAGAATGTCTTAGAAAGAAGTCTCTTCTGCTGTTTTCCTCTGTTTAAGATATAAATGCATTTCTTCATTGTTTTGTCCATGGGTAGGAGGAGCAGTTCGGTATGTACGCCCTGTACAGCAAGAACAAGCCCCGCTCAGATGCCTTGCTAATAAGCCACGGAAACACTTTCTTCAAGGTGAGCGACCTCATTTCTCCTCCATGACGTTATTCACACAAGCTGGGACAGACTTTTCTGAATGTTACCATGTCGTCTTCAGAATAAGCAGGTGGAGTTGGGCGATAAGATGGACTTGGCGTCCTACCTGCTGAAGCCCATCCAGAGGATGAGTAAATACGCTCTTCTCCTGAAGGATCTGATTAAGGAGTGCGGTCACTCTCAGGAGCAGGAGCTCACTGACCTCAGAACAGCTGAAGAGATGGTCAAGTTCCAGCTGCGCCACGGAAATGACCTGCTAGCCATGGACGCCATCCGTGGATGTGATGTAAGTGGAGTTTGGATGGTAGGAGATGTTTTGGAATAAACACACCTCTTTCATAAGCACTTAACCGCCCTAAAACCAATGCACTTACACACCCCCAAAAAAATGTTCTCTGGATTTCTTCTCTTTTTTAACTTGCTTCATAATCTAGTTGTCAAATCAGCCTGGCAATTACAACTGTTGTTGGCTCCTTGATGAATTGCTTCATTTAAATAATGATTTAAAATTATTTTATATAAATAATTATTTAAAAATTATATATTAAAATATAACTATATATTTATTTGAATAAATGTATTCAAATAAATATTTATTTATTTATTTAAAGAGCATTTTATGTAAATAAATATTATTTTAAAGATATTTAAAATATAAATATTTATTTATTTGAAAAAATAGATGTAATAATATAATTTAATTTAATTGAAATAAATAATTCATCGTTATTATTAAAAACTCAAATAAATAAAATGATCGTTTTATTAAAAAATGATTAAGTAAAATAAATAATTATTTTCAAATATTATTCATATTTAATATTTATTCATATTTGAATACATTTTATTCAAGTAAATATGTATTTATTTAAAGAAGGTTTAATGTAAATAAATACATTTTCATTATTTTAATTTTGAAAAAATATATAAATATTTAATTATGTAATTAAAGATGTGTTTATTTATCTGAAATAAAAAAATAAATCATTATTATTAAAAACAAAATAAAACTTTATTTGAATTAATATTTAATGTAAATAAAATAAAAAATAATTGAAATATTAAGTAAAATCATTATTATTTCAATTTGAATGTTTTTTTCAAATATTTATTTATTTGTTTATATGTTTGAATATATATAAATTAATATTTTAAATAAATTGAAATCTATTTTTGTACCATTAAGATTTTGCTTGTATTGTTTTCATGACAATTAAACAAATTTTCCTTC